>CM048825.1:20325887-20925887 GCA_026586065.1 Dioscorea zingiberensis | reverse complement strand
GTCGTATACTGGCCCGTATACGCCCATATGCCTTCATACGGGGTCCTATACAGCCATACCGGGCCGTATACCCTCAATCTTTAACTCAAAATGAATCTGAGGGTATACGGCCTACCATACGGCCGTACACAAGGCCGTATGGAACCTACTTTCTTTGAATAAGAGGGGCATTTCACCTAAAAATTTCATTTCCCCTCTCCATTCCTCTTCACCTCCGTCGCTACCCCATCCAGAACGCACACCACCGAGATTGCACACCCGCATAGCTTGTTTTTGAGTACTCAATCATCCTAGGTACGCTTCAATTTATCCATTTCACCAAAGCAATCTTACATTCCTATACATAGAAACTTAGGGCTTGTGATTGAGTGGATTTTGGGTGAATGTATGCATCGTTTGTAGCAATTAGAGGCTATTATATGTAAATGTCTCCATGTCTAGAATGGATTGCGAGGGATTAACATGTTATAGACGCCGCAAGGCAACGTATGCTCGTTGTGCAGGCATATGGCCGTATGGCGGGGCGCTCTGGTAGGGCTATACGTCCTGTCATACGGCCTGTATAGGGGCCGTATACTCACAATTGCTTTCTATTTTGTCGATTCTCCTTATCAATCAGTGGCACCAACATGCTCTCCAGTCCTTCGCATACATGCCTAACAAGAAAGTGGCCTCCAAGCAAGTGGTCATCCAAAACGACGCAGGAACGAATTGGGCTCCTCTTCCTGAGGCCCCCAATTCGATGAGGACCGCTTGCAGCATCGATTCGAACGGCTCACGGCCAAACCCTTTAGCCGCACCCGTTTGATTGATTGGGACACCTTAGAGCAGCTTCATATTGCCGACCGGGTCCACAATCTGCTCTCAGTAGGTGGCTGGGACCGGGTCTTTACCATCAACGAGTCCACTTATCAGGAGTACACCTTGGAGGTGCTCAGCTCGTTCGAGGTCAACTGCATAGCGACAGGGAAGCGGGCACGCACAATCATCTCCTTCTAGCTCTATGGTGAGATGCGGCGCATGAGCCATTCGCAGTTGGCGCTCTACATGGGGCTTTACGACCGAGAGTTCATCACCACTCCCCATGGTGAGCTCCTCACCTCCTTTCCGATACACATCATCTCCCCCCGCCGCTACTGGACGTAGCTAGAAGGGCACCCCAACAACAAGGCGTCCACCATGACCAACCCGGTGCACATATACATTCATGCATTGGTTAGTAGGACCATCGCGGGGAGGGACGAGAGCACCGGGGTCGTCATTATGACCGACAGGTTTCTGCTCTACAGCATCTTTGAGAGCACCCCATCCACCTCGGACATATCTTCGCCGACTACTTTGCACACCAGGAGGGACAGAGCCACAAGCTCAAGACCATTGGCGCAGGACCCTACATCACTCGGCTGATACGTGGGATGCACCTAGAGTCGACGACAGAGGGCATCGAGCGGATGCATCTCATGACACCCCTCGGGATGAGCACACTCATCCAAATGGGATTGGTCTGCCATACCGATAGCCGCTACACTTTAGCAGGCCAGGAGTCCGATAGCTCGGATGACGGTGCATCCGGATCTAAGGACTCATCATCAGAGGCTGACCCTGACGCATCCTCCCCATCTCTGAGCAGCAGTGTAACGCCCCCAAATCCGGGAGCTCCAGATTGGGTGCGTTAATCCAAAAACATAACGTAAACATACATAATCCTTACATACTTTATTACATCTCCCAAGATCATATCAAAAGTTTAGGAGTTTAGGAGTTTAGGACACCATATACATTATTACAACCTTTTATACATAAGCAAATACTAAACACATAAACTTAAAGTCTTGAGCAGCCTAGCGTCCTATTACGCCACTCTCCTCCTTAGACTTCTAGTTCACCTGGGGTGGGGAATCAAAAAAATAAAGTGGTGAGCTGAAATAGCCCAATAAGGTAAACATGAACTGTACGAGTAAAAACATGAACTGTGAAAGTAGAGTCATTGAAATAACAAAGTCATAGAGGTACTAAACATCAAACATAAGCATCAAACAGGTGAAAAGATATCATGAATAGTCTGGATGTCATAAAACTTGTCAAGGCTAACCGCCGTGACTTCATTCTTACTTTTCATAAATGTATCAGGGCTAACCGCCATGACACAACTGGATTTTTCATGAAAAAGTCTGAAAATTTGCAGTCACGAAGGAGACATCATGATCTACAACCTTTGTATACAAAGTTTATGAAAAAGAATTCGTCTACTGCTCCAGAAAAGAGAAATACAGTAGGAATACGATTGATTGTTAAAACACATTTATGTTCCTCTATGGAGATTAAAAACCTTTGTAAAACTCTTCAAAACATTGGAAAACTCTTTCATATGGATGGTTATGTGTGTAAGAGATGAAAAACCATTGTAAAACTCTTCATAACTCATTCTTATGGATGGTTATGGATGGTTATATGTATAAGTATCAAAGAAAGTTGGTAAAAGGAAAACTTAATACTTGAAGACTAGTCTTGATCTTTGAAGACTCTTGAACTCTTGATTTCTGCAGGGCTTCACCAATGGAATTTGGAGGATGAAGAAGAAATTAAGAGAGCAAGAGAGAAGAGAAGAGCGTGCTAATCGTTGGAGAAGAAGTATATATTTATAGAGAGGAGAGGCATGGACATTGCAATGATTTTGAGAAGAGATGAGGGCAAACATGAACTGTACGAGTAAAAACATGAACTGTGAAAGTAGAGTCATTGAAATAACAAAGTCATAGAGGTACTAAACATCAAACATAAGCATCAAACAGGTGAAAAGATATCATGAATAGTCTGGATGTCATAAAACTTGTCAAGGCTAACCGCCGTGACTTCATTCTTACTTTTCATAAATGTATCAGGGCTAACCGCCATGACACCATACTTATTATCCACTGGGTCTACCAATTCCAGGGATATGCTTTACCCAATGCATTGGAGGGCTGTATAATTCCGGGCCCACCCGTCAACATAACATTTATCCAGACTTAAAAAGCAGAAATAAAGCATTGAATCCCAAAGAAAATAAAGGATTGCAATTATTCCTTGTTCATAAGGAGGCCAGAAAATATAGCCATAGAGCACATATAATGAATTCAACCATGGAAAAGCTTCAAGGTTAACCCATAGAAATCAAAATACTGCAAGAAAAGGGTTAACTTTACCCCGTCAAAAAAAGTGGATCCCTTACCTTAGCTCGTCTTTGTCTTGTCTTATTGTCAACCCCCTTGTGGATTTTCTACTGCCATAATAAAAGTGAGGTCATTGTCGTTTCAAATCTTTCATTCACTCGTATAGTTTAAAAGCATGATTATTCAAGCTACAGTAGTCTTTTTTGTAGATTCCATATAAAAATTGATTTTAACCCTAAAATTCATGAAAATTTACCGGTATGTACTTATAACCATTGAGTACCATTCCAGGTTTGGATCTTGTGAATATGAATAGATTTAAGAGGTCAAAAAAAACGTATTCACAGCAGGTTCGTAAAACTGCAGCAGTCTTGGTAAAAGTTCAACACAAGTATGAGGAAATGTCCAAAAATACTGAAAGAAATATGGTGACATGTCCAGGTTCCAGCAGAAGAACAGATCCAGCAGGCCCTTTTTGTAAAAATCATTAAAAATTGTATTTTTCATGAAAGTTTCTGAAATTTTGTAGGCATAAAGGAAACATCCATATATACAACCTTTGTTCACAAAGTTTTTGAAAAATAATTCGTCTATTACTCCAGAAAGAGATGACAAGATCTTGTTTCCAGTAGCAAACTTGCACTAAAAACAGACCAGCAGTCCCTCTTTGGAAAATCATTAAAAACTGGATTTTTCATGAAAGATTCTGAAAATTTGCAGTCACGAAGGAGACATCATGATCTACAACCTTTGTATACAAAGTTTATGAAAAAGAATTCGTCTACTGCTCCAGAAAAGAGAAAGACAGTAGGGAATAATGCATTGATTGTTAAAACACATTTATGTTCCTCTATGGAGATTAAAAACCTTTGTAAAACTCTTCATAACATTGGAAAACTTATTCATATGGATGGTTATATGTGTAAGAGGTTAAAAACCATTGTAAAAGTCTTGATAACATTGGAAAACTTATTCATATTGATGGTGATATGTGTAAGTATCAAAGAAAGGTTGGTAAAAGGAAAACTTAATACTTGAAGACTAGTCTTGATCTTTGAAGACTCTTGAACTCTTGATTTCTGCAGGGCTTCACCAATGGAACTTAAGAGGAAGATGAAGAGATTAAGAGAGAAAGAGAGCAAGAGAGCAAGAGAGAAGAGAGGAGAAGAGGTGTCTATTTATAGAGAATGAGAGGCATGAACATTTGAATAATTTTGAGAAAAGATGAGGGCAATTTAGCAAATTAACAAGAGAAGGGAACTCCCTGGAAGACTGAGCTGGCGGTTTAATTAGGAAGAGATTTTTTGATATTTTGCAATTTAACCCCTATATTCAATTAAATCCCATTTTGCAATTTAACCCCTATATTCAATTAAATCCCAAACATCCTTTCCTTCAATAAATAATTAGTATTAATTTCTACATTTCTTCTTTTCTTTTCTTTTCTTCTTGTTTAATCTATCATTCCACCTTATTTATTTAAGTCGAAAAAAAATCAGGGTATTATAAGCAGGCTCACAGCGGTTGAGGCACGACTCTCTGAGGTTCACGACATGTAGAGTACCCTTTTGGAGGAGCACCACCACCTCAGCGATCAACTCTCTAAGCTTTCCACATTCCTTCGCACACAAGCACCCTCCACCTCTGCACCACTGGCACCAGTGGACCCCTCTCCATTACCTACTTCATCAGCAGGACCAGCACCCGATGAGCAGCCACACATGGACAGCTGAGACACTCTATTGAGACTTATGTTTACTTTGTTGTTTTGTCAGAATTTTATATATTTTGTGTATATGCAACAAGGGTTTGCCCTGCTCATATCAGTCTTTATTGTTCATTTTTGTAGTGGTTACTCTCTCCATCTATTTTGGTACTATGATGCTCTCTCTCTTCCTTTGCAGAATCACATACGAACAAGAGACACCCAGATAAAATTCCACATGATCAAATCCTCAACCACCACGATTGTCATCATCTCACATGGGAAGTCTCAGTTTACCTGTCTCCATGCTTTTTACTCTTTTCTGTATTTTACTTGAGCTTGATTGCGTACATTGAGGACAATGCACCATTCTAAGTGTGGAGATGGGTAGCTACCTATCTACTTACAAAGTGATTGCAAATTTCTAAGTGTGGAGATAGGTAGCTACTAGACTTTTGGATTTATTGCAAATCTTTTTATACAAGAGCATTTTTGGCATGCACCGATGATGGCATTGTTAGATAAGGTATTGATTCACTCTACCCTTAGTTCACCATCTTATCACCCAAATTTTTTCAAATTCTCCTATGACATGCCATAGACATCTAGAGACAATCCTTGTGGAATTCAAACTCTCTAGTGACAATAGATAACCCATTGCCATGTTTTATTGACCTTAATTGATAAGCATTACTCTCAATGGCTCTAAGAAGATCCGTGGCACTAGTTGAGCCTCTAACCCTTCATAACTTCACCTAGTGGACAAGTAAGAGAAGAATAAAATAGCATGTACGTAGTAGTTGAGTTGCTACAATAATAAAGACAGTGTTTCGCTACTTGTTGTAATGAAATAATTAGGGGTCCCGGCCCCTAATCAGGGTGTTTCTCAATTAGAAAATCACTTCAAGTATGAACACATCTAGGTAGAGTTGTAACCCTTCTAGTACTCGGGTGCTCTAGTGCCTAAATAGCATGTGCATCCTGAAGAAAAGAGGGCCTATACTCTACAATGATCTTTAGTACAGGAAATTCGGATCCATTAGGGATGCCCTACCCCAAAAAAAAAAGTTTGTGTATATATAACTTGAGGTTTCTCGAACTTGTCCACCATTTACTCAATAGATGGGTGGTTGTCTTGAGTTTAGGGCCTCAAGAATTTTCTAGAGTCCATTGAGGGAATGCTTATCTTGCTAGGACTTGTGAACATGGTATGTGGAATGAAGATATTCATCTAGGACCGTGAGGAACCGAAACACAAGATGTAATCTAGGTCCCGGTATGGAAATAGGAGAATGCATCTTTGAATGGTGAGCTTGGAATAGGGTAGAACCAATTATTTTATAGCCGGATGTTGAACACTCATCAATTCTTTTGTTTTAATTATTTTATTTGCTTGAGGACAAGTAAATGCTTAAGTGTGGAGATATTTGATTAGCGTTCAAATGAGAATATTTTCATATCATTTTCCTATGTCTTGCATGCCATTTTGATGAATTATAGCCCTACAGTACTTAAAAAGATTCATATTTGTTAAACAGGGCATAAAGAAGCCACTCCGGGAGAAAGGAAACATTTTGAGGTGAAAAGAGGCCGAACCAACGTTATTTTGGAGCAAACGAGAAGGAAGTACCAGGAGGGTTTATTTTGGAGTAAAAACTGAAAATAAATGACTAAATTAATAAACTCCTAGCTTTCCTAGTAGTCCTAAATCTCCCCGGCAACGGCGCCAAAAACTTGATGCACTGAATCCGCAAGTATACGGGTCGAATCAAGTAATAAAGTGGACTAATGTCGGGTTGTCGATCCTCAGGGAGAAAGGAAGTACTAGTAGTGGCTATTCATCTATTATCTAGTCGATCAAGATTGGTTGGTGGTGACTAAACCTAAATTCTAAAATTAACAATACAAATTAACAAGCAAATTGACCTTGAAGACAATCAATTGGTGAAGGGGATACTTGGGTTATTGAATCCCCCTTGGATTTTCTTAGAGATGGATAGTGCTATCTATGCTAATTCTTGGTGAATCATTGGCCAAAGGTTCCTAATGTGCTTTCATCCCCTCGCTCGAGGGTGATTACTAAACCTAGTGCCCTTACTGATTATGTTCTAGGGAACCTATCACTTGGAAGAGCTATGGGAATAAGACATCTAAAGGATTCACTCTCCTTAGTACCCGGGCTCCCGGTGTACTCATAGCCCTTTCTATTGGAGATTGTTTACACATAGGGAGGCGCTCACATCTTCCCCCATATGGACTATAGAAACCTCTCCGGGCCCTCGCAACGTAGAGGGGTTAATACTACCATACATAACATCCAATAGACCATAATGAATTCAACCAAGCAATTAACATAGAAAAAACAATATCAATTAAACATCATCCAAGGGTTCATCAACACCCAAGTATCAAGAAATTAGCTCTCCATCAATGGAGAGCAACAATCCATGCTATTAGGGAAAGAAATCATAAAGTTCATGAGGAAAAACCCTAATCATGCTCCGTTGGTGGATTCCTTGCTGCTCCTATTGCCCCTTCTACTCCTTCTTGAGCTTTTGAATGGGAAGAACTCCTCCAATCCTCTCCTCCTTGGTGGTAGAGAAGATGGTGAAAACTCTCCCCCAAGACTTGATTCTTTGCTCCAAGATGCCCCAAAACCCTAACTAAGCTATATATTTATACCCCACACTAAGGTTTTGGGTGTATTTTCCGATTTTACCCTTGGTTCGATCAAAACGCAGCTGCAGACTTACGACATACGACCCAGTATACGAACTCCCATACGGGGTCGTATGTTCCTCAGGGGTCCGTATACGGGGTCCTGTCAGTCCATTTAGGGGTCCGTACAACTGGGGAGATTGGATCTGAATTCTCCAGGTCCATACGGGTCCGTATAGGACTCCGTATGGGTTGGTTCTCTTGCTCTGTTTCCCCTGTATTGGCCCATATTCTCTTGAAAACGATTCCCTTCTCTTGGAACCTCTATTTTCTGCCCTGTTTACAGAAACAAAGCTATGTTGAATACAAGCGGGCCAATATTCCTCCAAAACTTATAGTAATATGCATGAATTTTATATATAAATGATGCTCATTTGAACACTTATCACATATCTCCACACTTAAAGGTTTGCTTGTCCTCAAACAAGGAAAAGAAATTAACAAAAGAAGATAAGTGTTCAACCTTGGGCTCTACACACTATACATGAATTCTAGTCCAAGTGTACCACCTCATTATGTTTTCCTATCTCCACTCCAGGGCTTAGATTGATCCTGTAACTTTTTCGATAAAGTCCTAGACAAAGCTTGTTCACTCCACATGCCATGTTATAAAGTCTTAACAAGGCAAGCATGCCCTCAATGGACTCTAGAAAGTCCTTGAGGCCCTAAGGTGAAAAGAGTTACTTCCATATTAGATGAACGGTGGACAGGTATAAAAATAATACTTTTTTTTTTGAATTGGGTAGGGCATCTTTGTTAGATCCGACTTTCCCGTGCTAGAGATCAAGGTAGAGGGAAATTCCCCCATTTTGCAGAAGACCCATGCTGATTAGGCACCCGAACCCTTAGCTACTAAGGTGGTTACAACTTTACCTGTAGATGTTCATGCTAAGTAGTGATTTTTCGACATGGAGAACACTATGGTTAGGAGCCAGAACTCCAAACTAGTTCATCACCATAAGCAGCGGAACACTGTCTTTCTTAAATTATACTATGTGCTAAACTATTTTATTTTTATTGTACTTATCCACTATGTATATTATAAGGGGTTAACAGATTTGAACTAATACCACGAAATTTCTTGAAGTCATTGAAAATAATGCTTATCTAGTCAAGTCAAAAGAACATGGTAATGGGTTATCTATTGTCCTTCACAATCATAATTGTCACAAGGATGGTCTCTATATGCCCATGGTGTTTTATGCCCATAGTGTTTCAATTGGAAACATTTCAAATCACAGATGGTGTACTAAAAAAAAAATTCATGTCACATTTATCTATCCACAAGGTTATCATGCATATCAAACATAGTGAACAAAAATATCTGCAATGAATGATCGTAATAGCTACCTATCTCCACACTTAAAGATTTGCAATAACCCTAAGAAGAGATAGGTAGCCACCCATCCCCACTCTAAAGTTCTGCATTGTCCTCAATGCAAGAAAATCAAATTTAGCGCATGTAATTAGTGAAGAAATGTGAACGATACTCCCCTAAATGTAGTTGCCAAGAGTGGTTCGTGTGAGTAGATGAGTGCTTTGCTCATCGGGGATTGTGGATCCAAAGTTGAATTCTGCGAAAATAGAGAAGGCATCAACTCTAATAAAATGCAAAACAAGATAATCCACATAACGAAAATAAGAGGTTAAATAGCAGGGCGATGCCCTTGCTCAGTGTACCACGATGCACGAAAGTAAGGAAATAACAAGTTCAAATAACACAGATCCAAATAAAGAGAAATAAAATATGAAAGTGGTGAATGTCTCGCGCAGGCTCATCATCGGCTGGTGCTAAAGGCGGAGGGTATGCAAAGGCGGCATGTCCACCAATGTATAGCGAGAGCTCGGTAAACTTATCCACCAGCCGTCGCTGCTCCGCTAGAATGGTGTCCTGGACAGCACGGATCTCTGTGATCTGTTCCTCCAGCCTCGTGAATTGGCTACGGGATGTAGAGGGGCCACTGGATGTGGAGGTTAGTCGTGCAGCAAACTCTGGCTCGTTGGAGCCGTCAGAATCGGACCCCTCCTCATCTGCACTGTCCGAGAGATGGCCGACAAGTGTGTAGTGCCCGCCAGCTCGCCGCACAAGCCCAATCTGAGCAAGGAGCGTCATATCAAGCGGGGAGACTAGTTGCTGGTGCGGATCTCCCTCCAGATCCGCCTCGAGACCCATGCCAATGATCAGACGTGTGATGTAGGGTCCGGCATGGATGTTGGTGAGTCTGGTGCTCTGCCCCTGATGTGCTAGATAGTCGGCGAACACATACCCCAAGTGGATCGAGACTCACTTAATAATATTGTAGAGAAACAGGCGGTTGGTGACAATGACTACCCCGCAGTTGTTGCTGCAACCTGCGATAGTGCGACTGATGAGTGCGTGAATGTAGCGGTGCACCGGATCTGTCATAAAGGACGCCTTGTTGTTGTCATGATGCTCGCCTAACTACACCCAGAAGCTCGCGGAGGAGATGGTGCGCTCGGGGAAGGCGGTAAGCAGCTCATTGTACTCTCGCGTGTACGTATACTCGCGATCGTACAACCCCATGTATAATGCAAACTGAGTGTAGCTCATCGCCTTCTGCCCCCCGAAGAGCTGAAATGTAATAGCTGTGCGGCTCTACTCTCCCACTGCACTCTTGTCGGCCTCAAAGGTGCTCAGTACCTCCACAGTCGGGCCTCAGAATACCTCGTGACTGAGGGAGAAAATCATGTTCCAGCAGCCAAACGAAATCATCTCCCGGACTCGATCGGCGATACCAAGCTGAGTAAGAGCTCCCCAGTCGATGGTACGGGTCTGGCCGAATCGGCGGGAGGAGAGACGGGTGTGTCGGATACGGTGTGTCTCGTCCATGATGTGCGGCCCGGTTGATGATGATTCGGCCCCCGTTCGGCGCTTCTTCATTGTTGTTAGCTTCCTCGGCATCTCTGCAACTAAGTAAGAGATGTTAGTGTTAATGAAACTCATGGGGCATGGCAAAATTCTGCAAGAAAAGGCCCTAACTATCCTTATACAGGGTAGTATACGGACTGTGAGAAGACCGTATACGAGTGACAGGCCCCTATACGAGTCTGTATGGGACTCCGTATGGGGGTCCGTATAGACCTGGCCGCGGGCGCGCCGACGGCCACGACGGATTTTGGCCCTATTCTTACATTTTTTGCATCCAAAACTTAATCAAAACATACTACTATATCCAATAGAAGCATTATAGCAAAAGTAGCACAAAATTTCATCCATTCACAACATTCCACATTCGAAATCTATTTGATGCAAACCTAGGTTTTTAAAACATGTAAAAGATGTAAACAATCGATAGATCGAGTGATTAGTGCTTACCTAGAGATGATTAGGCCTTAATTCGAAGAGGAATGGTCACCGCGTCGCAAAGAGGGGGTGTGGCGTTGTTAGGGCAAGAGGTGAAAATGAAAAATGAGGGTTAAAGGGGCGCTATTTACAGCGCCCCGCACTCGTGCCCTTTTCAGATTCGATACGGACTCCTATATGGGGTCGTATGGAGTCTATAGTGAAGTCCGTATGGCCTTCTGTCTTCCATATACGGACTGTTGTTAGTCCATATGGGACCCTGTATACACCTGGGTTGAGGCTTATACAGCCTTTCCAGGGTTCATTCATGCCCCTCCTTTTGCACGGCCTGATAAAGATCAATATTCTAACTCTAATAACAGCACCCAATACAAGATTAAAGAGAAATGGACGGAAACACATCTTTCATTTATCCCAAACACCACTAACTAGTCAAGAAGAGAAATTGCAAAAGAAAATAAAAGAGGGTTTTAGAACTTGGGTTGCCTCCCAAGAAGCGCTTGTTTAACGTCACTAGCTTGACGTACCTTCATTTTACCTCATGGGGGCTCAAATACCTTGAAGCTTCCATCGGCTCTTCCACTAAAGCATGCATCATGATACAACTTGAGACGATGACCATTTACCTTAAACGGCGATAGAATGGAGGATCTCTACTGCACCTTGAGGGAAAACATTTGTTACTTCGAAGGGTCCGGACCATCTTGATCGCAGTTTCCCAGGGAATAATTTGAGTCTTGAATTGAATAGTCACACTCTATCTCCTTTAGTGAACTGCTTCTGGCGCTTCAATGTCTGATCATGTCACCTTTTAATCTGCTCTTTATACAACCTTGAATTCTCATATGCCAATAGATGCCATTCTTCAAGCTCATTTAATTGAAATTTCCTTTCTTTTCCAGCAAGAGTTGTGTCGAAATTAAGAAACTTCATTGCCCAATAGGCTTTATGCTTGAGTTCAATGGGTTGGTGGTATGACTTACCATAGACCAGCCTGTAAGGGGTATTGCCTATTGGTACTTTGTAGGCGGTGCGATAGGCCCATAGTGCGTCATCTAATTTATCGGCCCAATCTTTTCTGCTATGCGAAACTATTTTCTCAAGTATTTTCTTCAATTCGTGGTTCGACACTTCCACTTGGCCACTCGTTTGAGGATGATAGGGCGTAGATATGCGGTGTACAACGCCATATCTCTTGAGTATCTTAGCGAACTAGGTATTGCAAAAATGTGTCCCCCGGTCACTTATTATGGCTCTAGGTATTCCAAACCGAGAAAATAATTTCTTCAGGAATTTAACCACTCCTCTGGCATCATTAGTGGGCATAGCATGTGCTTCACCCATTTGGAGACGTAGTCGACTGCCACTAAAATGAATCTATTGCCACGAGAATTTGGGAATGGTCCCATGAAATCTATTCCCCACACGTCAAATACCTCATATACTTGCATTGAACTTTGCGGCATTTCATCGCGTTGTGATATATTCCCAGATCGCTGACAGTTATCCCAAGATTGGGCGTATTTCAGCGCATCTTGGAAAAGCGTTGGCCAGTAAAAACCAGAATCTAGGACCTTTCGAGCTGATTTATTTGCACTGTAATGTCCCCCCGTGGGTCCTGTGTAACAATGCTCTAAAATCTGCAATCCTTCCTCTCTTTAGACACATCTCCTTACCACTTGATCTGCACAAACTCGGAATAGATACGGATCATCCCATGTATAGTATTTCAACTCCGCAAAGAACTTCCTTTTTTGTGAATAATCATAGGAAGTAGGGAGGATTCCGGCCACAAGGTAGTTAGCAATATCGGCAAACCAAGGGTTTTCCTTCTCTTCATCGGTAGTATTCAACTCCTTCGGGATTACTTGAAGACTGCACAGGTGTTCATCCGGAAAGTTGTCATTAATGTCTTTCTCGTTCAAACGTTCTCCTCCAGGATTCTCTAACCGAGATAGATGGTCAGCTGCTAAGTTTTCAGCGCCCTTCTTGTCTTTAATTTCTAAGTCAAACTCTTGGAGGAGGAGTATCCAGCGAATCAACCTCGGTTTGGCATCAGATACGGACGAAATTTGTCAAAGGTGAAGACTATTGCAAGCAATTCTTTTTCAGTGGTGGTGTAGTTTGCTTGAGCATTGTCAAAGTCTTGCTAGCATAATGAATTGGTTGGAAATGTTTGTTCTTTCGCTGTCCCAAAACTGCACCTACAGCATGATCACTTGCATCACACATAAGCTCAAAAGGTAGCTCCCAATCTGGAACTGTCATGATTGGCGCTTGTACAAGTTTGTCCTTCAATGTATTAAAGACATTCAAACATTCTTTGTCGAACTCGAATGGGGCATCCTTTTCCAACAACTTGGTGAGAGGTTTAGCTATTTTGGGGAAATCCTTAATGAATCGCCTATAAAACCCGGCGTGTCCCAAAAAACTCCGAATGGCTTTTACAGAATTTGGTGGTGGTAGTTTTTCAATAGTATCGACCTTCGCTTTATCCACCTCAATCCCTTTGTTTGAGATCTTATGCCCCAATATAATTCCGTCTTGAACCATGAAGTGACACTTTTCCCAACTCAGAACCAAGTTGGTTTCTTCGTATCTTCCCAACACTTTGTCTAAGTTCTTAAGACACTAATCGAATGAGTCCCCAAAAACTGAAAAGTTATCCATAAATACCTCCATGATATCCTCCACAAAATCTTCGAAAATAGCTAACATGCTTCTCTGAAAGATGGCTGGGGCATTGCAAAGCCCAAAGGCATACGACGGTAAGTAAACGTACTGTATGGGCAGGTAAACGTAGTCTTCTCTTGGTCCTTCGGGGCGATGGGAATTTGAAAGTATCCCAAAAAACCATCAAGGAAACAGTAGTGCGAGTGTTCAGCAAGCCTTTCCAACATTTGATCAATGAACGGTAGTGGAAAGTGGTCCTTCCTTGTAGCATCGTTCAGTTTCCTATAGTCAATGCATACCCTCCATCCAGTAACGGTTCTTGTGGGAATTAGTTCATTCTTGTCATTCGTTACCACGGTCATTTCTCCTTTCTTTGGGACTACTTGTACTGGACTAACCCATGCACTGTTTGAAATAGGGTAGATAATCCCCACATCTAGAAGTTTGATGACCTCTGCTTTTACAACCTCTTGCATATTCGGATTCAGTCTCCTTTGGTGTTGCACTGATGGTCGGTGATTATCTTCCATCAAGATTTTGTGGGTGCAAAAGGATGGATTAATACCCTTGATGTCTGAAACTTTCCATGCAATAGCTCTCTTATGTCTCTTGAGCACCTGTAACAATTTCCCTTTTTGTGAGCTTGCTAAACCTGAAGCAATTATGACTGGGAGCTGTGAACCCTCATCCAAGAATGCATATTCAAGGTGATCGGGGAGTTCTTTCAATTCAAGCTTCGGGGGTTCTTCTATTAAAGGCTTCAACTTATCCATGCTCTCACCTGTTTCCTCACTCTCCCCTTTTACTTGAAGAACTTGATGATCTTCCCATTGTTGATCTTCAACCAATGCACCTGGGCTTGATAAGGTAGTTTCTTCCTCATATGTTGGGGTGTCAAATTGAGTAAAGTCAACTTCACTTGGATGATCGGAACAGTGGTATTGCAATTCATCACAAACCCTTTCTGGAGATGTTTCCCTTGACATGTAAATACACTCTTCACCTCTAAAAAACAAATCTTGTTGCGAATCTCTCAACTGATCTGCTAGCTTTTCCTCGATCCACTGCTCAAGCAGGTTCAATTAGCATAACATTATGTCCTTGAGATTTGCCATGTGATCCCTCGCACAAAAGGTTGCGAGAAAAATTAGTGTTGAAGAGATCAAACAATTACTTAAACAAAGTATAAACTGAAAATAAATAACTAAATTAATAAACTCCTAGCTTTCCTAGTAGTCCTAAATCTCCCCAGCAACGGCGCCCAAAACTTGATGCATTGAATCCGCAAGTATATGGGTCGAATCAAGTAATAAAGTGGACTAATATCGGGTTGTCGATCCTCAGGGAGAAAGGAAGTAATAGTAGTGGCTATTCATCTATTGTCTAGTCGATCAAGATTGGTTGGTGGTGACTAAACCTAAATTCTAAAATTAACAATACAAATTAACAAGCAAATTGACCTTAAAGACAATCAATTGGTGAAAGGGATACTTGGGTTATTGAATCCCCCTTGGATTTTCTTAGAGATGGATAGTGCTATCTATGCTAATTCTTGGTGAATCATTGGCCAAAGGTTCCTAATGTGCTTTCATCCCCTCGCTCGAGGGTGATTACTAAACCTAGTACCCTTACTAATTATGTTCTAGGGAACCTATCACTTGGAAGAGCTATGGGAATAAGACATCTAAAGGATTCACTCTCCTTAGTACCCGGGCTCCCGGTGTACTCATAGCCCTTTTTATTGGAGATTGTTTACACATAGGGAGGCGCTCGTATCTTCCCCCATATGGACTATAGAAACCTCTCCGGGCTCTCGCAACGTAGAAGGGTTAATACTACCATACATAACATCCACTAGACCATAATGAATTCAACCAAGCAATTAACATAAAAAAAAGCAATATCAATGAAAAATCATCCAAGGGTTCATCAACACCCAAGTATTAAGAAATTAGCTCTCCATCAATGGAGAGCAACAATCCATGCTATTAGGGAAAGAAATCATAAAGTTCATGAGGAAAAACCCTAATCGTGCTCCGTTGGTGGATTCCTTGCTGCTCCTATTGCCCCTTCTACTCCTTGAGCTTTTGAATGGGAAGAACTTTTCCAATCCTCTCCTCCTTGGTGGTGGAGAAGATGGTGAAAACTCTCCCCAAGACTTGATTCTTTGCTCCAAGATGCCCCAAAACCCTAACTAAGCTTTGTATTTATACCCCACACTAAGGTTTTGGGTGTATTTTCCGATTTTACCCTTGGTTCGATCAAAACGCAGCTGCAGACTTACGACATACGACCCAGTATACGGACTCCCATACGGGATCGTATGTTCCTCAAGGGTCCGTATACGGGGTCCTGTCAGTCCGTTTAGGAGTCCGTACAACTAGGGAGGTTGGATCTGAATTCTCCAGGTCCATACGGGTCCGTATGGGACACCGTATGGGCTGGTTCTCTTGCTCTGCTTCCCCTGTTTTGGCCAGTATTCTCTTGAAAACGATTCCCTTCTCTTGGAACCTCTATTTTCTGCCATGTTTACAGAAACAAAGCCATTTTGAGTACAAGCGGGCCAATATTCCTCCAAAACTTATAGTAGTATGCATGAATTTTATATATAAATGATGCTCATTTGAACACTTGTCACCCGTGCACTTGCAGATTCATCTTATCAGTAAGTCAGGTAGAAGTCTGAATTGATTTGGGTTAGCAAATCGGATTCGATCAAGTTTGTGGGCTGGGTTTGAATTAATTTGGTTAGTCAAGTTAGGTTAGACTTGATCAATTGACTAAGTGGATTGAACCTAATTTGATCATATCAAGTTAGAGTTGAATTTAAATAACTTGGTTGAGTCAAGTTCAATTAATTGGGTCTAGCTGATTTAAGTTGTTAGGTTTTAATCAGGTTGGGTTCAATCGACTATAAGAGGCTTGGCTTAGTCAAGTCGACTAGATGGTTAGGCTTAGCCAAGTTTGAAAAGCAAATATATATATATATATATATATATATATAAGAGGGTAGGGAAGGGCGATTGAACTAGAGACCTCCCAATGGGCTTGGAAGGCCTTAACCACTAAGCTAGTTGGTTCTTTTGGGACTAAATAGAGAAAAGTCTATTAATAAAAGAGGAAAAGCTTAAAAAATAAAGCCCATAAATCGAGCTTGGGTCGAATTAGGGCATCATGCATGTTTTTATTAGAAAATTTTGAATGTTGTTGTGAATAAATTAGATATTACTACCAGATTCCGACATAGAGACTTATCAGGAGTAATGGTCAGGGAAAGATTTTGGATATTGCAAACAAATGTAAGTTACCTCTGCCTAGTTTCCACCCGTCATCGGGTTTCTTGGTTTTATTGTTGCTATTTCTTTTAGCATATTTGTTCCCTTTCTGTTTATTGGAATACGTGCACATACCTGTTGTTACTTTCTTTCTTTGTATGTGCATGGTCGGTGTGCTAGAATTCTGTTTCATTGCCTGCTGTTTGGTTTGTTTGTTGGGCACACCGCCCTGTGAGCGACATTTGATCATGGACCCATGGTCTTATGTACTGGCCAGGCAGGTGTGTGCCAAATGGTTCCTTA
The DNA here is from genome assembly GCA_026586065.1 of Dioscorea zingiberensis. Lineage (NCBI taxonomy): Eukaryota > Viridiplantae > Streptophyta > Magnoliopsida > Dioscoreales > Dioscoreaceae > Dioscorea > Dioscorea zingiberensis. The sequence continues at coordinate 20,908,736 of CM048825.1, read as the reverse complement.
TTCTACCGGTTCAGTGGAGCAGATGCTCAAGTGGAGCGCTCAGGTCTGAGGACACCCTAACGTTCTGATAGTTCCATGCTAGGGGGAGGATACCCTGGTAGTCCAACTTGTCAGTGGGATGATATATTGACCGTGTCGACACGTACGAGAGACCGAGATCGATTCCAGATGAGGCTGGGTGCTGACCGGAGAAGTTTGTTGAGCCTAAGGGCTGTTTCTTAATCTAGGAGTTTCTTCTTTCCTAGTCTCCTAGAATTTTGTTTGTGCGGGGCGTGGCCTGGTTGTTTGACTTGTTGACTATTGAATTTTGATATTTTGATTTCGTTGTGATCCCTGCGGGGAACTTACTGAGTTTTCCTTTCGAAAGCTCACTCTACTTTCTTTTCCTCTCATTCAGGATTGAGAGATTAGCTTGGTTGGTTTCAGGAACGGCGTGAGGAGTCAAAACGCAGCTTGCCGAGGTTGTACTCACTTGTAGGACCCCTGTAGGGCCTTTATTATAGGATGTATGAATTCTATTATTAAATTCCGTTGTAACTCTAATTAACAAATTTTGAGTTATTTTAATTATTGTTATATGTTTCTGATTTACTTAGGCTTTGTATCCGAGTAGGGCCCGTCCACATGGATACGGTCGGTCTGTGCACGTGCTCGAGGTCCCAGAAACCAGGTCGGGAAGTGACAGAAATGTTAGTATAAGGCCAGTCGGAACATTGTTTATTTAAGGTCGCCTCCCATTTGGCCACTTGCACAGTATTTTAAGGATTTGAACAATATGGATGGAAAAAACAATGAAAAATAAGCTAGCATATCAATTTTCATACAATTTGGGAAGGTGTAAGGTCTTCATCTTAACGGGTGAAAATTTATAGAAATCTTACCAGTTGGAAATTTCACCCTTTCAGATAAAGACCCTATAGCTTCCCAAATTGTATGAAAATTGAAATTCTAGCTTATTTTTCGATGTTCTTTCCATCCATAAGGTTGGATTTCCTTAAAATACTATGCAAGTGGGCTAAAATGGGGCGATAGCACTTGCACAGTGTTACGGTTGGACGCATATTAACACCACTGTATACAACTGATAGAGTCAGGCGGCCGCACTTGCGACCGGCTTAACTATATCACTTCTGTATATATATATATATATATATATATATATATATATATAAAAGAAGTGATAGAGTCAGGCGGCCGCACTTGCGGCCGGCTTAACTATATCACTTCTGTATATATACATGATACTATCAGGCCAGCTGCAAGTGCGACCACCTGATAGTAATAATTATATATATATATATATATATATATATATATATATATATATATATATATATATATATATATTATACAGTCGCCCGTAACACTGTGCATTCCCGGTCGCGTCCCATTTGACCCCCTAGAGCATGTTTGAAGGATTTCCAACTGTACGGATGGGAAGATCATCGAAAAATAAGCTAGCATGTCCATTTTCATACAATTTGGTAACCATTTGGTCCTTGCACTTAACCGTTCTTATTTTATAGAAATATGAATGGTCTAGAATTTCAACCGTTAATTGGGAGGACCAAACGCTAACCAAATTGTATGAAATGGACATGCTACCTTATTTTTTGATGATCTTCCCATCCGTATGGTTGGAAATCCTTCAAACATGTTTTAGGGGGGCAAATAGGACGCGACCAAGAATGGACAGTGTTACGGTCGACTGTATAATATCACGACTCTATATATATATATAGGCAATACTCTAGGGACGTCCCTAGATTTGAAATCTAGGGATGTCCCTAGGATAGTCGTTGGATTAAAATCCAACGACTAATATGAAATCCTGAAAACCCCTGCCTCCCCTCTCGTCTGCCTCCTGCTTGCTCTCTCTCCCCGACCCCCCTCCCTTTCTACGAGCAGAGTAATCTCCTGCTTATAAGCAGTGATAAATTTGGAGAAGATGATTCTTTCTTTACAAAAAAAAATCATAAATTTTAGACAAGTATTCGTCTCTCGTGTCAAAACAATGCTCTATTTTATAAATATATATTTATTCAGGGTTTCAAACATCTTCAATTTGTTGCTTAGCAATTCGAACAAGTTGGAGAAGGCGTAACCCACCCTGACAGAAAGCATGCAGCTTCTCCTATTCCTATTCCAATTCTTATAAATTAGAAAAAGCCCTTAATTCAATGCCCTAGTATTAATCCTCCAATTTCCATTCCAAGATCCCTGAGAAAAAAAAAGCAACAACGGCTATAGATCCTCTCCACTTGCTCTCTCTCTCTCCGGATAAGCAGAACAAGAAAGCTGAGAACAGCGTAGATAGTAGCGATGAAGTTGCCCTCTTAGTTAAGAATCTTGAAGTCGAACCCGATGATATCGGCGGTGATCCTCTGGCCCTCGTGGATGAGAGCAGGGCGTGGCTTCCCTGTGAACGCGAGTAACACCAAGACCGCAGATGGAGAGGATTAGGTAGTCGTTAGATTTGATCCAACTGTAATTGTGTGGACGTCCCAAGATTCCAAATCTAGGAACGTCCCTAGAATACTCGGCCCCATATATATAAGCTTGATAGTATCCAGCCGGCCGCAAGTTGCGGCTGGCCCATTATCTCTAACTGGTTGTATGGATGGGGTTTGTTGCGATTTTAATTATTTTTTGGGTTTGGGTGTTAGTATGGGCAGGCTGGATACTAACACTCCTCTATATATATCTATCTATCTATCTGTATATATATATATATATATATATATATATATATATATATATATATATATTAGATATTTTATATATCCTATAAATATATAATTAAATTTATGTATATATTATCTATAATATATATATTTAATTGTTAAATTATCTTCTTATCAGAATCTATATATTATCTATGCATGTATCTATATATAATTAAATTTATGTATATATTATCTATAATAAATATATTTAATTGTTAAATTATCTTCTTATCAGAATCTATATATTATCTATGCATGTATCTATAATTATTACATACATATATATATATATATATATATATATATATTAATAGGGATGAAAGTGGTAAGACGCGTGACACCCATCCAAGTAGGCCACATATCAGAATAACAAGGCAAGGCCATCTAGTACTAACATATCGGTCCGTGATTGGGTCATTCCGATATAACCTTCCGTCCCAGCCAGGTTATCACTTTATGTTATATCTTGCCGATCAGATATATGTACCCGATATGTTAGGTGACTCACCGGGATCGGAAAGAACTCCCCAACCTGACAGGTGTCAATCAGTGAAGGCACTCCTAGACTGGTGATCATCTATATCAGTTCAAACCTTCTAGAAGAAATACAACTGTAGACAGCCTGAACTTCTAGAAGAGTTACAGCTGGAGACAGCTCAGACAATTAGCAGGGACTTAGCTGGCACTTAGCCGAAGGACAGCTGGTAAACGCGTGCCTAAATTGAGAAGCATGCTCAGCACGCAGCCTGCGCCTATAAAAGGCGAGAATCATAGCTCATTTGGACAAGATGAATTCCAGCAGCGAAGCTCTGCCCATTTGGAATCAGGATCCATTATCTCTCTTTCCTTGTTCTTCAATTCGAGGATTTATCGTAAGATCTCTTTTAAACTCAGCTATTGATAGTGAGATCTCTCATTCCCGTGGTTTTTTCCCCATTAATTGGGGATTTCCCACGTAAATTCAGTTTCTCTCTTTTTCTGTTTGGATTCTCGATTGATTTTCTACTAAGCTAGCCACCCAATCAATACAAATTCAATTGTTTGGTTAAAATTGGGAATTCAATCCGATTTTAGCTCTAACAGCTGAAATAGGCTCTTCAGGAAGCGCGTCAGCGTGCTTCACAGACTACTGTCCCTCATGATGCACAACCCCTCAAGGAGAGTAGGGGAAGGAAAGCAGCTCGCTCCCCTAAACATCAAACACATTCTCTGATACGACACCGGAGCAAGGAATCTTCTACTTGGAGTTCCAACCCAGTACGTCCGCATCGAAGTCGCCACACCCGAGAAGATATGCTTAGAGATCGAAGAAAGAGGGAAATCTCCCATTCTCCAGGTCGATCTACAGATCGGAGACGCAGAATCCGATCACCGGCATACCGATCCCAGGGGCATCATTGTTCACCGGATTGGTATCACTCATTCCGTGATCGATCTCCATGTCGGCATCATTCCAAACGCCGATCTCCTCGACATGACTCTCCATATCGCCGTGACCTATCTCCACGACGATATATTTTTGAAAGGGACAAAGTTCAACAACTTGTTCCACACATCACTTCTCCCTTTATAAGGGAAATTTGGGAAGCTCCTTTCCCGGAACATTTCAAACCACCAAATGTTCGCCATTATGACGGGACGTCCGATCCCCAGGAATATTTGGAGAATTATTGCGACGAGATGATAATCAACCGAACAACTGAAGCCGTCATGTGTCGAGCGTTCCCTTGAACACTTATCAATGGCGCCCATGATTGGTTTAGGGGAATCCCCCCAGGAACCATACATAGTTTTCAACAACTTTCTGACCTCTTTCTTTGTAACTTTGCCAGCAACAGGAGATTGAAGAAAAATCCTATGATGTTGTTGGGATTCAGGCAAGACCAGAAGAGAGTCTACGCGGCTACATAAGCCGCTTCAACAAGGAGATCAATGGCATGGTTGACATTAACTCCGCGATAATTGTGGGAATAGCTGTGAAAGGGTTAAAGGATGGATCGTTTAAAGATTCCCTGACTCAGGAACCCCCAACTGGTCTTTTGGATTTCCAAGCCACGGCTGCAAAATATACAGCCTCTGAGGAGATGAAGGCTAAGTGGCAAGAGAGTGACCTCCTACAAATGGAGGAAATCAGGAAAAAGATCACAACCCACAACCATATAGAGAATGGAAAGAAGGAGCTCCGAGAGGTGATAAACCTAGGAGGGAAGGAGGCCGGAATCCAAACCGAACAGATGGGTTTGATGAAAGGAGGCCTCCACAGCACCTTAGATATGATCCTGAAAGAGCAGGGAAGTACCATAATTACTCCATTCTTAACACCTCAAGGGAAGATATTCTGTCCCAAATTTAGGATTAGAAGATATTGAAGCCCCCACAACCAATGAAAGACAATCCAAGGAGGAAGAAGAGTAAAAAGTTTTGCAAATTTCCTCAAGATAAGGGGCATTCTACTGAATAGTGTATCCAATTGAAAAATTCCATTGAAGATCTTATCAGGGAAGGCAAATTGGATCAATTTCTACAAAAAGAGTAGGAGCAGGATACTGAACATATCCCCCCTCCACAATACATTATCTCAAGCGATACACATGTGACAGTCATTGCTGGAGATCCAGGATGCGATTGAGAGAGCTACAAATCAAGGAAAAATTATGTGAAAATGGTGGGCTCCGTACAGAATGTCACATCCTTGAAGAGGCCCCGCACACCTGTTCAAATCTGTTTCTCATATGAAGATATGAAAGGGGTTCACCACCCTCATGATGACGCTCTAGTGATCACCGCACAGATCGTCATTTTCACACTTGGGCGAGTTCTCATCGATACCAGAAGTTCGGTAGACATCATATTCTCTTCTGCTTTTGACAAAATGAAGCTTCCAGTTGAAAATCTGAAACGAATTAAATCTCCTCTCATCGGGTTCAATAGCAGCCCTCTAAACCCGATGGTATGATTTCTCTCCCGTTGACTCTTGGCACTCCTCTACGAACCACCACTGCTCTCATTAACTTTTTGATTGTACGATGCCCCTCAAGCTACAATGTAATCATAGGGAGGCCGTCGATCAATCAATTGAAAGCTGTACCATCAACTTACTATATGATGATCAAATTTCCAACCATCAATGGTTACGGTGAAGTGACAGGCAACCAACTGGCCTCTCGCCAATACTATGCTACTATGCTTAAAGGTCATGGCGAGGGGAGTAGCCAATCTGGAGAAGCACTCACTATAGAGGATATACAGCATGAAGACGACGAACGGGAGAAGCGTCATCCCAGTCCGGTTGAAGAGCTGAAAGCCATACCTCTGAAAGAGGAACAGCTGGAACGGACCATCCAGATAGGAGCAAATCTCCCATCTTCCCATCAAGAAGAAATGCTAAGTTTCCTGAGGAGCAATTCTGATATATTTGCTTGGGCAGCTGAAGAGATGCCTGGAGTCCCTCGTGAGGTCATTGAACATCGACTCAACGTCGATCCAGAGCATAAGCCAGTCATACAAAAGCGAAGAAGCTTTGCTCCTGACCGCCTCTAAGCTTCCCAAGAAGAAGTGGATAAACTTTTGAAGGCAGATTTCATTCGAGAAGTGTACTACCCTGAGTGGTTGTCAAATGTTGTATTGGTCAAAAAATCCACAGGAAAGTGGAGGATATGTGTGGATTCCACCGATCTCAATAAAGCATGCCCTAAAGACTACTACCCCCTGCCTCTTATCGATAACTTAGTAGATTCTACATCGGGGTTTGTAATGCTTAGTATTCTCGATGCATATTCCGAAAATAATCAGATCCGAATGGCAGAATCCGATGTGGAGAAAACTTCCTTCATCACTGGAAGAGGAACATACTGTTACAAAGTCATGTCATTCGGTTTGAAAAATGCTGGTGCCACCTTTCAAAGATTAGTGAACAAAGTCTTCAGAAATCAGATTGGGAGAAATGTAGAAGCATATGTGGATGACATCCTAGTGAAAAACGATAAAGCTGAACGACATATTGCAGATCTGCAAGAAACTTTTGCTGCACTTCGAGCACACGGGATGAGCCTCAATCCCAATAAATGTACGTTCGGTGTCCGGTCTTGAAAATTTCTAGGGTTCATGCTCATACATCGGGGAATAGAAGCAAACCCAGAGAAGATACGAGCTGTCCTAGAAATTAGATCCCCAAGAATAATCAAAAAAATACAGAGACCTAATGGCCAATTAGCAGCCCTGGGGAGATTCATTTCGAAGTCAGGAGAAAAGAACATTCCTTTCTTCCGGGCATTGAGAAAAGCCCCCAAGGTAGAATGGAATGAAGAATGTAAGAAAGCATTCATACAGCTGAAAGAATATTTGCAATCACCAGCTTTGTTAGCAAAGCCACAACCAGGAGAAGAACTTTATGTTTATTTATTGCAACTGATACCGTTGTCAGCTCAGTATTGGTAAAAGTTGAGGATAATTAGCAAAAGCAAGGGAAGACCATATGGTCAAATATAAGTCTCTGGTGCAGAAACTCACCACAAGCTTTGAAAAATGCCACATCTCAAAAATCCCCAGAGCAGAAATTCAGAAGGTCGATATACTATCTAAATTAGCCTCAGCAAACGCCAATGTTGAACAATCAGTCAACACTCAATACTTGGCAGCTAGGACAATTGATTGTCGACCACTTGAGGAACTTATGGATATCGATCAGATCGATCCAATCCAAAATTACTTGCAAGAAGGAACTCTACCCCAAGAACCTAAAGAAGCCCAAAGAATTACCATCAGAGCCTCCCAATATAGTGTGGTGGATGGACAACTCTACAAAAGATCCTACAGCCTCCCTTTGTTGAAATGCCTCCTGCCCTCAGAATTAGAATATATCCTTCTGGAAATCCATGAAGGGATATCTTGGGACCATCTGGGAGGAAGAGCATTGAGTCACAAAATTCTGAGGCAAGGATATTACTGGCCAACCTTAAACAAAGATGCCATTGAATTTGTCAAGAATTGCGATGCCTGCCAATGCCACTCCAATATTCAGCGGCGCCCCCTTATTCCACTCACTGCAGTCGTGAGTACAAGGCCTTTTGTTTTGTGGGGAGTAGATATACTCGGGCCATTTCCCGTAGCCATTCGGCAGATGAAATTCTTGATTGTGGCAATCGACTATTTTACAAAGTGGGTAGAAGCAGAACCAGTGGCATCGATCACAAGGAAAGCTTGTCAGAATGTCTTATGAAAATCCATTATTTTCTGCTTCGGCATACCCGTGGCTTTCATCACTGATAATGGCCGCCAGTTCGATAACCCAGTCTTCAAGAAGTTCTGTACAAATCTTGGTATAGAGTCAAGACTGACCTCTGTCACTCACCCACAAGCAAATGGACAAGTGGAAGTAACCAATAGAACTCTTCTTCACAGTCTGAAGACCCGGGTCTCCGAAACGGATCGAACTTGGTAGAGGAAATCCCAAGTACTCTATGAACATATCAGATGACTACTCGAACTTCGACTGGTGAAACTCTATTCGCATTAGCATTTGGAGTCGAAGCTGTCCTCCCAGCGGAGATTAATTTGCCCACACCAAGAACACAATCCTTCGATCCAGTAAGCAATGAAGAACAGCTCCGGGTCGAGTTTGATCTCTTAGAAGAGAAGAGGGACTGTGTTAATGTTCGAACTGCAGCATACCGCCAGAAAGTCAAAAGATACTATAATGCCAAAGTGAAAGAAGTAACCTTCCAAGTTTGAGACCTTGTGCTGCGAGAGAATATCTTTCAAGGTAATAAGAGCCGAACAGGAAAGCTAAATACCAATTGGGAAGGCCCATATATTGTGCAAGAAATTATAAGTCCCGGTACATACTGGCTCTCAAAAATGGATGGATGCAAACTCAAACGTCCATACCATTCAGAACATCTGCGGAGGTACTATCAATAAAATCATTTACTCTCCATACATTTATGTTTTCTCTTCTTTACTTTGTTTCTAGGAAAATTTATTCACCAACGAAGAAAGAGGAAATGACCATTTGGAGCCATACCGGTCCTTCATTACAAAGGACCATACCGGTCCCGAAACATCAACGGACCATACCGGTCCCGAAACATCAAAGGACCATACTGTTCCCCTAATGAAGATGACCATACCGGTCCTTTATTACAAAAGAACATACCGGTCTACTATACCAAAGGACCATACCGGTCCCCTAATGAAGATGACCATACCGATCCTTCATTACAGATGACCATACCGGTCTGCTACACCAAAGGACCATACCAGTACCCTAATGAAGATGATCATACCGATCCTTCATTACAAAAGACCATACATGTCTGCTACAGCAAAGGACCATACCGGTTCCCTAATGAAGATGATCATACCGGTCCTTCATTACAAAAGACCATACCGGTCTGCTACAGTAAAGGACCATACCGATTCCAAATAAAGATGACCATACCGGTCTACTACATCAACCAACCATACCGATCCATCATCCAAGAGCAACCACATGGATCTGCTACAACGACGGGACGTACCAACTTCCCACATGAGAGATAAGGTCTCACTCTTTAGCAGAAATATTATGGCTTATCGCTCCTAAATGATCATCTCAATTTTTCAACCATGAAAAAGTACTCCTATTATTTACCATTCAAGCAATCAGATACACTCATCCTCTTGAAAAGAATCACATCGAAACGGAAGGAAAGAAGATTCATTCGCAACAAGGATACCGAAGTACTTCAAACACGAACTGATCACAAAGAGACAATTTGACAAAAAGAAAAAAAAAATTTATTGATGGAAAATACAAAATTACAATGAAGATATACGAATTAAGAGGTATCAGAGGAGTCAAGATCAGAGACAGCATCTGGAACTTGAGCGAGAGAAGCCATAAGTGCCGACGCCTTCTGGCACCTTTCCTCCCCAGGATGTGGACTTCAAAACATTCATCCTCCCAAGGGATGAACATGAGAAGATCTCCTTCTTCCAATAGATGATCTCTCACGAAGTTCTCCCAACCATCTGTAAAACGAAATTCTCCAAGTTCTCTAGACGACGACAACGTCACCGACCAGAAATTTCCGCTTGGCCCGCGCAGCCTAATCGGCCCTTCTTCAAGAAATCTCATATGGCCTTGAAAAGCCCTGGGATCCACAGACGATGAAAGTTGTCGCCGGCACAAAAGAACTTGTAGAAAGAAGGACAGCTATTATTACCCATAATGTCAGGAAGGATGATCCAGGAGAACCGTCACCATCTCCATTTATACTATGGTTTCTACAGAAGAATTGGAAGCAGTTAATACATGTCCAAATACTAAGGGACGTAGAGCGCTTTGTTTCAAGCCAATAAAGGCCTTTTGACTCCTCGTAGAGAATGTCTCATTAAAACCACCTTGGAAACTTGTCAGAATTCAAAGCACAATAAAGAGGGGTGCTCCTATTCCCAAAAGTCAGTTAAGTCAAACTATATCAAGAATGAAAAACTCTTCGCTCCACGGAATTTTGATAGCGGTTTACCGAGAAGATCGACAAACGCATCGGATCCGATGGCGGAATCAAAATAACAAACACGATCCGATCCGATATGGAGTCTTGAAAACGAGTTGGCATTCAACAAGTTATTCTTTAGCAAGCATTGAAGACAAGTCAGATAACAATTCTGTTTATTTCCAAAAAGGAAGAGAGCAAGAGGAGAATAGACAAAGAAACACTCAAGGAGTTCTTACGAAAGATATGACCCAAACAAGGTTTGCTATTATATTAGAGCTCAAACAAGAAAATGTAGAACGATCAAAAGCAACTACAAAATTCTGCTTCAAACGAGGTCCCAATTCCTTGATTCAGCTACATTTTTTCTACGGGCCTCCGCACGAAGCATCTTATCCAAAGTATCTTCGGGTTTCCTCACTCGATCATTCAAAATCTTTTCCCGCACCATCTTTAGTTCTTCGATTTCATTTCGGAGTTGTTTAACTTCGGGTCGATCTAGCAAGGGAAAAGAAGAAGAGGAGAAGATCAGAATAGCTCTTAAAAAGATTGAACCATAAATGAAGAAACAAAGATCTCCTGATTACTTCTATGACACCCGATGCGCAATGTATCAAGGGCGGACTAGAATTCTAATTCTCTAAAATTAGCAACAACTAACTCAGTGACGTCAACGTCAGAAAAAGGAATGTTTAAATACAAGCAAAGGAAATAAGAAGAATCCAGCTAACCTTCCCTCCTGTGCGAAGGGGTGGATGTTTCCCCTTGATCTTTTCCCGAAGTCTCCACTCCAATCGGATTAATGGAAGTGGCTTTAATCAAACAAAAGAAAGAAAAGTGAAGAAGCATTCAACTAAATATCCAAACGAATGAAGTTTGAACATATATGTACTTGCTGCTACATCGTCTTCGATCTCGATGACAGCCTAACTAACTTCATCGGAGGGGGAACATCTTCTCTCTTCGCAGATCGGCTCTTGACCCAGTGTGATTACTTCGCATTTCCTGGTCAGATGCAGCTGATGGAGGAATTACCTTATCGGAGACATTCTTATCCGATGTCACCGCACTCGGAACCTCCTCCAAGCAAGAAGCATCAGTTCTCACTTCTTCAAGAGCAGAATCTTTATTCTTTCCCCCTCCTCCTTGACACTTATCAAAATATAGCTCCACTGCTTCATCATAAGGAGTTCGATTAAAGTTCACTGAAGGATCGACAAAATGGATGCTCCTTAAAATTGCATAAACTTCTGATGACACTCTGTGAATCTCATCATCAGATAGCTCTCTCTTTTCTGCAGCAGCGAGTTTCTCCTCTAGTTCCATAGATTGTTTCCAACTTTTATTTAAATCAGACCGCAAGGATGACAGTTCCTTGTCAGTATCCTCCTTTAACTGTTGAGCATGAAAGATATCGTTTTGAGCACGAGAGAGGACAGTTTCTTTGGCTGTCAACTGCTCATACAAAAGATTATTATCTTCCTTTAGTTTAACAGCCAACCTTTCAACGGCTTGAAGCTTCTCACTCAAGCTACTCTTCATTTCCCTTTCAGAAGAAATGTCTCGTTCAAGCACAGACAGCCTCTCAGACAGTTTCTCCTTCTCACTAACAGCAGAATCTCTCTCACCCCTAGATTGTTCCAAATCCTGTCTCAAAGCACCGACAGTTTGCTCAGATAGAGAAAGAGAAGCCTGCAAACTCTCATAGTCGATCTTCAGTGCAGCATTTACTCCTTCAGACCTCCCCAATTCAGCAGTGATGCAATCCTTCTCTCCATTTAGTTTAACTATCTCAGCGTCTTTGAGAGAAAGGCTTTCCAACAGTTTCTTATTCTCATCCTCCAATTTGGAAACGCGAGCCTTGATCTCAAAATCCCCCTGCTCGTAGAATCTCACGATCCGTTCACCCCATAAGGTGGTCTGCAAAAGGAAATTCTCATTAAGGAAGACGAGAAATGAAGTTACACACAAACAAATGAGAAAGATTTTTAGCATACCGAAGCAAGAGATAAACGGAATTGAGCGCAAGATTCTTCCAAGCAAAATTGATTGAGATGATTATTAACATTATCCTGTCTCCAGGAACGGATGGAACTCCTAATGAGCTTAGTATAGATGGGCAAGGCATTATCTTTTCGGAAGATCGCCCCCCGAGTTCCAGATCCTTGGGCACTAGGCCCACCAACAAGGGGATTCAGGATTCTTGTCACCCTTATAATCGAAATAGACAGAACTAACAAATCAACACTTGAAAGATCGAACGGAGAAAATTGTAAAAGGAAAAAGATACGTTGGAAAACACAAGAATATTACCTCGATCCCTACTGTTACCAGATCCAGCCTCCAGCGGGACACCTCCTTTCAATCTGTGAAGTCCTCCCGATCTTCGAGAAACCGCTACATCGGGAATTGGGACATCGAAACTTGATATGATGGGGAGAGAAAGGGGAGGAACGACAGACACATCGGGAGCTGCGACATAGGAACCCGTTGTGATGGAAAGAGAAAAAGAAGGGATGACATGCATTTCTTGAACGGGACTGGTCGAAACTTCTGCAACCGCCTCCGATGTAGTATGCAGAGATAAAGAGGAACCAGAACCAAGCTTCTCCGCTGCCTTCACTAACCTCCTCCTCTTGACATTTGGAGCATCGATCTGAACAGGAGGAGGAAGGTTAGCAGCTATAGGAGCTACTAGGGTTTCAAAACTGATGGCAGCATCAGGTTCGATTCTATGACTCTCATGAAGCTGTTGGGTAAGAACATTGTCAGATGGAGCCTTCTCGACCTCTCTTCTGTCTAGATTGGGAACTTCTTCACTCGGGGTCTCCTTCCCTCTCTTCTTCGATTTATCGGAACGAGAGATAGCACGCATCCTTTCAGCCAATGTCTTTGGAGCCATATCTTCGTCGGGAAAAGAAAGATGAAAAAAGGAAATCAAGATCAAACTACGGATCGAAATCATTTAGCGACATGAACAAAAAGTTCGAAATAATCCTACCTAAACTAAATATAGCCCACACTCTTGAAGTTGTTTGTCAGACAAGAAGGATTTATCTAATGGAGTATTGTAGAACTCCTTGAATTTTTCCAACCATTCCTCTTCGACTGGTGTTATCTTCTCTTTGGAAGCCAAATGAGCACGAGGAGTACCCCACTTAGTGCTAAACCCCCAACTTTCGCTATTGGAGACAAAGAAGTATTTGCTCTTCCAGTCTTTAATTGAATCCGGGATTGAACCAAGGAAGAGTCTACCTAGCTTAGCCCCGAAGTAAAACCAATCAGATTGCCTATCTTTGTTAAGACTGAAAAGGAGGCTGAATAGACGAGCAAACGGTTCAACTTGGCAAAGAACTGAAACCACAACAAAACCACAAAGGATTCTCCAAGAGTTTGGAGTCAACTGAGAAGGGTTCAAACTAAAGTGTCGAAAAATATCTACAAAGATCTGTGGAAAGGGATACCTAAGGCCAGCTATCAAAGCATCCTGATAAACAACTAGATCTCTTTCCTGAGAGGGAGAACAAGCACGCTCAGAAGGGGAAGGAACTCTATAGGAGATGTTAGATGAGGAAAGGTTATATCGCATCACCAAATCATCTATTCGATCCCTAGAAAGAGTGTTAACAAAAGAGATGGAGCAGCGTTTTGGTTCTCTGGCAGCCTTAGGCATCGTGAAAAACCAGCGGAAGAAACCCTAAACGAAGAAGACTCGAGTTCAAGAAGAAGGAAGAAACTCCGTACCTGAGCGAATAGATCCTTCTGAGAACCAAGAGACTGATGACCTTTTGAAGAAGAGACAAAACAAACCTGTGAACAAGCTAAGAAAATTTTTGTAGAAAAATCGCTGCTCTCGAATGATTCCAGAATTCAAATTAAACTCTTCAATAGTACTTAAGAATAAAATCGACGGCCGAGATCAGTTTAGAATACAGTACAAAACCCTGCATCTAACGACTGGAAATGGATAAGAATACAAAGACAGTTCGAACTCTTGACGCATGGAAGACGAAAAGGTTGGATCATCATGAAACTAACGTCACGATAACCATCGGAAACCATATCTCGATAATGAGTGATGGCGGATAATCAATGCTGAGCAGTGAATCATTAATGTCAAGCAGGCGGCAAAGGCTTCTTTACCCCTAAAGGAGCAGTTATGCATGGATTGCAAAATAAGCCGCACGCCTCTCGATTTTACAGGTTGAACAAAATTGTCAAATTAAATATCCGAGGAAAGAAGAAAAGGAATGTTGGAACAAACAAGTCACATGGGTATGGTGCAGAAGAGAGAAGAATCATTAAATGAAAACACTGGAGCAGATATCGACATGATAGGCCCAAGAACGATATGATCTCATAAATGCTTAGCTTCATTAACAAGCACACTTGATGGGGGACACATGATAGGCCCAAGAACGATATGATCTCATAAAATTTGATCATCCTTCGAATTAATTCGCAAGCACACTTGATGGGGGACTATTGATAGGGATGAAAGTGGTAAGACATGTGACACCCATCCAAGTAGGCCACATATCAGAATAACAAGGCAAGGCCATCGCGTACTAACATATTGGTCCGTGATTGGGTCATTCCGATATAACCCTCCCTCCCAGCCAGGTTATCACGATATGTTATATCTTGCCGATCCGATATGGGCGTGTTCTTTTGCTCGAAAGTCCCACCTTACTGAAAGTCGCTGGAAGTGACACTTCCCGAAGTGGACCAAAGTGCTGGCGAAATCTACCATATTGTGTTCTTTTTGACGTAAGTGAACGCTGCCTGAAGTGGGCACTCCTTGATGCTATGCGTTCTTTTTGGTGAAAGTCGCCCCACTTCCGAATTGGACTTCCGGAGTGTGTTCTTTTGTGGGTAAGTCTGAAAGTGTCTTTATAGTATGTGTTGCAAAAAATTGGCTAAGTATTGTTTGTTGGTTCTTTAAATTTTTGAACACTATATCATGAATTTTTTTAATAAGTTATTTTGTCTTTATACAAATTGCCACTTGTACCTTTTTTACTATTTCAGATTTTATATAATTAAGTGAATTGATTATTTCCACAATTGTTGAGTAGTGATTTGTTTGAGTAATTTTGGATGTGTATAATATAATAAAACTTAAAGACAATTGGAAAACTTGATATAATTTGAGTATAGAAATTTTTGATATTCATATTGAGTAATGGAGTACAATGTATTACAAAAGAATAAAATACAAGATTACAATGTCTTCATCACCAACAATCACAAATGAAAGAAAAATCAAAGTCTCTCAGAGTCTCAATGCTCAGTTGAAGAACAAATTGAGCAATGGAAATTGGAATCAAAGAGCTCACTTTTTCTTCTGTTTGGATTTCAGAAATGAAGTTTCACATTAGTCCGTAGCATTGAGAAGTTGGGAGCTCAAGGCTCTCAGTTCCTGCAATCAATCAATACAGTGAACAAGAATAACAACTCTGTGAAATTCAACATTAATGAATCAATGTTGTAGACAAAGGGGTGAAACTCTGCAAGAAAACAAACCAGTCGAGAGAAGTGTTGAAGTAGCAGATGCCATTGTTGTTAATTTCTTGGTCATCATTAGGGGCCTGCTGGTGCTTTGAGCTTGAGCTCTTCATGTGAAGCTCTTCAACATTGGCTCAGAAGGAAAGGTTTGCAATTCCTATATTGGGGATGCACTTCAAAGTTGGCACATGAGATTGGTAGACTGGTTGCTACTAGAGCCATCCATAGTCCGAACCACATGCAAAATGCATAACCTTCAGTCATCATCGCCATTAGCATCAAACCAAAACCAACTCTTTCTTATATCATGCATATCCAGTGGCAAAGCTTGCCGCCTATGATTTGCATGACATTTGTCCCATATGGCAAAATTTGTGCAAAGAAAGGGGCTCATAAAACAAAACAGAGATACTAAAAAAAACAAAGTAGAACTTTGAAAACCAAGCAGCAATCATTGCGCTACAATAGATTTGAATCCCACTTTGCTACCTCGAAGACCATCCAGCTCCACTATGGAAACAGTGTGCCTTCAAAAAGTAGCCTCAAGCAGAATTGAACTATTGTATCAAGCTATCCATACTTATTAATATCATCGCCCGTTATTGGAGGTAAACAATCAAATACAATACCATCAACAGATCACTCAGGCAGATAATAAATTCTGTGAAGAAACATGCTCAACATGCTATAACAGATAAACAACAGAAACACAGAACCATCAACAGATCAGTGGAGAGGACAACAAAATCCTAGCTAAAAAGCATGAAAACAAATCCCAAATTGCATTGATAGATCAACACTCAACGTAGGAATTAGGCATGACACAGAAGAAAAAAAAAAAGAAACGGGCTCAGTAACCAACGTTTGCCTATAACTTATCAATTGGTGGTACATACAACCCTAATCCAGATGATAAAAAAAAACCTGAAGAAAACACTGCAATGAAAACAAATCAGAAAAATGTAAAAAAAAAAAAAAACAAAGTAGAACTTTGAAAACCAAGCAGCAATCATTGCGTTACAACAGTTTTGAATCCCACTTTGCTACCTTGAAGACCATCCAGCTCCACTATGGAAACAGTGTGCCTTCAAAAGGTAGCCA
This sequence comes from Dioscorea zingiberensis, assembly GCA_026586065.1. Lineage (NCBI taxonomy): Eukaryota > Viridiplantae > Streptophyta > Magnoliopsida > Dioscoreales > Dioscoreaceae > Dioscorea > Dioscorea zingiberensis. Next base: position 20,891,923 of record CM048825.1, on the reverse strand, counting down.
CAAGCAGAAATCATCTGGTGTAACAAGCTATGCGGCCATACTCATGATTAACATCATCGCCCGTTATTTTTCGAAACATTTAAAAACATGCTATAAGAGTTTAAAAACAACATGGAATAATAATGCAGCATTAAAATCACAACTGCTAGAAAAACATGAATTTGAAGCAATATATAGCAACAGACATCCAAAAGTATACGGCAACAAAAACCTAAATAATTCCATAGTCGAAACATGACACAACAGAACGAAAAAAACAAACAGCGGTCCATAGTAGTAAAAAAAAAAGCGAATAAAGGAAAGCAATCTGAAAGCTAAATAGGTCCATAGCAGAACAGGCAAAAGATAGCATGCAGTCCACGGAAACAAAACCATCAACAGCAGCAGTCAGGAAGCTAACTAAGTCAGCAGCAATCAGAACACCAGTAACCAGATTCAAATTCCTCTCCGATTTGATGCAAGGAAGTTTTTCATCCACCTTCTCCGCATAGCAGGCCTACGATGAACAAACCCTCGTGCAATTTGTTTATCGTGACACAAGACCTCAAATGCCCTATCAAGATCATCCTCATCAAACTCATCGTCCATAGCAAATAGTACAGCTGATAGTGACTCAATCCAATGCTTCTTCGCCTCCCGTAGGGTACAACTCAGCTCCCCAACACCCTTCGCTATTTCCTCCATAGTGCTATCAAAGTTTGCCTTGGAGGATCGACTTCCACGACTATGGTTTGGAGCTGTGGAACTGACGTGCTATGTCTCTTTAGGCTGACTTGCACTCTCATTAGGAGCTGTGTCCATATCCTCAGTCTCTGGATTTATTTCATTGATCCCTTCATTTTCAGGTGCTCCAAACTGTTCGTATATGGATCGTGAGAACAGACTAATCGCCTGATCATCACCGCAGATCAAGCGTAGATCATCGAAATGGGGAATTGGCTTGTTCAACAAGTCCTTTGCCTTGGAATGTGACTGCAAAATTAAAAGGTAGACAAGATTAGGAAAAAAAACACGAAAAGATTAAAAAAGCAGTGAACAAGAAACGTAATATAATAAGCAAAATCCAAAAAATTAAGATACCTCAACGTAAGTACGATATGTCTCATCCTCCATAGTTATCATCTTCAATTCATCATTCCACCCAACTCCGCTGAGGTCCATGAGTTTCTTTATTTCCTGGTAGCGTGTTTTCAGTAATCTCATAAGGTTCTCTACATTGGCTGCGTCCATGGTCTGGTCGGGGAAGCGCGTGTTGATAACGATGGCGGCATCCACAAAAGCTTGCCTCTTGAATGTCTTATCAACCTTTAGTCCAGCACGCCCCATATTTGCTAGGCACGGGATGAGGACATCATCCATGTCCTTAGGCCATCTTCTGTTTGGGGTCCCCTTACCCTTACGCTTCGACACCCCGGAACTTGAACCTGATTCTGTCGACATCGATCTCTTTCCTAAACTTGACATCCTTCCTGTTGTGTATTTATATATGCATTGGGAAGAAAGTCGTACTTTAAGCAATGGCAATGTCAATATTATAATGTAAAAATCAATATCATCTAATAATCCAAGCAGCAATATTTAACTAAATATGAAAACCAAATCCAACAAGCAAGGAGTCTGAATCAGGAAGATGAAAAAAAAAAAAAGCACAAGGACAACCACAACCACAAGGAGTCTATCGGATAGTAAACACAAAGTCGTCAAATACATAAGTAACGAGTCTAATCACACGCCATATCGGCGGATGTAGTCACGCCACATGTCATCTGCAATTTTATCGCGTAGCGCTCTCCAACGTTCGTTAGCAGCTCGTTGTTCCCTTGTGGTACCACTAATGGTCTCTTGTGTTGCATTATCATCCTCGAACGTGAAGTCTTCTTGCGATAACATGTCATCGGGGTCTGTATCCAAGATAAAATTGTGGAGGACGCAACAAGCAAGGACCAAATCAACCTGGGTGTGCAATAGGTGGAAAGGGCAAAAATCCAATATCCTAAATCGACCTTTAAGGAGTCCGAATGCTCTTTCAACCCGTGACCTAAGTTTTGAATGCCGAAGGTTAAACAACTCCATTGCACTCGTCGGTCGACGGCCAGCATGTTCCTTCAAGTGGTACTTGACTTTGCGATATGGGGCTATAAACCCGGGCATAGTCGTGTAGCCGGCGTCGACCAAGTAGAATTTCCCTAGGCATGAATAAAGAATAGTATTATTCTAAAATTTTCACGTGTTGATATTTAAAATGTTTCAAGGAAACCTATGGATTACCTTTTGGAACACGTATTCCGGCCGGGGAAGGTTTTGATAATGCATCTTTCAACACAAGGAAGTCGTTTGCCGAACCTTCCCAGCCAGCTAGCACGTATTGGAATTTTAAACTTGGGTCACATGCGGCAAGTACATTTTGTGTAACGCCTTTGCGACCTCGAAATTTGGCTACATGTTCAGATGAGACCCTAGCAGCAATGTGCGTACCATCAAGGAAGCCAACACAATCCTATCGTAAATAGAATAAAAGATCGATCAAGCTCAAAAGTACGTTAGTTGAATTTATAGGTGTGTTGCATTAATTATTACCTTGAAGTACGGCGCGAAACTAGGGTTACACTCGATGTCGGGGTGTGTCTCCGTTCCAGGTTGTTTTACATAATCATCTCGGATAGCACAAATTGCAAGAAGGACTGCATTGAAATATCGGCTGACAGTTGATCCTAATCTAAGGAATACGATTTTCATAACCTGATTCCTAGAATGGTAACCAACCGTGTGGAGAAACATCGCAACTTGTTCTTCCACTGACAAATGTATTGTATCTCATAGTAGTCCTCTATTACGCAAAATTGATGAAAGTTTGAAGAATGTAGGCTGATTTATTCAGATGTACTCGACGCAATTGTTTTGACCTTCGTATAATATACGACGCATCAGTCCGTTTCTATGATGGTCCCTCACACTTGTTGGCATTAAAGGCATCGACCGCAATTGGTTGCGGGTGCCTACAAGCATGATCACTACAACTAGAATCATGTAAACTGGTGCGTCGACATACAAAAACTCATCCAACTCAACGGCATCCATTGCAATCCCTATATGACAACTATAAATCATGAAAACCAAGCTAAAAGGCATGAAAACAGATTCAAGTTGCAGTAGGGAAAAAAACAACCAGGAAAAAAAGAAATTAATCTCTTATAGCATGTTTTCATCAACTCAAGGTATTAATCTCTTATAGCATGTTTTCATCTGTTGTTGATGCAAACATGCTATAAGAGATAAAAAAACAAAAACAAAAACAGCACCATTAATAGATCACTCATCAAGATGATGAAAACATATCAAAGAGGGAAAGACATGCACAAAATCATAAGAGATAAACAAAGGGTGGTTCTAGATAAAAAAAAAAGAACATAAACAGCAATTAATCTATACAAAATTAAATCATGCTATAAGAGATTAAAAAGAAAAAAAGAAAAACAGCACCATCAACAGATCACTCATCAAGATGATGAAAACAAATCAAATGGGGAAAGGCATGCTATAATCATAAGAGATAAACAAAGGATTGTTCTCAACAAAAAAAAAGAACATAAACATCAATTAATCTCTACAAAATTAAATCATGCTATAAGAGATTAAAAAAAAAAAGAAAAACAGCACCATCAACAGATCACTCATCAAGATGATGAAAACAGATCAAAGAGGGAAAGACATGCACAAAATCATAAGAGATAAACAAAGGGTGGTTCTAGATAAAAAAAAAAAGAACATAAACAGCAATTAATCTATACAAAATTAAATCATGCTATAAGATATTAAAAAAAAAAGAAAAATAGCACCATCAACAGATCACTCATCAAGATGATGAATACAGATCAAAGAGGGAAAGACATGCACAAAATCATAAGAGATAAACAAAGGGTGGTTCTTTACAAAAAAAAATAGAACATAAACATCAATTAATCTCTACAAAATTAAATCATGCTATAAGAGATTAAAAAAAAAAAAAAAAAAAAAAACACCATCAACAGATCACTCATCAAGATGATGAAAACAGATCAAAGAGGGAAAGACATGCACAAAATCATAAGAGATAAACAAAGGGTGGTTCTAGATAAAAAAAACAGAACATAAACATCAATTAATCTCTACAAAATTAAAACATGCTATAAGAGATAAAAAACAAAAATAAAAATAGCACCATCAACAGATCACTCATCAAGATGATGAAAACAATACAATATATACCATCGAACAAACAACCAAAAAAACAGAAAAATACTAACACACATGGCTAATGGAGAAACAACAAAAACAAAACCATCTACAGAACACTAAAGACTAACACACATGGATAATGGAGAAACAAAAAAACAGAATCATCTAAAGACTTAAACACTTGTAACCATCGAAAAAGGCACAATCTGCGAGGAAAATCGCATAAAAACCAGAAGATTCTTCTGAAGAAGGTGATCAGGGAACCCTAAAAACCCAAAAAAAACTCCAAATCAGGGCCAAGAAGGGGTAGTATACCTGACAGTTGATGAGCAAAAGACAGCTAAAGGTCGCGCGTCACAGATCTGTGAGATGCCGACAATGGTGAGGAAAAAGGGAAAAAAACAAACAAAAAAATGACATGGGAAAAAAGACACACCTATCGTGATCTCACAGTTGGCCGTCGAGTTTAGATCGTCGCTGTCCAACCGGCCACCGAGGTTAACAGTCTCCGGACGAACACAGGATGCACAGACTGGGTCAAAAAACGCCGGTCTGGTGAGGAAAAGAAAAAAAAAGAATCAAAAGCCCCAAAACTCACCAAAGAAGAACATAGGCCGGCAAGGTGGTGCGGATCTGGCGGGTTCACGCGAGAAGATGAGAGATCCGGAGGGCGAGAGGTTTTTTAGGGTTCGTGAGAGGAGAATCGCGGAGAATCGCGAGAGAGGGGAGGCACGGGAGTTCCAGTGGAGTTTTTAGGGGTCGTCGAAGTCCGCCGAAGTGAGTTTATATATTAACGTCACTTCGGCGACTTCGGTCTAAAAACCACCGAAGTCGCGATAGTGTGTTTTTGGCGGAAGTAGCCATTTCCGGAAGTGTGCCGAAGTGCCGGTTCCGATGAAAAGAACACCCGGAGTACCGGAAGTGGAGCACTTCCGCACTTCCGGGGTTGACTTACGGGCAAAAGAACAAGCCCTATATGTACCCGATATGTTAGGTGACTCACCGGGATCGGAAAGAACTCCCCAACCTGACAGGTGTCAATCAGTGAAGGCACTCCTAGACTGGTGATCATCTATATCGGTTCAAATCTTCTAGAAGAAATACAACTGTAGACAGCCTGGACTTCTAGAAGAGTTACAGCTAGAGACAGCTCAGACAATTAGCTGGCACTTAGCTGGCACTTAGCTGGCGCTTAGCTGGAAGGACACTTGGCAAACGCGTGCCTAAATTGAGACGCGTGCTCAGCACGCAGCCTGCGTCTATAAAAGGCGGGAATCACAGCTCATTTGGACAAGATGAATTCCAGCAGCGAAGCTCTGGCCTTTTGGAATCAAGATCCATTCTCTCTCTTTCTTTGTTCTTCAATTCGAGGAATTATTGTAAGATCTCTTGTAAACTCAGCTATTGATAGTGAGATCTCTCATTCTCGTGGTTTTTTTCCCCATTAATTGGGGTTTTTCCACGTAAATTCGGTTACTCTCTTCTTCTATTTGGATTCTCGATTGATTTTCTACTAAGCTAGCCACCCAATCAATACAAATTCAATTGTTTGGTTAAAATTGGGAATTCAATCCGATTTTATCTCTAACATATATATATATATATATATATATGGACTTGATACAGTCCGGCCGGCTGCAAATCCTATCGGACACGTATCAAGTCCCCATTAGTTACTATGATATATATATATATATATATATATATATATATATATATATATATATTACTTAATCATTAAGTAACATTGACCACCCAATAAAGGGCTGGCACGTGTCCTTCCAGTGGATCGGACTGTATCAGGCCTCTATATATATATATATATATATATATAGTCCAGATAACACACGGTCGGCCGGATACACTGTGCATTCCCGGTCGCCTCCCATTTGGCCCCCTGGTGCATGTTTGAAAGATTTCCAACCGTACGAATGAGAAGATCATCTAAAAATATACTAGTATGTCTATTTTCATAAAATTTGGTAACCGTTTGGTCCTCCCACCTAAACCTTAAACCCCAAACCCAAAACCCAAAACCCCAAACCCCGAACCCTAAACCCCAAACCCTAAACCGTTAAGTGAGAGGACCAAACGGTTACCAAATTGTATGAAAATGGGCATGCTAGCTTATTTTTAGATGATCTTCCCATCCATACGGTTGGAAATCCTTCAAACATGCGCTAGGGGGCCAAATGGGAGGCGACCGGGAATGCACAGTGCATCTGGCCGATCGCTTGTTATCAGGACTATATATATATATATATATACGGGGATGAAAAGGTAAGGTCGGCCGAAAACACTGTTCATTTGCGATCGCCTCTCATTTGGCCATCTGGAGCATGTTTGAAGGATTTTCAACCATATAGATAGAAAGAACATCAAAAAATAAGCTAGGATGTCAATTTTCATACAATTTGAGAACTTGTAGGGTCTTCATCTTAACAGGTGAAAATTTATAGAAATCTTACCTGTTCAAAATTTCACCCGTTAAGATGAAAACCCTACAAGTTCCCAAATTGTATGAAAATTGATATGCTAGCTTATTTTTTGATGTTCTTTCCATCCATATGGTTGGATTTCCTCAAAACACTATACAAGTGGGCCAAAAAGAGGCCGCACTTGCACAATAATAAGGCCGGCCGCATAGTATCAGCCCTATATATATATATATATATATATATATATATATATATATATATATATATATATACAGCGGTGATTAGGTGCGGTCGGCCGGATCACTGTGCAGATCCGGCCGCCGCCCATTCTGGCCCCTGGAGCATGTTTGAAGGATTTCCAACCGTACGGATGGAAAGATCATCGAAAAATAAGTTAGCCTGTTAATTTTCATACAATTTGGTGACCGTTTGGTCCTCCCACTTAACGGTTCTTAATGGTTGAAAATTTTAACTTCAAATTTTCAACCATTAAGTGGGAGAACCAAACGATCACCAAATTGTATGAAAATTGACAGGGTAGCTTATTTTATGATGATCTTCCCATCCATACGGTTGGAAATCCTTCATACATGCTCTAGGGGCTAGAATAGGCAGCGACCGGATCTGAACAGTGATCCGGCCGACCGCACCTAATCGAGACTGTATATATATATATATATATATATATATATATATATATATATATATATATATATATATATATATATATATATCTTAAGTGAGTTGATTTGAGTCAAGTTAATGGGTAATAGGCTTGGGTCCAGTCCCGTTAGAATCAGTCAGTTAGGAACTGGGTTAGGTTCAATCAAGTTCAACCTGGTTTGGGTCCAGTTGATTTAAAGGGTTGGGTCCAGCCAACTTAAACTATTAAGTCCAACTGATTTAGAAGATTAGGTCCAACCAACATAAAGGATTGGGTTCAGTAAGCTTGGATACAACCAGTTGGGCTCAGTCAAGTCTGATGGGCTATGTTAGTGGGTTAGTAAAGTAGAAAAGAAGAAGAAAGAAATAGAGTAGGTGCTAGGATTTGAACCTAAGACCCCACAACCATAATGGAGGACCTTAACCACTAGAATACAATGACTCATTTGTTAAATTGTTGAGTTCTACCAATTAATAATGAACTCTTGTTTGGGTACAAGTGAGGCTAGATCTAGCCATGTCCAACAAGTTAGGTGGACCCATTTGATTAGACTACAACCCATAAGTGAGTCGTGCATATGCATTTAGACATGTGGGATTTATGGCCTCTTGTATTGCTGATATAGAGTTATTTCCAGATATCGATATAGGGAGCTGAGCTATGTCCTGACAGACACAGAACGGTCGCTTAGATCACTGATTGAGGTAAGTACACTTGCCTAGTTCCCGCCCAATTTTGGGGTTTTCTTTGGCTTCGTTGTTACCTTGTTGATATGTTCTTGCTTCGTTGTTTTCTTGATTTCGTGCTTGTGTACATTGGTTCATTGGCTTGGTTAGTTACTGTTTCTTGGCAACATGCTTTCTTGTTACTTCCGATTATTTCTTGTTACAAACGCATGGTTGACTCCTGCTTTGTTTGGACTATTCCTGTTACATGTGTGTGTTTTTTCCTTGCGAGATAGTATTTACTATTACATGCTTGTCCGTTGATCGGCATGTGGCAGTGAAAACACGTGAGTTTGTGCTCCATCTGGATAAGAGTATATTAGTATTACTGTCTAATGTTGTGTGTGCTCCTTGGACATACTCACTTGTTGACCGGCACTTGACCATGGACACATGTGTTCTTGTGCGTTGGCCGGGTGTGTGTGTGTCAGCCTTTTGCTTTCTTGTTCTTGTGGAGCCTCTCGCTCGTGCAGATTTGGTACGGCCGTCTTGGGGAAGGACCCCCTGGTCTTCCAGTTTTCCTGTCAGGGGGAGGATTCTCTAGCTGTCCACCCGTCAGTGGGATGATACGCTGGCCGTGTACGTACATGTAGGAGCGCTACCAGACTCGAGGGTCTGTTTTGGATTCAGATTGAAGATCGGCTGAGGTTGATGACTGCCGGGGAGAAGACTCGAGATTTCTTCTTATTTTGATTAAACTCCTTGCTGTGTGTTTGTGTTCTTTGAGTAGTGATCCTCGTGTGTTTGGGCTTGGCCTTGTACTTGTTATGTTTTGTGTTCAGTTGGATTACTGCTTCATTATTGTCTCTATTGACTTCATTATATTCCTTGCGGGGTACTTACTGAGCTTTCTTTTCGAAAATCACACCACTTGCTTCCTTCTTTCTTTCAGGTTTTAAGGGATAGCAGATCCAGATTCAATAGCTGGGCGAGGGGCTGGGATAACTTGCCCAGGTTCGAGGACCTCATATGACTTTTGCATGTGAGATATTTTATAGGACCACCATAGGGCCTGATTTTGTATAGACTACTGTAGGGTATTTGAACCCTGAATTCATTTCCATTGTAACTCTGAATTTTTTTTATTTATGTTATTTGAATTATTATATTGCATGCTTTATGATTCACCTAGGCCTTGTATCCGAGTGCGGTGCGCCTCTGCTTGGATACGGCCGGTCTGTGTACGTGTTCGAGGACCAAGATTCAGGTCGGGGTGTGACACTTTATTATGCAACGTCTCATGAAGCACCAAACACTATCACACTAATCCATCATTGCACTCACTGAACACCACTCTAGCCATCCTTAACCACATCTTAACAACATCCTTTATTATAAATTATGCACGTGTATCCATAGATCATCATCATCATACAAAGCCATACATGTATTAATCCCAAAGAAAGCCACAAACTTTTACTGTAATTTGAGTACAAAATTACTACAATTCATAAGAACTTGGAAACACGTGAAGCTACCATCTTTCTCTCACTTCCTTACTTGAAACACAACAGTAGAGACTAGAGGACTTATCGAGTTCACTACAAGAAAGCAAGTTGTTTGCTGCGGTAATTTAGCGGCGGTTTAGAAAAACCGCCGCTAATACCTGTATCGGAGGCGGTTATAGGGACGGTTTATATAACTGCCAGTAAATGAATACATTTAGCGGTGGTTTTGACTATAACCGCCGCCTAATGTATTTATTTTGTGGATGTTACGTACAAACAGCCGTAAAATGCTTCTATTGTGCGACGGTTATAACGTAACCACCGCTAAATGAATTCATTGGGTGGCAGTTGTGGAATAACCGCCGCCAATGTACGCGCGCACTCTCCAATATAATTTGGCGCCTAATGAATTCCCCCTGTGCCCCAAATACCCCCTATGCCCTAAATCCAGGCACTCCCTCTCTTCCAAGCACCACCTCCGGAGATCTTTCTCTGGCCGATCATCCCGTAGCCGCAATCCAGCCACTCCCCCCCTTCTTCCATATTCCACCTCTTCAACCTCCGCAGATCTTTCCAAGGTCGATCCATCCACGCACTGCAATCCGGGCATCTCCGCAATCTCAGACTGGTATTGTTTGTAGATCTTTTTATTATCATTTGGTTGCTATTGTCCACTTTTGAAGAGATTGAGTAGATACCAAGGTTTAGTATCTCATCATCTTAATGTTAAGGATGAGAAGTATAAATCAAACAAGACTTAGGGATGAGATTAAGGATTAGGTGTGGATTAGTGAGGAGATGAGGGAATTGAATTCCATCACATGATGTGAGACCTGGAGATTCAAGTGAAAAGAGGACTAGTTAATAAGACTCAAGAGGGAAAAGAATCTTTTAATTTTTTTTGTAGTTAAGAGGAGATGGTGAGATTAGTTTATTGTTTAGGTCTTTTCAGAGAAGTACACAGGCCTTGTTTTTTCTGAGTTACATTCACTGCTTGTCTATGTTTGGATGTCATGTCTTGGCATGATATTTTCACCAATTAATCTAATCGCCTATGTTGTGGATTTGTTATTTGGTACAAATAATAACTTGATTTCTTTAAGAAGACATTAGTGTGTCTACTATGTTCATTGGGGCATTTCATCGAACAAGTTGTCGGGGTTTTCACAAATAATAACCTGTAAATCTCTGACTGACTCTCCTCTGTCATTAGTCAGAGATGTTTGTTTGTGTCATAACTTATAAATGCATTGGATTGTTCCTGTTCCTGCTGTAACTGCTGTTGTGGATTACAAGCCAACAACACCTGCAAATCTCTGTTTTTTTTTTTTTTTTGGAAATGTGGATAAATTCCACTTCCATTGAAATAAATATCTCTGATTCTCTGTCATCAGATGATTGTTTGTTTGTGTTTGTGTTTGTTTTTTCCTTGTTTATTATAATAAGTCAGTTTTAGTGGTTGAGAATTATCTTATCATGAAATTCATGATTTTGTTTATTCAGATGTGACTGAGATATTTTATTCTATCATTTTTATTTATATATAAATAAATTCATATTCAAAGTTGATGAAAAAAAATAAAAATTCTTCACCTCAAATTGTTCATGTAATCTCCTTTGCACTTCCATCTGCATACGAATTGCTTCAGTGATGTTTTATGTTTAGTTAATTAGTGTTCAAATTTTATATGCCCTTTAATTGTTGTGGTCTTATGGAAAGAATTCCTTTTTCCTTTAACTCTACGATTGGTTGACACTTGAGTGCTTGTTTCATTGTTTCAGACATAGTTGGTAATGTATGATCCATTATATATTCTCCTCTAGTATAATTGTGCTTAGATTGTGCAATATAAAGGAAGGCTAGGTTATAAATATGGCATTAATTATAGATTCCGCTTAAGTAAAGCTGCAACCCATGCAAGAATGTCATGAAACAATATAAATAGAACACCAATTGTAAAGAGAATATGCAATATAAATATAACACAATCAAAAGAGTTTTCAAATATACAATTTGTATAGAGAATATGGCTTAGATTGTGCTTATATATTAATGACGTGAGGACACCTTTTTAAATTTGATTTAATCTCCTATATTATGAAACAAAAAAAATTCAATAGTTGTGAGAATCTGTATTCAAAAACAAGGGAAGGGTGAAAAAAGATAGATAGGAAAATTTAGGTGTCTATGTTTCCATTTTGGCTTCTTCCATCCTATTTATTATGTTGGGTTTCTAGAGAAAAAAATAAGGAATCAAGAAACATGTAGTCAAGCAGGATGCTCTCTATCTTGTCAAAAAAAAAAAAAGAAACTAGGGGATAGTGTTCAATTAGCATGCTTTTCATTTGGTTAATGCTGTTATAGAGTGTCAATCAGTATTTGATATATTTTATTTTGGATTTGTGATGTTGCATTTCATATTTGAAATGCATGCCAATGGCTAAATTCTATTAAGCACCCCTCTTTTTTTGTGCAGGTGTGAAAAGATTTGTCTAAATTTCAGCTCTTGTGATTTCAATCTTTTTTTGGTTCGCTTGTTTCAATCCTTGCTGTAAGTGTTTGTTCTTAACTTTGTTTTATTTATTATTATTATTATTATTATTATTATCATTATTATTATTATCATTATTATTATTATTGATATTATTTCTTTTTTTTATTATCATTTTCAATTTTCTATTCGAGCTTGAAATTATTTTATTGTGAGCACAATCTTAAAGAAACAATTTGTGGGTCTGCTTTCAGAATCCTTGTAGGATAATTTTCTGGAAGAAGGTTGCTATTGTAGCAAGATGTTTGCCTTTCTCTAACAAAAGGCCAACTTCATTGCTTTAGTTCATTTTAATATGTCATAACATCCACAAATTTGTATTCTGTTGGCCACATATCTTGAATGCTTTATTAATACATATACTTAACCTTTTTCACCTTGCTCATTAGTTCAATTCTTGGCACCATAAAATTTTGATTAAATTGTTATCTTGGCTGCTAATAATCATCAATAACCTAGAATCATACAACTCCAAGTAGACCACTTAATTTTGTCCATCTAGTGGTGAGTGATTGGGGCCTCAAATATATTGATGGGCACCATTCAGTTTGGAATAGGTTGCTACAGGTAACTCTGGTTTTTAACTCTCATATATATATATATATTCAAATATTTTCAACTTGTTGGATGCAGGGTCAGAAAAATATTTGTTTTTAACTCTCGCATGTACAATGCTATAATTTTTTAAGGAAGTAATTTGTTGCTATTATGATCTTCATATGAAGGAATATTCTTGATGCTTTAATCCTGTATTGCTATAGATGTTTCGTTGATGCAAGGCTTTCTCCCATCTTGGCAACAAGATCTCATTTCAATTTTCTCAAGTTACTTACTTCACTTGAGAATAATATTTCCATCGAGTAATAGGCTGGCTTTTCTTTGTATTAAACTTTCCAACAAGACCTAATTCAGGATCACAACTACTACTAATGTTCAGGGATTTCTAATAGAATACACACCGTTGCAAAATTCTAGATTCAATCCAGGGGTAGTATCTGTGTAAAAATAAGAAATTTGAATAAGAAAAGAGAATAGGACAAAACCCTACATATTAGTGTATTGCATTGCAAGCTAGATTTGATGTAAGGGGGGAGAGGCACAAGGTGATGGAGTTAGTTCAGTTTGGTTAGGAATCAGATCATAGGGAGTATAAAAGAGGAAACAATGTGCAGAAAGTTAAAGAGAGCAGATGTTTTTAATAATAAGATCACTGCATGTGGATGTCATTACTGGTGGCAGTGGCTTCTTTTAGATGATCTGGAACTTGTGTTCGTTGGATTCACTTGCAGTTCTGGATTGTTGCCAAATCCTGATGTTTTTGACATGGATAAAGGTTTCAGAATTTTGGAAGATGCTTATTCATATGCTATGCGACAAATTTTGATACTTATTCATATGCTATGTAAATAGATGTCGTGAGAAAGTGAACCTGGGGATGTGAAATAGAAGTGCTAAAAGTTGCAGGGTTGGGACAGGTTCCAGAGTTATGAATAATGGTACGAGCAGAGATGTTATTCCTTTTGCTCATAGGCACCATTTAGAATTGTTAAGCCATAGAGAATTTTAAGCTATGCCTTTTGGAGAGGAATGCTAATAATACCTGTACTGATGATCAATTCACAATAATGAACAACTCCTAACATTCTGAGGATGGGCTGTATTTTGCTTTTTATGTGTTCACTGTGTTGTATGGTTTGTTCAATGCTTTACAATTTGTAAAGACAGGAAATATGACCACTTAATCAGCCTGCAAATTTCATGCAAGTTTACAAGATGAATATCTACAAGAATAGAGTTGAAATAAAGCAGATTCCAGGAGACTGGTTAAGTACAAAGAACTTAAAAATTTGGCTGGAGCATTGGAACATAAAACAATGGCAATGTCTCCTACCATTTCATTTCATTGTTGCCCTCCCCACTTTGCTACATGTCACTTTTTCTTAAATAGATATAAATAGATTATATAAATAAATTAAGAAGCATCTAGACTAGTGCTATGTCCAAGAAAATTTCTCACTCACTCACTGTGAGAGTAGTATCCTTGTGATCTTATGTCTTTTTGAATTTCCAGACGGTTTTATAGTGAGTGCTACAGCTGGTGTTGTTGTTGAAAGTGCTTTATATCCAATTGATACTATAAAGACTCGGCTTTAGGTAGGTTAATTTTGCAGAATAATCAATTACTCTTTAATGTATCATTTGCTAATTTTATGCTTCTATTGTGTTTAGTGTGCATTATTTTTTATCTTTCTCGTTGGAATGTTTGATAATAACTATTTAACTAGAGATTTGTAATAAGGTTGTCATGAGGATGTCAAGCACTAATTCTGGTTAAGTTATTCAGGCTCCTAATTAGGATCCATTTGAACAATTTATTATTCACTATATCGAAGAAACAAAGTGACCTTCTTGTTACTAAATTTCCCATCATGAAAAATGCATTCAGATTATTAATTATGTAGTTTTTATAGTGTAAGATTTTCAAGTACTAGTTTGTAGTTTTTAATGAATTAAAATATTGAACAACAAAATCAGCCCATCGATTACTAGATAACAAAAACAAGCTGCAAGTGAATGGTAATGCTAAAAAAATTATTAAAATTCAAATTTCATATTTTTTTCCAAGCAAATGCATGTTATATTTATTTGATTTCATACTTTGATGCATAATTACATACTATGAAAATTATTTTAGAATGCCACCAGGTATGGATAAATCATGGATTACAATGCCACGAAACTCACCTGCATATGACCAAGGAGTTAGGAATTTCATTGAATTTGCTTTTCAACGTGGCTCAATTAATGATATGATACTATGTCCATGCCCTTTATGTGGATTTAGTAAACGTCGGACACGAGCAGAGGTGTACGATCATTTAATTCACAAACAATTTCCAAAAGGGTACACAATTTGGTACCTTCATGGAGAGCTCCATCCACAAGAAATGAATTATGTTCCAAGTAGCGTCGAAATTGCCTCAAATACCAATGTCGTTGTTGAAGATCCGATTAGGGATATGGTAAATGAAGCATTTGGAGTACACGAGCAACATTTAGAAGAAGGGGTAAGACAAAGCGATGAGGGCACATCGAATGTGAACCTGAATAGGAATACAACGGATGAGTTTTATGAGTTATCAAATGATGGTCAACAACCTCTTTATGAAGGGTGTGCAAATTATTCAAAACTCTCTTTCATATTGAAATTGTACCACATCAAGTGTCTTTGTGGAATGAGCGACAAAGCAATGACGATGATTTTGGAGCTGCTACATGATGCTTTTCCGAATATAAAAATTCCAAGCAATTTTTATGATGCAAAGAAAACCATCACGAAGCTTGGATTAAGCTATGAGAAAATACATGCATGCCCAAATAATTGCATGCTTTTTTGGGGTAATAAAGAAGATGAAGATAGAGAAATTTGTAGAGTTTGCAATGTTTCTAGATGGAAAAAGAAGAAGGGTAGTATCAATGAGTTATCTGGCGGTAGAAAAAAGATTCCTGCAAAAGTGGTTAGATATTTTCCATTGCGGCCTCGACTACAACGGTTGTTTTTGTCTTCAAAAACAACTAAGGATATGAGATGGCACAGCTTGGATGCCAACAACGATGGACTACTGAGACATCCCAGAGATTCTGAAGCATGGAAAGAGTTTGATTGAAGAAATGATTGGTTTGCGTGCAGACCCTCGAAATGTGCGCCTTGCATTAGCTACCGATGGATTTAATCCTCATGGCAATATGAGTCAGAGTTATAGTATTTGGCCGATTATTCTCATCCCATACAATATGCCACCGTGGTTGTGCATGAAACAAACATCTTTTATCATTTCAACAATTATTCCCGGTAAACATATGCCAGGAAATGATATAGATGTTTACTTACAACCTTTAATAAGGGAATTGAAAGAGTTGTGGCATGATGGCGCTGATACATATGATTCTTATGAGCGTGAAATGTTCAAGATGCATGCTGCTTTGATGTGGACAATCAGTGATTACCCTGGGTTGGGAAATCTATCCGGGTGGAATATTTATACTGGGCGTGCTTGTGTACATTGCAACTACTCCTCAGAGCCTTCTCGTTTATGTCACAGTAAGAAATGGTGTTTCATGGGTCATCGACGCTTTCTTGAAGGTGGGCATAAATTTAGAATGAATAAGATCAGATTTAATGGAGAGCAAGAGCTACGTAATCCTCCGAGATTTTTATCAGGCACAGAGATTTTTCAACAGGTTAAGGATATTAATGTCACGTTCGGTCGGTCTGTGGATAATCAAGAGAGGGGGAAAAGAAGGCGCGGTGCGAGCACTACTCTAGAAGGGCCACAACAATAGAAGAAAAAAAGCATATTCTTTGAGCTTCCGTATTGGGAGTATAATTTATTGCGGCACAATTTAGATGTGATGCATATAGAGAAGAATGTGTGTAACAATATCCTCTTCACATTGTTGAACGATAGTTCTCGAACAAAAGATCATCTCAATGCTCGTAAGGACTTGCAAGATATGCATTGTAAACCGGACCTGTGGCAAGATGATAATGGAAAGTTTGCTCCAGCAGTGCACACACTGACTAAGCAAGGAAAGAAGTTATTTTTAAATACTCTGAAGAATATTTGTGTGCCAGATGGATACGCAAGTAATATTTCTCGGTGTGTTGATGCAAATAATCTTAAAATAGTTGGAACATTGAAAAGTCATGACAATCATATACTTATCCAGCAGTTTCTCCCGCTCGCTATGCGTGCAGGCCTTGATGATAAAGTGACAGCAATATTACTTGAGTTATGTTCTTTTTTTCGACAAATATGTGGCAAAGCGTTGAGTGTTACTGAGTTGGATAAACTGCAGAACCAAATTGTACTCACTCTATGCAATATGGAAATGCATTTCCCACCATCATTCTTCACCTTAATGATACACTTGACTGTCCACTTGGTTGATGAAGCGAAACATGGAGGTCCAGTATATTATCGTTGGATGTATCCAATAGAAAGGTAATATTGGTTAATTCATTATTTGTAATTCATAATATTAACGTGTACATTCCATATAACTATTAACCATATGATGGTGTAGGTACTTGGGAGTACTAAAATCATATGTGCGCAACAAAGCGCAACCAGAAGGATCTATTGCAGAGGGTTATATTGCGCAAGAAGTTATTACATTTTGTTCACGATATTTAGATAACATCGAGACAATATGGAATCGTCCCAGCCTAGTTGATGACGAACCCAACATTTCTCGACACCCAAATGCTCGAATTTCAGAATTATTTCCATACATTGGGAAACCAGTTGGAGCTTCTACATGGTTTACTTTGACATCGGTTGAGAGATTACAGGCTCATCGACATGTATTAATAAACTGCCCTGCAGTTGATTCCTATGTTCAGTAAGTATTATTAAGCATCTATTTTTTACACTTCTAAAATCGACATAGTTACGAAACTACTACTTCAAATATCACAGGGAATTCAGGATTGTTGCTAGAAGACAATTAAGGTCTAGATGTAGGAATCCAATTGAGGTAGACAAGATGGTGCACAGAGAGTTTAATCAGTGGTTTGCAAATCGAGTAAGTGAGCTCTCAATTTATGCAATGAATTTTAATTGATAAATACATTCGAATAATTTTAATGTGTTATTAGATTAACCGAGATCACGACAAGCTTCTAGATCATGACAAAAGTCTGCTCGTAGCTCTTGCGCAAGGACCAATTAACCAAGAAAAAAGATACACGGCATACAATGTTAATGGATATAAGTTTCGTACTTTGGAACGTGAGAGAGGATTAAACACACAGAATAGTGGAGTTTTCGGCACCTTTGGAACAAGGAGTTACTCAAGCAATAACGATGTTAACATGCGGTATGGAGGTGTACCATATTATGGAAAATTGGTTGACATCATTGAGCTTAATTACAATGGGATATTTATGATAACCTTGTTCAAATGTGAATGGGCCAACACGACTCACCCTAGAGGTATAAAAACTGATAAATTGGGTTTTACTTCTATCAATTTTACAAGACCTATACATACTGGGGTGTATGAAGATGATGAGCCATACATTAAAGCTTCTGAAGCACAAATGGTATTTTATGTTAATGATCAAAAGGAAGACGGATGGTGTATACCAATACATCTAAAACCTAGAGACTTGTATGATATGGGCGAGGGTGATGAACATGCCATGGTCGATATTGAAGCATATCCGGCACAAAATTTGGATACTTTATTTCCTGATGAGGATACACATCTACGACTGAGTCGAGAGGATGTAGATGATCCGAATGATATGCAATCCTCTAATATTGGTGAACATTTTGAAATTGATAACAACAATTAAGTAAATGTCTGAGATTAATTGGTAAGCATTTCTTTTATTTATACTTAGTTTTATATTTTCTTATTTTTTAATATTATTAAATTAATTCATTAAGTTGTAGGTATGCCGAGGACGAGATGACATGCCAGTTCTAGCGATTCATCGAGACCAGTCGAGGACTTTAACCATTCTACTTGTCCGAGTACATCTCTGCCACCCCCGCTGGTTAATGCACAGGAACACCAAGAGGCCCCAATGCAACAAACAGTAGTTGAGACTACTGAGCCTGAAGTTATCAAGGGCTATAAAAGAAGTTCAAGAACGTGGGACGTGGGTGTTAGAGGTGATTAGTATATATGTATAATTTATTTGTTATCTTTAAATTGAAGGTTTTCAAGCTTATATGTGATTATATGCTATGAATGATAATCATATATTTTTTTTTTTTTGAAGGTGAAAATGGGGAAGTGAGGCAAAAAAAATTGCGGGCAATTGACATATTCTCTCTTCCACTAGGAGACAAAGTTATTGTGGATTGGAATCATCGGGATCAACCAGTTAATTTGTCTGGGGGGATGCTTGCTCAAGTTTTAGGCCATCTTGCAAGCAATTGTCAAAGAAAAGTGGCAAAAGATTCCAGAGTCCTATAAAGATCATGTTTGGAACAACATCATAAAGGTTAGAGATGTATTTTTAATTGATATTTTATTGACTCCATTTTTTGTATGTTTCCTAATGTTTACACTAATATGATTATTTTTTTGTAGACTAAGTTTAAGGTTAATGATGATGGGCATAAGAGTTATATTATGAAAAGCTTGGCTAAAAAATGGCGGGACCACCAGTATCACTTATATAACTTTATGAAATGTGATCCAGATGGTCCCCGCGAAGCCAATATTGCCAAGAAACCTCCAGAGATTCCTTTGGATCAATGGGTTGCTTTTGTGGATTATAGAGCTCGCCCTGACACAAAGGTAATTTGCGTAAGAAAATTTATCTGTTGCATTATTGCTTAGTAATTAGTGTCTCATTAATGTGCAGGCAAAAGCAGAACAAAATATCAAAAATCGCACCCACCTAACAACGCCTCACACGTTAGGTTCAAAGTCGATTGCTCGACTGCGTAATGAGATGGTTAGTATTTCCATCTTAATATGAGATTTAATTATGGTTATCATGTATATGCAACTTTCTTTGAAAATTAAACATATTTAATTTTGTAGGAAACTCAACTTGGTAGGCCTGTTACAAGAGTTGAATTGTTTCAGGCCAGTCACACAACATTGGCTGGGTCTTTTGTAAATGACGAAGCAAGGCAAAACCATGTAAGTTTGAAATAATTTACAAATTTGTTATGCTTGTTGTCTGTACGATAGTAAATATAAATAATTTTGCAATTTTATTTTACAGGAAGACCTAGTTATTCGCAGTCAGAGCTCATCTGAAAATGATGCATTTACTAGCATTTTCGGCCCAAAACACCCCTGGTATGCTCGAGGTATGGGACTTGGAGTTGTCCCAACCCAGATATATGGATCAGCTAGCAGCTCTGGTAGTAGACCTGTTGGTGGTGGGGTTACAGAAGCCGACTATGATTCCCTAAAGAAGATGGTACAACGCTTAACACAACAAGTTGAACAAAATCAAGATGAAATAGCTCAGCTTAAGCAACAGGTGGCGAGCCAAAACCAAAATACAACACCTGGCCAGGTTTTATTTTTTTAGTTTCTACGTTAAAGTTTTTGTATCATATTCTGATAATGTTTGTTTCTTTTTCTTTTCAGAATTCATATTTTCTTAACATCTCACATTAATTTCATTTCAAATAGGAAAATGTAGGGTCCCCAGCTATTGGAAGGCGTTCATCACAAGATAGTCACTCGGCTTGCAATGAAGAAAATTAAGACCATACTATATAGGATAGTTGAGAGACTTGAGACCATAATACATCTATTTTCTCGAATTTCTTGGTTTTCATGTGTTTAATTTTGTGTGCTCTTTGATTTGATCCATGTTTTTTTTTTAATCAGGAGAAGCTCACGTTTGGCGTTTGAAGCGATCGTACCGTAGCTCGATTCCTGCTGGTCGTTGGTGTTTTGTTGAAGGATTTTGGTTTTGAGGGATGCTTGGATCTTTTCCGCGTCTTCTTAGTTTGTTCATTTTGGGACTTAGTTGTCTTTGTTGTTCTTGTGGTGTTTGTTGGTTTTGTTGTTGTGTAATGGTTGTTTCTAGTTCCTTGCAAGTGTCCTATGAGTTGGATTGGATTGACACCTTTGGTTGTCCTATGAGTTTGCTTCGATTGCAAGTGTCTCCACTGTCACTTTAATACCTTTTTATATATAATGTTTTCATTTTTTTATCAATCTTAGCTAAGACCATGGCTTTGGATTCTTCTCTGAAGCTCTGAACTTGAATCAATGGAGGATGGGATCATCGTTCCTTCAAAGAAAGGGTACGATCTCTTTTCTATATGTTTCTTTCTATTTTGTTTTACATTATATGGATTTAGATTCAATGTTTATAGTAGATTATTTATAGTGGATTATCAAGGGGTTTGGTTTTGTTCAGATGGAATCAGAGGAGGCTGCTGTACCAGCTATTGAAGGTCTCAAATTAATAATCCTACTTCAAGCAGAATTTGTTGGAATAAATATGCAGGTTAGAATTGTTCTTTTGCCTACCCCGGTAATCTGCACTTGTACCACATCTGCTGTTGCCTTTTACCACTCGGCGCTTAGTTTATTTGGGTAAGCTGCCAATTGTTTAGCTGAATCCTACTTTTTGAGCTAATTTTCTAATCTGAGTGTCTGACCCATGTGGTTGGTTATCACAACCCCACTGTTGTGCACATCAGCAATATCATGTTTCCTTTTCTTTATTTGGCTTTAGATTTGGTTTTATTTGTTTTATAAAAGTTTTTGATTGTTTGTACTATTTACATCAAAATGAAAGGATGCTTGAATAATCCTCTCCATTCATCATGAGCATCAGGCTTTGTAAAAAGCTTCTGCCGTGCCTGCAGCTACCATAATTCATTATATTGCATGCATAGAGAGTCTGAAGGAGTGCTACTCTTATATAAGAACATTTCTCTCTTTTCTCTGCAGGACTAATCTTCATCTCTTCTCATTTGCTTGGAAAAAAAGGTAACAATGGAATTACTTGCTTCTTTGTTTGTTTAGATTCAATCAGGAAAATCAAGCATAATGAGGATTAGCTTCATTTTGTCACAAGGATGAAGACTTTGTCACATTCTTCTTCTTCTTCTTCTTATGATGAGCTCTTTGTTCAAGAAAGCATTCTCTTTTCAAACAATCTCAAGGTATACATTAAAGTTATCTCATTTTAGTTGAGGATTGTTTATATGTACTTTGGCATCTCTTGGTTTTTCAGGAGTCGAAGAATTTGAGATCACAGTTGTACTCACCTGCTGAACATTTTGAACAATCTTATGCAAATGACAAACATAAAAAGATATATGTGTTTATGTTTATTGTTGCATCTCATTATAAACTGATTTCCTATTTATCAGTTTCATAATTTTTTGTTTTTTGGGTGTAGAGTGTTGAATATGTTGAAAGATTATGTTATCAAGGCCTTGGTTA
The DNA here is from genome assembly GCA_026586065.1 of Dioscorea zingiberensis. NCBI lineage: Eukaryota > Viridiplantae > Streptophyta > Magnoliopsida > Dioscoreales > Dioscoreaceae > Dioscorea > Dioscorea zingiberensis. Next base: position 20,869,930 of record CM048825.1, on the reverse strand, counting down.
ATAGTGTGGATCATTTGGGTTGTGTTGCATATAAGGTTAATGATCTCCCCAGTGAACAAGTGGATGCGTTCTCTGGAACAGAGCTCAGGTTGTCGTATTTAATATTAGGAATCATATTCAATCATTAATTGTTTTCCAAAATGCAGTTGCACACATATATCAAAGATTGTCAAATAGGTATTGATTGATTGGTGGTGTTGATTAGTTCTCTTGTTTTAGACCTTGCAGGTGTTTGATGAAAAGCCTTGCTGATCTAAGATATGGTGTTCTTGACAGGTTGAATATCAATTCAGTGATACGAATTTGATTGCGAGTGACTTCTTAATGAAGATCATGAACAAAGATCCTGAAGGTTATGGTATGGTGATTTATTTATAGTAATTGTGCTCTGCTCATCTGGGAATTGGTTTCGGAAGCAATTTATTTTTTGTTGCATATGCTTAATCATTCTCGCATGAACAGTTCCAATGTCTGTTATTGCATCTTGGAAGAAGATAAAGTCTCTAGGTATTAACCATCAAATACTAATCAAAGCTCTTCGGACCTCAACAAAGCTTGTATATCTTTTGTATCGTGAACAACTGATTCAATCAAAATTTAATCTTTTGCTACCCAATAATTTGATGTTCTTCTGTTTTGCAGATTGTGAGTGATGATGGCAAGAAAGTTAGGCGCAGGCAACTATTCACAGAAAGAGACAAGGAAGAATTGAAGGTTGATACAAACAAGTTTAAAAAATATATATGTTTTGCTAACACCACTATATTCATGATTTATACGATTTTCTCTGTTTCTTGCAGTCACGCACAGTCATTGTAGAAAACTTACCTGAGGATTATACACGTCAAAGTTTAGAGAAGATGTTCAACACTGTCGGTTTGGTCTCTTTGGGTGATTTGCTTGTGTTGGTCCAGGTTTGTTTGTGTGCTGCTGTCTTGTGTTTTTTCTTCCTTATTTTTCTTATGTTTTCATGTTTTCTTTTTCTTGAATCCCTTATTTTCATGTCTTCTTATAATGTTGGTGAATTAGGGTTTTAGTGAGTGAAATTCATGAGGATTTTTGGTTTTATTTTCTCTAATTTTGTTTGTTTTCTTTTTGTAGTTTGATTTAAGGATGAAAGGTAGTTGACTCCTCTCATTCTTGGTTTAAATTAGAGCTGCAAGTTTTATTGTTGATTCGAGGATATTTTTCCACAGAGACTTGACGGTTTGTTTGGCTTTTATGAAGAGTTGAGCATCTGTGATGTATATACTGTATGAATTCTTCAGATGCATGTGTACTTTTCATATCTTTTTCTTTATAAAGTTGTGAAGAATTGTGTAAAATTGACAGTTTTGTGATTATTCATACATTAGCAATAAAATTTTGATTAGTTTTTAAATTGTAATTGAATGTACTTGAATATATAGCATACAGTGGAGCTTCAGGATTGTTAAAAAAAAAATTTAAACTAAATTATTTATATTTTAAAAAAAAATCTCCACAATAGCGGCGGTTTACAAAACCGCCGCTACATGATGTTGACAGTCCAAAAATATCTGCGGCGGTTAAAACAACCGCCGCTAATTGATTCCGCCGGTTTGGCTTAACCGTATCTGAAATATGACGGCGGTTGAAATAACCGCCGCTATATGATGGAGGCGGTTATTATAAACCGCCGCAAAATTTGTCACAACCGCCGCAAAATGTATTTCGCACGTTGCGGCAGTTATACCGGCGGTTAATTAAAACCACCGCTAAATACATGGCGACACCAGTATTACACGGCGGTCAGAAAACCGCCGTTGGTAACATTTAGCGGCGGTTTAAACCGCCGCTAAATGTATTTAAAACCGCCGCAAAACCCTAGTTTTCTTGTAGTGGATGGCGGTGGTGTATAGTGCTTCCGAGAAGTGATTCCTCCAGTGCGGTGGCTCAACCAAGCGGAATTTCCTCGCTCCTTCCTCGGTCTCCGGGGTTCACCAGCGAGTCCTGAACGCCCACTACTAAACATGAAAGACGCCTGATAGCTCTAGTAAATGAGCTATTTTAGTGGTTGTTTGCTAAGGAATTTAGAGTTGAAGAGTACATTATCGAATAAATTACACGTGCTTTAGCTCTAGAATACATCATTTGGGTATTTGTATTGACTTGTATGTGTTTCAAGTGTTTTACACCTGATTGTAGTTGATAAATGCTGAAACAAGTGAACTATTTGTGCAACAGGTCATCTGAAGCAGCACAGTACATAACATCGCGATGCTCCAACCCAACATTGCGATGTTTCTAAAGACAGAACGCATAATCTAACCAGGAAATCAGATCACACTGATCAACATCGCGTTGTTATCAATGGCTTCTCATCAAGGATTTCCTGGAACAAAACATCGCGATGACCAATCTAAACATCGTGATGTTTCCAAGAACTGGATGCAGATTCAAACGGAAAAGATAGATTGCGATGTGCAACAACGCGATGTTACTAAGGCGTTCGGGAAGGCTACAAAACATAGCAATGTCATTTTAAGACATTGCGATATCGACTGCATTGAGCTATTTAAACAGTGAATGAAGTAGGGTTTGGTATCTTTTGGCTTGGTGGCGACTGCACACGAAGGCTAAGGTCCTGAGGGCGATTTCCAGCATCTCCAAGCTGGAAGTTGGGCATTTATGAGGGGGAACTTCTAGAAATCTATCTTCCTTGTTTTAGAACTCTTTCTAGCTCATTTTTGGATGTTTGTATTGAAGCTAGCATTGCCATGGATGCTTTCTTTGTAATGTTAGCTTAAAAACTTTATCTAGGGTTGTATGGTTGCTATGCCTTGATATATTTATTATCTTTGGGTTGCCTTGTTATCTTGTTTGTGGATGTGCCTTTGAATCTATTCTTGTTATTCCTCATTTGTCGAACTCCTTGCATTATGAGAGATCTAGCTAGGCTTGTGAGTAGAATAGAGGATTAGGATGGACGGAGTGACACCGATTTGACATAGTGCTAAGAGATTAGGCTAGGCAATTCCACGGTAGTGACATAGTGTTGTCCTATAATGTGTCCATTATACCATAGAGATATGGGCCCCGGATGCATGACCCTTAGAAATAAGGTCCTGTAGGATGCACCTGAAGTGCACACAAGCACAACACTTTATCACTTATACACCCACATCTATGACCTTGATAATTTAGCATTCCAAGGAGAAAACTTTCACAAGTCTAGCAACCCATGCAACCCTAAGTCATCCTTCTTGAGAATCTAGTCCCCTTCACCCTTAGTTTACCACAATCTCCTTTCAATTGATCATACTTGATTACACTACGCAATCTGTCATTCAATAACTTAGTTTTGCAAGTGGAAAATTCTATCTTCGTTTTCTTGGGATTACGACTCGGTACTTACCGATTTATTACTTGCGACCACGTACGCTTGCGTGCAGAGGCTTGAGTGCCTGCACTCAAGTTTTCTGGTCAACAACGTGCTCAGGTATCGGACTCTGGTTCTCTTCTCCCTCGTTCTTTCTCTCCACAGTGGCGGCGTTAGGGTTGGGATGGTGTTTCGCTTTTATAGAGCTCATGGAGATATCAAAGAGGAATATCCCTAATCCCGTTGATAAGGCTTAAATGAGATCCGGGATTGATTCTAACCTTATCTTGCCGGCAACGAACGCAGTGAAGATCTCCGCATGATTGTGCTTTTGCTGGCGGAAGAGAAAAACTACATTGCCTCTTGATCGCAATCATACTCAGATGGACGACTGATTCCCACTTGCGCATTGGGGAAACGCTTGAGAAGAATTCATATTAAAGTGAAGCGGTTCCCTCTCTCGCGCATCCATGTTAACTCTTCAACAACGAGATATCCATTTGATTTCTTTTGCTTATGTCCCGTCCGTCCATTGATTTGCAATTCAAATCAAAAAATCCCATAAATTACGTGCATGTTTCTCTCATGCGTTTTGATAAAAAAAAAAAAAACTTGCAAACTCCATTAATGGCAACCACGCTCATTCTCTGCCTTCCTTATAAATATTTTCTTTATTTTATTTCTATTAAACCCTCATAATAATGTATATATATATATATATATATATATATATATATATATATATATATATATATATATATATATATATATATATATATATATATATATTATTTTATTTTCTTTTTATTACACCCTCATAATACTTCAAGTTAAATTCAATATTGAGGAATTTTTCATTAATTACCTAAAATAATTAGGCATATTAATCACATAAAATCTTTGGATTTTACACTACTACTTCGAAAAGTGCAGCACCTTTGAGATTGGGAACAATTATTAAATTTGAGAAAGGGGTTGAGATCACATCTCGAAAGGACGCCAACTATTTCTTCTCATCAACTGATATCTTGATTCTATAAGGGGTGTCCATATTGGGAGATCCCTATGAGATAGGGACTGACCACACAAACTCACAAAAAACAAAAAAGAACCCTAGTTTCCAGTGGTGAATTAAAGAAGAAGATTACCTACAACACTAGAAAAGGAATCTACATCGGGATTGACCTTAGTCAAAAGATAGAGAAAAAACTGATCGGGAGAAGATTGGAACTCTCTGAGAACATCCACAAGGAAGAAGATGAGCGCAAATGTGAAACCCTCTTCTCTTGTGGAACTATTTATAAGGAGAGTGCAAAAGGGTACTCTTTCTGAAAGTTAGTGATTACAATCTGACAACTCCAAATGTGTGCTGAAAAGACACCCTTGCAGATGGTTGACGCATGGACCACGATTTCTTGGACACCTTGGGACGATCACTTCGGGGACAACGCCCATAATATCATCACCTAAATTGTTTTAAAGAAGACGTTTCGAAAGCTAGAGTACCGCCAAAAAGTCATGGATTCAGTAACCAAGGCTAATATGAAGTGTGCATTTTGTCAGCTCGGATTTGTTTTGAAAAACAATTCGTAATTAAATGATCAAGGAGTGTGCCCAGGTTAGATCATGCCACTAGACGACAACCAAACTTTTTAGGTCAATCTAAATTAAATACTTGTCGATTTAAACAGTTGGGGGGCAAGTGTTATGGCAAATAATCGAGCTAACATGTGGCATGATGCTTAGATTGGAAAGCCACATGTAAGTGAATAACTACCTAATGGTTAAGAGAGGCTTCTAGAAGACGCTAGAAGACTCTAAGTGAGCTAGCAAGCCTAACAGGCATTGAGCTGGCTCATTTCTAGAAGACGCTCCTAATTGAAAGCTAACCGCCTCTAAAGGGTATAAAATGAGGTCCTTAGAAGTATCAAAACCAACCTTAAGTCATCTGTGAGACTCTCTCTCTCTCTCCCCTAAACTCTTTTTGACATCTCATCTCTTTTCTTCTTCTTCTCCACCTTTAAGTAAGATCTTGGACTTGATCATCAGAGAGTCCAGGGATAGATCCAGGGACCTTCTTTGTTGGATCAAGATTTGGAGAGAAACACACTGTCTTTGAAGACAACTCTCCATCCGGAGCTTTTGTTTGTACCTAATCGATTTCCCTTTGAGTAAAGTGAAGCTCACCAATCTCCATCAAATTCTACTCGTTGATAACCTAATTTGTTCCGATCCCAAGAACGAGCAGATTATTGGCATGAACATAGGATTTAGATTTAAGTAAGCTTACATATAAATAGATGACTTACGTTATACCTGAAGACAATATCAATATCAAACTTTTAAAAAAGTGGTTATTTACATATAAATGAACTTAGAAACAATATCAAAACGATTCTAAAATTGTTTTCTTTACTTATCAAAATTCATTTGGATAGCAGTTATTTTGTCAAACATTAAAACTTTTACCAATAATGTGAGGAAACTTGTAAAATAGAAAAGGGTGATTACTAAAAGTAATTTCTAAGATTTACATGAAGTTTTTTGGCAAAAGAAAGCCCATTTATGGTAATAGCGCTGGCCCAATATACACTTGTTATTCGCGGTAAACTAGAGAAAGTGATATAGTCTCGGAGTAGCTAGTAATTTTTTCCAATTCCAATAATAGTACATTAGGTTTGTATAAATAAACGTATGGAATGCGCTAATGCGGTGATCCTTTGACGGTGACCAGATTCGATTGGCTTGGCCCTTGGGCAATAAGTTCGTGAGCGTGGGTCTATTTCGGTCCTATTTCGAGTCGTTTCCCTCCAATTGGATGAAATTAGGGATTTCCGATGCCCCGAACGGAACCCTGATCTCAATTTGATCTGATTTGAAGCCCTAACCCTCTCCCCGGTGCTCGCAATCGTGGCAAGAAGCAGCTATTTCGAGTACGGCAGCACAAATAAGTTTCCTTTTCTCCCGTTTTCATGATACTTTGGGGATTTATCGTTCTAGGGTTTTAGAATTTGATGGAAATCCCGAGTTTTAGTTGCGTTGGCAGAACTCTAAAGTTTTTTATTCATGACATGGGTGTTGATGGTGGGAATAGTTTTATCTTTGAAATAAGGGACTAGGGTTTTTATTTAGGTTCGCATAATTACAAGCATGTTCTTCTTTTTATTGCTACAATCTATAGATTTTGTGGTTTTTAGGTGACCTCGAGTGGGAAGGAGCAAATTAGGTTTTTGTTTGGAAGGTTTGTGGAAAAAAGTGATCTTTGTGAAAATTTAGAATCTATCTCGATGAGCGAGACAAAGGATGGTGGAGAATCAGGGCATGAAGTTCCAAAACTCTCTAGCAAGGAGCAGCCTGATGCAGGAGTGGAAGAGAAGGATTCACCTTCTTTGGCTGTGAATCCGATGGATGGTCATAACCACCAGCTAAAACAATCAGAGGCTGGTGATTTTAATAACTTGGGGTTTGCAGGAACTACATCCGAAGCCAGTCTTGTCCAAGCTCAACCAACCGAGAAAAATACTCTTGTAACACTGGCTTCGAATAAGGTCATTGAAGACCCTGCATTGAATAATGTTGCTGAAGCAGTGAAACAGGTGGAGAATGCCTCTGATCATTATGCTGTTGTTGATGTTAAGAAAGAAAAGGAAGGTGAGGTGACTGATTTGCAGGTGGAGAGTGGTCATAGGCATGAAAAGGAAGATGTTAAAAGAGCTGATTCTGAGAATAATCGTGGAGCTGTTGCAAAAGAGGAAAAGGAAGAGGAGGATCCACCTAATGATGCACCCAGCCAATCTTTCATATTTGACTACACAGAGGGTGAGGAGTCTGGAACAGAAGAAGATCAGATTGCATTCATGAATGAGCTGGAGATTTTCCACAGGGATAGAAGTCTGGAGTTCAAACCACCCAAGTTTTATGGAGAAGGACTGAATTGCTTGAAGTTAGTTGATATGATAATCTTTGTTTCCTTTTTGTCGTTGCATGCATGTAAGATGTCTGATGTCTACCTTACTTTTTTGGCATAGGTTGTGGAGGGCAGTCACAAGATTGGGTGGCTATGACCAGGTATACATGCTATATTTATAGTTTCTTCTAATTATATTTGTTCGCATCTTGAATTCAAATAAAAACATGGCTAGTACTGGTTGAAATTATGAATCTGGTTTCGGTGGGGATATATGTGGTTTCCCATTGGTGCCTAAGATTTTGTTTCATCATGGATTACCATATGAAAAGGTCTTTTGTCTTCTAGATGTTTAAAGCGACTTACAAGCCTTTGCTTTACATCATTTGTTTGAGTTATTATTAGAATAAAATGTGTTAGTGCACTTAACGGAGGGGACCTCGGGATCCGCTCTCCACCCAGAGACCACCTGAGAAAAATAAGAAACGAGGGGGAATGAGAATGAGTTGATCAGGGACTGTGAGCACGTTGACAGGTTGCGGTGTTTGTCGTGGCGGAGAAGTAGCAGAACGTTGGCGACGGAGACTCCTTTTCTGCAAGGGAAGTCCGGGATCTTCTCGCCGGACCCTCCGACGGTCAAGTAATGACGTATATTCAGAGGGGAGAAGGGAAATGAAGGAGAGGAGTAGAACCAGAGAGTGAAATCTAAGGATGAGTGGATGAGCTCCCAAGAAGGGTTGATCTCGGGTCGAGAATCTTGCTTTCCCCTTACTCCTTGTCCCCCACTTATACCTCATAGACCACCTTTTTGGCCATTTGTCGTGGACCGCCCTCCACTGGCACGAGGATAGGATCCTCCTCTGAAGGTCCCTCTGTTGGGCTGCGGGTCATGCTCTTGCTTTGTACAGGCACGTGTCTCACGCTAGGGGGATGCCATCTCTGACTTCCGTGCAGACAGAACATCCTCTGTCAGGGAATCGTCACGTGGCCTCTCAAAGGAGAACTGGGTGGTAGGATGGTCCTGCATCTCCCTTATTGACTGGGCGATGCCACGTGTCTGGCCTATTTTCCCCCCGTAACAAAATGAATGCATTAAATTGCTATAGTCATGGAGAATTTGAATCTATTTTAATCAGGTTATTTTTTTAATATAACTCTTGAAATTGTTCTTTAAAGGTCACATCCTGCAAGCTGTGGCGTCAGGTGGGAGAGTCTTTCAGGCCTCCAAAGTAAGTATTTTTTCTTCACTTCCACATTATTCTAACAGATTGTATGTTATTTATCCTCTGTCTCAGAGGCATTTTTGTTCCCATATTGGGCAAACTTTCTATCAATTATTACTTATGCAGGACTTGCACCACTGTTTCTTGGTCATTCCGGATTTTTTATGAAAAGGTATGTCTTAATATACATGCATACATGTTTTCCGTTTTTGCTCAGTTATTATGTAAGTTGTTTTCATTATACTTTGTGCATACTTGATTCTCTATCTTTGGTTAATTTGATCTGCATGCTTTTTCTCATGTTTTCATTTCCATTTTGGAGTTGATAGAAAATAATCACTCTTTTTTAGGTAATATAAAAGGGGGAAATCTTCAAGATTTTTTTATTTTTATTTTTGGAGAGTGTATGTGTCTGTGGTATGATTGGATATTTTTGATTGGCCGTTCTGTTCCTTTTCTGTTTCACTTCTGTTAAGGCCTGTCTTTCACTCTTTGCACTCATAAATTTATTGTCTTTATTTTCACAGGCGCTCCTTGAGTATGAGAAACATAAAATTCAGACTGGTGAGCTCCAAGTACCTATAGCTTCAGTTCCAGAGCCTATGTCACTTGAAAATCAGGTTGGTATACATTCTTTCATGATCTTTGTGATAAATTTTGAGTTAATTTTGATATGTGATTTGAACAATCCATCTCAAGATGAACTGACTGTTCTCCTACTAATATTTTATCAATCTTGCATGGCAACTTTACTGTGATGGTAGCAGCGTTGCCACATGTACAGATGAAGCTCAATCATAAGATACCCCAATACTCCATTCTTCTGGAGTTGAGAAGGTGTAATAAAAGAGTAAATAAGGATACTTGATATGCAGGCAATTTTATTTAACCTGTGAACGTATTTCAAAATAGACCTAGTTAAAATTGTTATGACAATCACATAATTTAGCACCAACATCCTTTTGATGTTTCTTGGTTTCTTGAGAAAGAAGTCTGGATGAGGAAAATTCTTGCCACAAAGCCAAGCCAAATGACCAGTTGGAGTGAAACATGTTTTGATGTCCATACAGGCTAACTCCAAGATCATGCATCTGTGAAATTGGGGCGGAGTTCTTGTTTCAATTTGATTAGAGAAAAACTCTTCTTTCTTTGAGTTTCCAAACATAACTCGAGTTTTATGAGATTGAATATCCAAATCCAGCAATATAGAAATCCTAAATCATTTCAAGCAATATAGGAATCCTAAATCATTTCAAGCAATATAGTTATCCAACTAAGAGATTTCCTTACACACGCTTCTTTGGGATTATTCTTTAAATTAAAATTGGTGATTGCTCCAGTGCCACACTTGAGGAGAGAAACTACAAAACCTACTATAAATGGTATTACTACTCCATGAAAACTCCTATACTTTTCCTCCTGAGTTTGTGCAAAATTTTTATGTGAGCAATGGTTATACATTGTGTGATTCTTTCAGAGATACGTTTGCAGGTAGGAGGAAGTCAAGCTTCTGGCTCAGGAAGAGCAAGAAGGGATGCTGCAGCTCGTGCCATGCAGGGTTGGCACTCTCAGAGGCTGCTTGGTAATGGTGAAGTTGGGGATCCAATCATCAAGGTTTGTAGAGAGTTTTGAAAAAGATTTCGTAGTACTTGGTCCATTCACCATAATAATCTGCTGTGCTTGTTTTTTGCAGGATAAAAGCTCGGGGCGGGATAAGCATTCTAAAGGCATTGGTATGGCAGCTCAAAAAATTAATTTATCAAAAAAGTTGAGTTCTGTTTACTTATACAGATTTAAAATTTATTAGGTGTTCCTAAGAGGAAGAAAGCATCTAGCCTGGAGACAGAAGCCAAAGCTGCACGCCCCAAAATCTCTAAGCCACAGTAATCTTCTAGGAGCTTGGTGCATTTAATTTGACATTTTTTGTTATGGGGAGTTCTCATTTTCTTCTCTCCGTCATAAAGTACAACCCATTTAGCCAAACTGGGTTGACAAATGGTTTAGAATGAATTGAGCAATTGGTTGGTTGGTGTGCTGGCTTTAGGCAGTTTCTTTGGGAACTATTTATAAAATTTCTGACTCTCTATTTAATTACTCTGTTCTGCCTTGTATTGCGGAATACTATAATATTCTATTTGAACTTTACAAAAAGTTATTAAATTTTGAGTGTTGGCTAATTACTTTTTCGGTACAGGTCTGATATAATGGTTGTTGATGTTGGCCCCCCTGCTGATTGGGTGAAGATCAATGTGCGGACAACTGTAAGCCAATCTGATGTATTTTCTTTTCATTTTTTGAGTCATGAATCCATGATTGTCTCGGGATCTTAAATTGCATGGTAACGATGCTTTAGATTCTCATTTGTCTTTTGCCTTTGAGGTTTGATGTTCTGTTTCGTGGGAACCCTTTCTGTTAAATTAAATCTCTTTCTTTACCCAGAAGGATTGCTTTGAAGTTTATGCTCTAGTTCCTGGGCTTTTGCGTGAGGAGGTAATAATGGAATACAACCTGTATCTTTGTTTTTATGCTGTAGTATTTAGTTTTGGACATGAATTAAATCAACACCGGTATGAATTCAGGTGCATGTACAGTCAGATCCTTCTGGCCGTTTGGTTATATCAGGGGAGCCAGAGCAGCCTGATAATCCTTGGGGTGTCACCCCTTTTAAAAAGGTAAGATTCAACTTTCTTATCCTTGAATAAAATCCTAAAATTTGACTGCTGTTCCATATCTTAATAGATGGATTTCTTTGCAGGTTATTACCTTGTCATCGCGCATTGATCCCCATCAAACATCAGCAGTTGTCACCCTTCATGGCCAGCTTTTTGTTCGTGCACCTTTCGAGCATTCAGACTCATAGCACCCAGGAGACTGTCTAACTGATCAAATGCTTCAAAATACAACTGATTAAATGGAGTGTAGAGATACTGGTTTTTGATATTAGCTGCATGCTTCAGGTAAGCTTGCTTGTGCACCCAGATTCTTGTTCCCCATGGACTATGTTGCTGCTGATGCTTCCAACTTACAATTAATTTTGCCTTATTCTCCAGGTTCTCAAAATTCTAAGAAACTTTTGACAAGGTGTCTTGGTCAAGACTGCTGATGCTTATTTAATATTTTTTTATTTCTGCTGTGTAAATTGGTAGCCGGATGTTGCGCCGGGCAACTAGTTGTTGACATTATATTAGTCTTATCTTCTGTAGTGAGGAACATCCATGAGTACTGTGCAATGTGCATGCGTTTGAGAAACCATTGTAAACTAAGCAGTCAGTTCATTGCGTCACAGATGCTTGGATCCTGCAATGTTTTATTTATTTGTTATATGTAGCATAGATGTTTGCTTTTAGATAGACAGCGGATCCTCTCCTCTCTCAGTGATCATTTTTGGGATGGATTTCTTTACCTCTATTTACACTGCACATTGGAAACTGTTATCACATATTCAACATGACATTAAAAAGCCAACCTTCAACCCAGAATGCCCATTCCCGCAGGTCTTAAAAGCTCATTGATCCCATGGAAGAAAGCAGAAGAACATTTCTCGTTGGCATGGATGGCAATCGGGGGGCCGGGGGTAGTGCGGGCCTCTACAACCATAGCCCTGCCTGGTCCCCCTCCACCCTGTAAATAGTGGCGGGATGCGGGGCAGGGGATGGTATCATGATGCTTCACAACATAAGTTAAATAGAAAAGAGGGTATAAAATAAATAAATAAAAAATTCAAATTGCGCTTTGATCACTATAGATTATAGAAGCGATTCAAATCAGTTATCAGTTGATGCCTAATACATTTTGTAAGATCATAGAATTTTAGCACCGCTAGCAGTATCTCGGGTCCCGTGCGTTGGGTAATTCACTTGATTGAGCATGCTCTCAGGTTTGAGTCCCCGCCCCCGTAAATGGGGGGAGCAATTTGGGTAATTCACTTGGTGAGCATAAAGCTCCCAGGTTTGAGTCCCCATATCTATACGCGCACGGTGAGGGGTCAAGGGTGCTCTTCACCTAAAGCCATGCCCCTTGACGTCCCTCTGTGGAGGGGTTTATCCCCTAAATCAAAATAATAATAATAATAATAATTGAATTGAATCAGCAGACCAAAAAGAAGGAAAAAGAAACAAATTCATGATTTTCAATATTGATCGGTAACCCTATGCAAAATCTTGATATAATTCTCCAAAATGGCGTTCTGCTCATCAAAATAACAAAGGGAAAAAAAAATCAAAGAATTCAGAAAGACATACAGGTTGTCATGGAGATCGAGAGTGTCCTGCGGCATGCCGATGGAGTTGATGAGACGCTGGAACGTGTTGATGGCGGTCGTGATAGGAAAAATCCTGGAAGCCACTCCTTGCGATGTGTCCTTCCTGTTATTCATCTTCTTCCGACCGTTGATCGACCGCCCCGTCTCCAGATCATCGAAGAGAGTGAGGGATTACAGTTTATGCTGGAAGCTTCTAGAGACTGGGAGTGGGAGGGCAGCTATGCCAACCAAACAGAGTTCAATTGTAACTCTAAAAATATCTAATAATATATATATATATATATATATATATATATATATATATATATACATCGCCTACTATCGTAGATTGGATCTCTGTCTGTAGCGTCCTATTTTGGCACCTGGAGCACGTTTGAAGAATTTCCAACTTTATGGATGGAAAGATCATTAAAAAATAAGCGAGCCTGTCAATTTTCATATAATTTGGTAACCGTTTGGTCCTCCCACTTAACGGTTCTTATTTTAGAGAAATTTAAACGGTTCAGAATTTCAAGTGGGAGAACCAAACGGTCACCAAATTGTATGAAAATTGACAGGCTGGCTTATTTTTCGATGATCTTCCCATCCATATGGTTGGAAATCCTACAAACATGCTCCAGGCGCCAGAATGGGAGGCGACCGGACTGGCATAGTGTTCCAGCCAGCCACATAGTAGAAGCCGTATATATATATATATATATTGATATAGTTCGGCCGCCTGCACTTGCGGTCGACCCTTTATATCCCCCATCTTGATAAAATATCATTTATGTATGTATATATGGGGCCAAATGAGTAAATGATAGTATTATATATACATATATATATATTTATATATATATATATATATATATATATATATATATATATAAATGTTAGTATAAGGCCGGCCAGATTACTGTTCATTTAAGGTCGCCTCATTTTGAGGCACTTGGAGAGTATTTTGTCCAAATCCAACCGTATGGATGGAAAGAACATTGAAGAATAAGCTAGCATGTCCATTTTCATATAATTTGATTACCGTATGATCTTTAAAATGGTGAAATTTTATAGAAAGCTAAACGGGTTAAATTTTCACCCTTTAAGATAAATGATTATACGGTCACCAAATTGTATGAAAATCGACATGCTAGCATATTTTTCGATATTTTTTCCATCCATACGGTTGGATTTGGAAAAAATACTCTCCATGTGCCTCAAAATGAGGCGACCGTATATGAATAGTAATATGGCCGGTCGCATAGTAACATGACTGTATATATATATATATATATATATATAACGATGATATGGTCAGGCCGCCCAGATCACTGTGTAGATCCGACCGCCTCCCATTTTGGCACTTCGAGCATTTTTGAAGGATTTCCAAACATATGGATGGAAAGATCATCGAAAAATAATATAGCATGTCCATTTTCATACAATTTGGTGACCGTTTTGTCCTCCCACTTAACGGTTCTTATTTTATAGAAATCTTAACGGTTTAGAATTTCAACTGTTAAGTGAGAGGACAAAACGGTCACCAAATTGTATGAAAATGGGCATGCTAAATTATTTTTCGATGATCTTTCCATCCGTATGGTTAGAAATCCTTCAAATATGCTCCATATACCAACATGGGAGGCGACCAGATCTGCACAGTGATCTGGCCGGCCTGATGATGTCGGGACTCTCTCTCTCTCTCTCTCTCTCTCTATATATATATATATATATATATATATATATATATATAAGAATGCTAGAGTCAGGCCGGCCCCAAGTGCTGCCAGTCCACTCTATCACTCATGCACATGGGGAGAGCGGGTTTGGGGGGCTTTTAATATTTTTTGGATTAGGTGTTAGAATGGGCCGGCCGTAAGTACAGCCGGCCGGACTCTAACACAACTATATATATATATATATATATATATATATATATATATATATATATATATATATATATACGGGGCTGATACTATGCCGCCGGCCTTATTACTATGCAAGCGCGGACGTCTAGTTTTTGCCTAGCACAATATTTTGAAGAAATCCAATCATATGGATTGAAAGAACATCAAAAAATAAGCTAGCATGTCAATTTTCATACAATTTAGGAAGGTGTAGGGTCTTCATCTTAAATGGTGAAATCTTTAACCCATAAGATTTCTATAAATTTTCACCCATTAAGATGAAGACCCTACAAGTTCCCAAATTGTATGAAAATTAATACGCTAACTTATTTTTCGATATTCTTTCCATCCATACGGTTGGAAATACTTAAAACACTGTGCAAGTAGTCAAATTGGAGGCGACCTTACTTGCACAGTAATCCTGTCGGCCTTATAATATCATCCTCGTATATATATATATATATAGTCATATAACATCAAGTCGGCTGTAATACTGTGCATTCCCAGTCGCCTCCCATTTAGCCCCCCTGGGGCATGCTTGAAGGTTTCCAACAATACGGATAGGAAGATCATCGAAAAATAAGCTAGCATGTCCATTTTCATACAATTTGGTAACCGTTTGATCCTCCCACTTAACGGTTCTTATTTTATAGAAATCTAAACGGTCCAGAATTTCAACCGTTAAGTGGGAGGACCAAACGGTAACCAAATTATATGAAAATGGACATACTAGCTTATTTTTTGATGATCTTCCCATCCGTATTATTGGAAATCCTTCAAACATACTCCAAGAGGCCAAATGGGAGGTGACCGGAAATGTACAGTGCAACCAGCCGGTCTAATGTTATCAGCGCTATATATATATATATATATATATATATATATATATATATATATGAGATTGATACAATACGGCCGGCTGCATTTGCAGCCGACCCATTGTATCAACCATTAGGTTGGATTTTCTTGTATAATAGATATTGTAGGTAGTTATTGGGCCATATATGACCCATACAATATATATATATATATATATATATATATATATATATATATATATATATATATATATAGTACAACCCCATGATCCTTAGGTATGGGCCCATACTATTAATTTTTGATATATATATATATATATAGAGAGAGAGAGAGAGAGAGAGAGAGAGGGTTGATATAGTAAGTTCGGCTAGATTACTTTGCAAATTCGATCGAGTCCCATTTCGGTCATTGGAGCATGTTTGAAGGATTTCTAACCATACTGGTGGGAAGATTATCAAAAAAATAAGCTAACATGTCCATTTTCATACAATTTGGTGAAAGTTTGGTCATCCCACTTAACAGTTCTTATTTTAAAGAAATCTTAACGGTTCAGAATTTCAACCATTAAGTGAGAAGACCAAACGGTCACAAAATAGTATTTAAATGGAAATGCTAGCTTACTTTTCGATGATCTTTTCATCCGTATGGTTGGAAATCCTTCAAACATGCTTCAAGGGCCGAAATAAGAGTCGGCTAGATCTGCACAGTGATCCGGCCGACCTTACTATATCAACCCTGTATATAAATATATATGTACATAAATATTTACATAGAGTAGTGTTAGGATCAGGCCGGCTGCACTTGCGACCGCCTGATCCTATTACTACTCTAATATAGTAAATATATATATATATATATATAAATATATATTATATTTTTTTATAATGTATTTAGATATATATATATTGATTTATATATATATATTTTTAAAATAATATATAGATATGTATACATACTTTTTAAATTATCTTATCTTCAGAATACATGTATATATGTACATATAAATTTAAAAATTATACATACATATCTATATATTGTTTAAAATATATAAATAAATCAATATATATCTAAATACATTATAAAAAATATCTAATATTATATATATATATATATATATATATATATATATATATAGGCGGCCTAATTGTAACATATATATATAGTAGAGTCTAATGGGTCTTAATAGGTGGGCCTGCTACAAATGCAGCTGGCTTGACCATATCAGGACCCTATATATATATCTATGAGTATTGTTAGGATCAGGCTGGTCGCACTTGCAGCCGCTTAATCCTATCACTACTCTAATATTATAAATATATATTATATTTTTATAATGTATTTAGATATATATTAATTTATTAATATATTTTAAATAATATATAGATATGTATATATACTCTTTAAATTATCTTATGTTCAAATACATGTATATATGTACATATAAATTTAAAAATTATATATACATATCTATATATTGTTTAAATTATATATCTAAATCAATATATATCTAAATACATTATAAAAATATCTAATATATCTTTTATTTATATATATAATAGATAATAAAAATGTTATAATCAAACGGCCGGACGTCTGGCCGGCCTAATTGTAACATTTTTAATATATATATATATATATTACAATCAAGCTGGCCGGATGTCCAGCCACCTGATTATAACATTTTTATTATATTATTATATATATATATATATGTATAAAAGATATATTAGATATTTTTTTATATTGTATTTAGATATATATTGATTTATCTATATAATTTAAACAATATATAAGTATGTATATGATGGGAGGAAAAGTGGTAAGACATGTGGCGTCCATCAAAGTCATCCACGTGTCCACATCAAAGAGCCCCTCATCTAACCAGATAAGGTCTATCCGATATGGAATATAAACTCACCGGTTAAGGTCTACCGGGTATGCAATATCAACTCACCGGTTCAGAAGTATTCACCGCCTTATCGGCCTGAGATACGTCTTTAGCTCTTCAGAACAACACCGTTCATAAGAAGTAACCTTTTAGAAGGAACATAGCTGTTGACAGGATGGCCTTACAGAAGAATTACAACTATTGACAACTCAGAGCCAGCTGGCTAATTAGCTGGCACCTAGCTGGATGCTTAGGTAGCAAAACACGTGACATAATTCTTTGAAGCACATATCAAAAAACATAGCTTCTTTC
This sequence comes from Dioscorea zingiberensis, assembly GCA_026586065.1. Lineage (NCBI taxonomy): Eukaryota > Viridiplantae > Streptophyta > Magnoliopsida > Dioscoreales > Dioscoreaceae > Dioscorea > Dioscorea zingiberensis. The sequence goes on along the minus strand of CM048825.1, from coordinate 20,852,294 downwards.
CCAAGCTACCGAAGTCTATAAAAGGCAACAACCTCAACTCATTCAGAGGATGAGAAATTACAGATAACAAAACTCCGTCTCTTCGAAGACAGCTTTTCTCTATTTCTTCCCCAAATTCTGGATGATCTCTTTTCCACTTGTAAAAATGTCCTTGAATGCTTGGACAATAGTGGATTCGATCTTTTCATCTCGTGGTTTTTCCCTGATTAAGGGTTTTCCACGTTAAATTGGTGTTTCCTCTTCTTGATTGATTGATTTCTTCTCGATTTTCTCATTATCTAAGTCCCAACATTATTACAAATTCAACTATTGGTTTGAGATTAGATTCTATCTTGAGGCAAATCCAATTTTGGCATCAACAGTTTGGCGCTGTCCGTGGGGACTCTGAACAAAAAGTCCATGGCGACTACCGTGAGAAAGTCGAAGAGATTTCAATCTTAAGAGGAAAAAGGCGGAGCTCCAGTCGTTTCCCGAGTTGATGATACTCGCCCACCCAAAAATACTACAATATCTTCAGAGGGCATGGAGGTACCCCCAACGAGCAAGGAAGTCGTTAATGACAATGATCTGATCAGGGCTATGGCGCTAGAAATTGAGGAATTGAAGCACGCTCTACACAATGTGCAACAGTGCGTCTCCCAAACTACCGTGCCACACGATGCCCAACCTTTGAGGATAGGTAGGGAGAAGTCAACTGCTCGCGCTCACAGATATCAGACGATACATTCTCCGAAGAGAAATATAAGTGTTGAATCTTCTACTGGAAGCTCTGATCTACCCCACCCCCATTAGGATTATAACTTCCGAGCTGAGAGAAGGGACATGAGAGAAAGAAGAGTCTCTATATCTCCAGCTCGACATGCCGCTCCTCCACAATCAAGGAAAAGAGCTCTTTCGCCGATGAACCGCCCAGCCAAATATCGATCAACCCCAAATCGACGTTTACTGTCCTCTGATCGGTCACCATACCGATATTCTCCTGGATACCGATCTCCCTACGGCATTCACCCTACCATCACCATCGCTCACCATGGTGATATATCTCTGAAAGAGACAGAGTTCTCCAGTTGGTGCCACAACCTACTTCTCCATTCATCAAGAAAATTTGGGAAGCTCCATTCCTAGAACAATTCAAACCACCAAATATTCAGAAATATGACGGTTCATCGGATCCTCTTGAGCACCTTGAACGGTATTCTGATGAAATGATGATAAACAAAACTACAGAAGCCGTTATGTGTCGTGCTTTCCCTCGAACACTAACGAATATCGCCCATGATTGGTTCCGAAGCATACCCCCTAGAACTGTGTATAGCTTCCAGCAACTCTCCGAACTTTTTCTTCAACGCTTCGCTAGCAATAAGCGATTGAAGAAAAACCCTATTATACTCCTTGGCTACAAACAAAAACCAACGGAGAGTTTACGCGACTACATTCGTCGCTTTAATAGAGACACCACTAGTATGATGAACCTCAGCTTCGTCATAGTTGTGGGGACGGTGATTAGAGGATTGAACGAAGGCCCGTTCAAAGACTGCCTTACCACGGATGTCCCCAGAAACACATCTGAATTCCTTACGACAGCCGAGAAGTATGTGGCCTCAGAGGAGATGAAGGCCAGATGGGAAGAAGATCTTCTCAAAATGGAGGAACTCCGCAACAAGGAGCCCCCGAAGAAGGAGTATAGTGATCCCAAACAAGAAATTTTAAAAGATGACAGGCCTCGAAGAGAAGGCCCTCGGTACCAGGGCAGACCGCCACAGTTTGATGATAAGAGGCCCCCTCATCAGCTGAGGAATGACCCTGAGAGGATGGCGAGGTATCATAATTACTCTATCCTCAACACCTCTAGAGAGAATATCTTGCAGCAAATTCAGGACCAAAAGATTCTGAAACCACTACAGCCGATCAAGGATAACCCAAAGAGGAAGAAGAGTAAGAAATTCCGTAAATTTCACCAAGACAGAGGGCATTCCACTGATGAGTACGTTCATATGAAGGACGCAATAAAGGGTCTTATTAGGGAAGGGAAGCTTGATCAATTTTTATAGACGGAGCAGAAAATTGAAGGCTCCTCTTCGGCACCACTAGTCCCTCCAAGCGACACCCATCTCTCCATAATTGTGGGTGGTCCAAGATGTGGAGGAGAGAGTTCTACATCTAGAAAGAATTATGTTAGAATGGTGGGAGTAGTTCAGAACACCCCCACTAAAAAGACCTCGTTCATCTATGGAAATCTGCTTCTCGGATGAAGATTTGAAAGGTGTTCACCACCCTCATGACGATGCTCTAGTAATCACTGCCAAGATCGGAGTCTTCACAGTTAAATGGGTCTTGGTTGATACTGGGAGTTCCATAGATATCATCTTCTTCTGCACCTTCGATTAAATGAAGATACTGGTCGAAAATTTTAAGCCGGTGAAATCCCCATTGATCGGATTCAACGGCAGCCCTCTGCAGCCAGACGGTATGATCTCCCTCCCTGTATCTCTTGGCACTCCTCCCCGGACAACCACTGTGACCATTAACTTCCTTATTGTTCGTTGTCCGTCGAGTTATAACATCATCATAGGGAGGCCATCTATCAACTTTATGGGAGCAATCCCATCAACATACCACATGATGATGAAATTTCCAACCCTGAACGACTGTGGAGAGGTGAAAGGCAATTAGCTTGCTTCTCGGCAATGCTACATCACCATGCTCAAAAACTTGGGAGAAGGAAATAATCGAGCAAAAGAAGCACTGATTGTTGAAGGAATGATGGGAGAAGATGAAGAAAGTGAGAAACGCAGACCAACCCCTGTCGAAGAACTAATACCGTTTCCCCTAAAGGAAGAACTGCCATAGCGAACCGTCCAACTGGGAGCAAAATTAAAGCCCAATCACCAAGATGAAATCTTGAATCTGTTGAAAAATAATTCCAATGTGTTCGCCTGGACGGCTGAAGAAATGCCTGGGGTCCCGCGGGAAGTCATCGGGTACCATCTCAATGTGGACCCAGAACATAAGCCGGTCATGCAGAAGCACAAGAGCTTTGCCCAGACCGCCTACAAGCCGTAGAAGAGGAAGTTGACAAATTGATAAAAGCCAATTTCATTAGAGAAGTGTACTATCCCGACTGGTTATCAAATGTTGTACTTGTGAAAAAATCCACCGGGAAGTGGTGCATGTGTGTAGATTTCACTGATCTTAATAAAGCTTGCCCCAAAGATTGCTACCCCTTGCCTCACATTGATAATTTGGTTGATTCAACATCGGGATATCAGATGCTTAGTTTCTTGGATGCCTTCTCGTGATACAATCAAATCCGTATTGCTGAATCCAATAAAGAGAAGACTTTTTTCATCACCTGCAAAAGAACCTATTGTTACAAAGTCATGCCTTTCGGCCTAAAGAATACGGGTGCCACATTCCAAAGATTGGTGAATAAAGTCTTTAAAAACCAAATTGGTAGAAATGTGGAAGCTTACATAGATAATATTCTGGTGAAGAGTGATAATGCCGAGCAAGATATAGCTGATCTATAAGAAACTTTCACCTTGCTTCGGACGCATGGAATGAGCCTCAACTCCAACAAATGTGCATTCGGTGTCCGATCTGGAGAATTTCTTGGATTTATGCTCACTCAGCGGGGAATTGAGGCAAATCCAGAGAAAATCCGAGTTATCCTGAAAATGAGATCCCCAAAGACTATCAAGGAGATACAAAGGCTCAATCGCCAATTAGCAACTCTTGGGAGATTCATTTCAAAATCTGGGGAGAAAAACCTTCCATTCTTCCGTGCTTTGAGGAAGGCACCTAAGGTTGAATGGACCGAGGAGTGTGAAAGGGCGTTGACACAATTGAAGGAATATCTACAATCACCAGCTATATTAGTCAAGCCTCAACCCGGAGAGGAGTTTTATATTTATCTCTCTGCCACAGACACAGTTTTCAGTTCAGTACTAGTGAAAATAGAAGAAAGTCTACAAAAACCAATTTACTATACAAGGAAAGTCCTTACTGATAATGAATCTAGGTATCTTCCTTTGGAGAAATTGGCTTTCGCCCTAATAATCTCCGCTCGACAGCTTCGCCCATATTTTCAATCTCTTAAAATCAGGGTATTAACCGATCAGTCGTTGAGGCAGATCCTTTATCGGCCCGATACATTTGGCCGGTTTGCTTGGTAGGTAATTGAGTTGGGAAGTATGACATCAGCTATGAACCTAGAACGGCTATTAAGGCCCAGCTACTCGCTATCTTCATTGCTGAACTTACTACAACGGATAACGATGAAACTTCAGATGCTAAGTTATCCAAAGAAAGGGAAATCCTTTATGTTCAATAGATCTTACACACTGATGGCTCATCGACCAATGGTGGTTCAGGGGCAGGACTGATCCTAAAATCACTATCGGGGTGGAGTACATCTACAGCTTTGAAGTTTAACTTCAAAGCGACTAATAATGAGGCAGAATACGAAGCTATAATAGAAGGTTTACAGTTAGCTCGTAGCCTTGGAGTACAGATCTACAAGCTAATACCGATTCACAACTAGTAGTCAGACACCAACCCAAAGAGTTTGAGGCAAAGGAAGAAAACATGATGAAGTACAAAGCTTTGGTGCAGAAACTAACCTCCAGCTTCCAGAGGTGCAACATTTCTAAAATTCCCAGAGCTGAAAACCAAGATGCCGATTTCCTCTCAAAACTCACTTCATCAGATGCTGATATTGTAACACCTTATCATTTTCAGGACCCAGGTGTTACACCAGCCAGGTCAGGGAGTGAACCCCGGCCTAAGGCTGTATAAAACAATTAATTATTCATAATCAACTCTAATATTAGGAAACATGAAGTCAGATACAATACTAATACAAACCATAATGTCTTAAAAATACACACAAGTCTAAATAGGAGATAACATACTCCTCAAATCATACAACATGAAATAAAATAGACGACGTGGGCCAGGTGGTCAGAGCCAACTAAGGAAATCCAGACCCTATCTTCCACTCTAAGCAGAGCCATGACCCTGCTTACTACCTGCAAAAGGTCATTCAACAACAGGGTGAGCTACAGGAGCTCAGTGAGGTACTAACACTACTGTCAGGTTTAACATACCTGTATGCCTTCAATTGCAGTTAATAAAATATCAATAAGTGAAATACAAAGACTGAACGATATTTAAAACATGGAAAACAGCATCCTGATCATAATAAGAGTCATGGCAATATCCAATTAAATCAAATGATATACTCATAGCATTTCTTTAATCTTTTATCATGAGAACGGGAGATGAATTCCACACATGTCATGGTCCTCTCAGGTTGGACCGTATCAACAACCATGGGGTGACAAGCTATGGAAACAACTCCTCGTTTGGGGGAAATAGATCAATTCCATACATGTCATGGTCCTCCCAGGTTGGACCGTATCAACAACCGTGGGATGACAAGCTATGGAATCAAATCCTCGTCATCTCTCATATTAGTGTCATCTACACCTATACTTTCATACAGCGGCACCAGAGTGGAATATACCAACACTCAATATCTCTCCAGTCGGATCAACTCATCGGCCGTGAGCTATAAGAGTATATACGTATACTAAGCACCCGACGGGTACGGGAAGGGGGTTTTGTTTTCTTGACATCAGGAGGGTTTGAAAACAGAAAGTTTGACAAGTAAAAACAGAGTTATATAAAACTGCCCCTTCCCTACCTAGTACCGTACTCTCTGGCTCTATCATAGAGCCACGTCTGGCTCAGGCTTGTATGCGAGTATGGTGCAATGCACTAATATGTCTATCATGGCAATTCCTAAAATGTGTATATGTGTTCACATGCTTTTCATAAACATAGTTTCAATCTCTGAAATAAATCAACAAGTCATGCTTGAAAGCTTGAAGCATTTCATGAAAATAATAATTTTATAACATGAATACTCCAGAAAACAATACGATGAAAATACAGAAGAAGTACGATAATTTACAGTTATGTTCCCACACACCATTCCAAGTATAGTGTAATCACTCACCTGTAGTCCTTCGCTAAATTTAGGTTTGCCCCAGTCCACACGACGTTTCCGGGACGTTCTTCCTTTTTCTTAGTAATCATAATACGAAAATTGTGAATAAAGGAACCGTATTCTCCACTCGTACTCAACTTACACTCGATAGAATACGATACACTAGTTAAACTATTTAAACATGATTCTTAGCTAAAATCTAATACAAATTTCAATAATTCGGAAGAATACAAAAACCGTACTCTTATTTTTATACTCTAATTAAATTCGTCAGAGTACAATGATTTCATTAATCTAAGTAAAGTTTAATTCCTCTTTACAAGAAATCCGTATTTCTAATAGATTTAAAAATACGGGATTGTTAGATTATAGAACTTAGTTTCTCTTTCTCTTAATCTTAGCTTAAGAATTTCTAACATGCTCCCTAAAAGTGATTAAGTGTTGATCATGATCTTCGTATTTCTATAGAATTAAAAATACGGAATTGTTCAATAAGAAACCTTAGCTCTAAAAGCTTCAAGTATGCCCCTTACATATAACTAAATACCAAGCATTTTCTTACTTAGCACATAATTCGTGTTTCTAAACACATGAAAATACGGAAGATACTTATTTTAAGAGATAGCATTTTCTTGATCATTAGCAAAACTAGGAGACAACTAGAATGCCCTTCTCAAGAAATCAATTGAAGGTCCTATCATGCTCTTCACAATTAATCATATGCTATACTTATTATGGAAGAAGTTAAGCTTGTATTTCAAGAAAATTTGGGCAAAATTTCCTTTGTTTATAGGGCTTAAAATTATTATACAAACATACTCACAATGCATCTATTTCATTCATGAAATACATGACATTAAGTTCATATCAATCCCTTCAATTCCCGATCATTTACTTAACTCTAAACCATGCATTCACTTAGAGGTTCACCCAAATTAGTTCATTATATCACCAAAGTTGAGTACGCCTCACATACATTCGTCGGTGCTCGATCCTTGCCGAAGAAGGGAGGAGGATTGGGCTGCAGGCCGGCAGGGCTGCAGAGGCTTGGCCGGCGGCGAGAGGTGCTCGCGGTGGACAACCGGCGCGGCTTACAATGCTGTTCGTGACGTTGCGACGAGAAGGGGCGGAGCGCCGGACTGAGGCGGCGTGACAAGGGCTCCGGCAGGGCTGCTGTGTGGAGGGACGGCGAGGGGGCAAGCTGGAATGGCGGCTGCGCCGGCGCAACGGTCATCACAGGCAGCAGGGCGGCGCGGCAGCTGTACACGCGCGCAGGCCGCTGACGGCGTCGGACGATGGTGCAGGCTGGGGCGGCGTCGGCGCGGGCAAGGGAGACGCCGGCGATGCACTGGCAGCCACGATCGCGCGGGGTGGGATGCAGGCCGACGCGCTCGTCGGAAGGGGTTGGTGGTCTTGATCGGCGGCGGCCGCAAGTAGGGGCACCGCGAGGAGGACGATGGAGATGGAGAAGGGGATGGGGGGCTAAATCCTTTCACTTGGAATCGAGAGAGAGGGAGAGATGAGTGAATTTCATTTCTCTCTCTCTTCTCTCATCTCTTTACTTGTAATATATATAAAAATAAATTCTAATTTATTTTTATTTTACTCTTTACTTATTGTTTAATCCAATAAATAACTTAATAATTTAACTTATCTCCCTAGCTTTTGTCAAATGCCCAATTAATCAAAATTATCTCATCCCTTATCCCTCATTCCACTAATTTATAATAAATAAATTATTTGTTTAATTTTATCTTCTCCCTTATGTACTCACATGTGTCTCTTTAATTAATCCTGATTAATTAGGACTTAACGTTAATTTCAACTATGATTTGCCGGCTTATATCATCACTCTCTTATGCTTGGGTTGGGCCCAAGCCAGTATTGTTGACCCATTCCCATTTCATTTTATTTACTTTATTTTTAAACTCTTGTTGATGAACTAAAAATCCTCGTCTTATTTTTTTACAAAATTAAATAGTGATCACTAGAAAAACTGGGGCGTTACATTTCTCCCCCCCTAAAAAAAATTTCGTCCTCGAAATTGCATTACTTATCATTCCAAAACAATGGGGGTTACCGACAACTTGCCTTCATCCTCAAAACTTTTTCTTCTTAAAGGCATCTTAATTAATTAATCTCCAACAAGGTTGTTTTCAATCTGTCTACACTTCATCAAGCTGAGGAAATATGTGGAAAGAAGTTCAAATTTCTTCAGACTTGACTTGCATAATATCATATGTCTTACTGAAATGTTTTGGACCATTTCCTCTCCATATACTTGTTTGCAAATAACTTAATCAGAGAAACCGTCCCATTGATAAGCTTAAGATTCACTTGTCAACTGAGCCATAAGTATCTGATTTCTCTTCGACTGCATACCTTAGTGATGGTTAGTTTGACTCCACAAGATCAAGACCCATGTACTTAAGTGCACCATCTTGTCTTAACTACACTTAATCCATTATCAGACTTAATCTAATCTGAACTGCAGCCAAATGTCATGTCCAAATCTCTGATCACCCAAACAACATTAACTTCAAGGGGTTCCTATTTACTGTCAGTCTGATATTTATTACACGAATCCAGATTATGGCCGCCCAAACTATCATGACTGCTGAAAACCAATCCACCACTAAGCACTAGTTATATCATTTCCAACAAAACACAAATAACAACCAATATAATGCAATTCGTGATGATTCTAACAGTCTCATGAAAATCATACTTACCTAGTTTCTCCAACAGTAACTAAAAGACTACAGAGGAGCGACTAATTGGCATTGAAGATGCCAACAGGGCCTAGTTGACCTCAACGATTTATCCTTATGGTTTCCACTTCTCATAATTTTCCTTTCATCCCTATTGAATCATAATGTGAGAATTTCATCACAATTATAAGAATCATCAATACATGAGTAGCTCATTTCTTTACTTATAATATATATAAAAATAAATTCTAATTTATTTTTATTTTACTCTTTCATTATTGTTTAATCCAATAAATAACTTAATAATTTAACTTATCTCCCTAGCTTTTGTCAAATGCCCAATTAATCAAAATTATCTCCTCCCTTATTCCTCATTCCACTAAGTTATAATAAATAAATTATTTGTTTAATTTTATCTTCCCCCTTATGTACTCACATGTGTCTCTTTAATTAATCCTGATTAATTAGGACTTAACGTTAATTTCAACTATGATTTACCGGCTTATATCATCACTCTCTTATGCTTGGGTTGGGCCCAAGCCAATATTGTTGGCCCATTCCCATTCCATTTTATTTACTTTATTTTTAAACTCTTGTTGATGAACTAAAAATCCCCGTCTTATTTTTTTGCAAAATTAAATAGTGATCACTAGAAAAACTGGGGCATTACAGATATTAAGCAACCGATCAATGTTCAATATCTAACGGCAAAGACTATTGAATGTCGTCCAATAGAGGAACTTATGGACATTGATGACACCCCGTGCTGGATTGATCCAATCCTGAACTATCTCCAGAACGGTACTCTCCCTCAAGACCTAAAAGAGGCCGAAAGAATCACTACCAGATCCTCCCGATATAGTATGGTAGACGGACAACTCTACAAGAGATCATATACCCTTCCACTTCTGAGTGCCTCCGTCCTTCTGAATCAACCCATGTATTTCAGGAAATCCATGGAGGGATCGTCGGAGATCTTTTAGGAGGAAAATCCCTCAGCCATAAAATTCTACGACAAGGGTATTATTGGCCTACCCTGGTCAAAGATTCAATGGATTTATTTCAAAAGGTGCGATGCATGTCAACGCTACTCGAATATTCAACAGTGCCCAACAGCTCCATTGACAGCTATTGTGAGCACAAGACCTTTTGCTTTATGGGGAGTAGATATACTTGGGCCTTTCCTAACAGCTGTTCGGCAGTTGAAGTTCGTAATTGTAGCAATTGACTACTTCACTAAATGGGTTGAAGCTAAACCATTAACTTCTATTACAGAAAAAGCTTGCCAAAGTTTCCTATGGAAATCAGTATTCTGCCGATTCAGCATCCCAGTAGCATTCATCACTGATAATGGCCCTTCAATTTGACAACCCAGCATTCAAGAAGTTCTGTACCGACCTCGGAATAGAGTCAAGACTCACTTCCGTCACACATCCTCAAGCAAATGGACAAGTTGAGGTAACTAACAGAACTTTACTACACAACCTGAAAAACTCGAGTTCTCCGAAACGAGTCCAGTTGGGTCTATGAAGTACTAGGAGCTTTATGGGCATATCGAACTATTGCTCAGATCCCTACCGGAGAAACACCCTTCGTGCTAGCTTTTAGAGTCGAAGCCATCCTGCCTACAGAGATATCAGTTCCTACTCCCACGGACATAGTGCTTTGATCCAGTGAGCAACGAGGAACGACTCAGAGCTAAACTTGACCGCTTAGAAGAAAGAAGGGATTGCGCTAATATCATAGCTGCGGCATACCGCGAAAAGGTCAAAAAATTCTATAATGCTAAGGGGGCGTTCACTTGTCTGAAAGTGCTTGGAAGTGCAAAAGTGAATAGTGCGAAGTGGTAGGAAGTCAGTTCCCTTGATGAAATTTGAAGTGAACATTTCTGGTGTTCATTTCCACCGAAGTGACGAGGCACCGAAGTGTCCACTTTTCCACTTGTGGTGTTCATTTTGCAGGAAGTGGGATCAGTTCCGATTGCACTTCAGTAGGGTGTTCTTTTCCACGAAAGTGGGGGAAGTTAACAATTTTGCATACATTTAATTTTAATTATTAAAAATGCCAAGTTTTCATATTCATTTTTATTGTAACAATTATTGTAATATCTATATGAAATGAAAGAGAAGAATTAGAATTTGAATGCCATAGGCTGTATAATTCTATCTGTTAGTGAAAGGTTTGAGAGTTAAAAAAAAAAGTTGCTTCAAATGTAATCTACAAGAGTAAATTATAGGAGACAACCAGCTAATAGCTAATTAAAATTGAGGCACAATCATCTGCAGGCAGAATTCCAACCAAAAAAATTGAGGTATAATATGTATATGCTAATTAAAATAAATGCAAGTGTATATACATACCTCGACATATGTACGATATGCCTCATCTTCTAGCACAATCATTTTGCGATCATCATTCCAACCAACCCCGCTTAGAGCCAATAGCTTCTTCATCTCCTGGTATTTCACCTTCATAGTGCGCATATGATTTTCAACATTATCTGCCTCCATGTTCGCAGCCGGAATGCTCCTGTTGACAGTGTTTGCAGCCTCTACGAATGCTTGCCGCTTAAAAGACTTATCCACTTTCAACCCGGCTTTTGCCATCTCTGCAAGGCAGGGGATCAAAATATTATCCATTTCTATTGACCATCGCTTGTTAGGCGTCCCTTTACACTTTTGTCCTGTTGAGTTTGAAGATGCACCTTTCATTGTTCCTGTCATATTAAATCAAGGAAAGAGTTAAAATTATATGCAGGTTTTGTTGTCCATATGCTCATTGCTGATTCAAGTAACCATCCAAGTAAACATGACAGCCTCAGAGGCACAAAAATGTCAAAATCAAATCTGTCAAGGGATGGAAATTTTGTGTAACAAATAACCATCCAACAGTTGCATGAGTGGCCTAAATAATCAACTAGACTAGAAACCTCAACATACAACCAATTCATCAGATTATCTTCTAATTAACTCACCCATAGGGAAAAATACTGTGAAATTTGGCAGGTTGTTATTTCATTCATGTTCCTACCACAATCTTCTGTTTTACTGTTACATAGAAAATTATAAGTTGTAACTCATTTCATTCCAGGTTCTGGCAAAAAATAGGCCCACATAAGTTGAAATAATAGTACAAGCATGTACAAAACACCAAAAATACATAATATCAAATGGTGCTATAATGTCAAGCTTTTACCAGTTATCAACCAATAACTTGGTGATCAAACATTATCATAATATGCTACCAAAAGCACTCAAACAACATTCAAAATCCAAGACAAACATAGAAAGAAGTAGAACCTAGAAAACAAGAACCAACTCTCTACCAATTAAGATATCATGAAAAATCAAGTCTAACATAAAATAAAAGGAAAATAATCAATGCTATTAATATGATTTTATTATTAATTTCAAAATCTAAAAACATGAGTGAAACAAACCAACAATCCTAATTTTCTAAAATTTTGAATATCACTTTGAAGCACAGATGGCAGTATCAGTAAAACTGAGAGAACAACACAATTCTAAAAGTGAAATTCCAATTGCAACCAGCTTGAAACATGAATCTGCAAACAGTTCAACATAGAAATAAAATAGCACCCTCTATTTTTCAAAAGAACCTGCAAACAAGTATTAATAGCATTTTGAATGAAAGATGTAAACTAATGCCAATCCATTGGTAGCAAATAGATAACAACAAAAAAATATAAAAGCTTTAATATCTCAGAACAAATTGCAAATTTCACACTGAAATTTGCCAAAACACTAGATCCATGAAAGTAAAATCATGTCAAAATGTGTTCACATTTCACACTGCACATTTGAGCAAAAACATGTCAAAGCGTGGGACTGTATTTGACACAACTAGGCTAAATTCATTGATAAGTAATCACGCCACATTCTTTTCGCTATCCTATCAGGAGTTCCGCTACTCATTAGAAGGCTTTCGTTGTTCACGTGGTTGCCGTCTGAAGTAAGTGGTAGGTTCTTCCTCAATAGGAACATCAATAGCGCAGCATGTCCACGGATCAACTTCCTTTATAAAGTTGTGAAGGACACAACATACAAGGACAATGTCAATGCATTGTAGTAAAAGGATAGAAGGGCCTCGGGTCCAAAATCCTAAAAGCGACTCTTGAGAATCCCAAAGCTTCAGCTTAATCCAGGTGTTCTAAGTTGAGGTAGCGCAGATTAAATAATTCCTCCTTATTGAAGTGCAGTGCCCGGCTTGCTCTTTAAAGATGATACCTCACTTTCCGATATGGGGCTATAAACCACTGTTGTAGTATACGGCATCAACTAGGTAGTACCCACCTAGTACAAAAGTGTAGAAGAATTATTTTGTGATCATGAACTAAAATCTAAGTAGATATAAATAAGATGAGCTTTGCTATGGTAGTAAACCTTAGAGGAATATGTAGCCCGATCACGGTTGGTGGTCGTGACAATGCATCCTTCAAGAGACAAGGTGGTCATTGGTGATCCTTCCCAACCAGTGAGAATATATATAGAATTTGAGATCTGGATCACCTTGCCAAGCACATTTTGTGTGATGCCCTTGCGGCCTTGAAATTGAGGTGCTAGATCGACAGGTACCCTTGCATCTATATGGGTCCCTTCAAGAAATCCAACACAATCCTATATAGGAATCATTTAAATGAGTTACAATTGGTTATAAAAAGATCTTTATGTGTTAGGATCATTGAGAGGGGATTACCTTGAAGTAGGGTAAAAATTATCGTTCAATTCTATATCAGGATGTAGTGAAGTGTCTGGTTGCTTGACAAAGATATCTTTGATGCAACATATAGCTTCAAGAACGGCATTAAAATAATGGCTCACCGTTGCACCCGATCTAATGAAATCAATTTTCATTGATCGGTTTTTCGCATGGTGGCCTACAATATGTAAGAAAAGGGCCACTTGTTCCTCTATGGAAGCGTGGATGCATTATCCCATAAATACGCAGCTCTCGTAAAATTGCAGCAAGCCTAAGGAATGTTTTCTTTCCTCATCCGTATGTACTCCACACAATTGTGGACTCCTCCATCAAGATTAGAGGCCATGTGCGCACTCCTATGGATATTCCTAGTTGCTGACGGTTCTCGGGTTAACCTAGGGTGTCGTTGGCGTTCTTCAATTTGAATCCAGGCAATGGTCATGAAAATGGGTATCTGAATATGAACGAGTTTATGTAGATCCTCGTCCAACATCCTGTATACATTATTGAAGAATAAAAAGAAATTGTGAAATATTGTTTCACATAAAAAGAATGTTTGAATACATTCTCCCACTAGAATCCAAAAACAAATGGAATGATGGTCAAATAAACAGCAGATCAATGAATTAATAGACTTGTATTTAAAAGTATAAACACACATTTATAGGGAAAGATAAATACATTTTAGTGATAAAAACATAGCTATCTGTCCCTGTTCAAACATTGAAATATAATGTGAAATCTAAATCAAACAATAGGGCACATGTAGTGAATAATTGGTTAAAAATTTTTTTTAAATAAGGTTTTTTTTTTTACTATAGAACCCTATGAGTTTCCCTGCTTTTTTTTTCATAATTCTAAAGTTTCTCTCATATGGGAACACCTCTTAATAACATGAAATTAATTTTATTCTTTCAAAAATACACCTATACTTTAAAATTATTCAGCTATTATAGAAATATAAGCCCAATTAAATCTTCTTTCTCTTTGTTCATAAGTGCACAGTAATTTTTTTGACTTTTTGAGGAGAAAATAGGTATTCCATGATTCTAGTTAGAAATAACCCATGTTTAACCATGGATTGAAAACTCAATGTGAGGTTTTTAACTTTTTACAATAACAGTAAGAATTCTACAAATAAATGACAAAACAGTTCTGCAAATAAGTAAAAATTCAGCAAATAAATTTTAAGTAATAAAGAAATCAAACAGATTACTAACATTCTAATGAAATTTTAAGTAATAACAAATCAAAGTACATGTTAAATATTTAATAGCAGTCAAATGGAATAGAAAAATATAGGGTTTTCTACACCTATTAAAGATAGAAATTTGCCAAAACATATGCATAGAATTCTCCTACACCCATGAAAGACATAAAAGTCACAAGTCGGTTAGAAGATCCAAATTAGACTGGAGAAAATTGATGATTGGAAGAAACCTCCCCCAACAGGCCACATGTAGAAAGCATAACAAACCTCTCAAGCAATAAATAAAATTGAAGAAACACACAAAAAAAAAAGATTAAGACAACCAGATCTTAAAAAAACATAAATAAAATACTCTATCTGAGCATTTTATGGGTGATGTTAAGGAACATCAAGGTACCTGCTTACTTGTGGATGTTGTGGACCTTGTGGGGGAGCAGGAAAGCAAAACTTCAAAGCTGAGATCTGCTGAGATAGATCCCTCTCACTGCGGGGACAAAGAAACATACAAAAAAAAAAAAAAAAAAAAAAATCAGAGCCCTTTCCAAAGTCATGATAAATTACTCTATCCAACACCACAATACCGACAACAACTATAAATCGTGAGGATCACAACAAAACAGTAATAGAGCCCTCAAATCAGGATGGCAAATCGAGATCGGAAAAAAAAAAACGCAAAAAAAAACCTGCAGATTCAAACTCTAAAATGAGATGGAAAAGAGAAGAATATGTAGATATGCCTACCTTTTTTCCAGCAAAAGTGGTGTTGGTCACGCCGCCGGAGAAGATCAGATCAGAAACCCTAGGTTTCCGTCGGACATCAAGTAGGGCTCGGGAGGGAAGGAGAGAGAGAGAGAGTGGGGAGATCAGGAGATTGGGAAAGATGGGTGGACTGTGGCTGGCGATTTCATAGATGGAGAAGAGGAGCTCGAGGCGAGGTGGAGATCGCGATGGGAGTTCAGCGGACTACGGTAGGGTTGCTGAAGTGGGGTGAAGTGGCCTTTTATATTAAGGCTACTTCACCCACTTCAATATAATTTTGACTGAAGTCGGGCTAGTACAAAAATGCTGAAGTAGGGTGAAGTGCTCACTTTTACTGAAGTGGCCGAAGTGATCACTTTCGCCCAAATGAACATTAGAACTGGGGGAAGTGGGTCACTTCCCCACTTCCACCAGCCACTTTCACCCAAGTGAACGCCCCCTAAGGTGAAAGAAGTAACTTTCCAAGTTGGCGATTTGGTCCTCCGAGAGAACAAATTTCAGGGCAATAAAAGCCGAACAAGAAAGATGAACATTAATCGGGAGGGCCCATACATCATCAAGGAGATTGTAAGACCAGGAACATATTGGCTTACCAAAATGGATGGACGGAATCTCAAACGTCCATACCATGTTAAAGTACAAATGATATTATCATCCATCATATCGAGTTGTATATCCGGAAGAAATCACATCACAAGAATATCTCAATGGCACCATTACGGAATAACATCCCAATTTCTCAGAGACTCATCGGATGCAGAAGCAAAGTCCCCATGGATTTTCTTATCCGGGACAAGTTCTTCCCAGATTTCTTTGAAAAGTGGGGCGTAAGGTTCGCTGTGAGGCCCCAAAGCAAGCATAGACCCTACTATAGCTCTACGATCTCTCGACAACTTCTTGACACACTTTATCAATTCAACCTTTAATACCTTGATTTCTTCACGAAGAACTCCCGCCTCAACTCCACCTACATCATTGAAGAAAGAAATTGAGAATCGACATGAAGAAATTAAAACAAGAAAAGTACATTCGTTACCTCTACGAGGACGTTTAGCCCACAAAATTCAGAGAAAGGATTGGAATCCTATATCTCTAAAATTAGCAGAAACTAGTTTAGCAATATCCACACTAGTGAGTAAGCGATTTCCCAATGTCGAAAAAGGAAACCAAAGGTGAAGATGGAAACAATACTAACTCATCCATGGCTCAAGTTTTGAGGATTCTCCATCCAACTTGACATCAGAAGGGCCCTTTTCAACCAGATCAGCAAAAACCTCATCGGTCGATGGAGCGACTGCTACTTCCTCAACTAAGAACATAGCGAGAAAAATAAGACACCATTTAAGAACGAATATTGAACGGAACTAGAAAGACAAATTCTAACCAACAGCAGCCTCAGCCTCTCCCGACTGCTCATTAGATATGATCTTTGACTCTCCTAACCCCGCCGATGAACCAACCATTTCAGTAGCGGCGGAAGGGCCCGCCTCAATAGCCACATCCGATAAACCGGAATCCTTAACAACAACCGTGGAGACCACCTCTTCAGCGATAACATCCAATCTATCAATAGCTTCATCTCCCACTAACTTATATGACTCATCGGAAGCAACGATTAAACCCAACTGACTGACAACCCTATCAACATCCGCTTCATCTATGGCAGGCTCATCCTCAGCAGGAATAGAATCATCTGATTACACAAAATCCAAAATAGTGAAATCAGAAGACTTCACAACTACATGAAAACAAAATGGAAACACAAGACAAAGTACCTTCGGGATTTAATTTTTCTCCTTCTTCGGACCCCGGAGAAGGCAACTACCGTTGACACTTCCTAAAATACTCCTCTAGGGCATCCGCATAACTAATGTTCTTGAAGACGATGGAGGGATATGCAGATTGGAGTTCTCTGAACACTTTATAAATATCTTCTCCAAGATTCTACAGTTCTTCTTCAGATCCCTCTCCATTTTCCCTAGACAATACTTCCAAAACTTTAACTTGGGCCTCCAATTCGATAATCCTCTTTACACATGGCCCAAGTTCAGTTTGGCAGGACACCAAATCGGCCAAAGCCCTGTTCTTCTCTACCTGAGCATCCACACGCTCAATATCAGCATTATGAAAAGTAGTCTCTGCGGATGCAAGTTTCACCAAAAGAGCACTCTTCTCAGTTCCAAGAATCCGGATTGACTCTTCGGTGCTCTCAATTCTTGCATTCAAAGCCGCGTTTTACTCTTTCATTGAAACATTGGATTGCTTGACTGCAACGCAATCAACCACAGTCGCTTTTAAGTCCGAAGAAAGTATTTCCTTTTCTTTCTTGATCTTCTCATAATTCGACATCATAAACTATGCCTTCTTCGCACGAGAGGCAGTTTCGGAGTTTTTCCTCTCAACATATTTAGCGACAAGATCCGCCCACTTAAGAGACTACGAAAGAAATACATAGACATGAATTCAACAAAACAAAGGAGAGAGAGAATAAAAGAGAAGAGGATGATTCAACAATTAAGAAAGATATATCTATACTCACCGAAGCAAGACAGAGACAGAGATGTCCCATAGATTCCGCACCGTCAAATAGACTTAAGTGAATGTCGACACTTCCACCTCCCCAAGCGCGGATAGAACCTCCGATTGAGTGATACTCAATCGGTAGTACAGAATCACGACGGTTGATGAAGTTGCGACCTCCCGTCCCAGAGACTCTAGAACCAGCTCTTTAAATCTCATCGTCTGACGTCCGATCAACAGAATTCCTTATTATATACGCATTTTTCAGAAAACCCAATATGAATCTAATCAGCACACAAAAAGAAGAAAGGGACATCTGGAACTGAAGGGATGTTCACCGTTTCCTTCCCTTTATCAGATCCTCCTACCAAGGATAACCATTCCCGTAATCGGTGAGGAACGAAAACCTCATCGGTCATAGTAATCGGAGGGGGAGGAGGTCCCATAACCATGTGTCCAGAGGAACCAACTTTAGGAATCCCAGAAGAAGACTCTACAGCCACTCCAAGAACAGAGGTATCCTCAAGATCTTCATCATCGGCCACCATCAACCTCCTTCTCTTAACAACGGGGGTCACATCTGTGCCCAACAATGGAAGAGATGAAACAACAGGCACATCCACTGATGAATACTCAATTCGTGAACCAAACTCTTGATCCCCTCGGTTCCCCTCATCGGATGGAACCGATTCATTACCCAAACCCAAAGTCTGCCCCCTCTTTTTCAAAATTAACCTTTGAGAGGGCTCTCTTCTCTTTATGGCTTCTGAGTCTTCCCGAACAGCAGATCCCTTCCCTTTCAATGGAAGGCTCACCTTAACTGGAGCCCCCTTATCATATTCTCCAGAACTCTTCTTCGACACAGCTTTAGAAGGAGACCTACTTTGAATCTGGCCCTTGACCTTCGGGACAGCCTTCTCTTTTTTCTTCTTGAGCAGCGACCCTCAACCTATCAGCCGTGTCAAGTGCCTTGTTTGTAGGCATCTCGTCACTTGAAGATTGACAAAGAGAAATGGTTAACCGAAGAACCGATAAATCGATAAACCGATGAACAGCATAAAAAGTTCTAAATGACCCTACCAATTGCGGAATATAAACCACTATCCCGAAGTTACCGATCGGTTAAATATTCATTAATCGGTCAAAGACGAAGCTCCTTAAGCCTCTTCAACATCTTCTCTTCATCAGGACTAAGTTTTTCCCTATTTGCTACATGGGTTCGAGGAACACCCCACTTAATGGGAAAATCCCATCCCGAACTGCTAGAGACAAAGAAGAACTTACTCTTCCAATCCTTGATAGAATCAAGAACAGAACCAAGGAATTGTCTACCCTACCTAGAGCAGAAATAATACCAATACACATTACTATCTTTATTTAAACTGAAGAGAAGATTGAAAAGATGGACGAAAGGTTCAACCTTGTTCCAAAGCAACACTATCACAAAACCACAAAGAATCCTCCAAGTATTGGGGGATAATTGAGATGGACATAATTAAAATAGCAGAAAATATCAACAAAAATCTAAGAAAAAGGAAGTCTAAGGCCGGCCAACAAGGTGTCATAGTAAATCATTAAGTCTCCATCTCGGGACGGCGAACAAACCCGCTCACTAGAAGAAGGAACTCTGTAATTAAAGAGAGGGATTGATAGTCTATAATGATTAGCAAGTTTCTCGATTACATCTGCTGAGAGCGTATTTGCAAAAGAATTCGAAAAGGGTTTAACACCTTTGACCTTAGACCTATTCTCAGACGACGGAGGAACATCGGAAGAGGAAACCTCAAGAACAGTTCGAGATCCCATACCTGTGAAAATATATGGTCTTGCTATCTGAAGCTTTTAGAAAGGAAGAAGAAGTTCTCGCACACAAGACAAAGATGTGGAATAAGGAAGAAGACGCCGCCACAATGAAGTTTTTGAAAATCCCTCAGGCATAAGTCATCTACAGGGTTATATTGGCTTTGACGGTCAAGATCTTCAACATGTGGACCGAGGATCAATGAACCCATCATTACGAAACAGGCGCCATAACCCCGATATACTTCTCGACCCGTACTAAAAAACGGCGCCCAGGCATGAAACGACAGGTAATAAATAATCAAGACGAAAGGCTATTTTACCCATGCGTATCTTGCGACTCAAGAATCCACCAAGCCTCAAAAAGCACAAGCCAACCCAACTAGAACCCCAGAATGATTATGACTCAACACATCCCGATGAATGCGAGATCATCAAGAATAAGATACAAACAATAGCCGATGTATGAATATCGTAAGATAAATGACTCGCTAAACTGATTATATGCTTAGCTCATCGCAAGCATACTTGGGGGGGACTTGTGATGGGAGGAAAAGTGGTAAGACACGTGGCGTCCATCAAAGTCATCCACGTGTCCACATCAAAGAGCCCCTCATCTAACCAGATAAGGTCTATCCGATATGGTATATCAACTCACCGGTTAAGGTCTACTAGGTATGCAATATCAACTCATCGGTTCAGAAGTATTCACCGCCTCATTGGCCTGAGATACGTCTTCGGCTCTTCAGAACAACACCGTTCATCAGAAATAACCTTTTAGAAGGAACATAGATGTTGACAGGCTGGCCTTCCAGAAGAATTACAACTATTGACAACTCAGAGCCAGCTAGCTAATTAGCTGGCACCTAGCTGGATGCTTAGGTAGCAAAACAACAACAACAACAACTAAGCCTTAATCCCATACTAGATGGGGTCGGTTATATGGATTCTCTGTTTTAATGTCGCTCTTAAATATGAAATAGAAATAAAATAAAAGGAAATAAAATAAACTGAAATAAAATGAAATAAAATGAAAAATAAAAATACATAAATAAATAATAATAACAATAGATAATTTCTATGAGAGATTGGGATGTTAGAAGCAGAACAGTATCCCTACAAACAAAGCTAAGCTAATGAAGGAAAACCTTTTAGCCGACTTATCGGTAATCCTATACTAGGTCGGGTCGGCTATATGAATTCTTTATCTCCATGTCGCTCTATCAAAAGCAAGATCCGGCTCAATATCTAACATACGTAGGTCCTTAGACAGCACCTCTCTCACGTAATCCTAGGTCTACCTCTACCCCTCTTCTTACCTTCTAAAACTAAACTATCACATTTTCGAACTGGAGCACCTGGGGGTCTCTGGCATACGTGTCCAAACCATCTTAAATGCCCTTCTCGTATTTTATCTTCAATTGGTGCAACATGCACCTTCTGTCGGATGTGTTCATTTCTAATCTTGTCCAATCTTGTATGACCACTCATCCATCTTAACATCCTCATTTCGGCCACATTCATCTTATGCATATGTTGAACTTTAGTTGCCCAACACTCGCTCCCGTATAGCATGGCCGGTCTAACTGCCGTCCTATAAAATTTTCCCTTTATTTTGTTAGGCATCTTTTTATCACATAACACCCCCGTGGCACTTCTCCATTTCAACCATCCAGCTTTGATTCTATGGGTTACATCTTCATCTATCATCCCATCATCCTGGAAAATGGAACCTAAATACCTAAAATGGTTAACCTTAGGCACTACCACCCCCCTAGTTTCACTTCTCCTTCATCTCTCCTACTTAGACTAAAATTACAGTGCATATATTCTGTCTTACTTCTACTTAACCTAAAGCCTTTACTTTCTAAAGTGTTTCTCCATAATTCTAGCTTTTGATTTACTCTATCTCTAGTCTCATCCACTAGGACAACATCATCCGCAAACAACATACACCATGGGATGTCATCTTGGATATAGCTAGTTAATTCATCCATTACTAGGGTAAATAAGTATGGGCTCAAGGCCGATCCCTGATGTAGACCCACTGTTATAGGAAACTCCTCCATATCGCCTCCTACTGTTCTCACACTTGTAACCGCTCCCTCATACATATCCTTAATAATATTTATATATTTTACATGAATCTTTTTCCTCTCTAATACCAACCAAAGGACTTGTCTTGGTACCCTATCATATGCTTTCTCTAGGTCAATAAAAACCATATGGAGATCCTTCTCCTTTTCTCTGTAGATCTCCATCAAGTTTCTTAATAGGAAAATGACTTCTGTTGTGGATCTACCTGGCATAAAACCAAATTGGTTCTCTGACACCTTCATGATATACCTGAGTCGATGCTCTGTTACCCTCTTCAGAGTTTCATCGTATGACTCATTAACTTAATACCACGGTAGTTGGTGCAATTTTAAATATCTCTCTTATTTTTATAAATAGGAACCAAAATGCTCTTTCTCCAGTCGTCTGGCATTTTCCCCCCTTTTAGGATAGAGTTGAAGAGTTTGGTTAACCACTCTACCCCTACTTCTCCAAGGCACTTCCAAACTTCAATCGGGATACCATCTGGGTCACAAGCTTTTCCAGCCTTTATTTTTCACAGTGCCCCCTTGACTTCGCTAAGCCTGATCTTACGTGTATAGCTAAAGTTCCTTTCTATTGTTGATGCATAAAAATCCGTAAAGTTATCCTCATGACTTGCATTGAACAAGTGATGAAAGTAGTTTCTCCATCTCTCCTTGATTTCCTAATCTCCTGTCAAGACCTGTTGAGACTCATCCTTAATGCACTTGATTTGGTTCAAGTCTTTCCCTTTTTTATCTCTTAGCCTTGCTATCTTGTATACTTCCTTTTCCCCTTCTCGTGTCCCTAACTTTTGGTATAAATCAGCTAGGGATTTACCTCGAGCCTCGCTAACCGCTTTCTTAGCCTCGTTTTTTGTCTTTTTATACTTTTCAAAGACTTCTCCATCCTCAACTGTGGGTAATTTCTTATACCAATATATTTTCTCTTTAATAGCCTTTTGAACCTCTTCATTCCACCACCATGATTCCTGTGGTCGAGGTCCCAGTCCCTTAGAGACCCCTAGGAGCTCACTTCTTATTTTCTCAATACGATACGACATCTCCTTCCATAGGGTGTTTGCATCATCTTTCACATTTGTGCCTCATTCTTCCCATATTTTATCCTTAAATGCTAATTGATTGGTTCCTTTTAACGCCCACCATCTAATCCTACTTTGTTTAACCCTCCTTTCTGTTTTTACTATGCCCTTTTTCTTCACATCCAACACCACCAACCTATGTTGTGTGGTTAATTAATGGTTCTCTAGGTATAACCTTGTAATCTTTACAAATAGATTTATCACTCTTCTTGTAACAAGAAAGTCAATTTGGCTACAATTACCCCCATTCTTAAAGGTAATCAAGTGTGATTCCCTTTTCTTAAAGCAAGTGTTGGTCAACACCAAATCATGAGCAAAAGCAAAATCTAATATAGATTTTCCTTCCTCATTCCTGTTGCCATATCCATAACCTCCATGCACTTGCTCGTAGCCATCACTAAGTCTACCTACATGTCCATTAAGATCACCCCCAATAAAAAGCTCTTGTTCACTTGGAATCCCTAGAACTACCATATCCAAATCTTCCCAAAACTTGACCTTATCTTTTTCTTCTAAGCCTACTTGAGGGGCATACACACTCACTATGTTAATTATTTCTTTTCCCAACACTAGCTTCAAATGTATAATCCTGTCTCCTACCTTTTTCACTTTAACCACTTTGTCCTTCATTTTTGGTTCCATAATTATACCCACACCATTTCTATGTTTATCCCCTCTACAATACCATAATTTATAACCTGTGTTACCAATCTCTCTAGCCTTGTTTCATATCCACCTAGTCTCTTGCAAACATACTATATCTATCCTCCTCCGTTTTAGAGTGTCAACTAACTCCATAGATTTTCCTGTCAAAGATACTATATTCCAACTACCAATCCTAATCCTACTCTCACTCTCATGGACTAACTTTTTTACTCGCACCCGCCCACTAAGATGCGAGAACCCTTGCTCATTTAACACCACATTCGGGCACAGATGTGGCGGGACATAATTCTTTTAAGCACATGTCAAAAAACATGGCTTCTTCCCCAAGCTACCGAAGCCTATAAAAGGCAACAACCTCAACTCATTTGGAGGATGAGAAATTACAGACAGCAAAACTCTGTCTCTCCGAAGACTAAGCTTTTCTCTATTTCTTCCCCAAATTCTGGATGATCTCTCTTCCACTTGTAAAAATGTCCTTGAATGCTTCGATAATAGTGGCTTCGATCCCATGGTTTTTCCCTAATTAAGGGTTTCCACATTAAATTGGTGTTTCCTCTCCTTGATTGATTGATTTCTTTATATATATATATATATATATAAGGTAAGGTCGGCCGGAAATACTATTCATTTGTGGTCGCCTCCCATTGGGCTACCTGGAGCATGTTTGAAAGGATTTCAAACCATATCGATGGAAAGAACATTAAAAAATAAGCTAGCATGTCAATTTCATACAATTTGGGAACTTGTAGGGTCTTCATCTCAACGGGTGAAAATTTACAGAAATCTTACCGGTTCAAAATTTCACCCGTTAAGATGAAAACCTTACAAGTTCTCAAATTATATGAAAATTGACATGCTAGCTTATTTTTCGATGTTCTTTCCATCCATATGGTTGGATTTTCTCAAAACATTGTGCAAGTGGACCAAAAAGTGACCGCACTTACTGTGATGATAAAGGCTGCAGCTATATCATGACCCTATATATATATATATATATATATATATATATATATAATTTTTATATTATCTTCCCATCGAAATATATATATATATATATATATATATATATATATATATATATATATATATATATAGTCATGTTATTATGTGCCCAGTGGAATTACTACTCATATGCGGTCCCCTCATTTTGATGCTCTTGGAGAGTATTTTTCCCAAATTCAAACGTATGGGTGGAAAGAACATCGAAAAATAAGCTAGCATGTCGATTTTCATACAATTTAGTGACCGTATGATCATTCATCTTAGAGGGTGAAAATTTAACCCGTTAACATTACTATAAAATTTCACCGTTTAAAATGAATGATCATACGGTAATCAAATTGTATGAAAATGAACATGATAGTTTATTTTTTGTTCTTTTCATCCATACAGCTGGTTTTGGAAAAAATACTCTCCAAGTGCCTCAAAATGAGAACCTTAAATGAACAGTAATCCGGCCGGCCTTATACCAACATATATATATATATATATATATATATATATATATATATATATATATATAAGGACTCTCTCTCTCTCTCTCTCTCTCTCTCTCTCATATATACGGACATGATAAAGTAAGGTCGACCGGATTACTGTTCATTTGCGGTCGCCTCCCATTTGGCCCACTTGCATAGTATTTTGAGGAAATCCAACCGTGTGGAGGGAAAGAACATCGAAAAATAAGCTAGCATGTAAATTTTCATACAATTTGGGAACTTACAGGGCTTTCATCCTAACGGGTGAAATTTTGAACCGATAGGATTTTTATAAATTTTCATCCGTTAAGATGAAGACCCTACAAGTTCCCAAATTGTATGAAAATTGACATGCTAGCTTATTTTTTGATGTTCTTTCTATCCATGCGGTTAGATTTCCTCACATATTGCAAGTAAAATTATGGCCACAAATAAACAGAATTTGGCCGATAAGATAAGATATATATCAGCCAAGATATATATATATATATATATATATATATATATATATATATATATAACAAAATATATATAATAATGTCATATAGGGGACTGATAGGTGGGCCGACCGCAAGTGCAACCGACCGGACTGTATCAATCCCCTATATATATAAGTATTTTTATAATTTTCTTAGTGGGGCGGGGCGGATTTAAAATAAATATTTACCAACCCCACCCCACATTCCTCAAAAAATCCCCAACCCGCCCTGTGCCCCTCTCTCCGACAAAATACCCCACCCTATCCGAGACTGATCGGGTTGGAAACCATCGGCTCGGGTTTTGCGATCCCTGGGCATAGGCAACAACATAGTCTTGAAACACAAATTAAATTCCAAGAAGATTGTTGGATAATGTTAAAGTATATAGTGCGGAAATAATAACGGGCCTTTAATCAGCCATATAAAAACAGTAAACTTTAATCAAACTTCAAACACCTAATTTATAGTGTCTAATCCAATGTGATGATGCGAAGATGACCCAATCGCAAAATAGGAGACAGGAACTCTGTCAAGAGAGTAGATCAAAAAGGGGGTTACCACACCCTAAACTCTACATCTTAGCTTCCTTGTATTCAGCCTCTGGAGTCTGGTCCCCACCATCTGGTCCAGGACCAGATGACCCACCACTTCCACCAGGTTGATTCATACTCTCCCCAATCTTTGACACTGCCTTGTTTGCGGCATCAATCTTCTCTTTGATCTTGTCTGCATCATCTTTGCTCATAGCATCTCTCAAATCAGAAACCGCTGCATCGATCTCTTGGGCAACTTCCGATGGGATTTTGTCCTTGTACTCACTCAGACTCTTCTCAATGCTGTAGATAGTGGTGTCAGCAGAGTTCCTGATGTCAATCAGATTCTTCCTCTCCTGATCCCTCTGGGCATGGAGCTCTGCCTCCTTCACCATCTTCTCAATCTCATCCTCTGATAGTCCACCAGAGGACCTAATGGTGATTTCCTGCTCCCTTGCTGTGGCCTTGTCCTTAGCTGAGACCTTCACAATTCCGTTGGCATCAATATCGAAAGTAACCTCAATCTGAGGCATGCCTCGAGGAGCAGGAGGGATTCCAGTGAGCTCAAACTCCCCGAGAAGTTTATTGTCTGAAGCCATCTCCCTCTCACCCTGCAGGACCTTGATCCCTACCTGGGTCTGGTTATCCGCAGCAGTGGAGAAGACCTGGCTCTTCTTGGTGGGAATGGTGCTATTCCTGTTGATGAGCCGAGTAAAGATACCTCCAAGAGTCTCAATACCGAGAGAGAGTGGAGTGACATCAAGCAACAGAAGCTCCTTCACATCACCCCTCAGGATGCCACCTTGAATGGCTGCTCCCATAGCCACTGCCTCATCAGGGTTCACACCCTTGCTCGGGGACTTGCCAAAGATCTCAGAAACAATCTCCTGAACCTTTGGAACCCTTGTCATTCCACCAACAAGTAGCACTTCATCAACTTCTTTCGCTGTGATACCTGCATCTTTAAGACAGTTCTTGCATGGAATGCGAGTTCTCTCAATCAGTTGATTCACCAAAGATTCAAACTTGGAGCGGGTTAGAGTCACGTTGAAGTGCTTGGCACCAGAAGCATCAGCTGTAATGAAAGGAAGATTTATCTCCGTCTGTGTTGTGGACGAGAGCTCAACCTTTGCCTTCTCAGCAGCTTCTCTAAGTCTTTGAAGAGCTAACCGATCCTTGGATAGATCAATGTTATCAGTCCTCTTAAATTCATTAACCAGATAATCTAGCAGGGCATTATCAAAATCTTCACCACCAAGGAATGTGTCTCCATTGGTAGCCTTAACCTGAAAACAGACAGTATTACCATCAACAAAATGGCAGAGGAATACTCCATGACAAAGTTCAGTATATCCCAGGAACATACCTCAAACACTCCATTAGAGATCTCGAGGATTGAGACATCAAATGTGCCACCTCCAAGATCAAACACAGCAATAACACCTTCTTTGTTGTTCATTCCATAAGAAAGCGCAGCAGCAGTGGGCTCATTAATAATTCTGAGAACATCAAGTCCAGCAATTCTCCCAGCATCCTTGGTTGCCTGTCGCTGAGCATCATTGAAATAAGCAGGAACAGTAATGACAGCTTTAGAAACAGATTTGCCAAGGTATGCCTCTGCAGTTTCTTTCATCTTTGTCAACACAAAGGCTCCAATCTGGCTTGGCGAGTATTGCTGCCCATTCATCTCTACCCAAGCATCTCCATTTGGAGCTTTGACAATTTTATATGGAACCATCTTCAACTCCTTCTGAGTTTGGGGATCATCAAACCTCCTTCCAATCAAACGCTTGGTGCCAAATAGTGTATTTGTGGGATTTGTCACAGCTTGGCGCTTTGCTGGTGTACCAACAAGAAGCTCGCCTTTCTGATTGAATGCTACAACAGATGGAGTTGTTCTAGCACCTTCAGCATTCTCAATTACCTTTGGGGTCTGGACATAAGCAAATATTAACAGGTGAATTGATGGGCAAATCCTTAAAAGGGAAACTTTAAAAAACTCAAATGCAACTTGTAACATTAGTGAAGCTCAACATTTTCTTTCACTTAATAACAAAAAATCATGTCTTTTTCCAAGAAGTCTGCCCAAACAAATTAAAAATATTGAAAAACCTTTGCCATATAATATAGACTTGAACCACTGTGAACCAATTTATACAAAAATCTTGCACCAGTGTATGAAGCATGGGTCACAAGAAACCTTTACCTTCCCTTCCATGACTGAAACACAAGAGTTTGTGGTACCCAGATCAATCCCAATAACATCAGCTCCAGCCGGTTTTGAGCTATGCAAAACAATCATATGGGGAAAAAAATCAAGATATTGAATATATGAAAGTACTATATTTAAACAATAAAAAAAATGCTACCTGAAAGCCCTTGCTGCAGCTGCAAATCTTTGAGGTAGAAGAAGTGACCCATGGGATGCATTGAGATGAGTAGAAGCCTGATTAGCCACAAATAAACAAGGTAAATCACAGAACCAAGAAAAGCAAAAGACTTACAGCAGATACATCTTGAGAAACTTGCATGAAATAAAACTAAATCAGGCTAATCTATTCAAGATATCAAAGATACATAAAAACATTGACTGTCTCAAAGTCCAGGACAACAAATCAAGAATCAAATAAGAAAACCAAATATTTTCAAATGTGAGGATCAAACTTCAGCATAACAAACATCCGAAGTATCTAAGTTGCAAATTACTTCCTGTAATGCAACTTAATTTGGATGACTTGTTGATTGAAGCTAAAAGAACAGGATAAGGCCACTGAATTGTTATGGTAACAGATCATGTTAAAAAGAGAACTGGAGCAATTGAAGCTCAACTAAATTGTCTTTCATGAGATCTATATAAAACCTCAGAAGCTCTTGGAGAATTTTGCATTCCAATGAACGGGGAAAAAATAGTTAAAAATAATCTAAATTACATTGATTCTATAATGTCAGATATCATTTATACTTTGAAAGTAACATAGAAAAAATAATATGAACTGCAGATTCTGAAAAAAGTAGGCCATTGAAACCTGCCAATGAACAAAAACTAGATAACAAAACACTTGAAGAGAACTCTCTAAACAACAACACTAGTATACGCTATCACATATTCATTATTTCCACCATATCAGCATCAGAAATTTCATTTCTTCAAGGAAAGCAAATGGATAAGACTATCACTAAATTTAATTCCCAAAAGACCCAAAATTTGTATAAATAATGCAATTAAATTCCCAAAAGACCCATAATTTGTACAAATAATGCAATTAACCACGTGGATTCAGAGTTTATCCTCAACAATGCAGCTGCAGCATCATTTATTTAAGCATCTCATCTTAAATAATATAGTTCCTATCTATGCTTGAATTTTTTCAGTTTTTCAAGAAAAGCTTCCATTGTTCTGATTTATGAAACACCTGATGTTCAAAGGGCTCAGGAAACAGAAGCTTCCCAGTACATATCAAATTTTGTGAGCATGTAAATTAATAAACACAATCCGATAGATCAATTCACAAAGCAAAGCAAACAATTAGTAACCATTCCAGCAACCCAAAAACACCAGGGATTCTATAGAATCTAGCCTTATGATCATCACCACAGCTTCTAAAACAATAAATCATAAAAAAAACACGGGCATCCACAAAAGCATTCGCTTAAGCCAAAGGAATAGAAAACACTGAAGCAACAGCAGACCTGGGATAAAGCCGAGGAGGCGCCAGAGGCTACGGCCTTGGACCGGGCCAGGCGAGAGAGAATGGACCCAATAGCCATAGTAGAGAGATCTCAATGGTTTAGAGAAGGGAAAGGCTTTTGAACGATGGAGAGAAATGGGAGGCCAAAAACCCTATTAAAACCCTAATTCTTGGGGAAGGGTCCAAGTTGGCAATTTATATGGAGGCAGTGACCCAGAAAGTTCTAGAACACGTGGTGCTTTTTCCTCTCTCTCTCTCATTGGCTTGGATTTGTGGCTTTGGGTCACACGGTACCTCCCCCCCCATTTGGATCCATGTCCAGATCTAGATCCGCAATAGATCTTTCGCGAATAGTATCGACGAAGCACAAGGGCCATTTCGCAGATATTGTTTTTGAGAAAATTGCGGCCCTGTAAAAATTTGAAATTATTTATTTGTCCCTACAAAAATATATATTTTTAATATCCCTCTAAATCTTTTATATATATATAGCACTGACATTGGTCACAGTGTTAAATTTTTAGATTTAACTATATGTTAAAATTCTGATTAAAAAGTTATTTAATTATACTTAAAAAATAATTTTTAACATTTTTATATTATTTTTTAACTTTTTTTTATTAAGAAAAACAAGAAGTGGATAAACTATATTTTATTTTGATATCACAAAGATTAGTACATGCATAGTTTCACCCGGGTTTATAAGGATATAAAATTAAGAATTGTTAGTCATGCTTTCCCCCTGGTTCCATCCGCCCCCTTTTAATTGGCATGGTTGGCCCCTGGGTGGGTTCCTCTTTAAAAGACACGTCCCCCTCATCCTGCTCCCCTGGGGTAGGTGTGTCCTCGATGAATTCCAAACTCCTTTTGATGAGGTTTTCCGCTATCACTAGCTTTGGTTGTTTTGATGTGTGAATTACATCAGACCATAATAGTATAAAATAATCAATTTGACTGATTAGTTTTACGAAAACATGTTGTTTTCTTTGGAAAACTCTAGAGTTCCTTTCAATCCAAATGCTCAAATTGATGGCTATGACAGCTAATTCTTGTGGGATCGAAAATACGCGTCTGGCATCGTGAAGACACCAAACGATATATCGAAGCACAAATGTCATATTTGTTTGTTTGTGAGTTCTTCAATTCCTAATAGAGGCAAGCCTCTATTATTAATTACCCCAGACAGAGTCATGGGAACCTCCGATTAAGGGCAAAAGAACAAGTAGAGACAAAATAAAAATAATTCCTTTTATTGCAGAAAATGATAATTTAGTACATCATCATGGGTATATATGTTTTTATTTATTTATTTATTTATTTATTTTATTATTTTTTTTTATTTTTTACTATGCCGCCTTGCATGCCTCGCCACCGCCTTTGAACTTGTGATTCGCCATTTTATGTTTCTTTTGATAGTTTCGGGATTCCAACTTTGCCACCGCCTGGAGGTTTTGCACCATTTTAGGATTTTAATGATCGCCTCAAAGTGAGTGTTTCATCGCCGCTTCAGGATTTGGGTTTTATCAACTGTCTCAAGGTGAATATTCCAGTGTCGCCCCGAGATTTGTATCATTGAGAAATTTATATTCCATTGCCTGCCTCAAGATTTGTGTATATTCTATCTGCGCATCCGAGACTTATATATATATATATGTATATATATATATATATATATATTAATGATTTGCAGGTTTGATTATTTTTTATTTTTATTTAAATTGCGTTTTAACGTTGAATGCTTTGAAGAGGCCATCAATGTTCACATTTATGATTGTGATTGGACAATGGATGTAATGCCTGACAATCCCATCATCCATATTTCTCATCCCTATAATAGCAATATTGAAGTCCAATCAAAATCTTAAATAAAACATTAATATGCACTTTGATATTTTGCACGAGAATGGTTGAGTGGTGGGTGGCCTTGAGATTAGAGATATTGGCATCCCCATGGAGTAGGTTATTCCTTTGTTATCAAGTCGAAACCCTTTAAATCCCTTACGAACAATTGCATATTTTGATGAGCAATTGTATGTCTTTTGGTTGATGACTTGATGGTGTCCCTATTTGTCACCAAGCAATTAACAAGTTCAACTTTATCCGGTGAGTGACTCATTATCAGAAAAATATTGTCTTTCTACTGGAGTCATATTAATTTCCATTAGAGTATATTGATCCTTTCCATCGGTGTATGGGAGTTTCATCTTGTGGGATGCTTATTATAATCACTGTTCAAAATTCAGGATCATGGATGTTCATCATTTTGTTTTCGATATTAAGAACCATACTCCAGCTATTTTCAATATAATAAGGCTACTTCCTATGATGACTACTTCATCCCAGAAACCCTTTTTTTTTTTAGATAGAGAAGAACCCAATTAATAGCAATATGCAATTTCATTCAAGAAAGAAATGGCAGCCCTCTTATTGTGGTTTAATTGCCTTGCCTGCCCCATACTTTAAAGCATTTTATCAAACAAGAAGGCAGTCAAATATGAAATATGTGTATTTTGAATTGAATCTTTAATTTCACTACATTTGGACCATCCTTGACAAGTCTTTTTAACTCATGGGTCTTGCAATTCTAAATTCCATGCATCCTGCAGCTCGTTTACTCAGAAGAAACTACAAGAATCTATGCTCAGGCCTTCATTTCCTTTATCAAAGCACAGGCATTGCAGCAACTCCACTAAACAACCAATATACCCATTCAATTTATGCAAACTGTAGATGAGAAATCTTTGAAGCAGTACATCAAACAGGTTATAGACAAGTTTCAATCTCATCAAATTCCATAGCTTATCAAAGAAAAGGCTGTGAATAAATCCTCTTTATGTGCCACAACTTCTCCCATTTCTTCAACAGAAAATTTCAACACAAATGGCACTTGAAGCATTTTAAAGCCCCTTTGGAACATTTTATCAAACACCTAGAGGGCACTTATGAAACAAAGTATTGGACATGCCATTTAGAACATTTTCTCAATGAAATCTACAAGATAAAGATAATAATATGAACCTCCTTGCTTGCTGAATTAGAACATAAACCAAACAAGCAGACAACAGTTCTTTACAATATGAAATTAGATCTTTTCAACCATTGCTTCAGCTCTCCTTTGAGCATCAGTTTTTCCTTGAGCAAGTCTTCGGATTACTTTGCCTTGCCCTTGTAGTATCTCATCAAAAAAAAAAATTTTATCATCATTCTTCCATTGTTGCAGCAACATCAAATCATAATCAAACAGAGCAGCTCATCCTCTTGTGTGATAATACAAGAGAGGATTATCTAACATTCAGCTTCATATTGCTTGGGCAGCACTCACATCTTCTCCAGTTACTCAACCGTGAATCAATGACCAATGTAGCACACCATGCCATTATTCTTCATCTTCATCACATTCATCAGTATGTCCTTTGTTGTACGTCGTCTTGATTCAAAAGCTACTACACAGCTCTCACCAACCAGAAGAAAAGGGAGCTATACCTACTTGAGAATTTCCTTCCTCTCTAGTGGTGGCGGAGCGCATAGGCTGGCACATAGAAGTTGCAGTCCGGGCTGGATGGAGCCAAGATGGCCGCAGGCGGAGTTGGTGCATGGGCTTGTGACGGCGCCTGAAGGCTGCAGGCGTGGGGTGTGGTGATGGAAGTAACAAGCGGAGCAGATGTCTGCCTGGAGCTCCTGACGGGATGACAGCAAGGCCCCAAGAACTTGGCAATAGAGAGCCTCTGGAAAGGGAAAGTGATGATCTCCAATGAAAGCCTTTATGGAGCTGATCTTGGGGCATCTTGTCGGCAACAACATCCTGATCTTGGGTGCCCCTCATTGACCGATGGGGCTTGGTGGCTGGACAGCGAAGGGCGGCGAAGCTTTAGTCTCCATGTCAGGCAGGGGCGGCAGCAGATCAGATGCAAAAGGGAAGACCGACTGCAGGCGGACTTGGCTGATCTCGGACGGGGGGAATCGGCAACAGCCAGAGGGCGGCGATCATCGCAGGCGGCGGATCGGCGACAATCGGACCGGCGATGGCGACAAAGCGTCGCGGCGTTGCTTGGGTGGTGACCGGGCTTCAGAGGTGATCAACGGCAGGAGAGAAGAAGCTCCGGTAAGAAGGCCTCAACGACGCAGCGTAGCAACGACGAGGCTTCGGTGGCGACAGAGGAAGCTTGAGTGATGGGCGACCGGCGGACTTACAGATCCAAATGGCAGGATCCGGAAAAAGGGGGGGGAGGCGGCGAGCTTGTTGCGCTGGCGGCATCGGGAGGAGCTAGCGGGCTGACGGTGGTGAGTTTCTCCTTCCGGCGGCGAAAGAGTGGCGGGCTTGGCGGAGACGGAGCCTCGGTCGCGTGAGAGAACGGGGATCTGCCCCCCCCCCCCTTTTTTTTTATTTGTAATATATAGTGTATATATTAATATTTCCCTTTTATTTATTTTTTTTATTTTTTTTATTTTCTCTCTTTATTTTAGCCTGCTTATGACTCCCCATCCTCACTCTCCCTCAAAATCTATGTGTACTTATGTCCCCTGAATCTCCAAGACGAATAAGAACGGGTGGGGGTTCTAAGGCTTTTATTACATATATATCTAGAGTAAAAGGAAAATCACCTTCAGGAACTTTCTTCCTCGGCTTTAGACAATCACGAGCAGAAGATCAAAGTTTCTTTTTTTTTTTGTTCTCCTTCTTTTTGTCCGAGTGAGAAAAAAAAAAAAAATCCTCCCCAGAAGAAGATCCCCTCCTCTGTCTCTCTTTTTTTTCTTTTATCTTTTGTCTCATTCTTATCCTTTAGCGCGCCTGCCTCCGCGAGATCCCAACTTACGCTCGTAACCAGGTGAAGGGATAAGACCAAATCCCTATTTTAAAATTTAATTAAATTTTGAATTAAATTTTAAAATTTAACCGAATATCATTGTTTATTTTTTATTAATGATAATAATAATCGCCTCGGGATTTGTATTCTAAGCATCTGGGATTTGTATTGTTTTATTTTATTTTATTTTATTATTATTATATATATTTTCTTTTGAAATGCCTCGAGATATGTTCTCGGGCTATTTTTGAAATTTAGGATAGCCTCGGATTTGTGTTGGGCTATCACGAAATTAGATTGCCTCGAGATATGTTCTCGGGGGCAATTTTGTAATTTGCATTTGCCTCGAGATATGTGTTCTCGGCCATCTTGGGATTTGTGCCTTGGAGTGCGCCTTCTAGATTTGCACTCTTGGCCTAAGATACAATCAATTTATCTCATAAGAGATTTTATATTAAATTTTATTTATTTATCATGAATATCCTAAATATAAGATTAGGATATATTAAAATTTAAAATTTTATCAGACATTTATTATATATTTTTGATATAAACAATTCTCATCCACATCGAAGACTCTAGGGTACCTCCCTTGTTATGTTATTCGATCCCCATGCATCCCTTATGGATATCGGGGCCGAAGATAGACAGAAGAGAGTCCTTTAGTGGGACCATATATTTGCTACATAAGAGCATGTAAATAGGAGATATGTGACTGTCTCATTATCCACATTGTAGATGTAGCATAGTATTCGATGCCCTTTCCACTACCGCTTGTGGAGATTATCCATCATGAGAATTTTGTTTTCCTTGGCCAACTTGCGAATAGTTTGATCTTGAGGGGATATGGCCTTGTCCGGAAACTTCGGTTCAACTCGCTCCCCATTCCTTTGTCAATCCTAAACTAGTAGAAGGATTTGATTGAAAAATGTTGTGATGCTGACGCCGGGCGGGGTAGCGATTATCCCGCGGGCTAGCTAGATCCAAGGACTACAAGGAAGAACAAATGAAGAACCAAAGAACTAGAGAAAATACTTTGAAATTCAAAAATAATATTATTACTTAAAATTCAATAATGAAAAACTAACCCACAAGCTGGGTTAAATGGCCTCAAAAGATTAACCTAGAAACCTTATCATCTAATCTAAATTTGCTAAAATTGACAAATTATTATTTAAAACTAAACTTATCTAAATTTAAAACTCTAAACAAATCAGATAACTCTTAAAAATCCGAGATCAAATCATATTCAAATCTTATCCTAATTTGGCATATGAAATATTACCAAAAATAGAAAAAAGACCGAAAACCCTAATTCGGTGGATTAAATATTTCTAAAAATATAAAAAAATAACTAAAATCCTCTCTAATATGACATCCCCATGTCATGTGTGCCGCAAAGAGCTTTCCGAATTGGGGTCGAACGCCCGATTCTGATATCGGTACCCAAAGTTATGGCCAAAATACCGAACCACACCCAAAACCGACCCAATCTTAGAATTGACTTGATAACTTCCCGTCTTTACGTTGACCCTCCAACCCGGCACCAACATTTGACTCGAGCCTCCTGCATCAGTTACCCCGGGTTGGAAAGAACTCAACCCCGAGTTCGACTGTACCTCTGTTGGTAGGTCTGGATCTCCGTGCTTGATCTCAATCAAAACTCTAGAGACAGAAAGTAGGTTAGTAGTGTTGGTTACCGGGCCAGGAGGGTTTTCCTCCCATCGAGATACCAACACAACGCTAGTCCCATCATCATCATAGATGGGCTCACCAATCTTCTCCTCAAGCTCGCTAATTTCCTCCTCGTAGTCATCATAGATGGGTGAGATCTCCTCCTCCATATCATCATTGAAGATGGGCAAAATCTCCTCCTCCGCATCATTGTTGAAGGTGGGCGAGATCTCTTCCTCCATATCATCGTCGTAGATGGGTTGGTAGATGGGATGGTCAAACCTCTGATCGCTATGATTATGGTGCTGGACTTCCTCAGCCGGAAATTGCCCACGACAACCACGATCAAAATCGATCGCCGCTAGACGCCTTGATAATTTCTTGACTTGCCTCTACAAATCCTTGATCATCAAACGTTGGGTTAACTCTGCGACTTGCCTTTGTAGATCCTTGTTCATCGCCTCCAGAGCGCTCAGGTTACGGTACTGGACTTCCTCAACCGGAACCTGTCCAATCCGACAACCACGACTACCAGTCATTGATGTCCATGATGACGCTTCCCAGGAAGATGATGAGCTTTGGTACCAACTGACGCCAGGCGGGGTAGTGATTATCCCGCGGGCTAGCCGGATCCAAGGACCGCAAGGAAGAACAAACGAAGAACCAAAGAACCAGAGAAAATACTCTGAAATTCAAAAAAAAAAATTATTACTTAAAATTCAATAATGAAAAACTAACCCACAAGCCGGGTTAAATAGACTCAAAAGATTAACCTAGAAACCATATCATCTAATCTAAATTTGCTAAAATTGACAAATTATTATTTAAAACTAAATTTATCTAAATTTAAAACTCTAAACAAATCAGATAACTCTTAAAAATCCGACATCAAATCGGATTCAAATCCTATTACCAAAAATAGAAAAAAGACCGAAAACCCTAATTCGGTGGATTAAATATTTCTAAAAATATAAAAAAAATAACTAAATTCTCTCTAATATGACATCCCCAATTCGGCCCTACCAAATTGGGGCTGAACGTCCAATTCTGATATCGGTAGCCAAAGTTATGGCCAAAATACCAAACCACACCCAAAACCGACCCAATCTTGGAATTGACTCGATAATTTCCCATCTTTACGTTGACCCGCCAACCGGGCACCAACATTTGACGCGAGCCTCCTGTATCAGATGCACTTAGTTTCCAAGATCTTATGTTTGAACCTTGTTAGTTGAGCTAGGTATTGTGTAAGTTGCTGGTAATCAGTTATTTCCTCTCTTGATAAGGTTTATGTTTTCACGAGTGATCTCCCTCCCCTATCCTCTATTGGTCCCTAGCTAGCCTTCATAATAGATATCTTTTTGTTGAGTATGAGGGGTTGTAGGGAGGGTCATCAGGGATTTTCCCTACACCCAGTTGTCCATTCACATGTTTGTCATGTTTTCGTCTCCTGGGTGGGTGTTGATGATGAAACAAACTGCTGCACTGTTATGGTTGATGTTTTTCCAGAAGAAAGATGCCCTAGACGATACTTTTTGTGTGGGGTAACATAAGATCTTCGTAAGTAGGACCTTTTAAAAATTCTGAGACATAGTGTGGCTTCACCGTTAAGAATTCCCCACCATCATTTACCTAACAAAGCCTCATTAAAAACTTTGAGGTTGTAAAATCCGAAGATTTTAGGTTATTACTTTTCTAATTATTCTCCTAAAATCGTTGGTTAATAAAAGAAAGTCCCTAAGGTTGGATAGAATTAAATTTTTATTGGAATGAATGTTTCCTAATTTCTTTAATTAATTAGAAAATTAGAGAAATCTTTGTATTTGGAGGTTATTGGATTTTATTTAAAAAGAAGGATTAAAGTGGTTAAACCCTTAATTCGGGTTAATTGGAGTCATGAATGACTTTTTTTGTAATTTCAGAAAAGAATTGGGATTTTATTTAATTTCCTAATTATTTCAGTTAAAACTTTGATTTGATGGGATTAAATTATATATATATATATATATATATATATATATATATATATATATATATATCTATATATGTATACTTTAATAATCATGTGTGAAGATAAATTGACAAGATAATCACGATTTGAAATCAAATCAAATCAAATATGGGATAATGTCATAATTTGAAAGATTTATATAGATGTGGTAGGACTTTGAAGGTTCCTCCTTTAATGAAATTATATATATATATAAAATATTTTATATTTTATATATTCATGATAAGTTGATATCGTATGATTAATATATATATATATATATATATATATATATATATATATATATATATATATATATATATATATATATATATATAAATGCACGATGTATAAAAGGGCATGATTGGATGGGATAAAATAAATAAATATATATTTATATATAGAGATGTAGAGAGACACACAACCAATAATTTTCCATCTATATACGTTTAATTGATAAAAATTTAATTATTTATAGTGGGCTTGGAATAATAGAAGTAGTGGGACCCATGGTTAAATAAATAAGATGGATGAATATATATAATTGGTTTTAATATGGATAAAATGCAATCAGCGCATGGATTGAAGATTCGTTATTTAAAGTAAGCACGTGGTTACTTTCATTTTAAAAGGGCGGTCTAGATAAGAGCCAGAGTTATCTAAATCAATCCAACGGCACTGGCTTGAGTAAGAAATCGCGTGGAGAAGAGCAGGTTGTGCAATCGGTCGTCTATCAGACTGAATCGTGATTGTGAGGCACGAGTAACTTTATTTTTCACCGGTGCACCAACGCGAGTGTGGCTGTTGTCTCCAGAGATTTCGTGTCACGTCTCCACCACGTGAAGATCTCTATCTATGGGATCTTTCTGTGTTCCTTATCTGCCTGCGAACCCTTATAAAAGACCGACCTTCTCCTCTAAACCCTAGTGGCGACGGCGATCTCCTTTGGATGTGAAGACAAGGAGACTGAGAGGATGAGGGAAGACTACGGCGATAATGATTAGCTGGAGAAGCAACGAGTTTCACAGTGAGCCTTCCTCATCTCTGCAACTGATTAAGAAGTAACATGATTCAATATGAGGTAGAGCTTGAATCTAAGTCCTGAGTACATGCTAGTTGGTAGGTTACAGAGGGTCCTAATTGATATGAAGGTGTGGTTAAAGGAGGGCTTAATGGGGTGATTAGTATTCCTCTCTGAGTGACATGGTCACCAGGAGATAGATCCTTGAGAAACATAGTTGAAGATTGTATATTGTTTATGGGTTTAGAGAAATAAATTGTGTGGAATGATATTCAGTGGTTATATTATTTCTTGATGAGATACCTGGTAAAAGAATTGCTAGTTATGCATGTGTTTAAGGATTTATGATTAAAGTTTTATATTAATTTATATGCATAGTGATAGGTAATGGTGGTATGCCTGTGTTCAGTTGAGTGCATGATCTTAGGATTTCATATAAGGAATGATATTGTGCTCATTGATGCTCATTGTGTTTATGGAGATTGATTAAGATAGGGTAATGATAATGTTAATAAAGCATAGTCTGTTGGACAGTACACCTAGTTAACTTGTCTGTTGAAGGAGGTTAGAGGTAGTAAAGATGACTTTGAACTTTAAGGTGATCCTATGATCTTGTGGACCATGGGGAGCGAGATGACAATGACATGGTTTCCTTTGATGTTTAGTGCTCAGTCAGTGAATTGAGGAGTGAGGGTGGCCAAGGTTGATAATGAGTATATGTGATTAATGACAAAGTGGTTATGCTTTATTGTATGTAAAGGCTGGTGAGTTTTTGGTTAATGATGTAGTTGAGTTAATTGAGTGGATTTGGTGATGATTAATTATGATCAGGTCTAGTCAAGTCAGGTAGTTTAAAAGACCAAGCTAGTCAAGTTGGAAACAAAGGGCCTACAGACTAGCTATCCCCTTCGATGGATAGCTGGGAAGCCTGTGATTATCCGTTAGGGACGTATAATATACTGTTGAAAATATGAGGAAAAGATCTTTCCAACGAGTCTTAGATCATCTCGATTGGATTCCTGTGTCAAAAGTTGTGGGTAGTTCATTGGGACTGCGCAGAATGATCTGAATTTTATATTAACACTAATATGAATAGTAATCACTTTATTTTAGTGATAATACTAAGTCAAGATTATTGTTATCAGATTTTGACATAGAGGCGTGTTGGGAGGGAGTCCCGTGGGATTCCAGACTTCATTCATAGAGGTAAGTGTTTCTGCCTAGTACCTACCCAGTGATGGGTTTCTTTGACCTTGCTGTTACCTAGTTTGGTATGTTCTTTGTTGGTTTCATGCTTGTGCACGTTGTTATGATGCCTTGGATCTCTGTTGTTGATTCCCTGCATATACTTGGTTTGTTGCTTCTTGATGCGTTCTAACCGCAAGTGTACGGGTCGAATCAAGTAATAAAGTGGACTAGAAGTTGGGTTATCGATCCTCAGGGAGAAGGAAATACTAGTACTGTCTATTTGTCTATTATCTAATCGATCGGAAATTGGGTGACTATCAACTAAATCTAAACCTAGAACTTAGAAATTGAAATTGCACAATCGCTTAGTACTTGGAGAAATTCAATCAAGAAAGGGATACTTGGGTGTTCGAATCCCCTTTGGATTTGATGATATTAATTAGTGTGAACTATGTCAATGCTTGATAATTCATTGGCCAAAGGTGCCTAATGTGCTTTCACTCTCTCTACCAGAGATGAGTTACGAATCTAATGTTCTCACCGATGATGTCTCGACCTAATTTGGGAAGATTAGGGGAATAAACAATATGAAAGAATCGCCCTCCTTAGTACCCGGGCTCCCGGTGCACTCCTAATCCTCTCTATTGGAGAAAGTCTACACGTGGGGAGGCATTCGCATCTTCAAACACATGGACGACAATAGTCTTTCCGGGCTCTCGCAACGTAGAGAGACTAATACCTCAATGCAAATCATCCAATAGACCTAATGGAACCATACAAGCAATTAACATGGAAACACTAATTTAATTAAAATAGCATCCAAAGGTTCATCTACACCCAAGCATCAAGAAATTAGCCCTCCATCAATGGAGGGCAACAATCCACAATAATGAAGGAAGATGAAAACATGAATCTCAAATAAGAAAAACTCCCTATTGATGAAAGTAGGTGGATCCTTCGCTTGCTCGCCCTTCCTTCTTGCCTTCTAGAGCTTCAAGGTGAGGAACCCCTCCGGTGCCCTCTCCTCCAAGTTGGGGAAGAAGATGATGATGAGGCTCCTCCTCTAGCTTTCTCTTTCTCTCCAAGGTCTCCTAATCAAGAGGCAAGCTCCCCAAAACCTGATTAGGCTTTCCCTTTTATAGTTGACACTAGCGTTTTGGGTTCCTTCCCGTTTTTACCCCTGGGCGGATCAAATCATCGCTGGAAACTTACGCCATACGGACTTCCATACGGACACCCATACGGGTCTGTATGACTTTACAGGTCGTGGTATACGGGGCTCTGTCAGTCCGTATGGGACCCCGTATGGACTCATACGAGGTCTCATACGAGGTTGGGGTGGAGGCCATCTCTGCCCAGGTTCATACGGGTCGGTATGGTACCCCATATGACCTAGTCTTCACTCTCTTTTGTCCTATTTTGGCCCGAAATTTTCTCCAAATGCTTCCTTTTCTCCGGAGTCTCCATACTTTGCCCTGTTCACAAAAATAAACCCTTTTTTAAGTATCGGTGGGCTGAAACTCCTCTAAAACTCATAATGAACATGCATAATATGATACGAAATATAGGTTAAATGAACACTTATCACTTCTATATCTGTTGATTGGTTGTTTGTATAAGTTTGTTGTTGGATGCTCACTGAGCATGCCACCGTGGACCGGGACATTACTGTGGGACTCATGGTGCTTGTGTTTAGGTTGGGTCGGTATGCATCAGTGGAGTGAGCGGGCTCACTGAGCATAGCCACCTGTCTTCTAGCACTTGACCATCGAGGCACGCGGCACTTGTGCTGACCATAGAGGTGTGATTGGTTGATTTTAGGGGCCCCATATGATTGGTTTGTTGTGTTGATTGTTTCCTTGATATGTCATTCTTGACTATCTATTGTTATTTGGACTGAATCCTTTGTGTTCTCTTACTAAGCTTTACTTTCGAACGCTCACTCCACTTGCTTTTCTCTCTTTCAGGTTTTGAGTATAGCCGAATCAAATTTAGGAGCTTGGCAAGGGATTGAGATAGCTTGACGAGGTTCGAGGACCTCAGATTTTTATTTGATGAGTGAGATTGTATGTGTTTGTAGGACCCTATAGGGCTTGATTTTGTATAGACCATTGTAGGGTATCTTGAACCCTGACTTTATTATTATTAATTTCTCTGTAAGAACTCTGAGTTTGATTATTATTGAAGTTAGTAGATTTATTTTATTGCATGTTTTTGATTTACTTAGGCCTTGTATCCGAGTGGGGCTTGTCTCCACTTGGGTATGGCCGGTCTGCTCACGTGCTTGAGGTCTCGGTATTCCGGTTGGGGCGTGACAGAGGTTAAGAATGCTTGATACACGTATAGGGTGCGCGACGACACTCCCGCAAGTGTAAATGGTTGATCAAGTAATAAAATACCCAAGGATAAGGTAGTCGAATCCATAGTGACTGGAATACTAGTACTGACTATCTTTTGCTATCTAGCCTAAAAATATAGGAGGTTTTGGAGGTTTCACTAATTAACCTAATGAAGAATTTAAAGCGAACAGTTGGTAGATTGTGGGTAATCAGAGATGAAGCGCGGTGCCTCGGATCACAATCCCCCTAGAAATCCCTTGCTAATGCTTGATTTCTTAATATTGG
Source organism: Dioscorea zingiberensis (assembly GCA_026586065.1). Taxonomy (NCBI): domain Eukaryota; kingdom Viridiplantae; phylum Streptophyta; class Magnoliopsida; order Dioscoreales; family Dioscoreaceae; genus Dioscorea; species Dioscorea zingiberensis. The sequence continues at coordinate 20,809,237 of CM048825.1, read as the reverse complement.
CTATCCGTTACTAGTTCTTGGGGGAGTTCGACAAATACACAATCTAGATGTTGTATCCGATCTCTCGGTATGCTAATCAGACTCAATTTTTTGTGTCTAGCTATGTTATAAACATAGAGAGATATAAACTAATGCACTAATAGACACACAGATCATAACCATAAACACCTATGTGCTTCGCTACAATATAACGAGGTGTATGACCTTGGCTCATGCAAACATAACCACATAAATCAAGAGTAGAGGCATGCAAAGATAATTCACAAGAATTATTAATGAAGGAAAAGCCAAAAATAAAAGGAATTCAATAACAATTCATCCTAGGGTTCGTGTGTCTGAGGCACGACAAAGGGGTTTAGCCTCTCATGATATAGAAAGCCCTAACAAAGCTAATAGAGAAAGACATAATTGAAAACATTGGACTCCCTTGCTTGATATCTTCTCTGCTTTCAATTTTTTCCTGAAACCCTAGCCGTCGCTCAGAAACCCGCAGAAGATTGATCCCCAAAAGTCCCCGAATTCCATGCCCTCGGCGGGTTTATATAGATTTCAAACCAATTTGGCACGGGCGTGCAGATCTAGTACACGGCGTACATATCTTCTGCAACACAGTTTCACGCGGTTTGAAATCAGACAGGTGCACAGGCAGATGCATGTACAGGTGTGTCTAGGCCGTGCACATCTCTGTAAAGTCCTTTTTCAGCTCGTTTTGTCTTGGTTTGTCTAGTTTCTTGTTCCTTTTGCTCTAGGTACCTATTTTACCTGCTCAATCACAAAAAACCCCAAAAGAGTGCAAAAATACAGAAATTGATGTGAGATAACAAGATAAGTGCATGTAAATATGATAGAAATATATGTATAATCATGCACTTATCAATGCCCCATCCTTCCTATTCCCTTGGTGTACAAATCCGCCGATAACCAGTCAAAAGTATGTGAGTTGTTACTTGGTCCCTTTCATAGAAAGTCTCTCTATATTGCTTTAATATTTTGGATTACCCACTTATGTAAGAGGTAGATTGTCATCCAGGGGTTTGATATTACGAAAAATACTGAGTTTATGAGGGTGGTTCTCCCACCTAAGAAGCGTCCCTTCTATGAAGTCATCTGTGTTCTGACCTTGTCAATGAGTCAATTCCAATCCTTCTATTTTGGTCGGCTTCTCGTTAGAAGAACCCCGCAGATATTTGATTAGGAGGTGAGCAATCTGACGGTTGACGATTTCGGCCATCTTTTGTGGGGCAGTCTTTTTGTTGAGATCGGTATGATTGTACTCTTGAGGTAGTTGATTCTTAGGCCGGATAGTCATTCGAAAAGGTAGTAAATCATCTTAAGTATTCAAAATTGTTGGGGTCCCTTGTGCAAAAGTCAAGGAGATCATCCATATATTGTAGTGAGGGTGAATTCTAACATACCTTGGGATAAAAACCAAGGTATGTTAGCCTTGGTTTTGTGACTGGCATTGGTCGGTCACGCACCCACAAACTTCAAGTTTTGGTACAGCCAGACATAGATTGGGTGCGCCGCCATATCACATTAGTCGGTACGAATATACATCGGGTGCGCTGTCTTGCCACATCAATTAGTACGGAGACTCGTACCCAAAGTACCTGGTGAGAAAGGAAGCGTTCAAGGGTAAAACGAAGCCAAAGAAAGGCTATTCTGGCGCAAACAGAGGACTATACGGGTTGTTGTACAATCGTATACCACTCAAGCAAACGCTTCACCGCAGCAACTCTCAGGGATTTAGGCATCTTAACACAGGCTGAACAGGCCTTAGTCCAAAATTGGGGAGCACTTTGGACACGTTTCGGTATTTTGGCCATAACTTTGGCTACCGATATCGGATTCGCGCGCTCAACCCCAATTCAGAAAGCTCGTCTCGACGCGCATGTGGGGACCAGCCATATACGGAGCCCTGTGCTCTTAAAGGGCCTGTGTACGGCCCGTTCACTGGGCCGTACATAGGGACCAGTGACTTGTACGGGCTTGTGTACTTCACCAGGCCGTACACGAGGCCTTATAACTTGGACGGGCCAGTGTATGGCCCGTTTATGCATCCGTACACCTTGACGATTTCTGACGACTTAACAGGGTAAAATCGCGAGTTTATCCTCTAAAACCCTAATTTTTTATCTATAAATAGGGAGGCAAGGGTATTAGAGAGCATCGCTTGGCTTTTGGCTACCTCCTTGGCCACTTGGAGATCTAAGGTTTGGTCTTGAGCAACATTAGAGATCTTTGGAAGACCTCGACGGCTAGGGCTTGAAGGAAGAACATCTTGGAAAGCATCAATTATCCGAAGTTTTTATTATTTATTTTTATGTCTTTACTTTGTTATTGCTTGGATTTATGTTCCTCTTCCATGGGGAACTAACTTGTTAAGTACTTGGGTATGATGAACCCTTGGATTATGCATTAATTTGATGTTGATGTTTATGTTTTGATTGATTGGATCTATGCTTGAATGTATATTTGATGTTTTGTATTGATTGTGATCTTTCTACGTTGCGGGGTGCCCGGAGAGATTACTTGGGTGCAATATAAGGGCTAGAGCTAGCGCCGCCTTGTATTAGGAACATGCTCCATTAGAGAGGGTTGTGAGTACACCGAGGATTCAGGTGCTAGAAGGAGAGCAAATCTTTAATATGACTCAATCCCACAATCCTTTCAAGATATAGGTTCCCTTGAGCTTAAGACAATCCTAGGAGATTAGTTATCCAATCACCTTAGGAGAGGAGTTGGATATAATTGAGGAACCCTTGGCACAAACATCATGAATCATCAACATAGTCATCTTTATTTATCTTTTAGAATATAATCCAAGGGGGATTCATTGCCCGAGTACCCTCCTTCCATGATTGATTTCCCCAAGATTTCACCAAATCTTTAGTAAAAGCAAACCCTTACCTTTTCTTAGTTTAGTATTTAGATTAGGACAATACCCAAAATTTGTTTAGACTAGATAATAGATGGATAGTTTATACTAGTATCTCTTGGTCATTGTGGACATCCGACTTTTCATAGTCCACTTTACTACATGGTCACGACTCGTACACTTGCGGTAAAATTAGTCACCAATTACTTTTATTAGTAACCTTGTGAGCTCCCTTTTGTTTTGTGTCCCCTGGTGTCTTAGTTTCTACTTTGTCAGTCCCTCATTGTGTCACCTTCCACCACCCTCATACGTGCTATGCATTTCTTCTTGGGGGTTTGTTCCGATCCTAGATCAATTCCCACTTATGGGACTATTTGTATTAAATCCCTATTGAGCAATTCTGAAAAAATTAGGGGAACTCTAGAGAGGTTAGAGTCTGTACCTGAGTGTATTGGCCACTCCCTATTTAGTGGCCTCTTCTTGAGTGAGCTTGAGGGTGCTATAAAACCTTCCTTCTCCAATCTAGAGTTGCATGGTTTTCTTGCTCTCTTGCTCCTTCGAGTGGGCTCTTTAGGTATGGACCGAGTCTACTCTAGGCCGGCATGTTTCAATAGTTTTCCAGTGTCCTCCCGCACCTTATTCTCCATTGTCTTACTTGCATTATCAAGGGGCATATTATCCTTGACAATATCTTTCTCCATACTAGGCCCTTATCTTGAGTTTTTCCCAAGCTATGTCTGAGATTAAGTTCCAGGATTGATAAGTGCATAATTGTACATATATTTCCATCATAGTTGCATGCACTTATCTCGATATTTCTCATTAATTCCTTTATTTTTGTGCTTCTCTGCGTGTGTTTTGTGATTGAGTAGGTAAAATAGGTACCCGAAGCAAAAGGAACGAGAAACGGGACAAACCAGGGCGAAACAAGTAAAAAAGGGCCTTTATAGAGATGTGCACGACCATAGTACAATGTGGCACGCCCATGAACAAGCCCGTGCACATCTCGGTACTCAAAACTCTTCAAAAACATTTGGCACGGGCGTGGAGATGCTTGGCACGCCCGTGAACCCCACAACCACAGCCTGTGAATGAGATGCAACATTCCAGAAATTTTTTAAATAGATAAAAAACTCCAAATCCGATCTTCACCGTTCAGATTGAAGAAAAAAGGGTTAGTAACATCCAATTAAAAATATAGGTCGATCCGAGTTGATTTAGTCACCCGATCGATCACTTGATGAAGACTGCGCAGACTTGGAATTTCAGTCCGATTTATCCCGAATTTTCTCAATATTATCTGGAACCACTGTAACTCAAAACAGAAGTTATCCAAAAGTAGGAGAACGATTATGCCTCATATTTCAAGCCTATATAAACCCTATGGAGGAGTATATTAAAGCAACTTTGGGCGAGGCCCAGATCGATCTTTGGAGGAGAGCTCGAGATCGGGACGTTGGTTAGAGTAGCAAAAGAAATCGAAGGTGGAGAAGAAATCAAGCAAGGGAAGCCCTATGTTTTAATTATGTCTTCTCCTATTTTCTCTGTTAATGCATCTATTAGCATGGGAGGTTAAACCCCTTCGGTGGTGCCTCGGACACATGAACCTTAGATTCCTTTATTAATTGAATTCTGTTATTTATTGGTTTTCCTTTATTTGATAATTCTTGTGAAGTCTGTGCTTGATTTATGTGATTATACCTTGCATAAGCCATAGTCAATTGCCTCATTAGATTCTAGCGACACACAGGTGTGTTTAGGGCTTTGACCTGCATGTCTCTTCTATGCATAGATCCATATATCTTTTAGTTAGATTACAACTAGGCATGGGTAACGAGTTCGGTTCATATACCGAGAGATCGAATACGGCGCCTTGATAGAGCAATTGGCGAACTCCCAAGAATTAATCAATGGAAGCCAATATTTAGAATTCAGTTATTAATAAAGAAATCTTAGGGGGATTGGGATCCGAGACGCCATGCTTCATTTCTGATTTCTCACAACCAACTGTTCGTGTTAGCTTCCATTATGATCAAACAACCAAACACAACCACTTTTATTAGTTTCACACTAGATAGCAAGCATAGTTAGTACTAGTATTCTAGTCCCTGTGGATTCGATAACCCTACCTTTTGGGTACTTTATTACTTGATTGACCCAATACACTTGTGGGTAGTTGTCGCGCACCCTGCGCGTACATCAAGGATCCATGAAAGTACCTAAAAGATTCTTTAGATAAATAAAGATTAAAATTGTTTTCAAGGTTTAAAATATTTTGTGCCGGTAATAGGCCCTGTTCTTGCCTGGCTTAGGCTAGGCCCAATCTACCTACTAGCTGGATTGTTGGGGCAGAAGTGAGAGAATTTGATCCAACTTTGAAGCCCAGTCTAGCTTTATTTGTGTGTTGGCTTATGTCCTACTAAGCATCTGGGTGGTGGAAGGTTAACTTGGATGGGTCGGATCCAAGCCCAACCCTTTGCAAATTGGGCTAAGCTCCCTGACCTCCATGTTGGCAACCACCTTAACACTTGGTGTCCACGTGGCTTCTATGTTGGCAGCCACATCATCCTCCACATCATCACCTTGGATGGTTTTTCCTTGTGCCAAGTGATCATTGTAGGGTCCATCCCAAGCCACCTCATCACGCCACATGGCATCTATGTCGGCCTCCACCTCATCCGACATGTAGTGGTTTATGTCGACTGTCATATTGCCAACCATAGCACCCTAATTTTCTTCCATGTCACCTTCCACATCTTCCCCTTTTTCCAAGTTGTCTTCCACGTGTGTTGCTGACTCGGTTGCCACATGTTTGCCTTTCTCAGTAGCCACATCGCTCCTTCTTGCTCAATAAGCAGCTTTTCCTGAGTGATTAGGTGCTCTGCCAGAAACCCACTCATTTGCCTAGTCCATGCCCACATAATCCCTTTTCTCAGCCAGCTTTAACCAACCTGCTTATGAGACCTTGCCTCATTCTCTCCTGATTAAGTCCAAGGAAGTAGTCCATTAATTCTCATTTGTCGACATGTGGAGCATGTTGATGAGCGATGCTAGTTCCACATTGTCAACATTGATACCCGTGTTACTCGACACATCTGCAAGCCCTGCCCTCTCATCGTTCGAAAAGTAAGGGGCTTGGTTCCCCCTCGTAAGCGGATTTTCTTGCACGTCAACTTTAGTGGTATGGTGCATAGCTCCTTTGTGAATGATGATGTGCTCAATAGTTCATCATCTACACCCCTCCATCTTGGCTCCTACACCAAAGGACCACCAGTACTTCCTTGGTGGTCACTTAATTGTTATCCTCGCCAGAATCTCATTATGAGGGTTTGTCCTTCTTCGAGCATCGCTGGAATTGACCCCATCAACTCTAGGAAGCTTCTCCTTTGACATCCCTAGTAATGGTTGCTGAATTGGCTCTAAAGCAACAAAGATACTATATCGGCGTCTAATGATGCTAGATTTGACCATGCTCAGGAGTCGCTGGCCTCGTCGTATTCTCAGCATGACCCGGAGTTCATTGGTGTATGTGCCGCTCTTACCGTCGATAAACACCTTAACCCTCTCTTCTCTCTAACATCAATTAGGGGAAAGGAACCATGATTACCTCTTTATCCAACCCCTATTCTCTTGTCTCTTTTCCTTTCTCATCAAGAAGAAGAACATGCTAACAAGAATAATAATAGAAAGCCAGTTTTGGTAAACCCGTCTTCTCTCAGGCAGGGAACCACGATTATCTCTTTGTCCTCATACAAACCCCTTTTCTCTCGAGCAGGAAACAAGAAGATCGGGCCCTCTTTGTCCTAATAGAACCCCCCTGTCTCTATATGATTATTATTATTATTATTATTATTATTATTATTATTATTATTATTATTATTACTATTATTGTATTTTCAATATTCTCTTATAAAAATCAAGGATTTTCTCCTAATTAATTATATGTTCACAAAATATGTCTTTTAATTTTTTTTTTCATTTTTTTGCTACTTATTAACTATGGGCTCGATTCTATTCTTTCCACTATTTGTTAACAATTACGAATAAAATTCTCCTATTTTAAGTTCTAACTATAAATTGTTTTATATTTTTGCAATGACATGCTGAGATTGAGGCTAGAGTTTGGGGTTATTTTTGTTCGTGTTATTTGAGTATGGCTTTTATTTAGAAGTTTAATTATATTAATTTTTCTTAAGAACTCATGTATTATTTTTCTTGATGTTAAACTTGGTCTTAAAAACTTGATGTTGATGTAATAAAGAACTCAATGGTGAAAATGTTTGTTTCGTAAAACTTCTAATTGTTATATTTTTCAAAAGTTGTATGTTAACGTTTGTTATATATTGTTACAAGTTGTAAACCTTTTTCATATATTATAACAATGTAAATTTTTGTGGTTTTTTTTGTAAATATCATTAAATCATATAATAATATATATATTTTTCTGATTTGTTTGTAAGAATCATATAATTATTTCTCAATATAAAAGTCATTAACAAAAAAAAAAATCATATATTCCTCAATTTTTCTCAATTTTTGCTTTTCCATAAAATATTTTGCTTCGATATAGAGTCCAAGTAACTCTACCATGGAATAAATACACCTTAAAACATGTGTTCAACACTAAGTCATATATGCACATGTAAAATAAATGTAATCAAGCTCTCAGGTTTCTGTATAGGGATATTGTTTTTTTATACTTTATTGCAATGCATTATTGTAGAGTGGGTGTTGTATTTTGTGGGACGCAATCTTCTAAAGGACATAATGTCATTGGACGCTCTTAAATCATACAATCTCAATTGTACCTTGCTCAATTTTTTTTGGTATAGTTTATGTTTTGGAAGTTAATTATTTGTAATAATTATTTTGTTGACATGCTCAGCTTACCATATAATAGTTGTTAATATAATCATTTAGTTCATACTTGATATTTATTATATCATATGTTGATGCCAAGATCTGCACTTTCCTTACGATTAGAATAGATCTAGATCAATGGATGAAAAATCAATTAAGATAGAGAATCCTCAAAATTTGAGGAAAGATCAACTCATTGGACTACTCTTCGAACATGCTCCTTGCTCTTGAAATCTCTTAATACAATATGGATCGGAGCTTCAAGGATCGAATCTAATGATGAAGATGATATGCAAGGTGAGGAGGATTGAGTGCTTGTGCCTTAGGATAGCCTCCGATGATCAAATTAGAGGAGGTACCAGAAAGAAGGGAGAGCTAGATGTAGAGTAGAGAATAGAGAAAGAGTGAGATAGAGCTCAAAGAGAGAGAAGCGCTTGCTCAACGATCAATCTCAGTAGAGTCAATAGCGTATCGAGTACTCAGTTGGGTTGAAGGTGAGCGGAGTGATCCCTTTTATAGTCAGCTGAGGTAGCTAAGTAGTTAGGCGGTTAGGATCCAGTTGAGTGCCAAGGGAGTGTTAGTTCGATCCAACTTAGATGCCAGGTTGGAGACAACTGTGGAAGTTGAGATTATGGGGGTTGTTCCTTTAGCTTCTAAGGAGTAGGGTACGGATAATGAGCCAATAGCCTCAGTTCATATCCTTCTACGATGTTGAGTGATGTGTTATGCACGCTCGCAAGTACACGACGTCGCTCAAGTAGTAAAGTACTCTGATGGTAGGGTATTCGAACCCACATGGAATGAAAGAGATAGTACTAATTTATCTTCTATTATTAAGCCTAAAATATGTTTTGTGGTTTTGTAATCCTAAGTAACCTAAAGAAGAACTAAAACTAGAGTGAACAATTGGCAAATCTAGGGTTATCAGTCAAGAGAAAATGGCACCCCAGATCTCTATCCCCTTAAGAATCCCTTGTTAATTTGTTTCATAATACTGGCTCTTGATATATTCTTGGACTGTGAGGAACCATAAATTAGTTTGACCCTGATCTTTCATGATCCATGTGGGAAAAAGAGGAAGCCCAAAAGCACACTCAAAACAATACACTCTCTTTTAGTGGAAAAAGAAACCTCTGTTAAAAATCAGAAGAAAGTAATACAAAACCAAACACCTCCCCAAACCATTGACTAAGACCCATAAATAACAACTTAATCACTGAAAGATAATGGAAGGACCCCCACTAACATGTGGGCTCCGATTCTCATGGCATGGAGGGTAATGGTCCGCACCTCATGCCCATATGCATGCATGGAAGTAATGGTCCACATATCAAGGCAAGCAGGCCAACATGGAGCACTCCACTATCTCCACTTAAGGCAAGCATGTTGACCACCATCACCACAAAGCCCATATTCAAACAGGTCAAGCCATCACTCCACATATTTCTCATGCAAGAGCAGCAACTCCATCACGTTCTGAAACTCCCCCATGACCAGCGATCCTCCCGGATCACAGCTCCCTTTTTCAAAGGAGCCAGCTCCTGATGGCTTTTAAAACTGAAGATGCGGGAATTGGTCTTGACCACTTTCCCGTGTGTACCACTTTGACGTACTTGCAAGTTGTCCCTTTTTCCCTACTCGAAATGACTCCCTGATGCCGTGATAAGTCGTGGTTATCTTCTTCTCCAAGATCACATCTTCAGTTAAGGGTGTGTCCCTTTGATAAACCAAATCTTCCAAAGATGGCAATGTCTCCTGAAACTCATCATCTAGCATGGATAGCTCAAAAAGCTTGAGATGCTCAACATTGACCACGGAATATATATCCATATAAGGAGGAAGCTCGAGTTGACAAGCGTTATTACCGATTTTTTGTAAAATTTTGAACGGGCCATAACGAATCGGTTTTAGCTTTTTACCTTCACCCTTGAGTCGTTCCTAGCTTAAGTGAAGCCAAACAAGATCACCTTCCTGAAAGTTTGCTTCGACTCAATGTCGGTCGTGCCACGCCTTGTACTTTTGTTGCGCCTTGTGCAAATTCTTCTCAACCTCACCATGAAGACGACGGATGCTCTCTAGGAAGCGTTGTGCCTTTTCTTGGTCATTCTCCTCCTTGGTGGTTTGTGGTGTAGACATGACCATGAACTCCAAGTCGAACGGGCTTTGTGGTTGAAAACCCAAGCACACCTCAAAAGGAGACTTCTCTGTAGAGCTATGTATAGCTCGGTTGAAGGCGAACTTTGATACGGGATGCTCTCATCCCATGTTTTTGGATGACGTGAGTTGTAGCCTCTTAGAAGATGAACAACCGTACGATTGACCACCTCGGTCTGACCGTCGGTTTGAGGATGGAAGGTTGTACTTCACTTCAACTTTGTCTCCATCATCGCCCAAAGGGATTGCCAAAAATGACTGAGGAAGCGCGCATCATGATCGGACACAATAGAGCTAGGTAGCCCAAAATTTGCCCAAACATGTTGAAAGAACAGTCGTGCCGCCTCCACACCAGTGATCGTTTTCTTGCAAGGCATGAGCACCACCATTTTTGAAAAATGATCAACTACCACAAATAACTAATCATTACCTCGTCGGGTCTTCGGTAAGCCTCCAAGGAAATCCATTGAAATGCTCTCCCATAGACGAGATGGAACTGGCAAAGGGGTATACAAACACCTTCCGATTTGCGGGCTTGGAGGTGCTGCATAGAACGCAACCCCTCACAAAACGAGCCACCTCTTGCTGCATGCGTGGCCAAAACACATGTCGTTGAAGATTTTGTAGAGTCTTCGTCACTCCGAAGTGGCCAGCAACCTTTGAGGTGTGTGCTTCATGCATCCATCGAACCCGGTCCGCCTCACGCGGCACACACAAAAGTGTGCCTTTGTAAAGAAGTCCATTGCATAAGGCAAACTCCGATGGCTTTCCCGTCTCAAGGTCCGCTAGTATATCACGAAAATCAGGATCCTCCTTGTACCAAGTAGCATATTCCTCATGATAAGAGGGTTCAACTTGCATAAAAATGGATAAGCAAATGGCCGCAACGGGTGGTCGTGATAGCATGTCAGCTAGCTTGTTATGTGTGCCCTTCTTGTACTTGATCACCAAGTTGAATTGCTGCAAATAAGCCATCCATTTCATGTGACGTGCTTGTTGTAGCTTGGATTGAGTTTGCAAGTATTGGAGTGGTTAATGGTTGGTGTGCACCACCGTTTCCTTGCCCAAAAGATAGACACGCCAATGCTTCACCACTTGATGTTGGGCGAACAACTCCTTGTTATATGTTGGATAATTCTTTTTAGCTCCTTGGAATAACTCTGAGTAATATGCCACAGGTCGACCATCTTGCATAAGGACGACACCCATAGCATAACCCGATGCATCTGCCTCTATGTCGAAGGGCCTTTGAAGATTAGGCAAGGCAAGAACTGGCGCCTCGCTTATCTTCCTCTTCAACAAAAGAAACGCGTCCTCATGTTTCGGAGTCCACTCAAATTTCTTGTTGGCCTTGGTTAGAGTATGTAAAGGAGAAGCCAAAACAGAAAAATGACGAATGAACTTACGAAGGTATTGACAAGCACCCATAAAACTGCGGACTTCCGTCACCGATCGAGGTCTTGGCCACTCCTTGATAGCCTTCACCTTGTCGGGGTCGATTTGTAGTTCTCCACCACCAACCATGAAGCCAAGGTACAATAAAGTTCGCTTGCCAAACTCGCACTTCTTGTTGTTGAGGCGTAGTTGATGTTGCGCCAATATTTTGAACACCTTCTCCACATGTACTAGGTGTTCCTCCCATGATCGACTATAGATCAATATATTGTCGAGGTAGACTATCACAAAGTCATTTAGGAAAGGCCGCAAAACATCATCCATGAGCCGCATAAAGGTTGCAGGGGCGTTGCAAAGTCCAAATGGCATCACTAGCCACTCGAACAAGCCTTGGTGCGTTTTGAATGCAGTCTTCCAAGTGTCTTCCTCACGAACCCGAACTTGGTGATATCCGGATTTGAGGTCCAGCTTGGTGAAGATGGTTGCATGCTTCAATTGGTCGAGCAAGTCATCTATGCGAGGGAGAGGATATCGATTCTTGACGGTGATCTTGTTAAGGGCGTGGTAGTCGATGCACACGCGCTACCCTCCATCTTTCTTAGGTACAAGCACCACCGGGGACCCGCATGGAGAGCTACTTGGCTTTATGACACCATTCTCAAGCAACTCATTAATTTGACGCTTGATCTCTTCATTCTCCAACACCGAGTTACGGCACATGCTGAGGTTGGGAAGTGGTGCGTCGGAAATGAGTTGAATTTCATTCTCCACTGTTTGCTTTGGTGGTAGCCCACGGACTTCCTCAAAAAGTCCTGAATATTCCTTGAGAAGGCCTGTTAATTTGCTATCATACTCCCTGCAAGACAAGGTTAGTGAAGAAAATTCATCTTGGGCCACTGGACGGATCATTACCAACACATATTTTTGGCATGCATTGATGACCCGCTTCGCTTGACAAGCTGTTACTAACTCGGCTGTGTTGATGTGACTATCCTTGGCGATGATGAATTTCTCCCCATCTTTTGTGAGCTCATATTCTTGAGCTCGTCGGTGGAAGTGAGCATCACGGTTATATAGAAATGGGCTGCCGAAAATCACTTGGCAAATATCTATAGGCACGACATCACATTGTACCTCATCAATGTAGCGGGAGGATATTGCAAAGCGTACCATGCATTGGAGGTTGATTTGCTTGTTTACATCGGAAGTGAACCATCCTAGCGGGTACGGTTGCGGGTGTGGCGTCGTCTCCAGGCCAAGTTGTCGAACAAGCCGCTGAAACTAGATTCTTTTGGCTCCCGGGGTCAAAGATGGTTGCGACAACTTCTTTCTTTACTTGTATGTTGATAGTGAATAGCTCTTCTGCCGCATTATGGTTTGAGGACGGACCCGAGCCTGTCTTCTTTGGCTTTGCCATCAGAGATAGGGTCGTGTCCACTTGCTCAACCGAATTCAACCGGACAGCTTCATCTTTTGAAGGTGCCATCGTAGCCGTTGCTGCACGTTTGCCACGTTCATCCCTTTTCCCTTTGTTTGGGCGGAGCTCTGGATGAAGCTTGAAACACCTTTCTTTGGTATGCCCTACAACTTTGCAATGCTCACAAATAATGTCAGCATTAGAAGAAGATGTGGAAGATCTACCTTTCTTAAAATTCATTTTCTTCTTTGGCTTGGATGAACTCTCTTCAATGCTCTTGTCACCACGAGATTTGTTCTTCTTATCTATCGCCATAGCAGTTGTACTCGCGCTAGAGAGGTCATGAACTCGGAACAAGTTTAACTCCGCACCAATCGCCTTGTGTAACCCCGACGTGTACTTTCTGAATGTCTGTGGGTCTGAAAGAGATACGGCAAGGGCCACTGCTTGTCTCCGAAATTCAGTGGTGTAGTCCTAAACGGATTGATCACGCCGTTGACGCAAACGGTGCCAATGATCCCACCTTTCTTCAAGGTATCCCATTGGAGAAAACTCTTGTTTGAGGAGCTGCTTGAATTGGCCCCATGAGAGGTTTTCGGCTTCGCCACTTGCTATACAAGCCTTCCACCACATCTTGGCATGGTCCGTCATCTTGAGCGGCGCAAACTTGACCTTCTGGACACTACTAAAATCTCGAAGGGTAAAGTAGGTCTCAAGTTGGTCAATCCACGAGTCAAGCTTGTCAGCATCGATCGAGCCATCGAACGTTGGTATGTCAACTTTAGCCTCAACCTTAAAAGGATCCTCAACTAAAGAAGACAAAATGATGTCGTCGACGACGTTGTCTTCATTATCGCCATCGTCATCACTGTCGCGTTCTCCTCCCATTTGGTTTGAACTGCTTCCAAACCTTTTCTCACTAGGTGTCAATCTCGCCTTAATAGGGGCATTGATCTGGTCGCCACCTTCAGGTTGTGAGGTTGATGTAGCCTGTTGCTTTATCCAAGAAAGAACAACAGCCCTATATCAGCAGAGAGCTTGAAAACTTGATTGGCCAAGCCAGCTTGAGCAGGAGAATCATCGGTCGACATCGTTGTGAACACGTTCGTTGGGGTAGTAAGGTGTTCGCCTCAAAAGGTGATAAGCTGACGAGGTGTCTCGCCGGTCTTGTTGTAATCGAGACGAGTCTTCACCATCTACAGGAAGAACAAAGCTCTGATACCAATTTGATCCGTGTGGGAAAAAGAGGAAGCCCAAAAGAACACTCAAAACAATACACTCTCTTTTAGTGGAAAAAGAAACCTCTTTTAAAAATCAGAAGAAAGTAATACAAAACCACACACCTCCCCAAACTATTGACTAAGACCCATAAATAACAACTTAATAACTGAAAGATAATGGAAGGACCCCCACTAACATGTGGGCTCCGATTCTCATGACATGGAGGGTAATGGTCCGCACCTCATGCCCATATGCATGCATGGAGGTAATGGTCCACATATCAAGGCAAGCAGGCCAGCATGGAGCACTCTACTATCTCTACTTAAGGCAAGCATGTTGACCACCATCACCACAAAGCCCATATTCAAATCGGTCAAGCCATCACTCCACATATTTCTCATGCAAGAGCAGCAACTCCATCACGTTCTGAAACTCCCCCATGACCAGCGATCCTCCCTGATCATTTCATGCAGCCAAACCCTCCATATAGTGACTTCGTCATACGACTGCATTATTATTATTATTATTATTATTATTATTATTATTATTATTATTATTATTATGAGTGCTCTATGGTTCATACTATTAGGTTTTTACTATAATCCGGAGAGTGTGTTGTGTAATCCTTGCGATCACTCGATTTCTCGGCGTGCGCGCATCCCTTATCATCTATGCCCAAATCTAGCTAGACCAATATTTCTCTTCATATATCAAGCAACTACAGATCTGTGATCGATGCTTTCACACTAACAAACCACAAGCATTAAGCATGAATAGACAATTCACAAGAATAATCAAAAAAGAAAACCTAGTATTAAAAGAAAGGAAAAGAGTCTCAAGTTTATCTCAGGTTTAAGGACCCGAGGTACCACAAATACTATGGGAAACCATAACAAGATCTAAAGAAGAAGACATAATAAAAGAATAGAAACTCCCTCGACCAATGTCTTTTTCGCCTTCAATCTAAAATTTGAAACCCTAATCGACGGCGTAAGAATCGCCCAAAGTCGATCCACCAAAAATCTCCTTGCAAATTAGATTCGACTCCCTTTTATAGGCATCAATTTTACGCCACACGGCCATGTTAGGGTCGTGTTGACCCTGTGTATACCTTTAGAATCATCCGAAATTTAATTGATGCGCTTTCGACTCATCCCGATATGTACACGGCCTGACACACGCCAGTGTGCTTCTTTGACACGCTCGTGTCCATGGGCATGCCACTCTTTGTAAATTGCCTGTTTAGATTCTTTTTCTCTGATTTGTTACACTTTTAACTTCTTTTGTCCTGGGTACCTATTTACCTATTCAATGACAACAAAATACCCAACAATGTACAAAATAGAGGAATTCATGCGAAAAGGCAAGCAAAGTGCACACAAATATAGTATAAAAATATGTATTTTTATGTACTCATCATAATACCCCCACGCTTAAAATTTTGCTTGTCTTTAAGCAAAGAAAATACAACTCACAAGAAAGAAGATGAGTCCATGCCCTCTGATCTCAAAATAGTTGAGAGTCCACCGGTGTCCTGGAAAACACAATGTTGAGCGTCATGACGGTTTTTACGGAAAATAGCTCTTACCTTATACTCATACCTCCCACATGTGTGTGTAGCCCCTCCTAAGATGCGTCTTATCGACTCAAGCTCGGTCCAACCAATTTGAACCTTATTCACTTATTTATCTTTTTCTATTTTGATTCTTTTATTTTGGTAGTAGCTGCATACATCCAGTGAGGTAGCCATTTCCCCCGGTAGGTCATCAAGTGAACATTTGCGATGCCAAGGATCCGACTACTCAAGAGCGGCTTTCACGCTTCAAAGGTGATAGCTCTTAACCATCTTTTCTATTTTTCTTGTAGGGCTTCCAATGGATCTGACTTTCCGGCCGGTAGGGTATCCCTATTGGATCCAACTTTCCGGACTTACTTTCTATTCTTCTTCCGGTAGGGCATCCCTAATAGATTCGATTTTTCAGATTTTTTTTTTTTTGAAGAAAGAAAATCCTTACTATTGGTCAAACTAGTTAGAATCCAAACCTAACCGGACAAGTGGAAACTAAGTTAGGATTTGTGCTAGAAAGTTCTCATGGGATGTCAAGAGAAGGCAAAACTAAATATAATATATTTTTGAAAATATTTGGTACTCAACGCTAATGTTTGCCTAGATATAGAGAGGACTCATAATCATTAACTATCATAGATCATCATAAATCAATGCTCATCATAGACAATATAAGCAATGCTAACCCCTCGCCCACACTTAATTTGTATATTGTCCCCATTGTACCCAATATATGCAATGAAAAAGAATATGACATGAAAAAGAAAAAAAGGAAAAAAGGGATTAGTGGACTTTACTGAAGATGTAACATGTAGTTGTTCTCGTCGTGTGGGTCCGTGTCCAATTTTGAAATTATAGAATTCCCCTATCCTGAGAACATTGAAGACACAAAAGTGAAGATCAAGTGATATAAATAGAGGACTAAACCTTTTGTGTTACATGACTATTAAAATAGAAAGAAAATACAAAAGTTGTGAAAGGAAAAAGAAACCTGATGATCGTCAACTGTCGAGCTCCTCATCGTCGCTAACGTCTAAGATCGTCCTCAGCTTCTAACCCCACATCTCTTGTAGTGTACGCAAGAGCTATTGGTAGGGCGGTGGTAACTAGACCCCGAAGTAGTCTGAGAGTTTGTAGAACATTGTCACCACCCACTGCTGGAAAGCAGCTGGGTCGGGTGAAGTTGGTATTGAAGCGGGTGGAGGTGGTGGTGATGCTATGCTTAGACCCGCTACTTCTTCTGGTTCCTTGGTCACTTGGGGCTCCCTGAGGGCTACGACTTTATAGGTAATGCTACGCGAGTTACGTATCGCTTGTAGCATTCCCATCG
Organism: Dioscorea zingiberensis; assembly: GCA_026586065.1. Classification (NCBI taxonomy): domain Eukaryota; kingdom Viridiplantae; phylum Streptophyta; class Magnoliopsida; order Dioscoreales; family Dioscoreaceae; genus Dioscorea; species Dioscorea zingiberensis. Next base: position 20,792,415 of record CM048825.1, on the reverse strand, counting down.
CTCATAGTGTATCTATCGTGATTGGCAACGAGCCTCTAACCATCTTCATTCTAGATGTGATGCCTCCTGCTAGTAGACCCATCCCTCGGGTGAGTCTCATGATCTACGGGCTGGCGAAGATGGATTGGATCCGAGACTATGCCGCCTGATGAAACAGGAACTGCGTGATGACCCACCCCAGATGGATTGGGAATCACTCGGCCATGCTCAATAGAAACAAAAAGTCTGTGGTGCCTACAACTCAGGTCCTATCTCACCACCCTATAATGGAATGGCTAAGAACATGGTATATGTACCTGAGGGCGGGAGACCGAAGTAAGGTGGCCTTCGACCTCATTGGGTCATAAATCGTGTCTTTGCTGAGCCGACGCCAGTAATCCTCTTGAGTCATCTCAGATGGTCTGTTGATATTGGTGGTGTCTTACTCTGGAGTCCAGGTGAATGCCTTGTTGTAAAGACCCAGATGGAGGATGAACTGAGTGTAACTCATCTGATGCATAACACCCCCCAACTGAAATTGGATCTGATCCGCCCTGTGCAATTAGACCGCTTCTAGGACTATAGTAATGATGGCGAGGACCTCCAAGGTCAACTCCCGGTAGTCCATCTCATTGATAGTGAGTAACCGGTCCTATCCTTCCACTGAAAGTAGACACCTGACCTCCAAACCTCTTCAAGCCCAATTGTACATACCTATCAATTTGAATTGGCCTCCCAAACACCGGTGCCAGCGGGGGTTGCGAGCTTTCTTCCCCTCTTTTCCCCTTTTGTGGCTTCATCGTGCCCCTCTTCCTATAGGTGCACTCCATAAGTTCGCTAGAGAAGGTGGTGAGGATGAGTACAACACGGGTGTGTTGGGCTTCACGATAAGGGCACATGCTCGTGTGTGTCAGGGAAGAAGGTGGGGAGGGATGATGAGATCTTGGTGGTTGCACACCGAGGATCGCCTAGAGTTACCATGAATCGCTCGTAGAGGTCGCCTAAGAGAGAGATTAGAGAAGAGGAGATGAGATTTGATGGTCGGTGGTCATAAGATTGGGGTTTAAAACCCTAAATTCGAAATCGTTAGGCCAAAGATGGGCTATACACGACCGTGTTGAGACCGTGTCGGTTGACATGGGTGTGTGGATGAGCGTGTCGAGCCCATGTCACTCTCTGTATTTTGTGAGATCGCGCTTCAGAATTGGGCACACCCTTGTAAGGAGTATTTGAAAAATGTCTATGCTGGCGCGCCCTGCACACGGCCGTATATGCGAACATGTATCTCTCTGTCTTGCGTCCTTTTCACGTTCTATTTTTCCCGAGAGTTACATGAGGATACACACGATTGTGTCTTCAGATTTGTATCTCTCTATAAACTCTCGAGTCTTGCCCCTTTCCCTGTTTTCTCTTGCACTTATGTGTTATTGACTCCAAAGATAAAAAATTGATCATTAGGCATCTTAGAAATTATATGAATACTGAAAACCATCGAAGAATAGATATCACCACCAATGTATACCTAGGTTCGAATATAAGAAACTAACCTAGAATTCTCGAATCACTAATGAAAGACTAACTAAAAAACTAACCGAGCTTGGGTTGCCTCCCAAGAAGTGCTTGTTTTATGTCACTAGCTTGACGTACCTATGGTGCGCAGGGTGTCTCAAATAAGTGGAACCTCTTAAACACCCCGCCGGGAGATACACATCCCATTGCCTCTATACTTAAATACGAAATAAAATCACACTCACTAGATCGACTCTTGAGTGAGCCCGATGGCGAAGTTGTAGGCTGGGGAAGTTCGTTCCTTTCCCTTGTTTTCCACGTCTTGCATCGTATATTCCTTTTTCTTGGGAAGAAACTTAGTTGTGCTTGCTCGGGGCCTTACGTCTTCTCGCTGCCTCCCCAAGGTGGTAGTTCATCCTTGAAGAGATTCTCTAATTGGTCCACTAAATGTTCCCTTTACATAAAATCGGAAACACAATCGTCAAGGTGGTCAATGAAATAACAAGAATCATCAAACTCCATTTTGTGTCGCAGGGCCTCTTTAAGCTTGAAAGTGACTTTGTCATCTCCGACCCTTAGGATTATCCTATCATCCTTGCTGTCCAATAGCGCTTGTGCAATTTTCAGAAATGGTCTTTCTAGGATGAGGGGTACCTCCACTTGATCATCCAAGTCCATGATGATGAAGTCTACCGGAAAGATGAACTTATCCACCTCTACTATTGTGTCTTCAACAATGCCTCTATGGCGGTGAATTGATCTGTCGGTAATTTGAAGTGTCACCTTGGTCGGTTTGGGCTCTCCAAGCCCTAACTTTTGGAGTATCTTGTATGGCATGAGGTTGACACTTGTTCCAATATCAGCTAAAGCTTTCTCATCCGCCAATCCTTCAATGGTGCAGGGAATTATATAACTCCCAGGGTCTTTTTCCTTCTTTGGGAGTTTGTTGGTGAGAACGGTTGAGCACTCCTTACTTAATGTTGCCTTGGACACTTCTTCCATCTTCCTTTTGTTTGTGAGAACCTTCTTTAGAAATTTAGCATATCGTGGCATATATGAAAGTGCTTCCACAAATGGGACATTAATGTGTAATGCCTTGAACATCTCCAAAAATTTCTTAAACTACTCCTCTTAGTGATCCCTTCTTACATTGGCTGGGTAGGATATCTTTAGTTGGCACTCATGCATCTTTGATGTTTCCTTCTCCTTACTTTTGTCAGAATTCTATAACATATCCAATTCCTTTTTTTTTGGGTTTCTCACTCTCATTATTCTTGACTGGTGTATCCTCTTGAACTTCAGGTTGAGGTAAGGGCAAATCCGTTCCACTCTTCAGAGTGATAGCTTTCACAGACTCTTTTGGGTTGACCTCCATGTTATTTAGAAGAGCGCCTAGCGGTCATTCAACCAAAGACTTTGAGATTTGCGTGACTTGATGCTCAAGATTCTGTAGTGATGCCTGTTGGTTCCTCATGAGCTTCTTATGACATTTGAGGCATTCATTATTGGACAGGATGAATTTCCCAACCATGCTCTCAAAACTGAACTCTTTTTTCTCTTGTGTTGACTGTTGAATACTTGGTGGTTGATTTATCCTTAACTGCTCTGATTCTGTCCCGGAGTGCTCCATGAAAAGTTAGGATGGTTTCTCCATCCGGGGTTGTATGAGGTGCTGTACAGGGTGTTGAGGAATCTGTTCTGACTGCCTATAAATCTACTTGTTCGACAGGTCTAGTACCAACTTCTGAAAAAGAACCCATAGGATGTGGTTGGCCCCCATATCTTCGACAACTCATCACTGGTACCTACTGCTGAAGGGTCATGTTATCATGTGCTTGTTGATTGCCTCAACTTGCGCTGCCAAGGTAGTTAGTATGTCCACTTCATAGATCCCTGCGACCCAACCAGGCTAATTCCTTTTAGAACTCCACTGTTACCTGTTGGTCGTCATCTCTTCAATTAAGTCCTTGGCTACATTGGGATCCTTACTGTAGAGGAAACCTCCAGCTGCTGCATCCAATATCTGCTTGGTGGCTACATTCAGTCTGTTACAAAAGGTTTAGACCTGCATCCAGTCCACTATTATGCCTATGCCGTGGGCACTTTCTGAGCAAGTCCTAGTATCTCTCCCAAGTGTTATAAAGTGTTTCTGATTCCAATTTTTTGAAGGAGAAGATGTCACTTCAAAGTTTCGTGAATTTCCCCGATAGAAAATACCTTGTGAGAAACTTTTCGGCTAAATGAGACCAAGTGGTGATGGATCCTTGGAGTAGTGAGCTCAACTATTGTTTGGCCCAACCTCTGACTGAGAAAGGGAACAGTTTGAGTCGGATTGTGTTAAAAGGTACTCCGTTTGCTGAAATTGTGTCATTGATCTCCAAGAAGCTAATCAGATGTGTATATAGGTCCTCGTCTAGGAAACCGTCGAACTGGCATGACTGCTAAATCATTTGAATATCCACACTTGTCCGTTGTTATAGTCTGTTCAAAAGCGATCTTCTAATCTTTTTCTGAAGTTGACGCTCAAAGTCTGGATCTGGTACGATTAGTAGATAGGAGGAGCTCATGGCCATGCTCTAGTTCCTTCATAAGAGAAGAAAATCAAAAGATCAGATCTAAAATTAAAGTAAAATAATAAACTAGGCTAACCCTAATTTGACTAGAAAATCAAAATCCTAATTTTCCTAGAATTGTGGCTCCCCGTTAACGGCGCCAAAAACTTGATGTGTTATGCTCGCCTGCAAGTGCACGGGGTCGCTCAAGTAATAAAGTACTCTGAAGGTAGGGTAGTTGAATCCACAAGGAATGACAAAGCTAGTACTAATTTATCATCTATTATCTAGCCTAAAATATGTTTGGTGGTTTTGTAATCCTAACTAAGTAATCTAAAGAAGAACTAAAACTAGAGTGAACAGTTGGCAAATGTAGGGTTATCAATCAAGAGTATATGGCACCTCAGATTTCTATCCCCTAAGAATTCCTTATTAACTAGTTTTCTGATATTAACTCTCTAGTTGATATATTCTTGGACTGTGAGGAACCCTAAATTATTTTGACAACGATCTTTCGTGTAGCCAAACCCTAGTCCCATTATAGCGACTTCGTCATACAACTGTATTATTATTATTATTATTATTATTATTATTATTATTATTATTATTATTATTATTATTATTATTACGTTCCTACAATAAGATTGGTTTAATCACAGTGATCATCCAATCTCTCGGCGTGCAAGCAATCCCTATCATCTATGCCCAAATCTAACTTGACGAAGATTTCTTTTCATGCATCAAGCAACTATAGGTATGTGATCGATGTTTTTGCACTAACAAACCACAAGCATTAAACATGCATAGAAAATTCACAAGAATAATAATAAAAAAATAATCTAGTATTAAGAGTCACAAGTTCATCTCGGGTTCAAGGACCAGAGGCACCACAAAAGGTTTAGCCTCTTATACTATGGGAAACCCTAATAAGATCTAAAGAAGAAGACATAATAAAAGAATAGAAACTTCCTCGGCCGATATCTTCTTCGCCTTCAATCTCCGCTCAAAAACCCTAGCCGACGGCACAAGAATCACCCTAAGTTAATCCACCAAAAGTCCCCTTACAAATTAGATTCAATGACCTTTTCTTGGCATCGATTTTACGCCACATGGCTGTGTTAGGGCTGTGGTGACCCCATGTATACCTCTTGAAATATCAAGAATTGAATCGACGCGGTTTCATCTTATCCCAAGATATACAGGGCCTGATACACGCCCGTGTGTTTATTTGACACGCGCGTATCCATAGGCGTGCTACTCTCTGTAAATTGCCTATTCAGCTTCTTTTGCTCTGATTTGTTCCATTTTTCATTTCTTTTAACCCTTGTACCTATTTACCTATTCAATGATAACAAAATACCCGATAAAGCACAAAATAGATGAATCCATGCGAAAAGGCAAGCAAAATGCACACAAATATAGTATGAAAATATGTATAATTATGCACTCATTATGGAGTCATTTGTTTTATAGCTTATCTCTAGACTTTTTGACGAGCAGATGTTTCTATACATCAACTTCGGTATTGCTTGGAAGACATATTCTTGTAGAAACAGAAATGACAAGAAGAGGATAGGCTTGTTGCTTTATGATTATAAAGTTACGCCAGTTGGAGAAGACACAAAAGATTCTGACATATGAAGCTGATAAAATACTAGCTGAAGAGCACAAGAAACCTAAATCCATATGCTACAACATCATAGTGATATGGAGCTCCATGCGCTAAGTTAGGTGTGCTTGACCTAAAAGCTACAACATCATAGTGATGTGGGGCTCCAGATGCTAAGTCTAGCAAGAAAGGTGTTGTTTCTGAGAAGGATTGTACCATCCTCTTAGTTGTCGGCCTCAACCTTCATACTAGTGACATTGAATCTAGTAGTTCCCCATGGTTTATTAGTTGAGTTCAACTAGGACCACTGTGTATTAAGGACGTGGTTCTCAGTGCTCAGAGGCGATAACTTGCCTTGCGCAAGAGATGGGCTTGTTGTTTCTCTAGCTCTTCTCCTTGGGTCCTAACAAAGATAATGAATAAGAGATCGAATGAGTTAGACTGATCATTATTTTTACCCTTGCAAGGGTGATGATCTGACCACAATAGACTCATCCCTGCCCTAAAAAAGGAACGCTTTGAAAAGAGGTGAATTATCGGGCCCTAAAGAGAGCGCTCTGATAAGGATCATCCAAGTTGAAGTTGGCAGGATTTTGTGATTTGTATCTGTTTGCCTTGAAGAGGGGACAGGTGTAACCCGATCCCTGGAGATTGAATCTGCGTGCCCTAAAAAAGGCACTCTTAAAATGGCCAAATAGTCGGGCCTTGAAAAGGGTCGTTCATGTCAAAGTCAGCAAGGTTTTAGTAGTCAGTATCACCGCGCCCTAAAAAGGTAACGGTGTGACCTAATCCTTTCCGACCTAATCCAAGTCAAAATCAAAAGGTTTTTGGCAGTCAACATCAGCATGCCCTAAAAGGGGATGAGTGTGACCTAATCCCTTAGAATTGAATTCATCAAGGAAATCTATCCTTGAGAAGGGCATCTTGGATCCGGCTATGACGTTGAACCTATAAAAGGGGCTAAAATGTTTTTAGTCTTTGGGATTTTAGCAATAAGACTGGGTGTTGTTGAGGAATAGATAGGGGCGATCTAATCCGTGAATTTGAGGCTCAGAGGGTTATATCGATCAACCTCTAGAAGCCCTAATAATATGATCTGGGTTATCTGATCTCTAAGAATCAAACTCTAGCCCTGAGAAGGGACTTACTCAAGCAGTGGCTATTAGCACACTTGGTTCCGTTAAGACAGAGACTTTCTTGAAACAAGTCATTTAAACTCAGTTCCAAACTATAAGCAGACTTTGAGAACGGGTAAATATAACCCAAATTGCACGGCCCTGAGTTATACAAAGACCTGCGTTACGAGCAATAATTAGGTTGCTCGGCTCTGAGTTATTCGAAGATCTTCGATACAAGCGATGATGGTCGACTCGATTTGTCCAAGTTAAATGTCAATTTAGTGTGAGTAATGAAGATTAAATTTATTTTCAAACTCAGCTCTGACTAGTCAGAGATTGGATTTTATGTGGGTGCTATGACATCGACTTCTGGGACACAATTTGATCCATCACAGATGGCTCCGACCATGGCTCTAAAGGCTATAAATGTGCGGAAATACCAACCGGGGACATATCAACCCCTACTCCAATTATTTTAATCTTGGTTGACGAAATCATCCTAACTTTTCCTAGAGCCCACAAGGTCAACCTAGAGTGTTTGAACAACAGGGATGCCCTCAAAATATACCAAATGAGAAGAAGCCTGACTTGGAGGAAACACTCAACAAATTTATGACAAAGACTAGAGTTGCATCTAGGCCTAAGCCACTGCCATCAAGAATTTAGAAATCCAATTAGAATAATTATCATTACATTTTAGAAACCAACCTTGGGATCCCTACTAAGAACATTGAAGTAAACCCTCAAAGAGATGATTGAGAGTATTAAAAAGTGTTGACACTGAGAAGCGGGAAGAAGCTAGAGGAACCTGTAGAGGAGAAGGTTGAGTCCAACCAAACAACTTAACAACCTAATCTTGAGAGGCAGAGTGAGGACAAGATGACAGGAGATCATTTACCACCTCCACCCTAGCCTCAAAGACTCAGCGATCAGAAGCTGGACAAACAGTTCGAGCGGTTCCTAGATGTATTCAAGAAACAACACATTAATATACCCTTTGTAGAGGCATTGGAGAATATGCCTAGTTATGCCAAGTTTATGAAAGACTTTTAGATAAAAAGCGTGAACTAGGTGAGTTCGAAATAGTCACACTTACTAAGGAGTGTAGCTCCATTCTACAAAGTCGATTGATCAAGGGAGATTAACCCTTCATTGCATAATAGGCCAATTTTTTTTAGGAATGGCTCTCTGTGATTTAGAAGTTAGTATCAATTTAATGTTGTTGTCTATATATGAAAAATTAGGGTTGGCCAAAATCATGCCTACCACTATCACACTCGAGCTTGTCGATCGCTCCATTGCACATCCGAGTAGCATAGTTGAGGATGTGTTGGTGAAAGTTGATAGATTTATTCATACTGGACTTTGAGGAGAATAAAGAGATACAAATCATTTTTGGGATACCCTTCTTGGCCATTGGTGAGGCCAATATTGACATACAAAAAGGGGAGCTCACCTTGGAGTTGGGGGACGAGCAGTTGACTTTCACACTTCAAAACCCCTAGGACTTGGCACCACCTCTTCTTGTTGCTGAATTGCTAGGTTTAGAAACCACCGAGGTATATGGTCATCATAAAAAACTTGTTTGCTAGATTCTGAAGACTTTTTTGCTTTGTATCCTGCCAATTAAGATGCTAGGATGCCCCTACACAGTATAACGCATCAAGAACCCTGGTCAAGAAAAGAATCGGACGGGTTCTGCCACTTCTGACAACATTTTGGTGAAGTGGGAGGCAACATACTCTCCACTGTTTTACGAAGGAGGGAAATAGTAGAGTCTAGCTAGGGCTAGCACGTCTTGGGAGGCAACCCAAGTGAATAAAAATTTTGAAGTCCCTGTATTTCCTAGAATAGTTTTAGAATTTCATGCTTTCTTTAGACTAGATTCACTTTACTTGAATCGTATGAGTTTCAGTTTGCTTTTGTAAGAATAATCATAGATCTCTTATTTTATGGAACAACTTGAGTGTGGGGGTGGCATAATTTTTCTAAGGTCAATTCATGCAATAAAGCAAGATTGTGGTATGAATGATTTAATTTTGGAAAATTTAAGTAATGATTGTCATGACATTAGGGTATAGATAATATATACAGTCATTAGGAGTCATTACTGCAGCGTATAAAAGCCTTCATATTTGTAGAAATATGTTTTTTGTAGTTGGCCCCGCAGCCCCAGGAATTGCAGCTGCGGTAGCAAAGTCAATTGGCAGATTTGAGGTTTCACACCACAGCGTGACTGCGGGCACGGGGCCACTCTCCGTTTGCGCCATGGTGTGAATCCTTTGGTGCCGAGGTGCCAAACGTTGGTTAGGGTTTTTAGAGGTGGCGGCGGCGTTCTGCCATATTTTTCTGACCGCAAGGCACCGCCACCCCCATCTCTGAAACCGCCGGTGAACGCCACCGCGTGGCTCGCCGTCTCCTCCGGCCGTTACGCGCGGGAAGGCCGGCCGCCAGGGGGAAACCGTCCAGGGAATGCACCCATCTCTTCGTCTTCACCTGTCTATAAAGAGAGCGGCCTCATCGTTGTGCTAGAACCGTGAGAGGAAGAGAGTATTTGGTTGTCGCCGGAGAAGGTGCTCGGAGAAGAGGCGATCGCCATGGGGAGGTCGATCACCGTTACTGATGCCACAGGGAGATCGGAACCTCATGTACGTTCCTTTCCCCAGCGAAAGATTTAAGGTTGGTGCATGTTTGGCGAGGTTTCGAGCTCGCCGGAGGGGGTGACCGCAGCCGAGAGTGGTGAGGCACCGAGGAGAGAAATGGGAGGCCACTGATGTGCGTAACAGCTTGTTCCAGCCGAGACAAAGCTTCGCGCAAGGATCATCGACGGTGAGGGTCCTCGAACGGGGAGAATGAGTTTTCCGGTGAACTCCTCCGATGAAGCTTGGCCAGGAGAGATAGAGGGAAATATATATATATATATATATATATATATATATATATATATATATATATATATATATATAATAATTAATTAACAGATTAAAGGTTGGTTAATCAATTGGAAATAGATTAAATTTTAAATCATTGTAGTGTGACAATTTTATGACTTGATTAATAGAAGTAAAGCTTGATTAATCTAATTAGTTTAAATTGTTTGACTAATTGATCAAATTAGTTGGGTTAGACTGAACCAGTTTGGTTTAATTGTTTAAAGTTAACCCATTTGTAAAGTCAGGCTAGTCCAAATGTGTTTGGTTAGTTGAATTAAGGATTAAGTTGAGTTAAGTCGGTTGGGTCCGATAGAATTTGGGCTCGGTATAATGGACTAAAGGGGTTAAGGTTGGGCTTAGCCAGGTTATTAAAAAGTAGAGGAATAAGGATGAAAAAAAAAGGTTGTAGGTAGTGGGAATCGAAACCAAGACCACCGAAGTAAAGTGGTTGGGCCTTAACCCTTGGGGACATGGCTAGCCACGTGATGGAGCCTGGTTCTTCTAAATTAAATAGAACTTGACCGATAAAGCCTAGACAAGTTATTGGGCTTAGTTAGTGGGCCCAATTTAGTTAAGTTGACTAAAGATGATCAATTAGATTTCAATCCACGACAAATAAGTGTCAAGTAGATAGGCTGACCAAAGTTGACCAAGTTTGGGTTAAGGGTCTACTAAGGACTTGGGATTGAGGAAAATGGGTAAGTAACCAAATATAAGGTCTTCGGGACCCGCTTAATTGGGCCTAAGCCCACAGACAATAAAGTCATACATATGCATCTAGGAACGTAGGGTTTTGTTAGAACTTTGACAGTAATAGAAACTCTATTACCAGATGCTCTTGTGGAGTCTTTGAGGCACTTCAGGAGAAGATTAGGAAGGTTTCCAGTTTCTGTTTAAGGTAAGTACACTTGTCTTGTACCCACTCTTCAGAGTTTTCTTGGCTTTGTTATTATCATGTTGATAGTTTCTTTATTGGTTTCATACATGCTATCTTTTCGTTTTCATTCCTGCTGAGCATGTATGATTGTTTCGGGATGTTGGTATCCCTATTTTGTTGTAGGTTTACTTCTCGGACTTAGTGGAGCGTGGGGCTCCATTAGGGAAATGTTCAGGGACGGGACACCCTGGCATTTCTGCTTGTCGCGCCAAAGGGGGGATACTCTGGTTGTCTTACCCGTCAGTGGGAATGGTACGCTGGCCGTGTCGACACGTACAAGAGGTGGTACTACCGACTTACGACCGGAGGGTCGAGCGACTAGAAGGTCGTGTTTACAACGCTTAGCTGGATACGCTGACCCGGGGTGATCCTTGAGTTTGCTTTGAAACTCAACACGGAGCTTTAGGGCTTCTGTTGATAAGGGGTCGTACCGTTGTATTTACTTGTGGTAGACTCCTAGAGTTACTTTCTTAGGGATGTGGCCCCATTGTTTGACATGTTGATATACTATGTCTTTGTGACCCCGCATGGGTACTTACAAGGCTTTCCATTCGAAAGCTCACGCACTTGCTCTTTTTTTTTTTTCAGATCCCGAGTTATAGGGGGCTTGTACAGAAAAGGCTGTCAGGGATCTAGGAGTTGTTGAGGTTTGAGGATCTCTCTTGTGTTTATTTGTTGTGTGAGACACTTACTATGTAGGACCCTTGTAGGGCTTGATTTTATGTAGGGCATATGGACCCCTATGATTTTATTCCCTTTTGACTTCTGTATGTTTATGTTGTTATCTGCTGAGTTACACTTAGGCCTTGTATTCGAGCAGAGCTTGAATCTACTCGGGTACTGCCGGTCTGTACACGTGCTCGGGGCCTGGAATCCGAGACGGGGCATGACATACATAATCCTTGATGAAGTTTCAACACATGAAATAGGAGCTAGAATTCCAAGGAATGCATGCAACCACAGATCATAATTCTCAGCTGAAATATTAATTGTAAAAACATAAGCCTCCACTGTGACTGGTAAACATATCTGAGTACCACGGAGATCACCAATTGTATCTCATGCAAGTATGCAACAGCTATAACCTCTACCAAATCTGAGATTTCTTTAAAAATAAAATCCACAAAAAAACAAAGAGAGTCACATATCATAAAGATTAAGAGTCCTTGTTATTTATTCAAATTCTATGTGAATAAAGCATATAGATCCTAATGTTAACTAAAGCCCAGCAGTGAATACTCACTACCTCTTAACCACAAAGATTCATACTATATTTCCAATCCTAGTAGATTCACCCTGAACTGTGTGTTTAGTACCTATAGAAGTCATTCTTGGTCTCCCTAGAGCACCACAAAATATGGCAATATAATACAACAACCAACAGAGTCCTTACTCTCCCTTATACTTCACGGAGACATGGCAATATTGTACTCTTAAAACCAAGGCAACAGACTAATATAGGAGATAAGTCACTCCAATCAACATATCAAATATTTGTAAAGTTTCATAAAGAAGAGTAGCTATCAAACTCTCAATAATCCATTGTAGCTAAGCCATAACAAGTGGGTACATATGCAACTGCTCATACTCTGTAGATTCGGTAATTAACCTCAAGGTAAAGTTTTCAGACACTAGTGTACTGGGCATCTACAACAAAAAGCGATCTCCTTCCGACTCATTAGATATTTCAAGCTCTTGTGGTCGATGAAGATTTTACAGGCTCCATCATAAAGGTAGTATTGCCAGATCTTCAAAGCAAGGACCACTAGATGTAATACTCGCCTCTACTAAATGTAACACCCATCTCTCTAATGAGACGGATGTCACACCAGCCACGTCAGGAGGGTATCACGCGCCTAGGGCTGTATGACTAAAACAGATAACAGTGGGTATACTCCAAAGACTTAGATAATCATAAAAATAATATGTTTATCACTGATAGTCAAACCAAATAAAATCAAATATGGGTACATCACACCTGAAGTCTGGGCAACATGACCTAAGCATACATAACAAGTCTTTTATTCAGTACAAATACGCACTAGGCAACGACAGAGTCAACTACAGTTACTCAATCTTATTCATCTGGGATGTCATCCGGCGCAGCAGTCGCCTGTTGTTGTGCCACTGTAAGGGCCTGTACCATCAGCTGGGCCTGAACTCCTCAGACTCCTTGAGATCTCCCCCTGAAAGATCCTCCTCTGTTGCTCCCAGTACTGCCCACGATAGAGTATCCTGGTGGTTGTTGTACACTTTGGCCTCCTGCTTGGAATTGGGGAACTGTATCACTTCTTTGAGTTAATAGGGGACATTCCTTAATATGATGTTCTGGCTACTGGCAGTGATAACTGATACCCGCTCCAAGGCCCGCTCTACTGACTCCAAAATGATACCTCTTGCAGATTATACACTGAGGCCTCTTCTGACTTTGCCCTCCTGAAGAAAAGCTACCACTGCTACTGTTGTTGCTCTTCTCGAACGGCCTCATGCTATCGCCCATCTAAAAACTGGGCGTGTTCCTCTTCTTAAACTTGTCCAGACTCTTCTTCTGCCTCTCAAGGCTCAATTCTACTCTAAGAGCACCTTCAACTAGAGCAATAAAATCTATGAATCCAGAAACAATGACGATGTTTCTGATCTCATCTCGAAGTCCTTGTTTAAACATCTGACACTTCTCGTATTCATTATCAAAATAGGAGGGTGCATACCTCCCCAAGTTTGTAAACTTGGCCTTATTCTCGACCATTGATTGATTTCCCAAAACCAGACGCAAGAATCCTGGGTCAGACGACCCTAGTGACACAGACGAACTGTAGCATCACGGGTCGTCTCTTCTCCCGACCCAAATATGTGTTTCTCGGCTTATGAGTCAACCAAATCTACTTTATCGGGACTCTAACTTTTGTCCAATATTTTTAACTTAATTAATTTAAATTAATTAATACTTAATTAATTTCTTATTTAATTAATCTAACTCTGCTGAGTATCCACCTCCAACTACTCTATGTAAATTTAGCCTTGCCCAATATGGCCTTCTCTCGGCCCTATAGTTGCGAGGCTGGATTTCGGGTCCTTTAAGTCCCGATTTTCTTTAACTTTGAGTTTAAAATAATTAATCTGATTTCTTAGCTAATTAACCTCATTTAAAATTTGAAAATTTACTGAAAATTTATTTAGAAAAGTTCAGGATTTTACACCTATGATCTTTGACAAAACTGGTGCAACCAAACACCTTAGGAAGAATGATGAACTTGTTCTCACCCACGAGCATCTCGCATGGTGTCTTCATTCCCAGCACTCGTGAAGGCATTCGGTTAATGAGATAAGTTATCGTCATCACCTCCTCAATCTATAAGATCTTTTGTCACGCCCCGACCCGGTTCCCGGGACCTCGAGCACGTGCACAGACCGGCCGTATCCAAGTAGAGACAGGCCTCGCTCGGATACAAGGCCTAAGTGAATCAAAAACAGATAACAAAAATATCAAAATCATTCAAAATTTATTAATCAGAGTTACAACGAAATTAAAAATAGAATTTATACACCCTACAATAACCAGGCCCTATAGGGGGTCCTACAAGTCAAAACTAGTTGAGATCTTCCAACCTCAGCAAGCTGTGTTCTGGCCCCTCAAGCCGCTCCTAAATCCGAAACAGCTATCCTCTAAGACCTATAACAAAAGGAAAGCAAAAAGGGTGAGCTTCTGGAAGGAAAGCTCAGTAAGTTCCCCGCAGGGATCACAACCGATAAAAGTATATCATAATTCAACAGTCAACAAGTCAAACAACTGGGGCCATGCCCCGCACAAGAAATGATCTAGGAGACTAAAAAAGAAGAAACTCCTAGATTAAACAGCAGCTCTCAGGCTCAACAAACTTCTCCGATCAGCACCTAGCCTCATCTGGAATCGACCTGCCTCTCAGACGTGTCCATTATGCCAAGATATCGTCCCACCGACAGTTGGATACGCTAGGGTATCCTCCCCCTGGCATGGAACTATCAGAACGGTTAGGGTGTCCTCAGCCCTGAGCGCTCCACATGAGCATTTGCTCTATTGAACTGGCAGAATAACGAATGCATCTGGCGCATGCCTACCTAGCCAGCACATAAGACCATGTGCCCATGATCAAATGTCGGTCACAGGGCGGTGTGCCCAATGAATAAACCAAACAACTGGTAATGAAATAAAATCCTAGCACATCAACCATGCACATACAAAGAAGGAAAAACAACAACAGGTATGTGTACGTATTCCAATAAACAGAAAGTCAACAGATATGCTAAAAGAAATAGCATCAATAAAACCAAGAAAACCAAGAAACCTTTGTTTGTAATATCGAAAATCCTTCCCTGACCCTTACTCCTGATAAGTCTCTATGTCGGTATCCGGTAGCAAAACCTAATTTAATAACAGCAATATTTTAAAAATTTCTAATAACGACATGCATGATGCCCTAATTTGACCCAAGTCCGATTTATGGGGCTTTTATTTCCTAAGCTTTTCCCCTTTTATTAATGGACTTTCTCTATTCATACCAAAAGAACCAACTAGCATAGTAGTTAAGGCCCACCAAGCCCAAGTACGTAACACCCATCTCGCTAATGAGACAGATGTCACACCAGCTGGGCCGGGAGTGCACCCAGCCCATAAGCTGTGTAATTTAAACCTGATAATGATCATATAATCAAACTACTATTGATAAGAATTAAACAAACTGATTTAATCATATACAGAGTTTACAAATTTGCGGAAGAGTTCTAGAAGTCTAAATATCAAGTGCAATCAAGCACCATCCTTATCTGCTTTGTCAGAGCTATCTACTGGATTACTCACGCTCACTTACCTGCGCAAGTAGTTCACTTGAGTGAAAATCACTAATATCAGGAAATAAATATATACAATGAAAGATTCACGAATCCCAGAAATAATGCTAATCATATGCATGATCTTCTCATTAGATTAACATGCCAAGCATTTTAGAAAACCCGAATAAAGCACATATGCAATTTCAATCATCATGAGCATATCACAATCACATAGTTATGTATGCTAAGGCCTCATATCATACAAGCGTGCACCCCTAGTTAAAATATCCCCGTAAGGACTCCAGCAATCACCAGGAACAGAGGCATACATCTACATGATCCTGATGCCGGGAATAGAGGCATATATCTACATGAACCCGGCGCCTGGCGACCAGAGGCATACATCTACATGTGTACGTCAAGCGAGCATCTCGTATCCGATACGGGCTCTCTCAAGAGACAGGAATGAGGTTTTTATAAAAGAACGACTTTCGCAAACATTTTTAGTTTTAAGAAATACGATTGGAAACAAATCCCCTTCCTTGGCCCGGTCTCATCTACTCAAATATCTGGGCTCTATCCTGAGCCCCCCGCTGGGTCCCCCATACATAACTAACTAAGATGCAGCTTATGATACATAAAATGATTTTTAACTACCCCTTAGGGTTTCCTTAATCATATTTCATACTCTTTAACATTTAAGCAATTAAACAATCATGAAATCAAATATACTATAATAGCGGAGAAATTTATCGGCAAATCACAAACCAAGATAAAACTCATATAAACAAATCCGACGATCAAAACCCGATCACATAAATATTCTAAGTGTAGTGTAATCACTCACCTGAGGTTCTTCGTTAAGTTTGACCCGAACCTCCTGCGTATCCCACTACTCGTCTCGTCCTATACAATTATAAGACATGTATTTAATATACTTGTATTGCTTTAGAGGTTTTCACTCCCCTTTAATTCCCATTATAATAATACTAGAGTGGGATTATTCTTAACGGTTTCTTAATTCATATTTAACACTCCTTAATTATTATAACCAACTCTTAATCTTCAACACCAAGGTTTCTAATATACATTTAATTTTACCCCAAGGAATGCTTTACATATATGTTCTCAACAATTAACTTGTTCAATATAGTGTATCACACTGTATTCTAAAATTAATCCAGTTCGTAGGTTCTTAACTTAATCTTCACAAAATTATACTTATGCATACCATAATTTAAACCAACAGCATAGCATTCCAGATCCATATCTTCATCTATACAAACTGCATCCTAACAAACAGTAGATTGGCATTCTAGAATTTAATACTTTCCCATCAGAACTTGTCCTCTAATTGACTTTCTTCAGTAGTGAACCCAATCTCCTTTAAATGGGTTCTAACTAATTCATTTATGCATTAACAGATCCCACAGTTCATGAGTATTAGATTCATGCTTGTACTACTCAGTTATAAGAAAGGAAAATCTGCAGAAATCTGACCAATTACGCAGCCTTCGTAAAATACTGATATCTCCCACTCTGTGACTCCGATTTGGCCAATTTAGGATTCATTAGAAAGCTTTTTTCAAGACCTTTGCATTGACATATTACACACTCCGAATGGAGGTGTATAGAGAGCGTAGCTGTCCCTTGAAGTGGACAGCAGACTGTTTTCAGAAATTACTGTTCTTTGTGGCATTTTGTCGAGCACATTGCGTGCAAACTTTAGTTCATCAGTTATACATAGCCGAACCATCCAATAGTCCCCAAATATTTAATACATAATCTTCCAATATTCTACTTGATTTTCATCAAAAATTTGGGGCTCTCATCATCTCTACATAGCCTTAAAAACGAGATAACAAAAATCGATTTCCTGCAGTGCTACAGTAATTCCTGCAGTAGCTTTATACTTAGCTTCCAATTCTATTGAATAGCTACAACTCATTTCCAATCTCATCAAGCAATCAGATTAGTCGTTAATACAATTATCTCCAGTTGAATACTAACCCAATTATGAAACAAAACACATTGATCACTTGATATACATTGAAGTCCTCTGATTACATTTCCTTATTCCAATGAGATTGTCTTCATCCTCAAGTATGAGCTGATATGAAATTATCCAAAAAATAAAGATAGATCATAATCATGTAAAGCTGAGAGATAATCTTATGGATATTAGATTAGATTAAAAACAAGAATACTTATGACAAGCTACAGCTTTATCAACTCAAATCCTTCATTCCTTCTATTTCTTCATTAATTCACATCCAAGTTAAGCCCATAAAACTCACCTTGTTTACTGACAAAGCTATCTTCTTTTCAAGCATAGGAATAGAGGGCTGAGGAGTGAACCCTCCATGACAGGTTGCAAGGAGAAGTGGCCTAGAACATGGGCGCCAGCAAATGAGGATGAAAAATGTGTGATTGTAAGTAAATTAGGGTTGGTTCCTTATTTTCAGAGGAAGGTTGAGGGTGAGTCAAAGATAACAAAAGAGATGAGAGTTCATGAATCAAGGAATCCATTCATAGTGGTGCACAAAAAGACAAATAACATGGCTGTAAGAAAGAAAAGAGAAAAAGGTGACAGTGTGAGTGAAGGAAATTTCATCAAATCAATTAAATACTTAGTCAACTGGGCCCCATCTCATGCTTAGTCAAATTTATCAAAACTTAGATAATGGATGGTGATCTCATCTAATAAATTAAAACTTTAATTGCAAAACCATAAGGGGTCACCGAAACTTTAGGACTTTAAATAATTATATTTTAAATCCATATATATTTAATCAAAGTATTTTCTCAAATAAATCTAATTTCTTCATTTCATTTTATTTCATTTTCATTTTCATTTTTTTTTAAATCTTGTTTACCACTAAGAAAATTTAAATTACCCATTTTATCCTTATTAAATGGGTTTTAAATTTTCTCCAAAAATTTGGGGCGTTACAAAGTAGGAGATCCCTGGTTCAATTCCCCTTCTCTACCCCTTTTTTTTTATATTTTTGTTTTAATAATCCAGGTTCAAACATGATCAGACCCAATCTCATTAGACCCTAGCCTGATTTGTCTAGACTCGACTCAATCCAATTAGCTTTGGTTTAATCTGGATTTGTGTCTAAATCCAACTGACTTGGCTTAATCCATTCTTTCCTTCATTACTCACTCAATCCGGTTGAATCCAACCATCTTAAAATTGGTTCAAACCCAACTAACTTGACTCAATCAAATCATCTAACTTATAATTAAATCCAATCACTTCTTTTAAACTAAACCAGTCCCAACACTTGATCAAATTAAATTCAATACTAGCTAATGGGTCTTGAACTCCAATCTTCACTAACTTGACTAACTATCTTAATTCTTCAAACTGACCAAGCCCAAATCCTTTAAATCAACCAAACCAAACACATGTCTAGACTCAACCATCTTAATCAAATCACTTTTATTGTAACTGGACTAAAGTTGAACCTAATCTAATTGATTTGATTAAACCGTTAGTCACGAACCCAACCTATTTATTGTTTTTAAACTGATTCGCACTCAACCTATTCATTACACCAAATTTAAACTCAAACCATCTTTAACCTCCAGCCCGTGGCTCATCGGAGAGGAAGAGAAGCTCGGCCGTCTCCGGCTGCGCCTGGGTGGCCGGAGTCACCTCCGTTCCAAGGTCCCTTCTCTCGCTCGTGACCGCACCTGAGGTGCCCTCAGCGGCAGAGGTCTGACGAGTGTCTCCCTCCCTGTCAAGGACTCAGCCGGGCGCAGGTGCTCAGTCCTGCGACGGTAAAGTAACAAGAGATCCCCCCAGGTTCTCATCCTCTCCTTCTCATCGCGGTAACTAGACTATATGCATGCGAATTTACTCATAAGAATAGACAGAGAGAGGGGACTCACCAGAGAAGCGTTGATCGTCGAATCCTCCACGCCGGAACTCCCCTTCTCTTGATCCTCTCCGAAGGTGGTCCCTACCCTCGTGATCACGGATCTCAACTCCTCCTCTCCTCTCTATCTCACTGCCTCTCAGTTCCCACGAACGAGATCGCGCTCCGCCGCCGTTCTCAGATGATCACCTCCTCGATCACAGGGTGGTTCCTATTTATAGGTTCTTGAAGAGAGCTTCTAGATGAACTTATTCCGATCGGATTGGGTTTATCTTCTTGTTTAAATTTCTTTTTGATTGTTTACAGGTTTGGATAATTTCACGCAGCGACGCATGCGGTGGCGACATGGCGTGAAAATGATGAAGCCGTCTCACGCTGGACGAACTGACGGGATTATTTCCCATGCCTCATGATCGAATCTCCCTCGTAGACGGTCCAGATTAGACGCAATCGATCCGACGATCTCCGCTCGATCCTAGTGTCTCGTATCTGAAACTACTTTAGATCAACAACCACGATTAGATTCATGTTGAACGATTGGATCGGAATGTCAACGCCTCGAGCTTAATCTATATCCAGAGATGGACGGCTTGGATTAATCCGCATTGTAGGTTCATACATATACTTATTGTAACTAATCAAAATGAATGATCTGATCTCCATCAACTTGCCTTGAACTTACTTACGATCTCTGGATCATTTAATCCTGGCCGTCCGTTTCTCTTGAATACTCTCTCTGCATGATTTAATCATGAATTTGCAATTAAGTCCCTCTCTTTAATTTAACTTACATGTAGGTCCCTCGTCTGAGAGAGATACAAAATTCTCGTTAGGCCCCTGCCCTTTCTGATATTATAATTAGGTCCCTGGTAGAGAGAGACATATTATTCTTTCAATCCTTAATTTTTCCAAAATTACCATTAGGTTCTTAATGACCCCAATTAACCCTAATTAGGGTATTTTTCATTTTGATCTCCTTTTATACTTAACATCCAAATTTAATAAACTTGATTAATTGGCAAATTGATCACTTGATTACTCTAAGGAGTATTTAAAAATTTTATTCAAATAATAATTCAAACAAACTCCAAATTTGGGAGACTCTCCCTTAATTTCTAAACAAGTAAAGAAAATAACTAATTAAATCCTAAAAGAAAACATAAATCCCTAAAGACCAAAGTCTGAAGCACAGAAAATCTTGGGCTTCACATCTTTGGCACATTCATCATGAGCATGAGAGAGTGTGCCACCTCCAGCAGATGTTTGTTCTTGCTCTCAACCAACCCATTTTATGCAGGCGTATCGGGGCAGAATGTCTGATACAAGATCCCCTGAGTTGACAAGAAAGATGCAAAATCATTATTAACATACTCAGTTCCATTGTCAGTCCATACAATCTGAACCTTTGCATTGAAATGAGTCTTCACAAAGGCACAAAAGTCTTGAAAACACCGGAGCACATCACTCTTATGTGTTATTAAATAAATCCATGTCATGAGAGAATAACAATCAATGAAGGTCATAAACAACTTGAATCCACTAACTGAACCAACTGGACAAGGTCCTCATACATCGAATTAATAAGAGCAAATTGTTCAACACTTCAAAGGCCAATACTAGAATAAGTAGAACGTGTATGCTTGCCAAACTCACAAGCATCACAAACAAGTTTACTCTTGTCTACTTTGTCTATTAATTCTGGTTGCAACCTACTTAAGCTATCAAAAGATAAGTCACCCAGACGACAATGTTAGAGTAGCACTGTAGCCTCTACTCCTCCACACACAACAGCAGCAAGAGTAAAATCAACACTCCCCTGATTCAAGTACCACAGTCCATCATGCCTGGTGCCAGTCCGAAGCCTCCTCTTCGTTTGCTTCTCTTGGAAAAGACATGATTCCTGATCAAAAAGAACTTGGCAGTCTAATTGATCAATAGTAGAGCTAACCAAAAGAAGGTTAGCTGGGAATGAGGGAACATGCAAGACAGATGAGAGTGTGATTGATGAAGTGTATTTGACCGAGCCAATTCCTCTAATGGGTTGAGAAGTCCCATCAGCAGTTTGGACGGTCTCATTATGAGTATGCCTATATGGTAAATATGATGCAAACTCACTACATGCACCAGTGACATGCCTAGATGCTCCTGAGTCTATAATCCATTCTATATGTGAGTTCTTTGTGGATGCAAGTGCCTGAGCTTGAATACTTGTGCCTACATGGGCATAGTTGGCAAAGTTACCAAAACTAGTGGTCATCGCAAGATCCTGTGTGGCCTTGCCCTTGTCCTTGGAGCTCTCAGTCCTCATCTTGAACTATCACAACTCCTCCAACTCAGCAGCGGACATCTCAGCAGTTTGACCCTCATCAGTAACTACTAAGTTGGCTTTAGGACCAGTACGACCTTGACCACGACCTCCTCCACATGCACTTATATAGGCTCCTCTGCCTCCACCTCCAAGACGACCGCGACCAGGATTACGCGGTTGTGGGCAAATAAAGCTGAGATGTACCTTCCTCCCATAGTTATAGCACTCTCTATCGTCGGTAACAAGAGCAGGAATTACCAATGCAAACCGAACAAGGGGTGATGTATCACCAGTCATCACCTTCAATCTAACCTCCTCTTCGGCCATTGCGGCGTTAACCTCCTCCATAGTGGGAAGGGAAGATTGATGACACATTGTGGCTCTCCTGTGCTCAAACTCTGCATTCAGGCCCTTCAGAAAATGAGTCACCCTCCTGCACTCGATCTATCTCTTGTCCAAAGCTGCGCATGTAGTATCTAGAAATGTCAAGGGATCATAATGGTCCAAGTCAGACCAAAGGTGCTGCAGCTCAACAGCATACTCCAAACACTCTTCTCCTCCTACTTCAGACTCTCAATTTTTTTTTGTACCTCAACCATAAGCATCACATTCCCTGCTCCAGAATATATCATGGCCAGCATCTTTCACATATCAGCAGCATTACTGATTGCCCCCACCATCCCGGTAATGGTTGGAGAAATAGAACTCATTATCCATGCCAGCACTAGGGAATTAGTGGTGTGCCAGGTCCTCCACTCAATGCTCCCCTTGTCTGTAGGCTCAACACAGGTCTCCTGCACATAATGCTCTAGCCCCTTTGTGCTGAGATCAGACGCGCCCTCCGAGACGAACTCAGATAGTTCTTTGTCTCTTCTAATTTCACATCGTTTGGTATCAACTCCAGCCTCTGCACCATCTCTGGCCGTATCACAATCTCCTGATTGGATGAGGCATCAGTCTCACCTTTGGCTGTGAACATCTTCACAAGTTCCCCAAGAATATCCTTCATATCCTGAGTGGTGACTAGGTTCGCCATCTTCACAGTCACCTAAACTCAGGCGGCAGCGAGATCAAGATAGGGTTGGTGGCTCTGGTACCATGTAGAAAGTGTAGGAAATATTAGGGTTAGGTGTTTTGACAACCCCCCTCTGTATATATATAAAAAGATATTTTACATAAAAGACCCACAGAAGTAACTATTATATTTTACACAAAAGACCCTACAGAAATAACTATTCAACAACTACCTTGAAATTATGGAACACCTATGACATCTCAACAATGCCTAAAAGTAGTAGGACACATTTCTATTACAACCTATTACTTTAAGACTTACACAAAAAAAAATTTCTTATGTTGTTATGAGTTGTGAGTCAACAAGTTCAAGGATGTCTTCTGTTATGGTCTTGTTTTTTATTAACCATTTCCTGTTAGATTGTTCTTATTTAAAAGTGAGCAACAAGTGTTGATAAAGTTTGATAGTAAGAGAAAATATCTATCCCCTTGATGAAGTTTTCTCAAGTTACTTTTCCCCTATAACTAGCCAAATATTTTTAGCACAAATCTCTAATTATGATGATGCAATTTGACTTATCATTGTTATGCAGCACCATTAATTTATATTGTTATGAACCAATGCTATATGTCTTTATTTTCCCAATTCATCTGTTTCAACCTAGATGTCTTTATTTTCTTTATTATGTGATCAGAGTTGTACGTAACTTCTCTTCAACTTCACTGATGTATATAATATATGTTTCAACCTAGTAGCCAACTATGACATTTGTTTTATTTGTTTGTGTTTTAATCTCTAAACAATTTTGCTTAAGTGTTTACCAAATTATAGAATGAACAATGTAAGAGGATCAGAGGATAGCCAAATGTCAACACAAAGAAGCCCTAACAAGAGAACCAGTGGCATTAAAAGATGGACCTCTACTGAAAGTCGCTACTTCATACGATACATGGCTTCCCAAGTTGAACAAGGCTTCAAAGTTGATAAAGGATTCAAACCACAAGTATTCCTTGCTGCAAGTAAGGCAATGAAAGAAGAATTTGGCATCATATTTACTGAAACAAATGTGTCCAACCACTTAAGGACAATTCGCAAAAGATAGGCAAGGATTAAAAGACTGAAAGAGTTAAGTGGAATGGGTTGGGATGATAGAATGAAAATGATAATCATGGGAGAATCAGGGTACAAGGACTATGTCAAGGTTCTAATTTACTTGAAATCTGTATTTATTTATGGTTTTGTATATTTTTCTTTGAAGTATTTTTTGTTAAACCCCCTACTCATTTTTTCCTCTATATTAGATCCATCCACAAGATGAACCATTCATAAAAAAGTCAATTGAAGATCATGACCTGCTGGAAATGTTTTGTGGCAATGATCAGGCCACCGGACGTCGTGCTGTTCACTTTGGAGATGAAATTGGCACGAATCTGTATGATGATATCAACTTTCGCCAATCACCTCAAATTGGCGGTATTGACGACATGTCATTTGAGGAGACCGGGAGTCCTACAAATATGTTTCAACCTATTCCTATGTAGTCAGAAAGCTCAGAACCAAGGGGAACAACTCCGACTCAGACAAGAAAAGGAAAAGGAAAGAGAAAGTTGATCTTTGAAGTTGATGCCATGCAAGAGTTTAATAGCACGCTTAAGGCGAGCTTTGCAAAAGTGGATACCACTAGTTCAAAGTTATCTTTTGCAAAAGAGATAATTAAGGAGTGTAGGAAATTGCAAGTATACAGGTACTTTGGACGTGTGATCAACAAGGTCTATGATTGGTTGATGGTCGATGAAAATATAGCTATATCTTTCTTAGCGAAAGATGAGGAGCTTAGGATGTATTGGGCGAAAGAATTTTTTCAAACAATGGCCAATCAGAGAGGAGGGTCTCAAGGCCAATATTAGCCACAAAGCCATTGGCTCATGATAAGTATTTAAATTGCTATATTTGAGTATCTTAATTATTTACACCTAGCATGGAATTTCGATGAGTTGCAAGCTACCGGTACTTAAATTGTGTTATTTTTGTGAATCAGGACAGACCGGGGCAACTCAGTGAGGAAGTTAGGAATTTGAACCAAACTCAACAGAAGAAGCTGAATAACAGAGAGTCAGATGCAGGTTTGGTAACAAACGGTCTCATCTCTAGTGCACAAGTGCTAGACGGCCCCGCCCAACACATAAACTAGGCCGTCTACAAGGTTGGAAAACAAGGGATCAAACCCCTTTGGCATACGACCTCGTACAAGGCATGTATGAGGTCACAAACGAGTTGTTGGAAACATATACAGGGTCATTGGAATGTGCTAACGGACCCGCCTAAGACCTGGACGAGACCGTCTGACTATTGAGCTAGAACCAACCAAGTAAATGACCCTGTACAACCCGTGTACGAGGTCACGAATAGGGTCGTTTAAAGCCCCAACGAGGTCGTTCATTTTAGGAAACGGAAAAGTCCTCCACCAAACAACCCCGTCTACAATAGGGATGGCAACCCCCGACCCGATATACGGTTTCCGACCCGATCCGCCCTGAATGGGGAGATTTTTTTTGTTGAAGAGCGGGGCACGGGGCGGGGCTGGGCAGGGATTTTTTATGAGAAGGGCGGGGCGGGGCGGGGCTGGGCGGGTTTGGTAAACACCCATTTTAAATCCGCCCCGCCCCGCCCCGCTAAAAAAATTACAAACATACCCTATATATATATATATATAATATTATATATATTACATAGTGGGGCGGGGCGGGGCGGGGCGGGGCGGGGTATGAGGAAAAACCGCGGTAGCGGTTGTGGTATTGAAAACCTCATTATTTGGGCGGGGCGGGGTGGGGCGAGGGGTAGGGGACGGTTCAAGAGGGGCGATTGTGGTAGAACCCTGCCCCGCCCCCGCCTGCTCCATTGCCATCCCTAGTCTACAATGGGCTCTCAAGAAAGTAATATTGATCTATTGAGCCTAAGTGCCTCGTAAACTGGATTTCAACCCTGATGACACTAAGGGCTATAAATATTAGAGATTAGGGTTTTGAGAACAACTTTCAATTCCATTCATCATCCTTGGGGGCTCTCATCATCCATCATCACTACCATCTACCACTGGGAAAGATTTAGCTATTGGAAAAAGGGCACACCCGAGTTTGGAGCATCATCAGACAAGAACAGAGTATTAAGGGAGTATATACAACGGTCCTCGCTGATAGAGTTATAACAGTGTATCACTATCTTATGTCTTTATTAGTATTCATTACTGTATTTGCTATGTGTTCCTCTATCATGAGGAACTAACTCTTTAGATACTTGGGTTGTCACGCTCCAACCCGAATTTCGGGACCCCGAGCACGTGAGCAGATCGGCCGTAACCAAGTAAGACGCATCTCACTCGGCTACAAGGCCTCAGCAAGTAACAGCAAATAACATATAATCAAAATAAATATCCCAAATAACTTATTTAAAAAGTCTCAACGGAAAGAAAATAAAATAAGTGGGTCCTGATGCCCTACAAAAGCCAGGCCCTAAATGAGTGCTACAAAATAAAATAGTCTCTCACCAAGAAATAAAAGAGATCATCGAACCTCTGCAAAATACCCCGACCCTCGATTGGCTCATGAGTTCAATTCTCCTACTCCTCAGGATCTGAAAAAGAAAGAACAAGTGCGTGAGCTTTCGAATGGAAAGCCCAGTAAGTACCCCTTGCGGGGTTCAAAAAGAAATCATGATAACAACAGACTGATAAATCAAGTCAAAATAATGGGGACACGCCCCTCAAAACAATTCCTATGAGTCTACCACAAACAAGCATAAAGGTACGACCTCTATCTACAGCAACTCTCAAGCTCTACATCGAGTTCCAAAGGAAAGCTCATCAAGACATCTCCTCTGACCAGCATTATCAGGAACATGCTGGATTTCGACCCTCCGGTCTTGAGGTCCTTAGATCGCATGTCGATAGCTCCACGTCTTGCACGTGTCGACATGGCTAGCGAATCACCCCCACTGACGGGCAGGACAACCAGAGTATCGTTCCTCTGGCATGGTAAGCCGAAACGCCAAGGTGTCCCGTCCCTGATCGTTTCCCAAACGGAGCCCCCACGCTCCATTGAATCAGCGCGGAAGACCAAACAACAAAACAGGGATACCAACATCCCAAAACAACCCAAGCATGCTAAAAAAGAATTCCAAACAAATAAAGAAGTATGTATGGTCTCAAAAAGGCAATAACATCAATAACATGATATAAGCAAAGCCAAAGAATTCTCCGAAGAGTGGGTACGAGGCAAGTGTACTTACCTCAATAAATCGACCGGGATTATTCAGCAGAATCCTCGCCTGACACAACTCTGTCTCACAACCTGATAATAAATCCTATATCAGTAATTCGCAACATCGTATGATTCTAGATGTGTATGCAAAATGCTCTACTTGGGCCCAACCCACCTTAATGGGCCTTTCTTGAATCCTAAGTCACTGTCCTTAAATATTTACTCCTAACTGTTCATGTAGAACAAACCCAAGTAGCTTGGTGGTTAAGGCTCAGCACTTCCTTTCAAGAGTTCCCTGGTTCAATTCCCCCAACTTCCTTTTATTCCCATTATTTCCTTTTATAGCTTTATGTATTCAAACTTAGCTTGATTAATCATAAGTGAAAGAGGGTCTTGGTGGTTAAGGCCCACCAAACCCACCTGAGAGGTCTCAGGTTCAACCACCTTCTCTCACATCCTTTTATTTTTTTTTATTTTTGTTAGTTGATCTGATCTAGTCAGCTAGGTTGTAAAATGGGTACAGGCCCAATCTAATATAACAGATCAAATTACTTGATTTGGCTCAACCATTTTAGAGATTGCTCAGACTCAAGCAAAGCCCAATCACAATTGATCGAACCCAACTAGATTAAATTCCCAAGCTTGGCCCGATTCCATTACTAAACTGATTTGATCAAGCCACTTTAAATCTAAATCCGAACCCAACCCAAGCTAGCTAACTGGTTGCAATTACAAATAACTCAAGCCCAAATCATTTGATTGAACTCAACCATCTCAGTTGACTAGTTAACATCAACTACTCTAAACTGGCTGACCCAACCATGATTCTCTTTTAAACCAACTTGATCCATTCATACTTGATTTAATCAAATCAACTGATTAAAGTGATTAAAAACCTAACTATTAACTAACTAATCTAACTGTTTAAATAATTAATAGTTCCTCTCTCTCTTCTCTTTCTCTTGAGCAGGACTTCGCCGGTGACTATGAGGCTCCAGCTCCTTGCGACGACCGCCGGCGACACACGGGTGGCAGGCGCCGCTCCCGACTCGACGACCTCACCGGCCAACGGTAGTTGGCAAGCCAGACGATAGCCTCCTGAGTACCAGCTCTGCCCTGTCAGAGAGCAGCGTTCCCAACCAGGCCTCCTCCTTCTCTCTGATATCCATCTACTCGACCGAAGACGATGGAGGAAATACCCTCACTCTCCCTTCCTCTTCTTAACTACATGTATGCATGACAATCACTAGAAAAACAGAGACAAGAGAGAGACTTATAGAAGCTTTTCCGGCCGTGAAGCTGCGCCACAGGGGAGCAGTAACAATGGTGAAAGGTTCCTCGCAGCCCCCTCTTCGTCTTCTCCCCTCTGTTCCAATCACAGACGTGAAGCACCACCCTTTTCCTTCCTGGATTTCTCACGGTGAGATCGCTTGCCGCCGCTCAGTGAACTTCCAGGGTCCATGTACGCCGGTTTATATAGAAATCCGATGGTTCAAACGGGGAAATTACGGACTCCTTGATTGAGAATTAACATGGAATAGATCATCTATCTTCCTTATTTAGATCTTTCCATATTCTGCGGAGGAGTTAGGGTTCTCACACGGCGGCGCACTGGCGGAGGAGGAGGGCTTACCCGAGAAGGAGAAGATGATCGCCTTGCGTTCATCACTCGCTGCAACGAGCGGCTGAGATCATCGAGCTGGCGATCGACGAAAGAGGATTCTCCGATTTTGCCTTGGATCCATCACCACGTTTGATGGACGTCCCGGATTGTTAGGCGATAAATAGCTCACAGCTGCACTCATGCCTCGAACTTAATCGTCAATCTTAGATGGACGTCTCTGATCGGCCCGCACGGTAAGGGCACACGCACCGTCACCTTAGTAGTTGCATTGGACGGTTGGATCGTCGCCTTGCGATCCACACTTCCTCTGATCTTCAATCCCAGTCGTTGATTCTCTTAACTATCTCTCTCTGCATGGTTTCCCTGGTATTTGACAATTAACCCCCTGTACTTTTATACAATCCCATGTAGGTCCCTCCCTGTGAGAGAAGTTTAATTTAACTCAAGTCCTTGATCTTTTACGAATTTACAAAGAGGTCCTTGGCAGCCCCAATAATTCTAATTCATAAAATTAACCAAATATTCCCTTCCCTCTCAATCATCACCTATTAAGTCTAAACTTGGGATTTAATCAACTATCCCCTTTTCTTCAAACAAATCCAAGAAATTTCCAACCCTAGAAATTTCCATTAATTAAATAAATCAATTCCAATTTATTCCCTCTTTTTAATCAAATCTGAGAGATTCCAAACTTGGACATTTCCTTTAATTAAATCAATCAATTAATTAACTAAACTAATGTTTATTTACTTGCTCCCTTCATGCTCCCTTCATGTTCTCCAAACATGCTAAACTAATGGGGATTAGGATATTTTAAGTAGAGATGATATTTTCTCTCATGAGGGTCCCACCACAACAATGTTCATTAAATGCTCTTAATGAGCAACCTTGAAAGGATAAAAGAAAGAGGAAGCCTGGTTCTGGGAAGAGAGGGAGCTCTCTCGAGGAACTTCGTCCGGTGAGTTCTATTCTCTCTCTACAAGCTCCGGTAGGCCAACGAGCCTTTTTCTCCCCCTCCGATGAGCTTCGACCACGACGAGGACTTTCTCTTTCACCTAGCTGTATGCGAGCCGGCAAGCTCCCTTATTTCTTTCCCTCATGGGGCTGTGGGGCCGGCGAGGCTCCTCCCTCCCTTTGATGGGCACTGACGCTGATGAGACAACGAGCCTTCTTTTCCCTTGGACAAGCTCCAGGAGGCTTTCTCCTCTCTTCGCGAGTTCTTTCTCTAGCGAGCCTCTTTCTCCTTCCGACGAGCTTCGGCAGGCTTCTCTTTTCTCTCTATAGGAGTTTCGGTCGGCCGGCGACTCCTTCACCACGAGGTCGACGAGACACCGACAAGGTTCTCTCTCTTTATGATATCCGATAGGCCGGCGGTCCTCCTCTCATACCGACTTCGACCGGCGAAATCCTCAGCTCCACAGCGTACAGGAGGTTTTCCCCTCCTCCAACGAGCCCCGACAAACTCCGACGGGCTTTCTTCTTTCTCTCTCTAACTGATTTATGGAGTTCCTTTCTCTTTCTCTTGGTTGAATGAGATCGACGGGCTCTGGCCCTCTCTCCCTCTCAGACAAACCCCGGTGATGTATACTCTAATCTTCTCGATTGCATGAGGCCTATGAGCCATCTTCTTTATTGTAAAAGGCCTGCGAGCCATTCTCTCAACTGCATGAGGCCTTTGAGCAATTCTATTTCTCTGACGGGATCCAGCCAGTGAGCCGCCCACTCTTGTTCTTTTGAACTGATGTATTCCTCTCCAAGAGGATCCGAAATATTGTACTCGACTTGTACATAGTGGATTGACTTCTCAACAGGTCCCGTGGTTTTTCCCCAAATTTACGGGGTTTTCCATGTATACCGGGTGTTCTTTTATTTATGCTTTGCATATTTACTTTTATTTTTCTATGATCGTAGTACCTCAAATATAAATTCTTGACCGTTAGACTAGATCGGTGTTGATCTCCAGGCGACACCGATTTTTATCCGTAACACAATATATTTTTGTTTCCTGCTCATTCCATTACAGAAAGCATTGAGTTATAACTTACTCTAATTTCTGCATTATGGTTTGCATTTGCTTGTTTGGCTTTAACTTCTGCAAAGACATTCCTTTTGAGGTCTTGTTATAACATGTGCCTTCAGGTTATTCTGGCTTGCATCTGCTACATGAAAATTGCATCAAATCTAATTAAACTTTTATTTAAAAAAAAAAATCTAATTAAGCTAATTAATAAAATACTCAAAATAAATTAATGAATTTATTAAACTAATTAAAGGTTAAACTACTTTCATCAAATCTTAAAGTTAAAGTAATTAATAAAATACTTAGACTAAGTTAATAAACTAATTAAAAGTTAAACTAATTTCATTCAATCTTAAAGTTAAACTAATTAATTTAATAAATGAAGTTACAATATTTAATTTAATAATTAAAGTTAAACTAATTATTTTAACAATTAA
Source organism: Dioscorea zingiberensis (assembly GCA_026586065.1). Lineage (NCBI taxonomy): Eukaryota > Viridiplantae > Streptophyta > Magnoliopsida > Dioscoreales > Dioscoreaceae > Dioscorea > Dioscorea zingiberensis. The sequence continues at coordinate 20,761,425 of CM048825.1, read as the reverse complement.
TTTAAATTAATAATAAATATGACAAACTAATTAAACTAATTAAATGTTAAACTAATTTCATGAATTCCTAAATTAAGTTAAACTAATTAATTTAATAATAGAATTAAAAGTTTTGACTAATTAATAAAGTACTTAACTAATTTAATAAATTAATTAAAAGTTAAACTAATTTCATCAAATCTTAAAGTTAAACTAATTAATTTAATAATTAAAGTTAAACTAATTTCATTTAAATTAATTAATTTTATAATTAATTTAAACTAATAATAAATTTGATATACTAATTAAAAGTTAAACTAATTTAATCAAATCTTAAAGTTAAAAATTAATTTAATAATTAAAATAACATTAAAAAGTTGGTATATGAAGGGTGGGGGTAATCTCACTATGGTGTGTTCATATCCCCTAAATATATCAACCAAACACATGCCTTCCAGTTTCAGATTTACAAATCCTTCCAACCAAACACAAATTCCTGTAATACAATATTTCCAGTTATATCTAACCAACACCAGATTTGACTGCAATGTATTTCAAGTTACAGTGTAACGACAAATCCACTGTATTTCCAGTTACATCTAACCAAACGCCCCCTTAGATTGATCGGTGAACAAGCGCTTCTCTCTCTTTTAGAGCTTTCTCCTTCTTTGTCTCCATTCTCTATCCTCTTTCTAGCTCTCTCTTTTCCAGGTATCCTTTCTGACTTAAGCGTCAGAAGCTACCCTAGGGCACGAGCGCTTGGTCCTTTCTTCCTTGCAGATCATCTTCACAGCGAGACATGATTCCCAAAGGTTTGATCCTTGGAGCACCAGATGATTTAGTAAGCAAGAAGCTTCGTTTGAAGAGCTGTCTATACAGCTAATCTTTCCCCAAATTCTTAAAATTAGATGGATTGATTTCTCATCCATTAATCTAGATCTATTCTAATATCAAAGAAAGAGCAGCTTTTAACATCAATAATATATAAATTAGATTATACTTATAAAGTTTGTGGAACCATTTCAACTCATCTTGCAATTCTCTTTGCCCCTCTTAGTTCAACACATGAGGATTGTTCTCTATTTTCTCAGCAAGCATTTTGCCCCCATGAAGAAAGTTAGGGGAGGATAACGCGATACCCATGCGCACATACCCTCACCTTGTGGTCATCGAGGTTCGAACATGGGATTGTCCCAACCAACAAAACCCTACACAAGGTACCCGATAACAATAGGCCACGAGGCCGTTGGTCTATTGGGATATATGTAAAGGAAAATTAACATTCAACTTAACTATCTTGTTTGTGTCCTCTGCTCCTCAGGTCTCCTCTTCTTCCACGACGTGTCATTTGTAGGGCTTGTCAACTTATTTTTTATTTTGATAAATGTGGACAAGCCACTAGAACCACACCGTAGACGTAATTCGAACCCGTCACCCTCTTTTCGTGAGAGGAACGAGTTACCAACTTTCTTTGTGAAAGTTGGTGGCTTGTCAACTTGTCTGAGGGTACTCTTCAAGAATTGATGTGAAGAATGCTGCCAACAATTTTTGGATCATAGTGTCCCTTGAATTTATAACTACTGCAAATGCAGACTATGTAAATAAAGCTTCTTCAATTTTGATGTCCCACACTGAATATATGGGCTACATTTTGTCACAAGGGACAGTTTTTATTGGCCAACAAATTGTTATTCATCTTGAAAATTTGCAGTAAATCACACTGTTCCTTATGCCAGTTTAGATAAATCTCAAACTCTCACTCTGCCAACAGATTATTAGTTTGCATTATTATATATAAAACAAATAAAAAATTATTTTCTTCAAGTAATCACCAAATTATTTATTTCAAACATTATTAGTCAGAGCAAAGTCATGAACATTATTAACTTGTAACACATTAACACCTACTAAATTTTACTTATATTTTTAATGAATTTTCTCCCACTTTCTATCACACTCAAATTTCTTGATCCCTTATAATCAATCAAATTAAAAGTAATATTAATTTTATCCTCTTCAACTGCCTTTTACCATTCAAAGTAGTCTACCAAACAAATATTAAAATGTATATAAAACCATCTATTCAACTACCCTTCGGGAAAAGTCAAACCAACGGTCCTGATTCTTCTAAACCACGCCATCGCCTTCTGATTTGATCCTACGGACCTGATGCGCCTTCTGGAGGCTCCGCGTCGGCGATCTTAAGCATGCCACGTATTCACCCCAGAATGCGAGCTGACAGAGATGCTGAGAAACGGATTCATTGACGTTTCCCATTCGACCTCTATTTTTTTATTTATTTAAAGTTTGTTCCAAATTATCTATAAATAAAAAGATATTTATTTTGTTAAAACCAGCTACATCTCACTTAATTTTTAAATCTTCATTTAGGTTTTAAAATATTAAATATTATACATGTATTTCGTTTCCCGTTTGACGATGACCACAGTAAGTGTTCTGCATGTTTCGTTTCCCCTCATGGCGAAACTAGTTCCCAATCAGCGACTATATTAGAAACCGCAGTGACCTCTCGACCGCATCATCGCTGGATTCTTGTCTTCACTTCGTCAATGGCCGCCGAAGCGAACGGCGAGGACCGTACCGGCGCCGGATCTCCGGCAGTGTTCAAGGGGACAGACTATTCTCTTGTGCGGACGACGGTAGCGCTGGCTCTGTGGCTTGGGGCCATTCACTTCAACGTCGCCCTCGTCCTCGCCGCTGTGTTTCTCCTACCCTTCCATCTTGCTTTCGCGTCAGTGATCCCCCTCCTCCTTGTTGTCCTTATAGTTCCTCTATTGAATCTTTAATTTCATCTCATTTCCTCTTTCAGAGTGCTCGCTTTGCAGCTGTTCTTCATGGTGACCCCTTTGAATGATAGGAATAGATGGGGAAGGAGGTTGTCAAGGTGGGGGCTTTACTTGTTTTTGTTGATTCTTTCGGGTTCTGAATATAATTTCTTTTGCTTATGTTTGTTTTTTGTTTGATGGTGGGGTTGGGGGTTGAGGTTTTAGTCAAGTTGCGAGCTTGATGCTTTATACACGAGCTCCGGGAACAAAATAATGTTCTTTGGCTATTTTTTGTGGTTCTTTTGATGAGAGGAGTAGCCGATGGTGCTTATTTGGGGGTATCTATTTTATTGAATGATTTCAAGTTATTTACAGAACCTATGCTTTGTTCTTTTATATATATTTTTTTGTTTGTTTGTCTTTTTTTTTTTTTTTGTTTTTTGCGATTTTAAACTTTCTTTTTCTTGGGTGGATGATGATGTAGGTATATATGCAAGTATGCGACTGGTTATTTTCCGCTGACTCTGCATGTGGAGGACTTGCAGGCGTTCGATCCGAACCAGGCTTATGGTGAGCTAGCTTGCTTTTCTTCTTTTTCGTCTTTATGCTGCATAACTTTGGTATTTTCTGATTAACTTTTGGTAGATTCAGATTCGTCTTTGATTTTGTTGGGTATTTCCATTTTTGGTTGATATTTGAGTGCCCTGGGAAATTTCTGAGATGATTCAAGTGGACTTTTAATTAAGAGTTGGATCCATAAATGGATGCATTCTAATCCTTCTTTGAAAAGTTGCTCTTTGATTTTTTTCTTCTTTTTTTTTTCTGGGAGTAATAAAAGAGTGATAAGGAGTGAGATTCAAGTGGCATGGTGTTGAATCTTAATATTCTTGGATCTTCTTATTCACTTTGTTTATTTTTCTTTTTGTTACTTCATAGATGTATTCATCATGTAATCTTATTTTCTATGCAAGATCTGTTTTTTCTCTTGCTAGTGGAGTTATTTATGTTCCTTTTTTTCTGGATTAATGATTCATTCTTAGCCAGATTCTTTGCATTTAGTCCTTTAAAATTTGGATTTGAGTTCATTTGGAGTGATTTTCATGCAGTTTTTGGTTATGAGCCACATTCAGTGTTGCCAATTGGGGTCTGTGCTCTTGCTGATCACACTGGTTTCATGCCCCTGCCAAAGATTAAGGTCCTTGCTAGCAGTGCTGTAAGGTCTTCTACCTTGTTCATTGTTATCATTTGAATAGTTCAGCTAAATTGTGGATATAACTTATATTTCTGCTATTATTTAATCTTTCACCAGGTTTTCTATACACCATTCCTGAGGCAGATATGGACATGGCTAGGGCTTGTCCCAGCAACAAGAAAAAATTTCTACAAGTACTTGGAAGCTGGTTACAGTTGCATCATTGTGCCAGGTGGTGTGCGAGAAATGCTCCATATGGATTATGATACCGAGGTAAGTATTTTGTACTTTATGCATTTGTTTTCATCAGCATAATATCTTTTATAGTGTCTCATTTACAGATTTTTAGACTTCTCAATGGTGTACCTGTGTTCCATGCTGAGCCAACCAATGCACAAGTTTTTGGCTCGCATGGATTGGACAGAAAATTTTAACCAACCACTTGTTTTTGTTTTTCTTTTTTTCCTAAATTTATTTATTTATTTATTTTTTATTTATTTATTTATTTTTTTTGTGATGAGGAAGGCATATGTTCTTGTATGGGTTTCTCACAAGAAACGTATATGTTCATATTGACCTCTTTGGATGGATGCTGCTGATTTTCTTCCTTTAGCAATCACAATCACTACCTACTAGGACCTGAACAAACTAAATTTAGCATCCACATCCTTAGCTGATTGTTTTAGCAGATATGTGTGTGTTGCAATGCTATAAAAGCATAGCAGTAGAAAGTGTGAAAGTATATTAATGACAGCTTCATATGCGCCAGACAAACTGTATTGAGTTTATGCTTTTATTTATATTAAAGATGGCTAAGAAAACGGCATCCACGTGCAGATATGTATGGATTTGGAGAGAGAGAGAAGGATAAAGATATGATCCCACCATAGTTCTAATATCTCAAGTAATTTAAGCTCCAAGTGAACTTTTGGAAATTGCTAAACCTCCTTGAAAATAACTAGATAACAATCACTCTGATAATATGGTTGGAAAGTAATAGAGAAGATTTTGTTTGCCAGTTAGCTGCTATACTGCATTAATCTTATGATTCCTGATATAAACTTATTGGAAAGGATTGAGAGAAACAACTTAAGATATGTGTTTTTATATCTTCTGCGTGTGTTTTGCCTTACTTGAAATATGATCTGGGAGACTCTAGATTACGGGGAAGTACTGTGTTCATTGTCGAATCAATTATTGTAATACTCAATTAAGTGATTCAATTTAAAGTTAGGTAAAAAATTTGTTGGATCTTATTTGGGCATATGATTATTTTATTTTATTTTTTATAAAAAAGATTGTTTCAGTGTGAAATATACTGGAGGGAACTATTTTTGGTTCTGCTTAATCTGAAAGGCATGACCCTTGAGCACTTTTAGAGTCCCTGCTTTTCATGTATTAGAAGGTCTCTACTTTGGAATCCAGCAGTCTGTAATACTCATTTTGGATGGAAGCGGAATCAGTCACTTTATCATTTGACTTAATTATAGTCTCCAGCAATAAGAAAGTATGCTGGATATGCCCAATTCATGTACTAGTTTAGGATGTTCATGCTGCCTTAAGGACTTTCCTGAAGTTTGGAGTGTTGCCCTGAGCAGATGGTGTGGCATTTGTACAATTCGGACCACTAACTACATTCTTTTATCTTCTGAACTTGTCAAACCAGTTAAATAGTGTGATTAATTGAGGCCTTTCATATTTTCAATAGCAATTCTTTCTGTTGTCATGTTCTTACTCCCTTGTCCACACATAACATGTGTGTGCACATAATTTCCTTACTGTTTCAAAAGCCTCTTGAATGTTTTCTTCTAGTAGTGGGGTAACAATTTTGTTGGGTATCATTTATAGGTTGCTTTTCTCAAATCACGAAAGGGGTTTGTACGGATAGCTATGGAGACAGGTCGACCAATAGTTCCTGTTTTCTGCTTCGGGCAGGTAATTAGCTTATTTTCTTATGATATATGTGCCACACAAACTGATTTTATCTATAGAAATCTTCTAGTCATCTGTTAGTGCACTATACTCTATATCTGTTCTGTTCTAATTTATGATTTTGTGGTCTCCCTTTCTTGTTTTTTTTTTTTTTTGCCTACACCATAATGGAGGAATTACTCTTTCTATGTAGTGTCCTCTTTTAAAGTTGTTGCCATTTAACACTATTAGGCATCTAACACTATTTTGGATGGACAGCCCAAAAGTATTCTGGTTCCTTTCTCTATCTAGGTTCACATGCATCAGTTCATGTGCTCTATAGTTTCATAAGTAAAACTAATGCTTTTATCTATAGAAATCTTCTGTCATCTGTAGTGCACTGTACACTATATCTGTTTTGTTGTTCTAATTGATGATTTTGTGGTCTCCCTTTCTTTGTTTTGTTCGCCTACACTAAAATGGATGAATTGCTCCTTCAATGTTGTATATCCTCTTTTAAAGTTGTTGGCATTTAACAATATTATGCATTTAACACTATTTTAGATGGACAGCCCAAAAGGATGTTGGTTCCCTTATCTACATGCACATGCAATTGGTTCATGTGCTCTGCAGTTACATAAGTAAAACTAATAGTTGTCTACTTGTCTTTGAGTTGGACACGATATATCAGATTTTGTGACAAAAATTACACTACATTTATTTATCTATTTATTTATTGCCTTCTTTTCTTGGCCATCAGAGTTATGTTTACAAATGGTGGAGGCCCGGTGGCAAACTACTAGTTAACATCGCTCGAGCAATAAAGTTTACTCCAATAGTCTTCTGGGGGAGATACGGGTACTTGTTAGCTTTGAGAGTTTCCTCTTTTTTATCATTTCCTTTGCTAAATCAGATGTGTGCTCCCTTTTTTTCTAGAACACCCATACCTTTTCAACACCCGATGCATGTTGTTGTGGGGAAACCTATTGAGGTGAAGAAAAATCCCAAGCCAACTGTAGATGAGGTATGGAAACTCCACACCCTTCCATTTTAATTTGTTAAAAAGCAAAAGCATAGGAATTGGCGTAAATTAAGGTGGAATTACATTAAATTTTGTTTGTATGTACAGGTAAATGAAATTCATGAACGGTTTGTTGTTGCCTTACAAGATCTCTTTGAGAAGTACAAGGCCAAAGTTGGTCATCCTGATCTCCACTTGAGAGTTCTATAACATGAGAACTACAACAATATGTTCTATCTGCTCTATTAAGTTGATTATGGTTTACTCTCCAAAGGAAATAAACCACTTGAAGCTAGTCTGCCCGGGGGTGCTTGTATTCTCTCGTTAAGTTGCACAATGCTCAGCCCCCATCTGTAGTCACCTGTGATTCTGCTACAATCTCTGTACTTTATGTTGTGCTTTTCAATGAAAGATAAACCTTTCCTTCATTCCTGACAATCTGTTCATTGTGAGTAGTTGCATTGCTTTGATGCTGAATTAATTGCTGAAGATAATACAGATAACAAACACATCATTCCAAGCACACAATGGATTAATTTGGTGAAGAAATGGTACACCAAATGGTTGAATGCTTTGAAGTCATTCATTTATTAGATTAGCCAAACTGATGGCACATCAGTATAAGAAGGCTGATTACAGGATGAGAATGCATTGACAATCAACAGTATACATGTTTAGAACACAGTAACTGAATAATGATGGACTCCATCATCAATCATTATCACTTGCCATTTATTTACATGAGTAATCGTGAACACAGGGAAAAACCAAAACATACAAACTCCACAAATGCAAGCTGAGATCTGGAGTTTGAAAGAATCATATTGATTCTATGGCTTGACTGACACTATACTTTTCTACAGGTTGTCGGATTCCAACTCCGGCATCCATTAGTCCATGCACAACCGGACATTGCAAGCACCAGAAGGGCATGAGAATCTACACACTTGACAGCAGTGGAACAAGAGCACTCCAGCTCTTGTGCTTCCAACTCCATCCATTGGAGTTACTGGAAGATGACACTCTGATATCTCTAGTGACCATGACTATGGACAACCTACAAAAGTTTGAAATTAACAGCTAGGATGAGGATTAATGATTGATTATAAAGAACATTTTTTGTATTAGTCACAAGCATTAAATAGGTAATAAAAAGTGAAATTTACCTTAAGAATGCAAAGATGATAGTTTGCAAGGCAAGACAAGCAGGCTACTCAGGTGGTAGTGCTGCTTTCCTTAGTCCTGCTGCAATCTAAGGATACCTGTGGTCATAGAAATGTTACAAATATAATTAACAAAGATGAAGAGCAAAAAGAATTTATCAGGGAGAAAGATGTACCCCAAGAATTTGTTCATTTGCTCCTTTCAACTTGCTGTTTGGTCTGAGCCACCACTGCCTTGGGTGAACTGGGGTGAATGAGCAGGAACTAGGAACTGCGGCTGAGCTTGAACCGGGGCAGCTGCTAACCCTGAATAAACAAAATCATCATGTGTTGAAAACTTTAAATATCATGGCCAATTCGAGGTAAAAGACACAACTCTAAACATGTAGAATTGTTGCACATAATCCATGACAAGGGTTCATAGACAAGGAAAAGATCAAATAAATTATGTTCAATTCAATAAATTCTATACAACATTGAATAACAGAATGCTAAATAGATGAGTTAGTATTAGAAAAAAAGATGACAATATCTAATTTGCATTTAGTTGAACAAAAGTATGACTTGGAGGCTAATCGAAAAACCTTCATTGTTTCACGTCAATATCAGACATTGGTATGAATAAACTTAGTATTATTTATACCAAGATTTGTGTGATTGTCTATATCTCTCCTATGTTATATACCTACGTCAATATACTAATTTCCACGATTTTGATAAAATATACCAAAAATAAAAAACAAAAATAGTAAGCACTCAAATAGCTAAGCAACAAAAATCAACCAAAAAGAAAAGAATTTCCTATACAGAAAATTTGCCTGCAGGATAAGCTTGAATTGCAGGCACATGTGCAGCTGTAGCTCCACTAACATTTGGTCCTGTTATCTGTACTAGATGATGACCAGGCATTGTGTAGCTCTGAACTGCAGCATATCCATGCCCAGGTGGCAGAGTAGGGCTCATCTGGCTAATTGGGTAGTTCGTGGTATTTATTGTTCCAGGAATACCATATACTTGAATATATTGTTGCCCTGTGTATGGGGTATATACATTCTGCAAGTAAAAAGACACCATAAATTGACGCATCCACAACATCCTAGCTAAATACTCCAAAGGAAAAGGGTAAATATTGGTTTTCCTACCTGCGGATAAACATATTCAGGACCATAAGCTGCGTACCTGCAAACCAATGCCGGTAAAGTCTATTAGTACTTATTCAGGTTTTTGCATATCAGTTTATATAGCAAATAAACCATACTTTGAGCAATAAATCATTCGTTGCAAACAGAACAGATAGCTTTCGGGCTTTATTAAACCCTGTGAGTTGATGGCTAAGTCAAAAGTTGTCTATATTCTGCATAAATATAGCTGTGATTGCCAGGATCACTACTATTTGAGACACACACACATCATATGCTCAAAAATGTCTTGGCATTCCCGAAACAGTAAAATCACATGAGAATAACAGTTATGCCTTTAAATCTCTTATTACAGAGATGCATCACAACCAATCATCTAATGATTCCATCATTCTATTTTCAAACTAAAACAAGTAAATCAGAGTCCCTCGTATCTTAATATTTGCAGTCATTTATCTAGGTTGCAACTAGATATCATGCCAACCAGACAGTTATTTTCTCAACAACAGTATATACATCAGCAACATTGGCCAAGTGTTATAATCTGGAATCAATATTCAAGCAAATTTTAAAATTCAAAGTTCATTAAGCTGTCATTGTATTCCAAAGATCAACTCACCCATATGGTGGATAGGCGAACCCTTGTTGATAGTTGTATGGAATTGGTTGACTATAGGAGGGGCTTCCGACATAAGCACCCCGCACAACTGGGATACCTCCATAGTACGGGCCAGTAGACCTTACTTGTGCTACAAAGGAACAAAACAATGTAACAAGCATTTGCATCAGAAGTACAAGTGGTGCCTGCCCACAGTGTTCACAGAAAACATAGGCAACAATGGAGCTGATTCAGTTTCTTCATGTTTCAATCTTCTATAATATAAATTAATGCCGGAAATAGCATTACGTGAAGATGAAAGTATACCTACATTCTACAATACAGATTTAAACATGAAATGAACAACTGTAATATCCCCATGAAGATGCCTGCAAAGCTACAACAATAGCCATAAATGGATTCAGCAGGGAGCAAATAACAACGCACCATAGGGAAGAGAAGACCGAGGCCTCCCCAATGAAGCCAAGTTGCAGTTCGCCCGGCGGCCATCAATGATGGGGCTGGGATCCACGCATGCTCTCCTTGCTGATTCAGGATCACGGAACGTCACCTAAAACCCTCCATAAAAACCATCACAATAGACCAACAATCAAATCATTTGGTTCTTCAATCGAAAAGCAGTCACTTTTTTCTTCAATCCATCAAAAAAAGCATTCAAAATCCGAGTTTTTTTTCGAAAGAGATACTCACAAAACCGTATCCTTTTGACCGGCCGGTGTTCTTGTCCGTGATCACGACGGCCTCGAGGATCTCCCCGAACAGCTCAAAGTGCCGCCGGAGCGTCTCGCTCTGCGTTTCCCAAGCCAGGCCACCGACGAACACCTTGGTGTAGGTCGTGTCCCCGAATGGCGAATTCAGAAAATGAAGCCCAGAGCCCGATCCCGGGCCAGGGACCGGGCGATGAAAAGCCATCGACTTTCACCTTGAAGATCACCTAAAAAACCAAAACCTGGAAATCCAATCGAGCTAAAAGCTGATAAAAATCCAACCAGTAAACCCTTGGCGTAACTAAATTCCAGAAACAAAGCAAGGCCTGATTCGATTGGCAACACCTACGAATCAAATCAAGCTCCAAGGTACAGAGAGGCTAAAGGTTGGGGTGATGCTTGGGTCGAAATTGGAAACCCTAGGTGGCATGAAACCCCAACCTTTGCTGGAGGATTGGCTCAAATTGGATGTGTTTTTGGTGGAGACCAATGGAATATGGCATGGAATTGCAGCAAAATATGATCTTTTTGCTCAAGGATGTGTAGGGAGGGATCTCTCGAAAAGATCAGAGATTGAGAGATGGAGAGAGATGATCTGGATTAGAGAGCACTTTGGGGGATTCTCAAAGAAAGCAAAGAGTGAGTATGTAGAAACTAGAAAGAGAAATGGGACCCTTGCCTTCCCTTCTCCTCTAGTTCTACTTCTCTTCTCTCTTGCTCATTATTATTGTTGTTATTATTTATGATTTAAAAATAGAAATTATTTTTCCCAGTAATTAGGAGACCTTACTCACTCAATTCATGCTTGTTTTTTAATTTCTGAAAACATGAAAATTATGTGAGAAATTCCCACCTTGAAGATCACACTACTCTGTTTTAGTTGGATCCATGATATTATATTGGATTATTAAATATGAATACATGATAACAAGTATTCATCCACTCTTTTTAAATTGATTAATTATGGTATTGGATTCCTTGTGAGTTGTGACCCAGACTCAATCCTTTTGTCTTCACAACAGGCGCCATATTGCAATTTCTTTTTCAGCAGCAACTCTAATAAATGTAATAAATGCATCAGAAAAGAAAATTAAAGAGTCTTTGTAATTAATGCATTCATAGAAACTATATCTGATAGTCAAGACTAGTGGAAGTGCAAGTAATGTGAAACTTGGAAAGTTAATTTATATCTTAATTTCAGTAATTAAGTTTGTCACATCAAAAAGGAGGAAAAAAGTGATTGTTGGCATTGAGTGTGAGGTGTAACACAGTATGAATAGTATGAATGGTGGACAACTTGTACTGCTTCCATAAAATCAGTCTGTTTGCTGCTCATTTCTCAAGTTCTAGTAGGTAAGAGCTTTCCAAGTCTTGATTGATAATTAGGTTTGTTTAACAATCCAAGAAATATATTGTCGTAGACTGTACAAAAACATTATATACATATGTGTGTATCTATCTTTATATACAAGTTTTATTCTAATTTTTTTCTAAAAAAAAAAGAAAAAGAGAAAAATAAAAGCATTGATTTCCTTCATCTACCATCCACGTCACGGTCATAGCATTATTTATTCCAACATGCAAACATGTTGTGTGTGTGTGTGTGTGTGTGTGTGTGTGTGTGTGTGTGAGGGAGGGAGAGAGAGAGAGAGAGAGAGAGAGAGAGAGAGAGAGAGAGAGAGAGAGAGAGTTTATCCACAAATCCAACGAAAAAAGAAAAACTCCAAAATATTTCTAAAAAAAAGGACTTTCACCTTAACATGATAGTGAGTTGTGATTGGAGGAAAGGTGCCATATATTTCCAGGCCCACATAGGTGTCATTTCCGCTCATTATTTTAGTAAAAATAAAATAAGTAGCCAGTGTGCATTGTTGACCAATACAAGCATCTCAGCTGGTGCTGCGATGCAAGAACTAGAACTTGGGTCCTTGGGGCGAGTAACAAATCATGTCATCCTGAGTTGGAATCTCTCCTAACTCTTTAACTACTTGTCATTAATTTCCTGAAATGATGTTCCATGGAAGTTGGGAAGACATCGGGTTGTAAACGAGCCGGATCAGCTCGGGGGTGACGCTCAGTTAAATTCATAACAATAACTTACTTCTCTAACTTATATTCTTTCACAAATGAGAGATTGGGGATTAAATTAGGCCTGTCGTATACTTCTACTGATTTGTTCATATTTATTAAAAAATTAAATTTATTATAAATTAAATTCTAATTTTGGACTGAATTGCTTGAGATATGAGGTAATCACCCTTCTTGCTCATTCTTTTATATCCTTTGTTGTTCTTTGGTGATGACAGGTGTGAGGTGACGTGACTGACGTGACAACAAGACAAGCTAAGCACAGGCCTGCTAAAGTGTAGAAGAACACGGCCTCGAGCACAGGCATGCTGACGATCGTGCACATCTCTATTTGCAGAGTTGCTAAAAGCTGTTGCAAAGCATAGGCGTGCAGTTGAAGAGCACGGGCGTGCAGAAGAACACGGGCTCGAGCACGGGCGTACACATCTCTGGAAAATTCTCTATTTGCGCATAGAGTCAAAACACGGGCGTGTTCATCTGAAGCATAGGCGTGCTTCGACTTAAGTTAGGTTATTTTAACCTCGATGGCTGGTTATTTGTTAATTGTAATTGAAAGTGGGAAAAATCTAGGGTTTGGAGTCTTGAGATGAGAAACATTATTCTTTTAGGTAAGGGTTTCTTCTTGGGAGACGACGAGCTTGAGGATTATTCAAGCCATCGCCATTTACTCATTTAGTGGATTCTCTGTTCCCCGCCCCCATAGAGATATAGGCATCTTTGCCGAACTCCACGTAAATTCCTTGTGTTTGATTTGTGAGTATTCTCTTTCTCTTGCCCTATTTTGTGTGTGTGGTTAGAGATCTTGCTTGACAAGTTGTCTTGAACATTGATTGTGTGTGAGTGGTGCTTCCGTGGAGGGTGAATTATAGAGATTTACCCCAACAATTGGTATCAGAGCTACAGGTTTATAGCTTGGGAAATCTCTGCACACGAGGTGTTCAACGAAGTTCTTGAAGGATGTCTTCGACTAGTAATGCAAAGGTGGGGAAGTATGAGATTTAAAAGTTCAATGGGAAGAAATACTTCTTCTATTGGAAGATGCAGATGAAGAATTTGTTGATTTCACAGAAGTTACACAAGGCTCTCTTGGGGAAGGAGAAGAAGCCGAAGGATATGAGTGATGAAGATTGGGAGGATCTTGACATGGATGCACGCACTGAGATTATCCTTTGTTTGGATAGGGATGTCGCCTTCTTGGTGAATGACGAGGAGACAGCGGCCGACGTGTGGTTAAAATTGGAGGCCAATTTCATGACCAAGACATTGACGAATCACATCTACCTGAAGACCAAGTTGTATACTTGCAAGATTGAGGAAGGCACCTCTCTCCTGGACCACATAAACAAGTTTGAGAGGATAGTTTCAAGCTTGAAGGATGTGGATGTCAAAGTAGATGATGAGGATCAAGCCATACTATTGCTGCTTTCTTTGTCACATTCATTTGAGAATTTGGTACAAACTTTGATTCTTGTGGGTAACACTCTTTCCATGGATGAAGTCAGAACGTCACTAATATCAGATGATCTTAGGAAAATGGCAACTAGTGGAAGAGTTGACAAGGAGTAGGCACAAGGGTTGGTTATCAAAGGAAGATCAAAAGAAAGAGGAAAATGGCAGAGAGGCAAGTAAAGGTCAAAATCAAGACCTATTACAAAAGTAATTTGTCTCAATTGCGTAGAGTTTGGGCCTTATAAGGCGGACTGTTCCAACAAGAAAGTAAATTAAAGGAACAACAACAACAACAACAACAACAACAACAACAACAACAAGGGGAAATAGGACAAACAAGAAGCAAGTTTTGCTTCGGATGGGGACAATAAAGAATGTTACATGGTGAGTCATGTTGGAGATATATCCGGGAAGTGGATTCTAGATTCTAGTTGCTCCTACCACATGTGTCCGAATAGGAGATGGTTTTCTACCTATAAAAGCATAGAAGGTGGCACTGTTTTGATGGGCAATGATCATGCATGCAAGACAATTGGGATTGGTTCAATCAGGATCAAGATACATGATGGGATGATCAGAACTTTGACAGATGTGAGACATGTTCCAAACTTGAGAAAGAATTTGATTTCTCTTGGTGCATTGGATTTCGAAGGTTGCAAGATTGTAGCCGGGAAGGGAATTCTAAAGGTTGTTCATGGTTCTATGGTCGTGATGAAAGGTGTTTGTTATGGCAATCTATATGCTTTGTTGGGCAGGACAATCAATGATAATGCTGCAGTTGGGATCTCAGGAAGCACTAACCCATCAGATTGCACTAAACTTTGGCATTTGCGCCTTGGGCATATGTCAGAAATTAAAAGGGTCTAACTTTGCTTAGGAAGGAAGGCTTGTTGAAGAATTTGAAAAAACCTTGCATGGAGTTTTGCGAGCACTGTGTGTATGGAAAGGCACACTGGGTCAAGTTCGCTACAAGTAAACACAGGAGCAGAGGAGTATTGGACTTAGTGCATACAAACGTATGGGGACCGGCTAAGGGTGGTTCCAGATACTTTGTCTCATTTGTCGATGATTATTCTAGATATGCTTGGGTATATTTTCCGAAATATAAGAATAAAGTATTTGAGATATTCAAGCAGTGGAGAGCAATGGTTGAGAACAAAATAAGGAGGAAGGTGAAGACAATCAGATTAGATAATAGTATAGAGTACATTGAAGGTGCCTTCAAGGATTTTTGTGATCAGGAGGGCATTGTTTGACACTGGATAGTCAGAGACACACCACAACAAAATGGGGTCACAAAGAGACTTAACCGAATACTACTTGAGAGAGCTAGATGTATGCGATCAAATTCTGGTATGAGCAAAGAATGGTGGGCAGAGTCAATTGCTACAGCTTATTACTTAGTGAACAGGGCTCCACATTCTACTTTTGATGGAGATACACCTTACTGTAGGTGGTCAGGGGAACATGCAGATTATGATGGATTGAGAATTTTCAGTTGCACAACTTATTATCATGTAAGGAGAATAAGCTTGATCCTAGAGCCAAGAAGGCAATCTTCTTGGGATATGTAAAGGGAGTGAAAGGCTATCACCTATGGTGCTTGGAAGATTCAAAGTTTGTGATTAGCATAGATGTTACCTTTGATGAGAACTCCATACTAGCTTTGTCAAAAGCTATGATGCCTACTAATAGTGGTGGTGATGAGTTGACAACAAATACTCAAGTGGTGAAGATTGATGGATCTGAAGACCAACCAGGTCCTATTCATGTTCAAGAAGAAGCTCAAGGAGACATTCATGCTGAGGAGGTTGATGAGCTGGAACATGAGGGTGTTCAGGAAGATAGTACACAGGCACTACAGCAACAGCAATCAGAATCTTTGGCTACTACTAGGCCAAAGAGACAGATTAAACTAGTTCAGAAGTTTGGATTCGATGAACCTCTGAGACACTATGGGCAGGAAAATTTGGTTGAGTATGCTCTCTCGGTGGAGGATGATGAGCCGGTCACCTTCAAGCAAGCTATTCGAGATACGGATAACGAAAGATGGTTGGTTGCTATGGAGGAAGAGATGGAGTCTCTTCGGAAGAACCAAACTTGGGAAGTTGTCCCATTGCCCGTGGGGAAGCATGCTATAGACTGTAAGTGGGTGTACAAGAAAAAGGAAGATTTCTCCAAGTCAGGTGGCACAAGGTACAAGGCAAGACTAGTGGCCAAGGGATTTCCACAGAAAGAAGGAGTGAACAACAATGAGATTTTCTCGCCGGTAGTAGTGAAGCATACTTCAATCCGTGTTTTGTTGAGTTTAGTAGCTCATGGTGATCTTACGATGAGCAACTTGATATGAAGACAACCTTCTTGTATGGTGACTTGGATGAAGAAATTTATATGTATCAACCAGAGGGGTACAAGATTGAAGGGAAGGAGAATCAAGTATGTTACTTGAAGAAGTCACTTTATGTTACTTGAAGAAGTCACTTTATGGTATGAAGCAATCGCCTCAACAGTGGTACAAGCGCTTTGATTCCTTTATGCTCAAGTGTGGGCACTCCAAAAGCAAATATGATTGTTGTGTTTACTTCTGTAAACTCCATGGTAGTACATTCATCTATCTCCTATTGTGTGTGGATGACATGCTTATTACGTATAGAAGTATGGTGGAGATAGATAAGTTGAAGTCTCAGCTTAGTAAGGAGTTTGAGAGGAAGGACATGGGGAATGGATTTGTGGACTCAGATTATGCTAGTGATATAGACAGACGACGATCTACTACTAGTTTTGTATTTAAGATATGTAGTGCTCCAGTTAGTTGGCGATCGGTATTACAAGCCATAGTTGCACTATCTATCACAAAGGCCGAGTATATGGCTATGGCTGAAGGGGTGAAGGAAGCTTTGTAGTTATGGAGTTTGTTGGATGATTTGGGGATTGAGCAGGATGTAGTAAACTTGGGATGTAATAGTTAAAGTGCGATTCACTTGGCGAAGAATCAGGTTCACCATGCTCTTACCAAGCATATCAATGTCTGATATCATTTTGTGTGAGATATCATAGAGGAAGAAACAATTTCTTTATTAAAGGTACACACAAGTGACAATCTTGCAGATATGCTAACCAAGGTAGTACCAAGAAGCAAGTTCCAACATTGCTTGGACTTGCTCATTGTTAGCAAGTGCTAATGAAGGGGCATTTCGGGGTTGAGAATCGTCTATATGAGCACGGTGGAGGTTTGCTAACTTGATGATTGGTTGTAGCTTGTTCGTTCCATATTTTGATTTCAAATAAGGAATGAGGTGGAGAGTTGTGAGGTGACATGGCTGACATGACAACAAGACAAGCTAAGCATGGGCTTGCTTAAGTGTAGAAGAACACAACCTTGAGCACGAGCGTGTTGATGGCCGTGCACATCTCTGTTTGGAGAGTTTCTGAAAGCTGTTGCAGAGCATGGGCGTGCAGTGGAAGAGTACGAGCGTGTAGAAGAACGCGGGCTCAAGCACGAGCATGCTGAAGGTCGTGCACATCTCTGAAAAATTCTCTATTTGCGCACAGAGTCGAAATACTGGCGTGTCCATCTCAAGCACGGGCATGTTTCGACTTAAGTTAGGTTATTTTAACCCCAATGACTGGTTATTTGTTAATTAAAATTGAAAGTTGAAATAATCTAGGTTTTGGAGTCTTGAGAGGAGAAACATTATTCTTTTGGGTCAGGGTTTCTTCTTGGGAGGCGACGAGCTTGAGTATTGTTCAAGCCATCGCTATTTACTCATTTAGTGGATTCTTTGTTCCCCACCCCCATAGAGACATAGGCATCTTTGCCGAACTCCACGTAAAGTCCTTGTTTTTTGTTTGTGAGTATTCTCTTTCTCTTGCCCTATTTTGTGTGTGTGGTTAGAGATCTTGCTTGGCATGTTGTCTTGAACATTGATTGTGTGTGAGTGGTGCTTCCATGGAGGGTAAATTATAACGATTTACCCCAACAATAGGAGTTAGATACTCAACAATACTCTACCATTTGGTACACTCTACAACCAAAACAATAGCTCCAAATCCTTAAGACAACTTGTGTGCATTCAAATTTGAACTCCTCTTTGTTGGAAGACAGAGAGGTATTATTTCTTGGCCAAATTCTGATGGGATATTTTGTAAGTGTATGAATTCGTTCAAATAATATAGTAATTGTTATAGGGGAAAATAAGTGGTGCACGTGGCGTCACCTTGTTGAGAGCAAAGGTGCGGGACCACCCCAACCGCCCAGCCTTCCCAGGGAGTCACGTGTAGATTCTCCCATTATCTCCTGGTAGAGGAACGCTCGTCTGCATAGATGTCAGGAGTAACATCCCCCCTATAAAGGGATGAGCTTTCGTACGAGACAGACCTTTGTGCACGACAGGTAAAGGAATCTCAAGGCAAAGGCCTCGCCCTGGTGTCTAGAGGGGGATGTCTCTCTGCTAACAACCGGCATGGCTGTCATCCAGGTATAAAAAGATGAGCCAAGGAGAGAGCAAAAACAACTCCTTCTTCCTCTTTAAGAGACTTGTTATAGAAGGTTCTCTCCCCTTTCCTCTACTTCTTTTCTCCTTTCCGCTCCTTCCTCCCACTCCACTCAACTAACTTAAGCTTCAAAGGATTTGGGGGAGAAGACCCCAGGCTTCTTTTGCAGGAAAAGGAGGCAACTCCACCGGTGGCTACTTCCTAGTCGCTACGCCTGGCAGTCGTTTGACGTCGTTAGGAAGCTCTTTGTCCCAAATTTATACTACCACAACATATCTCTCTCCATTGATCTCTAGGTGGATGGCGGATCCCGAGGTTCTATCAGTTTGGAGCATTAACAGTTTGGCGTCGTCCGTGGGGACTGTTGAGCAAAAAGCTTCGTAGCACCTAAATGGTGAAAGGCAAGAAGAAGAACCCATTGGTGGAGACCCCAACAGGAGAGGCTGAGGAGGCCCTTGCGATTCCAGAGGTCGCGATCATCCCCTAGGATCAGTTGGTAGTCCTAGAAATGGATCAAAGGTACAGCAGCTCCAGGCATAGATTGAAGTGCTTACTAAAGACCTTCAAGAGCGCGATAAAGCTCGACTGATCCTGGATCAGTACAAGGAGTGCCTCCTAGAGTCAGTCGCTACCAGAAAGAGGTTAGTCACACACAAACAGGGGGCACAAGAAACCCCTCAGGGAGACAAAGAAGAACACCTCAGTGCCTTGCGTCACAGAGTCATCCCAGTCTTAATCCAAAACCGAGCCCCTTCCTCCCTAGCCCGACACCACTCAGTGGAAGTTCTCCCTCTCGCCAAGTGAAAAGTGAAGTATGTCTCTCCATTCTCTCATGAAATAATGGAGTTCTACATACCCGAATTATTCTGAGTATTATCTATGGAGGAATATGACTGCACTTCTGACCTAGTGGACCACCCAGAGACATTCCGGGCCAAGATGCAGCTCCATGGGGCCCGGGATGAAGTCATGTGCCGCTTCTTCCTGACAACACTAAAAAGCACTGCCCATACGTGGTTTAATCACCTACAGCCATGGTCTATCAATTCCTTTAAGGAGTTGTCCGACCTCTTCTCTAGCTATTTCCTTGCCAGCTGGAAACAGAGGTGGACAAACACGTCTCTGATGGACCTTGCACAGTGAAAAGGGGAGAGCCTCCGTAACTACATCTGAAGGCTCAACATTGCCATTCTAGAGGTGTCGGCAGTCGACCAAAAGTTCGTGCTAGCTGCCCTTATGAGCGGCCTCGAGATATCTCCCTTCCGCTATTCCCTACGCAAAAAGGCCTGCCGTAAGTATAGCCAACCTCCACTCTCAGGCGAAAAGGTACATGAACACTGAAGAGGATGGGTCGCCGGTAGTAGCGAGGGCCAAACAAGAGAAGCCTAGGAGGGACTGCCGCTAAGGGCCTGAGGTACAAGAACCGGCCAAGCAGCAAAAACCCCTGGCAAAAGATAATGCTCGGGGGACCGAACCTGGCCGACACAACACCTATACTTCCCTCAATGCCAGTCGGGACCAAATCTTGCTAAGTATTGAGGACTCCAAGAGCCTGAAGTGGGCCCCCAAAATGAAGAGCCAGGGCAAGAGGAAGGATAATAAAAAATTCTGCTTCTTCTATCGGGACCACGGACACAACACTGAAGATTGTGTTCACCTGAAAGAAGAGAGAAAGAAACTGATCCATCGAAGATTTCTCCAGGAGTACGTGAAGCAGGAGAAGAAGCAAAGCTCACATCTATCGCCGGAGGAACAAGCCCCGACAAGGGTTATTCTTACCTTCACCGAGGGACCGGCAAGCGGAGGTGAGAGCAACTCTGAACAAAAGAATTACACCAGGATGGGGAGCCAACCCAGGGCCTCCAAAAAGAAGACCTTTCTCAAGGTCGAGCATTGCATGCTCGCTAAAGTCCCTTCTTATGGCCGAGCATCTCACGCTCGCTAAAGTCCCTTCTCAAGGCCGAGAATCGTATGCTCAAATTCCTTTTCAGGGTCGGGTACCCCGAGTGTCGTACGCCGGTCCTCTTCATGTTCGGGTTATCCAACGGTTCCTTTTGAGGACTGGGCACCTTTAGTCCGTACACCGGCCCCATTCAAGTCCGGGTTCTCCAACAGTTCCTTTCAGGGCCGGGCACCCCCGAGTGTCGCAAGTCAACCCTCTTGAGGGCCAGGTTCTCCAACGTTTCTTTTTCAGGGTTGGACACCATCGAGTGCTACATGGCGGCCCTCTTCAGGGCCAGACAACCCAAGTTCCTAACTAGAGACCCTCTTGTGATGACCGGACTCTTCGAGCCAAGGTAGCCAAAGGGTTATGCGGGCATGGACAGACTGGATGACTCTAGTCTCATTCGAGGAGCGCGATGGCTAACGAAAGAGAGAGAAACGCACTCAATACTAACAGTAAGTAGTTGCGCCTAAATTCTATCATTAGCAGCAATGTCATTAAACCAGAAAAGTGGGGAGTTTCCATTAACGAAGTACAAAAATGAAAAGATAATACAAAAGGGATTCAATGCTGGGAAGGTACGAGTGTGTTAGCTCTCATAAGAGAGCTATTTTAGTAGGTGTATAGTCAATGTGTAGGACCGAAATGCAAGGATTAAAGCTAGTTTAGTATGATTTTGGTCCTGTTATACATCAATTGGTGACTTTATCAGCTACACTCGTTTTACTTATATTTTTCCATCTGTTGTGTACTGATTGATGCTAAATTGAGTGAGTTATGCATGTATCAGGTGACTCCGAGCAAGGGCCGAAAGGCTAAAGCAGAACAAGAAATCAAGTCACTCGACAAGGCAACTAAGGGGAACCGCACAAGGACTTAGACTCCCTAGAATTAGCCCCTTTTCTACCAACTCATCTACTTACCTCTGAAGTTCCTCATGCTCGTTAGGACTTATTCTTTAGGCTGCTATATTAGGTAGCACAACCCCTGAATAAAGATCAATGCATTGTTGGATGTCTCTCAAAGGTGGAAGGCCATGTGGAATCTCCTCTGGTACAACATCTTGAAGTTCCTCTAGAATTGATTTCATGATTGATAATGGCTCCTTGTGTTACTCTTCTACAACAATGAGAGCCAAAACATCTCCACCCCTTGATAGTTCACCCTTGCATTCACCATAAGACATAAAAACACTTTCTTCCTTCTTTGGTGGACAGATTTTAGAAGGTTACACTTGAGCTAAAATGATCTTCTTATCATTCATATTAAAAGAATAGTATGTTTGTACCCATCATACATCACCCTCCTATCATAATGCCAAGGTCTACTAATGCAGAAGGCTCGGGTAAGTTGGTGCCGAGTTGACAGATCAACGTAAAGACTGGAAGTGATCAAGCCAATTCTGTGATTGGAGCAATTTTGGGGGTGGTTCTGTATTTTGGCCATAACTTTGGTTATAATGTCAGAATCACGCATTTAAACCTAATCCGAAAAGCTCGTTTTGATGTACACCACGTGGTCCCTAGGATCGACTTGGTGGGCGCCATCTTGGAACTCAAATTCTGTTGTTTTCCCGCTATATCACTGTTTAGATATTTTTTTACTATTTTTAGTATTAAATTATTTATTA
Source organism: Dioscorea zingiberensis (assembly GCA_026586065.1). Lineage (NCBI taxonomy): Eukaryota > Viridiplantae > Streptophyta > Magnoliopsida > Dioscoreales > Dioscoreaceae > Dioscorea > Dioscorea zingiberensis. Next base: position 20,739,302 of record CM048825.1, on the reverse strand, counting down.
AATTAGGACAGGATTTGAATCCGATTTGATCTCAGATTTTTAGGAGTTATCTAATTTGTTTAGAGTTTTAAATTTAGATAATTTTTAGTTTTGAATAATAATTTGCCAATTTTGGCAATTTAGATAAGATGATAGGGTTTCTAAATTATTCTTTTGAAGCTATTTAACTCGGCTTGTGGGTTGGTCTTGGATTATTGAATTTTGAGTAATAATATTTTCCTGAATTTCAGAATATTTTCTCTGGTTTTTTCGGTTCTTTGTTTTTTCTTCCTTGTAGAGTTAGAATTAACCAACGATGGTTGTTGGACCGGGCGGCGTGCCTGAGAGCGAGCTGGTCGGCTACTCTGATCGATCCTGATTGGTGGTCTTCTATTCTACTGCTTTTCAACAGTAAGGGCGAGCTGGTATGCCTTCGAAATAGTCCACAATGTGTGAAGACTGAGAACATCCTGCAATGGTTGGCGTAGACCTCCCAGATATTGAGCCACCAGTTTTTCCTCCGTCTTGGATAAGTCGTTCCGTACGATCATTTGGTAGAAGTCCTCTATGTACTTATCTACCGATCTTGTGTCCTGCCTTAAGCATGAAGCCTCAATCGTATAGTAGATGCCCTGAGCAACTACACTTCTTTTCTTACCACAATGACCGCCAAAGTTGCAGGGTTTGAAGCCTTCACGGATATATATACGGCTGATCCTTCCTTAAGGCGGATACTTTAGGAGGAAACTGATGGGCATCATCACGATTTTATTTTCCATAACGGTTACTTGTTTCGTGGTCTGCAGCTATACATCCCTGACTGTTCATTGCGACAACAGATCATGAGCGAACTCCATAATGAGGGGCACTTTGGTCGTGATAAGACCTACGCCCTTATAGCTGTTGACTTTTATTGGCCGAAGCTGTCTAGCGACTTGGCTCATTTTGTGGAGTGCTGCTTTGTGTGCCAGTGGGCTAAAGGAGTTCTCAACAATGTAGGCCTGCACACTCCCTTACCACTCCCTGAAGCTCCTTGGCTTGACGTCAGCATGGATTTTGTTCTGGGCCTTCCTCATACCCAGCGGGCCTCGGATTCTATTCTAGTGGTGGTCGAGAGGTTTTCCAAGATGACCATTTTTGTAGCCTGTCGGAAGACTATGGATGCTACCCACATTGCCTATCTTTACTTTCGAGAGGTTGTCTGCTTGCATGGTGTCCCTCGCTCCATCATATCCGATCGTGACACCAAGTTTGATAGCCTCTTCTGGAAAAGCTTGTGGGGAAAATTGGGGACACAGTTAAACTTTAGCAGTACATATCACCCCCAGACAGATGGACAGACCGAAGTGGTGAACCAGAGTTTGGGTAACCTTCTGTAGTGTCTGGGTGGAACTAAACCGAAGTAGTGGGATTTGACATTACCTCAAGCTGAATACCCCAACAACAGATTGAAGAATCGGACTGCCGGTTTGAGCCCGTTTGAGGTTGTCTATGGTTGGAACCCATCCGGAGTACTTGATTTAGCCCCTATTCCATGGGTGGGGCGTGTTCATCCTCGAGCTGTTGAGATGGCAGGATATCTCCAGAGTGTCCATAAGCAGGTGAAGCATGCCATTCATGAGAGCAATACCAAATACAAGCCCAGGATGACAGTCATCGCCGTTAAACACTTTTTGATGAGGGTGACTTTTTTTGGGCGTTACTGACTTATAATTGCTTTCCTAATGAGTATAACAAACTCAAGGAGCAAAAGATTGGACCCTGTGAGGTGCTGCAGAAGATTAATGACAATGCATACAGGTTGCGCCTCCCCAATCACTTGAAGACTTCAAGTATCTTTAATATGAAACATTTGAGTCCTTGCTATGTGGAGTCGCCTGACACAACCGAGAACTCGAGGGCGAGTTCTTTCCAACCCGGGCCGACTCATGCAGGAGAACCCGAGTCAGATGATGCTAAACTATCTTATTGCATCATGCGGGCTTTAGCGTATCAAAAATTTGAGGACCGACGTAAAGATGGAAGGTGATCGAGCCAAACCCATGACTGCATAATAGTTTTGGACACAGTTTGGTGTTTTGGCCATAACTTTGGCTACAGTAATCAGATTTGTGCGCTCAACCTCAATTCAGAAAGCTCGTCTCGACGCCCACATGGAATCCATCAGCCTTGCTTAGTTGACCTTTCCTTCATCCTCAAATTCTGTTGTTTTCCTTGTTGTTTCTTTATTTTTTAGTGTTTTTTTTCTATTTTTTGTAATACTTCGTATGCCAATTTAGGATAGGATCCGAATCCGATTTGATCTCAGATTTTTATGAGTTATATAAATTGTTTAGAGTTTAAATTTAGATAAGTTTTAGTTTTGAATAATAATTTTCCAATTTTGGCAATTTAGATAAGATGATAGGGTTTCTAGGTTATCCGTTTGAAGCTATTTAACCCGGCTTGTGGGGTAGTCTTAGATTATTGAATTTTAAGTAATAATATTTTCTTGAATTTCAGAGTATTTTCTTTGGTTCTTTTGGTTCTTCGTTTGTTCTTCCTTGCTGTCCTTGGATCCGGCTAGCCAGCGGGATAATCGCTATCCTGCACGGCGTCAGTTAGTATCAGAGAACTCATCTTCTTCATGTGGCATTGGCATTGATGGCTTGAGGTCATGGTGGCGATGGTAATCATCATGGTGGACATGTTCTAGATGAAGAAGTCCAGTACCGTGACCAGTACACCTTGGAGGTGATGAACAAGGATCTACAGAGGCAAGTCACGGAGTTAACCCAACGCTTGATGATTAATGATTTGCAGAGGCAAGTTACGAAGTTATCAAGGCGTCTGGAGGTGATCGACTTTGATCGTGGTTGTTGTGGGCAGGTTCTGGTTGAGGAACTCTACCACCATGATCATAGCGATCAGAGGTTTGGCTAACCTATCTACGACGATGATAATGATGATGCTGAGGAGATCTCGCCCACCTACGATGATGATAATGATGATGAGGTGATCTCGTACATCTACGACGAATACGAGGAGGAGACCTTGCTCATCTACGACGACTACGAGGAGGAAATTAGCGAACCCATCTATGACAATTATGAGCAGAAGATTGGACCAAGCTTGAAGACTTCGGACAATTCTAAAGACATTGTTTTGAAATCGAGGACGAGTTCTTTTTAACCCAGGAAGACTGATGCTGGAGGCTCGGGTAAGTTGGTGCCGAGTTGGTAGGCAGATCAACGTAAAGACTGGAAGTTATCGAGCAAATTCTGTGATTGGAGAAATTTTGGGGATGGTTCTGTATTTTGGCCATAACTTTTGTTACATATGTCGGAATCACGCGTTTGAACCTAATCCGGAAAGCTCGTTTCGGCGTGCACCACATGGTTACTAAGATGGACTTGGTGGGTATCATCTTTGAACTCAAATTCTTTTATTTTCCCGCCATATTACTGTTTAGATATTTTTTACTATTTTTAGTATTAAATTATTTTTCAAATTAGGATTTGATTTGAATCTGATTTGATCTCAAATTTTTAGGAGTTATCTAGTTTGTTTAAAGTTTTAAATTTATATAATTTTTAGCTTTGAATAACAATTTGTCAATTTTGGCAATTTAGATAAGATGATAGGGTTTCTAGGTTATTCTTTTGAAGCTATTTAACCCGACTTGTGGGTTGGTCTTAGATTATTGAATTTTGAGTAATAATATTTAATTATATTTCAGAGTATTTTCTCTTGTTCTTTTGGTTCTTCGTTTGTTCTTCCTTGCGGTCTTTGGATCTGGCCAGCCCGCTGGATAATCGCTATCCTGCCCAGCGTTATCTACCCGGCAGCAAATGACAAGCATCCATAGGAGCAACATCACACTATACTTTATCTTTATAATTTTTTCTAATAGAAAAGGAAACTAAACATCTTTCAGTTACCTTGATTTCACTCCCCTTTTGTAGCCAACACAATTTATAAGGATTTGGATGGGGAATAGTATCCAACTTGAGCTTCTGCACCATCTCCAAGGATACTACATTCTCAAAGCGGCCACTATCAATGATAACTAAACATACCTTGCCATGAGAGGTGCATTTAGTGTTAAATACACTCTTCCTTACCCAATTTTCATCCTCCGCCACATGGGATACTTTTAAGTTACGTTGCACCACAATAGCCATTCCATGGTCAGCATAAGTCACTTCTTCCTTATCATCATCATATTCTAGTTCATTCTTGGTATCATCTCCTTCTCCATCACTGTGATCTTCAACCAAATTAACAATTCTTCTATTTGGACAATCTGAAGAAATATGCCCAAAACCATGAAATTTGAAATATTTCCGGTGACCTGGTGTAGAAAAATTAGACGGTTGTTTTCCGTTAGTAGATCCTTCACTCTTTTCTTGCTCCTTTGACACCACCTTGCTTTGGAGAGTAGGCTTGGAATTCCCAACTTCGTATACGCATCTTTTGAACCATACTGAGATCCCTTTTGAAACCTTTGTTGCTTCTTAACTTTTAAAGCCAGCTTGGTTACATCATTCAGAGTCCAATATGTTTGGAGTTGAACCACTTTAGCAATCTCATATTTCAACCCCCCAAGGTACCTAACAATGGTTTGCTCCTCTTGTTCCACAAGCTCTCCTTTTAACATCAAACTATCAAACCCCGATGTGTACTCTTCCACACTAAGATCTTTTTGCTCGAAGTCTTGGATTTTGAGAAAGATATCTTACCTATAATTGTCGGGTAGGTACTTCCTTTTCAACTCTCTTTTCATTTTTCCCATGTCACAATCTTACTCTTCCCTTCGCATTCACTTTGTCTTTTTAGATTTTCCCACCAAAAAGAAGCATTCTTTCTGAGTTTAAGTGCCACAAGCTTCACCTTCTTGTGCCTGGTGGTTCATGGAACTCGAACATTCTTTCCACTATATTAAGCCAATCAATAAAATCATCAACACTGATTTTACCTTCAAACTCGGGGATGTCCAACCTTGAGTTGAATTTGTTATGCCACTCATCTTGGTCTCTATACCTTGCACGGTATCGTCCCAAATCCCCTTAGTGAAGAGGTGTAGTATTATCATAATCAAACTCTTGGGCTTCATTGTCATGCTTGTTGTTTCTTCTCTAGAGATTTCTAATAATTTCATTCCTCTCTTGTAAACTCTGATGTAATTGTTGTAGCTGCAACCTTAAGGACTCAACGTCATCTTCATGGTTACTACCTTCACCAACAACATCGGTCTCATACCTCCCTGCCATGATCTCTAGCCTTAAGTTCTGATACCAAACTGATACCGGGTGATGAGGGAATGGAGTATGAAAGGTGGTTATCAAATATTTCTTGACAAACTTTGCAAAAAAAAATTGTTCAAAATGAAAAGAGATTGCAGATTAAATAAACTGAGGATAACATTTCACCACCAAGTTTAAAATCACAAAGGTATACAAAAAGTCACCACCCCAAGGATATTAAACAAGGATATAGAACAAATCACTCACCACTCAATGACCCCAACCAAAGAGATATAGAGATAAATTCAACATTCAATGGCTACAGGTTTCAATTCTAATTCGCTTCCTCCATTGGCTTGCATTACACCCCTTTTTATAGGTACTTACATGACTTTTAAGCTTCCTAGGTATTAAGGACATCATACTAAGAATATAGAAATCCTAAGAGTCACTACAAGAACCAAGGAGACTCATAAGAAAACCTAGCCATTAATTCTCTTTGAAACCCTAAGAGACACTTCAAAAAGATAACTTGAAATTTATTGTCATGTTGTTGATAACTAGGCCATTAAATGCCTTCCTTAGTGATGAAGATATTTGAATTGACCAGGTTCAATGAATTTGGTTGTAGCATAGTAGGCACTCAGGTGTCATTCATCATGCCAAGCCTTCCAACTAGTAGAATGCCCATTTTTTGGGTGAAGAAATGGAAAGTCTCATCCAGTTAGTGAATGAGTATGATTAAATAAAGTCATGGAATCAACACTAGAATGCCCATTTCTTGGAATATTATTATATTCTAATGAATATAGCGTGGTAGATTTGAGGAAGGAAATATTGCAGGTGTTTCATAAAATACGGAACCTGATAATGGTGAACCGAATTCATCCATTAACCCATGATTATGTCTTTCAGGAACCACCCAATCAAACGTCTTATTTCTTTTGACATTACAACTTCCATTTTAAGAATTTTAATATAGTACATTTAAATCCAAAATTAAGAGTTCATTCAAGCATTTCATCAAACATATGAAGGGCATTTTACATGACCAAGAATTTGACCGGACAATGAATGCCTCATTTTCACAGAATTTACAATTGCTTCCCTATAACATTCCAAAGTGGCACTTTATAACTACTTTCTTCAATTTACACTCCTTCTTCTAACAGTCTTTGATTACGAAGCTGCATCAATACTTTCTCAAGATTTACCCCTTAATCCTTGGCATGTAAAAGCATATAAGCTAGCTGTTGGAGTCTAACCTCTGGAATACATGCTCTTTGAAGGTGGAGTTTCAATGTATAGTTATGCAGCTCCAACATCCAGACTTGATTATGCTTTAACTATTGAACTTCCTTCAGCTTCTCATCATTCTCATGATTCACAACTGAATAAGCTCCCTATATCATTGCAGTCGGTCCTCTTTAAAAGGGACCCCACCATTGGTTTCATCAAGCGGCCACGCTTATTGGTGTTTTTTCCACATCCTAAAGCAACAAAAGTTTTTTGTCAAAGCCATGCAATGGTTCACCCTCGGACAACATATAAGAGGAAATATGATCAAAAGTCTCATACTTATGATACTTAAAAACGATGTCTTCATAAGCGGACTTGACTTTTCAGCGGCCCAACTAAATATTGAGAGACTTTATTGAGTCATCAATGAACTTCTACGAAACTGAGGCCGCGAGTTAAAGGTTAGCATCCTTGGTGAGATTGAAGGACTATGAGAGGAACAACACCTCTTGATTCATATGCATCCTCTATTCTCTCAGAGTAACTTCTTGATTGCATAACAGAGAGAGAAAATCATAGTAGATCTCCTGCAGAGGTTCCATGTTGCCTTCCTTCGCTCACACTTCTTCTAAAAAGCACGAGAGTATGAGCTCGACATCAAATTATGGAGGTAATCCTTTCATATTTGGCAGCCCATTCAAACCTCGCTAGAGCCTCCTCGCCCTCTTCTTCTCTGGAATCAGAGAGATGGGGCTCCCTCTTTCTTTGCGTAATTCATGGTCAGAGGGGATAGAATCAATGGGATTCGAGTTGGGGATGATAGAAAATAATCCTCCATAATGTCTCCTGGAGATAGCCAGCGGTTGTCATCATCCAACCCTTTGGAACTAATGATATACATAGCTTGTGGCCTAGAGGTCTTATGTTAAACCAATCAGAAGAGGATATCGGCGAATCAAAGTCGAATAATGATGCACACACAAGGTGTGCGACAACTACCCGTAAGTGTATAGGGTAGATCAAGTAGTAAAGTACCCAAAGGTAGGGTTATCGAATCCATAGAGACTTAAATGCTAGTACTAACTATCCTTGCTATCTAGTCTAAAACTATGAAAATGGTTGTGATTGATTGAATATTCTAAAGTAAACTAACGCGAACAATTGGCAGACTGTGAGCAATCAGAGATGAAACATGGCATCTCGGATCTCAATCCTCTTAGGATTCTTTTATTGACAATTGAATTCTAAGTATTGGCTATCCATTGATTGATTCTTAGGAGTTTGACAATTGTACCATCTAGATGCCACATCCGATCTCTTTGTATGCAGATCGAACTCGTTACCTATGCCTAGTTGTAACTTAACTAAGAGAGATATAGATCTATGCATAAAAGAGGCATGCAAGTAAAAACCCTAAGCACGTAGCCTTGCTAGAATATAACGAGGTATATTACCATGGCTCATGCAAAATATAATCACATAAATCAAGCACAGACTCACAAGAATCATCAATAAAAGAAAACCAATAAATAAAAGAATTCAATTAATAAATCATCCTAGGGTTCATGTGTCTGAGGCACCACCAAAGGGGTTTAGCCTCTCATGCTAATGGAAACACTAACAAAGATACTGATGAAAGACATAATTGGAAACATGAGGACTCTCTGGCTCGATGTCTTCTTCGTATTTGATCTTCTCTGAAACTCTCACGTTGCTCGAAACACCCGCCGAAGACTACTTTGCAATAGTGCCTCAAATTTGTGCCTTTTGCAGGTTTATATAGAAATTTATCTGATTTGGCATGGCTGTGTGCATCTAACGTATGCCCGTACAGGCTTCTGTGGCTCGACCTCTACACGTTTAAAAATCAGAGAGTTACACGGGCGTCTGCGCGGGCACGCACAATTCTACTGGGACAGTGCACACCTCTACGAAGGGCTCTTTTAACTTGTTTTGCTCTGGTTTGTCCAGTTTCTCGTTCCTTTCGCTTCAGGTACCTATTTTACCTGTTCAATCACAAAACAAACCAAAAAAAGCACAAAAATAGTTAAATTGATAGGAAAGAATGGGATAAGTGCATGTAAATATGATAGGAATATATGTGTAATTGTGCATTTATCATACCCCCACACTTGAACTTTTACTTGTCCTCAAGAACAGAAAATATATAAAGAAATAGATAAATGCAAAATCTCCTATCTCAAAATAGTTGGGAGTCCCTCTTGTGTTTGGGGAAACACAATGTTGAGTGCTATGAATGGTTTTTACCGAAAATAGGTTTTGCCTTGTACTCAAACCCCCCACATGTGTGTGTAACTCTTCCTATGGTGCTGCTTTCCAACTCAAGCCCAGCCTGGCTAGCCTAACCTTTATTCACTAACTTCTTTCAAACTCTCTCTGGCTGGGGGTAGTAGCTTCATACATCCAATGAAGTAGCCTTTTCCCTTGGTAGGTCATCAAGTGAATAGTTGTGATGCCCAAGATCCGACTACTCAAAGGCGGCTTTCACGCTTCAAAGGTGATAACTCTTTCTACCATATTTTTTATACCAGTAGGGTCTCCCTAAAGGATCCGACTTTCCTGCCGGTAGGGCATCCATAATGGATTTGACTTTCCGGTTGGGCTAGCCGCTCTCCAATCTTCTCTTCTTTCTCTCTTTTTTTTTTATAATAAATAAAATAGTGATCACAAACTAGGCCGAATCCAAACCTAAGCAGACAAGTGACAGCATGGTTAGAGTTTATGCTCAAAATTTTGTGAGGTGTCTGGTAAAGGCAAAATTATAGGGTTAAAGCCATTTTGGTCCCTGAAAATGGGACCAATGTTCATTTCCATCCCAAAATTCAAAATTTGTTCAATATGGTCCCTATTTATTGCATATTTTGACATTTTGGGTCCCTATATATTCGGTATTTTGGCATTTTTGGTCTCTATTGCTGACGTGGCGGTCATGTAGAATACCAATAAAATGTATATAATCTTTTTATTATTATGTTTAGGTCGTTATTTTGCTGATGTGGAGTGATAAGCGGCATTATATGCTGATGTGGACCGTATTGAACTAATTTTAAATTTTTGGGATGAAAATGAACATTGGCCCTATTTTTAGGGACCAAAAATGGCTTTAACCCAAAATTATATAATATACTTTTGAAAAAGTTAGCTCCCAATACTACTGTTAACCTAGACACAAAAGATGAATCTCATTAATTTTCTCATAGATCATCCTAAATCAACACTTATCATGAATGATATAATTTTTGATAATTAATCCCTCCCCCACACTTAAATTGTGCATTGTCCCCAATGCACACAATATATGCACTAAAATATGTCATGTGAAAGAGAGATGAGAGAGAGAAATTGAATTTATCTCAGCGTGTATTATGATGTGTCTATTCCTTTCGATGTGTTTCCTATCAAGTGTGAATTTTAACTTTTCCTGAGAACATGGAAGGCACAAAAAGTGAAACTCCATAGCATGTAGAAAGACTAAACCCTTTATGAACAGACTGACTAAAAGAAAAAGAAAATACAAAAGTGGTAAATAAAAAGATAAAGAAGAAGATGATGCTCAGATGCCAATATTATCCTCCACCTCGGTGTCATCGGATGCATCTCCAGTATCCTCTCAATCGGTGTTATCTCCAGTAGCATTGTCTTGAGCTACCACACCTGTATCTCTTGTGGTCTTAGCTGATGGTAATGGCGGGGGTAGATACACGATGCCTTAGCGATCTATTGATAGCTGGGTGGCGTGTACCAGCCAGAGGAGGAGGGCATCCCTATCCGTCGGGGTCAGTGCTGATGTTGCTGGTGGAGATGAGGTACTAGGTCCTGCTGCTGTCGCGTCCTGCTGCTCGGGAAGCTCCGTGGGTTCTGGGGGCTCAATAGGGGCTGAGGTTGTGTATCTGACACCCTAAGAGGTCTATGAGGCTCGCAACAAGCCCATCGCCCTCAGTGTGTCAATGGTGATTATGGTGGAGCTCCCCATGATCCTCGTCTATCTCATTACATGTTATGATAAGACGTCCATGCCTGGCCAGTCTAGTGAATGGCCTTATGAAAATGGCTCCTATCCTGGTGTGGGTCACCTAAAATATGAGGAGCTTGGCTAGGACCCATCCCAGGTGAAATGGAAAACCATCAATCATACTCTGAAGGTATAGTAAGTCTCTGGTGCTCACAACTCCTGTGCTCCGTCCCCACCCTGTGATTTTATGGCTAAGGATCATATGTATGTACCCGAGGGCTGGGGAGCGGAGAGTGGATACCTACGACCTCCGTAGGTCATAGTGTAGGTTCGCGCTAAGCCTCCTCCAAACAAATTCCTGTGTCTTGCCGGTCGGCCGATCAATCCTCACGCCCTAGTACTCTGGAGTCATCGTGTACTATTGATCATCGAGTCCTAGGTGGATGACGAAGTCAGCGTAGCTCATCTAAAATATGGCGCCACCAAACCTGAACGCGATCTGGTCTGGCCGGTGCCAGGTGATAAGACCTCTGGCGATCTAGAATGTCGATAGTATCTCTAGAGTCATCTACTGGCAGGTCCTCTCCTGAATGTCAAGGAGACGCTGCCATCTTCCCACGTCGAGGTATCTTTGCACGTCTATGGGGAGGTCTACTGTCTCTAGAACGACCCAATCAATGCGTCGGGCCTCGCCAAAGCTCAATTGTCAAAGACGGAAGTACCTACTGAAGAATATCGGCGTCATGAAGGTTAACTCCTGTGGGGTGGCAGTAGATGAAGGTGCCTAGGGCTGTGCGCTTCCTTCTCCCTTTTGCTTCTTCCTCCTTGGTTGTTTCTTGGATGGATTCTTCGGTAACATGATGCTTCAAAGGTGGTGGCTCACAGAAGAGGGAGGTGTACGACTGTGCACAAAGGGAGCAAGTGAAGGATCGCTGGTGGAGAGGGGGTGGGGCCGAGGTGCGGCGGCCGGTTATACGCGGAGAGGGAATAGAAGATCAAAGGGGCATCGCGCGATCTAGGTTTTTAAACCTAGCCTATCTCTCACACGTCCTTGCTCACGGGTGTGGGCAAGGGCATGCCATTTCTTTGTCTTGCTGCGCCACAGTGCACGTCCGTGTAAATCTCTTGCACGGCCGTGCGCAATAGTGATTTTTGTGAGAGTGAAATCCCGAGAGGTGCACACTCTTCAGCACGACCGTGCCAAATTCAACTAAGTCTATATTGGTCCGTTTTCCCTTGATTTCCCTTGGACCTGTATGTTAGTGACTCCAAAAGCAAATATTTATTTGTTAAACATATAGGAATCACCAAATTATTTAGAACATCGTCTAACTGGAATATTAACCACAGTTGTACTTCTACTAAGAACTAAAACGATAATGATACTCGAAAACTAACCTAATTTGGGTTGTCTCCCAAGATGCGTTTGTTTAACGTCACTAGCTTGACCTACCTATTTAAGCTTAGCAAGGCTTGAAAAGATGGAGTTTCTCTATTTCCCCGCCGGGAAGATCACGTCCTTCAAATTGTATACTTAAGTAAGCGATAAATTCATACACATAGGAAGTTGTCTTGAGTGGTAACGGTTGTGGGTTTGAAGAGGGGAGAGCAGAATTTTTTCTCCTCTTTCTGAATGTCCGCCACGACACTTTCCTTTTTTTCCTGCTCGAGTCATCGGTTTTGCTTATTCCTCCTCTTTTTGTTCCTTATCGGAGTCATCCCAGGGTGGTGTGTCCTTGAAAAGGTCATCTAGTTGGTTCTTCAGTAGTCCATCCTAGATGTCCATGTCTTCATCATCATAAAACCCTAGAAAGAAGGTTCTAGCCTAAAAACATGACGTTCATAGCCAAAGATTCAAAGTATTCAATAACCAAAACAACTATGTTCACAAGTAAAGGACAAAGATAAATAATACAAAAGAGGATGCAGATAATACAAAAGAGGATGCAGATCTTTATCCTTATTAGATCTTCCCTCTTCATGAAGTGTACTTGCCCTCTGGATCGTTAACTCAAACTGTTGGTGAAGCCCTCCGAACACCCTCAAGTTGTCAGCTCCGGGCTACCGCAGTTACATCAGAGAAACCAACATGAAACTGGGAGAAAACCCTAAGTCTATTTATATAGCTGCGACAAAGGACGCGTCGCTCACATCCGGACACATGTGGGTTAGCGACACGTCCTTCACATGTGGATATTGTGTCGCAAATTTCAGCAGAATATGAAACTCCAGTCAGGACTCACCCTTCCTTAGGAAGGACGTGTCGCAAATTCTCAGCTAGCTCGGCAGCGAAGTCAAGACGCGTCCTTCCTTAAGAAAGGAGGCATCACAATCTGTGGAGAAATCCTTATGCAGTTTTGCTCTGTCGGAGCTCGATTTGCTTTCTCCCTAAGACTCTCTCTCACTTGTGTAGCTCATATTAAAGGCCAAGAATTGGCCTTTCCTTCATTCAACACAAATTACTCGAATTAATGCCCATACCCATCAAAATCATGTAAAATACAATTAATTTGAGTGATCTAACACAAGTTGATCAATTCATAAGAATTAGGACCAAACATGAACAATTCTCTCTATAAATACACATGTTCGGCCCTAAAAATTAAGCATATAACCTATAAAATATGGTTAGCTCATAACGTTTACACTCCAACTATCTATGAGGACCCTCCTAACCGCATAGTTGGCAATGGTGATGGTGACCACACACGTATCATCATGAGCATGGCGGACTCACTCTAGGTCATCGTCTTAAATGGTAGTGGGCGGATCAGCATGATGTCGTTTCTTAGAGGCGATAACTCGAGATCACATCTGTGCATATTTCTTCCGGGATAAACTGACTCGCCACAACTAGTATAGTAGGCCCTCCAACAATTATATTTATATCACACCCACGGGAACTTAGGTTCCTTGTCCGGAGGATGGGCCCTCCTCTTTTGAACTTCTCTTCAGGTACTGAGAAAGATGTCCTCGATGAATCAACTTTTCGATCTCTTCTTTGAGGTAAATACACTCATCAGTGTCATGTCCACGGTCCCAATAGAACATGGTGTACTTATTGTTGTCTTTTAGCTTGGACGAGTATTTCATTTTCTTAAGCCACTTATGCATCTTAAAAACCTCTATGTCCATAAGGATCTCAGTTCGACTTATGCTCAGGGGAGTATAGTTACGGAACCGCACTTCGGGCTTGTTAGTATTTTCCCGAGCTGAGAACTTTTGTCTGTTGAACTACTTTTGTGGTTCTATACCGGGTTCGCTCTTTCCTCAACTTCTCAATTCGAAACTCTTCTCATTTAGCAGCTTGTATCTCCTTAACATTAATATACTTTTAGACCCTAACGAGGAGATCGTCTATATCTTTTGGTTGCCTTTTGAATAGGGAGAATTAAAGTAGAGACTTGTGCAACCCTTTAATGAGTATGATGACTACGAAGACTTGGTTCAAGGCGAGCACTTCTAGGGTCTCCATGTTGAATCTGTGGATATAACTATGGAGTGTCTCTCGCTCTTGTTGCTTACCTCATCAGCATAGCAAAGGTCTTCCTCTGCTTCTTGCTACTTACAAAATGGATGGTGAAGAGTTCACTCAGCTCTCTGAAGGGTGAAACAGATTTTGTTACAGTTTAGAAAACCATGTCTGTGTTGTGCCTTTCAATATAGTTGGAAAGGCTCGGCACATGATCTCATTAGAGGCACTGTGGAGGAGTATCATGGTTTTAAGATGTCACAATAAGTCTTTACAAAGGGCATCCGGAACCCAGCTAGAAGAGGTACCTCAAAAATATTAGGAATAGGGGGAAAGGTATGAGAGATGTACCTCAATCGCATCTTAGTGTGTCGACCCCATACTAGTGACTGAGGGGGAACTCTCCTCCCTCTTCTTAGCACGTACCTTGCATTCTGAAGCACATGTAGTAGAGTGCTAACTAGTCTCGGGTGACTCTACTACAAAATTCCTTAGCTTAACAAGCTGATGGATACGTTGTTCTTGCTCCGGGAGGGCTCTGGTAAACACCTCTAGCTGCTTTTAGAGCATCTGGATCTGGAGATCCCGTAGATCCTCCTCCAAGACTGTCACTTGTTATGGAGGAGATGCTCCAATGTCAAGGATCACATCTCGTCGAGTAATCTCTCCCTAGGTTGGCGGGGGAACGGGTTCTTCATGCCTCTCTTCATCGTCGTGACCAACATAACTTCTTGATCGAGTTTACCATAGACGATGCTAACTATTGATGCATGGAATCCTCTCCTTGATAAACGCAAAACTATATGTGACACTTCTCTGGCAAGTATACAGTGTCGAATAAGTAGTAAAGTACCCAAAGGTAGGGTAGTCGAATCCACAAGGACTCACTATTAGTACTTGTTATCCTCTATTACCTAGCTTAACTATAAGAAGAGTTGTAAAATTAAATCTAGTGGAATTATCCTAACTAAAAGCTAATGCAAACTATTAGTAGATTGGGGGAAATCAGAGATGAAAAGATGGCACCTCAGATCACAATCCCCTAGGATTCCATTGCTAATGAACTATTCCTTATTACCGGCTACTTGCTAATAATTCCTGGATAGTCTAACAATATGCTTCTCAGCGAAACACCAGATTTCTCATGATGCTCATGCACACCCTAGCACCCTTGTTTGATTAAAAACCTATCTAGATGAATCCTAGGGCAGCTGCTACGCTCTAACCGTCCCGAGTCATAGCATAAACACTTGTGGTGCTGGGTGCTCTAACCTACTGAGGTGATAGCTCGAGGCTCCCGCAAGGGACAACCATATAGAGATACCTAAACAGATGCTAATTCTAGGCTAATGCAATATAACTCCTACAATCATCCAGCAATAATATTTGGACTCATGCACAGGAAAACCATACAGAATCACAAGCACAAAAAAGATGCTACATAGGAATTAACTAATAAGCAAAACAAAATAAATATAGAAAATAAGCAAAAAGTTGATCCTAGGGTTCATGTGTCTTAGGCATGACAAAAGGTTTAGCCTCTCATGCTATGAACTATCACAACTAAGATACAACAGGAGGGTATACAATCAGACATAGAAATCTTTCCTGGATAAATAACTCCTCTGTCTTCAGTTCTTCTCGTCAAACACCCGTTGTTACTGAGGAAATCGCCCCAAGACTGCTCCACCAAAAGTTTGTTATTAGGGTTTCATAGATGGCTTTTTATAGGTTTTCAATTAAGCAAGCACGGTCGTGTTTATCTAAAGCACGGTCGTGTTGACCTAAACACGCCTGTGTTCGTCTTAAGCACGCTCGTGCTCATGGTTTGGCGATGCGGTTAACGTATTTTTTCAATAAACAGAGAGTTGCACGGGATTGAACACACCCGTGTTAAGTAGGAGCATGGTCGTGCTCATCTCTATATGTGTGTTCCTTTGCCCTTTTTGCTCCGAGATATCCGTTTCTATTCCTTTTGCTCCTAGGTACCTATTTACCTGTCCAATCATGCAAAAATACCCAATGTAGCACAAAAATAGAGAATCGATGCTAGGAAACGGTACAAGTGCATGTGAAGATAAGGGAAATTTATGTATAATCATGCACTTATCATATATCCCCACACCTTTTGCTTGTCCTCAAGCAAAGGAAAACACTACTCAAAATGATGAGGGCATGATCTTCGACCTCAAAATAGTTGGGAGTCCTTATGGTGCCCAGGGAAACATAGCGTTAAGTACCTGAATGTTTTAATGGAAAATAAGTGCCACCTTATACTTTGATTGCCCACGTGTGTGTGTAACCCTCCCCAGTAGTGCCGCTTACCAACCCAGGCCCAGCCAGGCTAGTCTAGCCCTTATTCACTAACTACTTTCTCTAATTCTCTTGGCTGGGGGTAGTAACTTCATACATCCAACGAGGTATCATTTTCCCTTGGTAGGTCATTAAGTAAACATTTGTGATGCCCAAGATCCGACTACTCAAGGGTAACTTTCACGCTTCAAGGGTGATAGCTCTTTCTACCATATTTTCTATACCGATAGGGCATCCTTAATAGATCCGACTTTCCGGCCATTAGGGCATCCCTAATGGCTCTGACTTCCCAGTTGTGCCAACCATTCTTAAGTCTGTTTTTTCTTTTGTTGTTGTTTATAAGCAGAAACCCTCTATGTTTAAACCAAGTGGAATCCAAATCTAAGTGGTCAAGTGAAAATAAAGTCAGAGTTTGTGCTCGAAGTACTGTGATTGAACAAAGGTGAGACTATATATATATATATATAGATATTTGAAAAATTTAGCACCTAAAGCTAATATCAACCTAGACAATCAAAGAGAACTCTTATTAATTTTTTTTAATAGATCATCATATATCAACACACATCGTAGGTAATATAATCCCTTCAATGAGAATCCCTCCCCACACTTAAATTGTGCATTATCCCCGATGCACGTGATACATGCTCTAAAAGAAAATGTTATGTGATAGCAAGATAGGGAGTGTAGACTTAGCTTGTTGTGTATCGTGATGTGTTTTGTCCTTTCATTTGTGTTTCTTGCCAAGTTTGAGGTGTAATGTATCCTGAAATCACTACAGGCAAAGAAAAACGGTAAAGCTCCATAGCAGAGCAAAAGACTAAACCTTTTATGAATAAACAGACTCAACGAAAATAGAAAAATGTACAAAAGTGGTAAAATAAAAGCAGTGATGATGCTCAAATGGGGTAGTCCTTCTCATCATCCCCATCGGTAGTATCCTCCGTATATAACTTGGTGGCCGTGTCCTGTGGGTCAACCCCTGTCCCTGCTGTGAATGCAGCTGGGGTCCATAGTGATCGTAGGTAATCTGCTTCCTGCTACTGGAGGATGGAATCTACTTTGCCAACCAGCCAGTAGAGTAGGGTACGATTACCCTCTGTGAATATGGTGGCCAGTGCTGGTGGCACGGGCGGAGGTGGAGGTACTATATTGGGTCATGCAATCTCTGCGAGAGGTACAGCTATGTGTCTGATGCCTCGTGATATGTTGACGGCCTGCAGTATCTTCATTGCTCGCAAGGCCTCTATAGAGATTGAAGTCGAACTACCAGCCACCGCCATCCCTCGGATTGTTGCTTCTGGTGTTAGCTAAATTCCCTTTGTGAGCCTTGTGATGTACGGTCCTGCGAAGAGTATCCCCACTCTTAGGTTGGTCCCCTGATAAAGGAGAAACTATGCATGACTACCCTAAGTATAGTTTGAATCCATCTACCATTCTCAACAGGAATAGGAAATCCTTGGTGCTGATCACTCCAGTATTATCGCCTCGTCCTGTAATAGAATGACTCAAGATAGCTTGAATGTATCTGAGTGCGGGAGATCGAAGTGAAGAAGCCTTCAATACTTTTGGATCATATTGTGGATATGTGCTAAGCCTTCTCCAACATACTACCTGTGAGTCACCCAATGTTCTGTGTTCTCTTAACTGATCGTGCTCTGGTGTTTTGGTGAATTCGAGATCGTAAAGACCAAGGTAGATGGAGAATTCGGTGCAGTTTATTTTCTTCTTTGTACCCTCTATTTGGAACTGGATTTGGTCCTATCGGTGCCAAGAAACTGCTCCTTTTATAACTGTAATCATTAATAGCACCTCCATTGTGAGCTCTCGATAGGATAGTTTGTTTATTGCTAGCAGATGATCCCACGATCCCATGGTCAAGAGTCTTCGAACTTTGCTTGTAAGTCGTGCCTCTTCGAGGGTATTCCAATCAATATTTTTGAAGTTGTCGAATCTGAGTTGCCGCAGGAAAGCATATCTATTGCAGTGGGCTTGCTCTTAGAATTCTTGGTTGGGTGAGTTGTGTTCCTCTCTTCTCTGCTTCTTCCTTGATGGTGGTTGAGGGCGGATCTATTTTTGATTCGGCATGGTGATATTTGCAATCGAAGGAGAAGGATTGATCTTCTACTCCTTGGGTGAGATCTTGGAGTGGTGTCCTTAAGCTAAGAGAGACGGGGTTGTCGGGTGGAATTGGCGTAGTGATGTTTAGGGTATCTTAAAGCCCTAAAATGTTTTCGGTCCACGTGATCGAGCACGGCTGTGCTTATACGAAGCACGACCATGTCCTTTTTATCTTCAGTTTCCCGAGAAGTGCACGGCCTTGAATACGGCAGTGTTTATGCCGTGTTAATGAACACGCCCATGCTTCTAATAAGAACGATCATGTTTATTTTTTTCTTGTTCCGCCTATCAATTTCCTGAGAGATGCACAACCATGAGCACGGGCGTGCAACTCTCTGTTATCTCTTTCCTTCAATAGGTCTACCATGTTACCCCTTTTCCCGCATGTTAGTAGCTCCAAGTACAAGGATTAGTAGCTAAGATCTTTGAAATGCACAGAATCTATGAATAATCATTAATAAATAAAAATCACCATTAATTTATACTTAACTAAGATCCTAAATAAACCTAAAGGGACTAAAAACTGACCGAGCTTGGGTTGCCTCTCAAGAAGCGTTTGTTTTACATCCTTAGCTTGACGTACCTCTGCCCTCAAGAGGGGTTAGAGAGATAGAACCTCTCTTCTTTGTTCTTGTAGGAAGTGTTGCCCACTATACATGACTTTAATCGTTGTCCGTTGACCTTGAAAGTATCCTTGGTTGGATGTGTTATTTCAACTGCTCCATGTGGAGAGACTTGCGTTACTGTGAAGGGTCCAAACCATCTGGACTTAAGCTTCCCTGGAAGCAATCAAAGACATGAGTTAAAAAGCAAAACTTGGTACCCTACCTGGATTTAGCGGTTCTTCCTTATATGTGCGTCGTGAAATTTCCTTACTCATTCTTTGTATGTCTTCATATTCTCATAGGCTTCTTCACGCCAATCTTCCAGTTCGTTCAGTTGGGATTTTGCTTCTGTCTGGCTTTCTCCAGATCAAAATTGAGGAATTTTGTTGCCCAATATGCTCGGTGCTCTAGTTTGACAGGTAAATGACATGCCTTCCTATAAACCAATCAATACGGAGTACTCCTAATTAGTGTTTTGTATGCCGTTCTATATGCCCACAATGCGTCATCTAATCTCTCGGACCAGTCATGTATGTCATGTTACACCATTTTTTCGAGGATCCCTTTCAGTTCTCGATTCGATACCTCAACTTGGCCGCTGGTTTGAGGGTGGTATGGGTTGGCCACCTTGTGTGGTACCCCATATTTTCTTAAGATTCATTTGAATTGGTTGTTGCATAAGTGTGTTTCGTTGTCACTGATGATTGCTCGTGGTGTGCC
This sequence comes from Dioscorea zingiberensis, assembly GCA_026586065.1. Taxonomy (NCBI): domain Eukaryota; kingdom Viridiplantae; phylum Streptophyta; class Magnoliopsida; order Dioscoreales; family Dioscoreaceae; genus Dioscorea; species Dioscorea zingiberensis. Next base: position 20,719,655 of record CM048825.1, on the reverse strand, counting down.
GAATTTGGAGAATAGTATTTTTAGGAACTTGACTACTACTCGTGCATCGTTTGTTGGTAGGGCCTATACTTCCACCCATTTCGACACATAATCCACTGCAACTAAGATATATTTGTTCCCGTTAGAGTTGGGGAAGGGTCCCATGAAGTCGATTCCCCAGACATCAAATATCTCGCATTGGTGGATCGGGTTTTGGCTCATCTCATCTCGCCTAGAAATTTTTCCTGCTCTTTGGCACTTGTCTTGTATGAAACTTCGCATATCCTTGAATATTGTGGGCCAATAGAATCCTGCTGCATGAACTTTTTTGGCTGTTTGATTTGCACCAAAATGACCCCCTATCGGCCCGGCGTGACAGTGCCTTATTATTTCCCAACCCTCTAATTGAGATACACACCTTCGGATTACTTGGTCTGCGTAAATCCTGTATAAGTATGGGTCCTCCTATATGTAGTGCCTCATATTAGAGAAAAACTTTCTTTTCTTTTAGGTGGAAAAGCCCTTCAGCGTGATGTGTCCCACAAGGTAGTTTGCATAATATATAAACAATGGGATTTCAGTTTCCCCTTCCATTTCCATGAGGTATAACGGTTCGTCGAGGAATGCATCATTGACTTCACCCTCCTCTGTTTTAGCCTTATCTAAATCCTCTAATCGAGAGAGGTGATATGCTACCACGTTCTCGGCTCCTTGTTTGTCTCGTATCTTGAGGTTGAATTCTTGCAAGAGCAACACCTAACGTATTAGACGAGGTTTAGCATTAGGTTTGTTCAATAAGTGTTTTAGCTCAGCATTTTCAGTGTAAACGATGACTTTTGATAAAACCAAGTAAGAAAGGAATTTATCAAAATCGTAGACTACTGCCAACAGATCTTTCTCTGTTGTGGTGTAGTTTTTTTTAGCCTCTATCAGCATCTTGCTTGCATAGTAGATGGGCCAAAAGTGCTTGTTCTTCCTTTGACCTAAAACTCCTCCCACTGCAAAATCACTTACGTCACACATTAGGTAAACTCGAGTCTGGCGGTACCATGATTGGAGCTTTTGTTAATTGTTCCTTCAAACTAGTGAAAGCTTCCTTGCATTGTTTAGTAAAATTAAATGGTACATCCTTTTCCAATAATTTAGTCAAAGGTTTTTTAATTTTTGAAAAATCATTTATAAACCTTCAATAAAACCCGGCATGTCCAAAGAAACTTCTGACTCCTTTGATTGACACGAGAGGTAGTATTTTTTCAACTATTTCAATCTTTGCCTTATCCACTTCTATGTCATGTTTGGAAATCTTTTGACCCAGGACTATTCCTTCTTATACCATAAAGTGACATTTTCCTAATTTAAAACCAAATTTGTTTCTTAACAACGTTGCAAAACTTTTTCTAAATTTCCTTGACACAAATCAAATGAATCACAGAATACTGAAAAATCATTCATGAAAACTTCCATGTTATTCTCAAGAAAATAATAAAAAATGGACATCATGCAATGTTGAAAAGTAGCCTGAGCGTTACATAGACCAAAAGGCATTCTACGATAAGCGAATGTACCGTATGGGCAGGTGAATGTGGTCTTCTCTTGGTCTTCAAATGCTATCGAGATCTGGAGATATCCGGACATGCCATCTAGGAAGCAATAGTATTGGTGGCCTGATAACCGTTCTAACATCTGATCAATGAATGGCAGAGGGAAATGGTCTTTGCGGGTGGCATCATTGAGTTTTCTGTAATCAATGCATACCCTTCATCCTGTGACGGTCCTTGTCGGGATAAGTTCGTTCCTATCATTCTGTACTACGGTCATTCCACCCTTCTTTGGGAAAACTTGTACCGGACTAACCCATGAGCTATCTGAGATGGGGTAGATTACTCCAGCATACAGTAGTTTTTTCACTTCTGCTTTCACTTTCATATTGGGATTCAATCTCTGTTAAGGTTGTACCTTGGGTTTGAAGTCATCCTCAATCAGGATTTTATGTGTGCAGAACACAATATTGATCCCCTTGATATCAGCTATCTTCCATGCTAGAGCTCTTTTATGTCTCTTCAACATTCTCAGCAACTAGGAGTTTTTCACCTTCTTCCAAAAACGCATATTCCAGGTGCTCAGGTAGTTGTTTTAGTTCAAATTCTAGAAGTTCCTCAATAGATGGTCTTATTTTTACCCATATTTCTTTTTCCAAATCTTCCCATGGATTGGGTTCTTTATGGGTGTCTTTGATTCCCTTCTCGTCTATAATTAGTCCAGTTTCAGGCTCATGTTGACATCCTTGACTACTATCTTCCCAGTTGGTTGAACGCTTGATTGTGACGGATGCAACTTGCTCAATAATGGCTACCTTATCGGAGGATGATTGTATGAACCTGTTTGTGCTTTCCTTGAATCTGCACACCACTTCTTCTAGGTCGGGTTCCATGACTTCTATGAGTTCTAATTCTTGAATTGCTGCCTTGCTGCAACGAATGTAGTGCGCTAAGAGGCTCTCCAGTTGTGGCTACCCATGTTAAATCATCCTGTTCAAATTCTAGTCTTGTTACCTGCAAAGAGGTCTGCTCAACTTTATAAGATGCAAGTAGAGAAAAAAATATTTCTCTCTCTCTTTTTTTATATAAAAGATAAGATAAGATAAGATAAGACATAATAACTAGAATAACAGATTCTAAAGTTCCTAGCGTTGCCAGTCCCCTTCAACAGCGCCAAAAACTTGATGAAAGCAAAACTATACGTGACACTTCTCCAGCAAGTATACGGGGTCGATCAAGTAGTAAAGTACCCAAAGGTAGGGTAGTCGAATACACAGGGACTGGCCACTAGTACTTGTTATCCTCTATTACCTAGCCTAACTATAATAAGAGTTGTAAAATCAAATCTAGTGGAATTATCCTAACTAAAAGCTAATGTGAACTATTGGTAGATTGGGGGAAATCAGAGATGAAAGGATGGCACCTCAGATCATAATCCTCCTAGAATTCCCTTGCTAATAACCTATTCCTTATTACCGGTAACATGCTAATAATTCTTGGAGGGTGTAACAATACGCTTCTCAGCGAAACACCCGATCCCTCGTAATACTCATGCATACCCTAACATCTTTGTTTGACTAAAAACCTATCTAAATGATTCCTAGGGTTGTTGCTACACTCTAACCATCCTGAGTCACCACACAAACACTTATAGTGCTGGGTGCTCTAGCCTACTAAGGTGATGGCTCGAGGCTCGTGCAAGGGACAGCCATATGAGTTACCTAAACAGATGTTAATTCTAGGCTAATTGTAACACCCCAAATTTTTTTTAATAAAAGATCGGATGATTTTTGAATATTTAATAAGGTAAATAAGCACAAAAAATAAATCAATTATGTTAAACCCTAATTAAAGGAAAATCAGGAATTTATGGACTTAAAATTCAGCCTTGCAACTATTGCGCTAGAGAGAATGCCTTATTAGGCAAGGCCATTTTCACATAGAATTGTTGGAGGTGGATAGATAGCGTAACCCCGATTAGTTAATTTATAAAAATTACTAAGTGTTAATTAATCTAGATTAATTATGTGGGAGATACTTGACAAGAGTTAGAGTTCCGGTAAAATAGATCTGACCGGGTCGAAAGCCCAGAATATCGGATCTAGTCTGGTATGGGGACAAATCCCATAATGTTACAGTACACCCATGACACTTGGGTCGTCTCACCCGAAATTTTTGGATCTGGGTCGGTGATGGGGAGAAGTCCCGTGGTCGATTCGTCACCCACGTGATTGCATAGTAAAATAATAAGATTAAATAAAGTCGTTCGGTTTTAATGGGAGATATTATAGAAGATAACATAAATTAATTAAAGGTTTAAGATAATGTTAAGTATAGAATTGATTAATAAATTAAATGATATAATATTAAATATTAAGGTTTATAAAGGGACAGACCTAAGTTCAATTGAATTCTTAAAGGCCCGTGCCCTAACTCTCTTCTTTCCCCTTTCTATCCGAGCCAACCCATGCTCCCACCTTCTCCTCGCCGGCGACTCCTCTACTTACGCCCGTCGCCGCTCGGAACCAGCCCCTACCCACACGTCGCCCTCTCTGGCCCGCGAGCACCTCCTGGCAGTCAGCCCCAAGCCGCGCATTAGCATCCCCACGCGAGCAGCCTCCGGCCGCTCCTGTGAGCCGCCATTTCGCAGCCAGGGCGTCCGCCCTCCCCTTCGCGGCCAGGCCGTCTGCCCTCCCTTCGCGTACACGCATCAGCCGCGGGTCCCTCCGCCGGCGCCACCTGCTAGCCATGCCTAGCTCGCGCCACCGCTGTAGCCCGCCCCTCTGTCCCGCGAGTAGGTCCGATGACATGAACACGGTGAGGCCCTCTGGATAGAGCCCAGATATGATGTATACGATATCAGGTCAGGGAAGGGACTTGTTATAAATTTTCTTTCTTAAAATAAAATATTTTTTTCGAATAAAACCCATTCCCAACTACTGTTAGTGCCCGTATCAGATAGGAGATGCACACTTGACGGCACATGTACTGCATACCGTTGGTCGTTAGGTCCCAGGCTCATGTACTCTATACCGCTGTCCCGGTCATCAAGATCATGTACTGTATACCGCTGTTCCACTGATGGTTGTTGGAGTCCTTCCCGAGATATTCGAACTAAAGGTGCATGCTTGTATGATACAAGGCCATTGCATATACATGATTATTTTATGCTTGTGATGATTTGAGATTACATATCCTCTTATTTCGTGTTTTCTGATTTGCTTGGCATGCTTATCCTCATTTAAGATAAATATGTGGACTCTCATGTTTTTGAATCTGATTATATACATGTACTATTATATTAGTACTGGATTTCTTTCAAGAGATAGGTATGTATAATAGTTGGCAGAATTGTCTATACTCAATGAGCTCGTGTAGTTCATTCCTCTTCTATTATGTTTTACCTTGTAGGATCTTGACAGTGATAGTGTGAGGGTTAATGTCTAGATTGGCTCTGGCGTATCGCTACTTTTATGTGTCTTTATTTGTATAAGACTTATTATTATTAGACTTCCTGGTATTGTATTTGGGGCTGTTGTTGCCCAAGACTTGTTATGTTGTACTCTATTATGACATTGATCTGGTTTAGACTTCTTGTGTGTAACAGGTTATGATTATGTTTTTATGACCATATTGAGTACTTTATTGTTATTCGGTATTTAATTTTACAGCCTTAGGCACAGGATACCCTCCTGACCTTGCTGGTGTGACATCTGTGTCAGTAAAGAGATGGGTGTTACATTTAGTGGTATCAAAAGAGGTTTGCTCCTAGACCTTAGTCAAAGCCTTAGGGTGGGTGTCTTTGTCAGTAGACATAATGAATTAGCTATTAGAAATTGCTAAGTTTTATTATGTCTTTTAACTGACGTGTTTGATATTATAGAATGCCGCCCTAGAGACGTACCCGACCACCCCGTATGCCCCGTGAGGAGCCGGCCGAAGAACCGGTGGAGAACCCACCTATGGGGGCACTAGGAGGTGGAGATGAGGAAGGGGAAGCATCCCAAGCCCACTACGGGCAAGGGTACAACCTCGAAATGAACCAAGCTTTAGAGATGATAATGCGATACCTGGCCGCAACAGCATTTCTACAACCTCAACCGCAATAGAGGAACAGGGATCAAGACTATGTGACTCGAGTCCGACAGATGGGGCTTAACCATTTCCTTGGCACATAGGACCCAGGTGGAGCCGAAGCTTGGATCAGACAGGTGGAGATACTATTCGAGGCTATGAGGATCCCAGAAGAAGAAAAGGTCATTACATTGCAATTGTTGCTGGGGCAAGAAGCTCTACTATGGTGGGAATCAGCTTGATTGCGCCCTCCGAGAGTTGGTGTTTGGACTTGGGCCAATTTTAAAAGGGCCTTTGAAAGGACGTACTCGCCCCGAGTCTACCAGGATGCAAAGAGAGGAGAATTCATGTATCTAACCTATTGCAACATGACGGTGGCCGAATATGAGGCCAAATTCACTGCTCTGAGCCGATATACACCTGAGATGGTAGCGGACCAGCATGATAAGTGTCAAAAGTTTGAGGAAGGACTTTGTGATTAAATAAAGATCTCTGTGCCTGCTACTAGATTCGTAGACTATGGAGGTATAGTCGAGTGCACTACGAGTGGAGAGTGGTGTAGTCAAGTAGAAACAAAGGGAGGAGAGATGGAATAAGAGTAACAGTCCAAGCTCCCAAGTAGGAGGAAGCTCAAGACCCAAAAAGAAGAGCACCAACAACAGTAGCGATGGGTCCTCTTTATGAGGGACCAAGAGAGGGAAGCCACAGTGCCCAGTCTGCAACAGGTACCATTACGGAGCTTGCGGTACCAATGTGTGCCTCCACTAACAACAACCTTGGCATTACAAGAAAGAGTGCCCATTGCTGACTCAAGGGAGCGGGGTAGCTCCAGAAGCTAGTACTAGAAGTCAAAATGCGCATCAGGCGCAAGGTTATTCAATGGTGGGCAGCTCTGGAGGCAGTCGAGGAGGGTCTTTAGGAGAAAGGTCTCGAGGAGGAGGCCGTGGGGCCCCATCTCAACTACAAGCCAAGGCATTTGCAATGATGCAGAAGCAAGCTGTGAACACTCTAGACTTCATTGCAGGTATGGTGCAGATTTTTAATAATGATGCTTGCATTTTGCTTGATCCTGGTTCTACACATTCCTACATTGCTACTTGTTTTGCATTGCCTGAGAATGTGTATGCTATTAGATTAGTAGAACCAATGATTGTGGCATCCCCATAGGTAGTTCAATGATTGTAAAGGCAGTCTATGAGGGATGTGATGTAAAAATAGGCGACCAGGAGCTCAGAGCTAATCTGATCCCGATGAGGATCCTAGACGTCGATGCGATCCTAGGGATGGACTGGTTGTCCGTCCACCATGCCAAGGTCAATTGCTACTGGAAGATGATACATTTCTAACATCCGGGAGAGGCGAAAATCCTCTTCTACGAGAGACGAGCCGAGATGGAGAAAGCCCGTTTGGCTAACATAATAGAAGCTGAAGCTCCTAAGGCAGATGTCTAGGATATAGCCGTAGCATGCGAGTATCCTGCCGTATTCTAGGAGCTACCTAGGTTACCACCGCACAGAGGCGTGGAGTTTTCTATTGAGTTGGTTCCATGAACAACTCCGATTTCCAGGGCACCATACAGGATGGCTCCAGTAGAGTTGAAAGAATTGAAGGCCCAACTAAAATAGCTACTAGAGAAGGGATTCATTAGACCTAGTGTCTCCTCATGGGGTGTAACGCCCCGACCCGGATCCCGGGACCTCGGGCACGTCTACAGATCGGCCGTATCCAAGTGGAGACGAGCCCCACTCGAATACAAGGCCTAAATGATAAAGAACAGATAACATTTTTCCATTAATAACAAGAGTTACACAGCGGAAAATTGAAATTTAAAAAATACACTATGGGCCCTACAAGGGTCCTAAAATAAAATACAAGGTCTCTTCCTCTCTAAAAGGCTTGAGATCCTCAATCCTCAACGCGCAGCTCCTGAGCCGGTAGATACTATTCCCCTAATCCTGAAAGAGGAAATCAAGAAGAATGAGCTTTCGAAAGGAAAGCTCAGTAAGTTCCCCGCAGGGATCTCAACAAAGCTGGTCAATATAATCAATAAATATAAGAACAAGCAACCGGGACTACGCCCGCACTATCAAGAACCTAGGAGTCTATCAGAAGTATTCAAAACAAGAACTCCTAGCCAAACACTGGCCCTCGGGCCCGAAGTGGAATTTCAAGAATAGATTCATTGACACCAAAGCTTTTCCATACTGACCTCACTGAAATTGACCCTCCGGGTCATACCTCTGGTAGCTCCACCTCTCTTACGTGGTTAACACGGTCGCTGTATCGTCCCCAGCGGCGGGTTGGACCGCCAGAGTATCCTCCCCGCATCGAACCATCAGAGACGCCGAGGTGTCCTCAAATTAACGCTCCACTCTCACTTGCCAGCATTCGCTCCAATCGAAGCTGGAAAATGAACACGGTTCTAACATGCTTACTCCAAGACACAAGACCATGTGCCTATGGTCAAGTGTTTGGCCATGTGACAAAGATGTCCAACGAAAGCAAGACAAGCAAATAAACAATACTCTATCTTTAGTTTTTCAACCATGCACATACAAAAAGAAGGAAAAACAAACAACTTGCACGCCAAGTACATGCATCCAATAAATGTAAGCTCAACAGTAACATGCTAAAATAAATAGCAATAACAAAAACAAGGGAAAACCCAAGGATGTATGGAATCGAGGTAGGTAACTTACCTCTAAAATCAATGTGAGTCCGGTGTTCCACTAATATCCTCTCGACGATCCACGCCAAGTTATCCGCAAAACACAAGTCCACTCTCAAGATATACTACTACCATAATGCAAGTTCACTAAACGGACCCGACCCATTATAAAAACCTAGCTCAACCGTCCCAGTTAATTAACCACTTAATTAACTAAATGATTACCTTAATTAAGCCCATAGTCTATATTGGGTTGATCCCTTTATTATTATTAGCCCATCGGGCCGGCCCACTTCCATCTAAACAAAACCCAAAAATTACCCCCTTTAATTAAATCAATTTAATTGACTAAATTCCCCAACCCTTAATTTACAAAATTTAATTAAATCAATTCAACCAATCTAAACCCATCAAGCAACCATAATCAGGACCAATCCAACAATTAATAGTGCCAGGTTTTCTCATAACTGCTAACCAATAAAGAACATAAGATTTCACAAGTACTCAACTGACCTCAGGCCTGCAGCTATGTACATCCATATGGTTACCTCAGGGAAGGCAACTCTACACCCCCTCCACTAAGTTCCTAATAGTAACAACTTCCAAGAATAACCTCATTATTCTCTCTTCACCTCACACACAATAACAAGAGCTCACAACCCCCCTGTCTTTAGTCCATTGCTCTCTTACATGTGCCTACCTCCTTCCCCTGCCTACAACCACGCATACACACGAGCCTCAACTCCTCCTCGAGATCCCACTGATCATGGCTTCCTCCTTAAACCGGTGACTCATATCTCCCTCCCTCTGGCCTTTACAAACCAATACCACTCTCTAGATTATTACTCATCTATCTTTAGTAAATCATAGAAGAATTAACAAAGCCTCTGAAATAATAAAATTCTCATATCTACCAAGCTTCAAGAACCCATCCAATGGAATACTAGAACACAACCTCACTGAACTCCCACCAGAACCCTCTCAAGGCCAAGAACTGGTTTCCCTAACCATCAACAACCACTTAAGTTAACAAACAAACCATCTATGCTTCTCTACCCACCTCCAACAACTCCAGCACTCTTGCATAATCTCACAGCCCTAAACCTCTTCCAACACATCAACACAGCACACAGCTTCCATGTAAACCTCATCAAGGCATATCAAGCACTCAAAAAAACTACTAGTGATCACCCTCTAACATCTCAGCCAAAGACTTCAAAACTCAAGGAATATCTACACTTGGGAACATAATCCCGAGCAACAATTATAATCAAGAACATAAATCATTATATGATCATGGACTCCACTGACTATCCATCACGCACGCATCAAAAAGAAAGAAATACAAGATCGAAGGCTTACCGATCGTTGGGAATACTTGAGAAGTCCCACACGCTCACGGCTCTACCGCTATCCCTCCTTCTTCTCTCTAGAGACGACGGCAGGCGAGGTGAGAGTTATGCTAGGGTTTCAAGTAATATTCCCTTATATAGGGCTCGCGAGGGGATCATAATACGATTCGAAATCAGATTTTACCTGTTCTTATCCTCTTATCTGTTCGTTTTAAACGCAGAGGCGTTCACTCTGGACGCCACAAGGCGACTCATCGAGAGGGAACGCCTCTCTCACTTAAACACTCCATGTTGAACCATGACCGTTAGATGGATCCTACGGATGATCTCATCCGGCCCACTCTATCTAGTGACATGTAGTTTTTTAATAAAATACCCCTCCATTTTTCACTAATTCATTTCTAGTTTAACATGTGATAATATGGAAAATTCCTTTCCAATCCTTCAAATTCAAACGTCCTCAAGAAAATCCTCTTCCTAAGAGCATGCACGATTACTTCCCATTTTATTTTATATTTTAAACTTAATTTACTTCTCCTCATCAGAAACATGCTTACATATATATAATATTATATAATTTCCTATATAAAATGTCCATCCACCAAACTAAGCCATCTTGTCAACTAATGATTCCTTAAATTTCACCTTACGTTTTAAATCCATTTAAAGCCAAATTTGAAAGCCTTCTATCTTATCCTTAAGATAAATAAAATCAATAATTAAACCCAACTCATCCTCTAAATTAAATAATACAAAGTTTAATTTTATCTTTAATCACCAATGAGATGATTAAAATTGTAAATACTTTGGAACACAATCTTTATTCAAATAAAAGAAATAATTAAAGTCTTTATTCCAAATATAAAAAAAAAAATCCTTGGGAGACTCTCCCTTATTCTCTAATAGTTATCGAAATAAAAATAAGAATTAATAATATGAACTTCTAAAAATACCCTGGGCTTCACATGGGGTGCGCCTATGTTGTTCGTGAAGAAGAAGGATGGCTCCATGAGGATGTGCGTAGACTACAGACAATTGAATGAAGTTACTATCCAGAACCAATATCCGTTGTCGCGTATTGATGATTTGTTCGATCAATTGCGAGGAGCCTGTGTATTCTCCCAGATTGATTTGAGGATGGGCTATCATCAATTACAGGTACGAGAGGAGGATGTACCAAAGGCAGCATTCCGGACCCGATATGGGCATTTTGAGTTCTTAGTAATGCCCTTCGAGTTAACAAATGGACTAGCGGCGTTCATAAAGATGATAAATAGGGTGTTCGCACCCTATTTAGACAAGTCTATGGTAGTCTTCATCAACGACATCCTGTTGTATTCTCGAATCGTGGAGGACCACATCAACCATCTTAGGATAGTACTACAAACTCTAAGGGAGCAGCTATACGCTAAACTCAGTAAATATGAGTTTTGGTTGGAACAAGTCAACTTCGTGGGGCATGTCATCTCAGCTGCAGCAATTTATGTGGACCCCCAGAAGATAGAAGTAATAGTGAACTGGCAAGCCCCAACCAATGTCAGGGAAATTAGAAGTTTCCTAAGGTTAGCCTGTTACTACAGGAGGTTTGTAGAAGGATTTTTGACGAGCGGCCAACCTATTCGAGTTGACCGAGGATTGCGAGCAGAGCTTTCAGGAGTTGAAGGACCGGTTGGTGTCTGCTCCTATTCTTACCTTACCTACAACTGGAGTAGGTTTTTAAATCTATATTGATGCTTCATATCGGGGTTTAGGGTATGTCTTTATGCAGCAGGGTAGAGTTATTGCCTATGCATCTAGGCAGCTCAAGACTCATGAAGTAAACTACCCAATGCACGATCTGGAGTTAGCTGTTGTGGTCTTTGCTTTGAAGATATGGTGACACTATCTCTATAGTGAAGCCTGTAAAATCTTCACTGACCACAAGAGCCTGAAGTAATTAATGAGCCAGAAGGAGATTAATATGCATCAGAGAAGGTGGATGGAGTTACTGAAGGATTATGACTGCACCTTCGAGCATCACCCTGGGAAGGCAAATGTGGTGGCCAATGCCTTGAGTAGGAAAACTATAGCATGATTGGGGATCACCAACCTTGCCCAACTTCATGATCTGAGATCCATAGGAGCTCAACTTTCAGTGGATGAACTAGGGGTACGACTGGGAACTTCCATCTTCGGTCAACGCTAATTTCACAAATCAAGAAAGCTCAACGTCAAGACTTCAGATTGATGCAACTGGCTGCAAAAATGTAGGATGGAGGACGTAGCGACTTCTCCTTATCTTCCGATGGAGCGGTGATGTTAGGTACTCGACTATATGTACCGAACAATGAGGGCCTCAAACTACAGATCATGGAGGAGGCTCACTGCTTGGCTTCTGCGATACATCTGGGGAGTACTAAAATATACGGCAACATAAAGGAAAACTACATCTGGAGGAAGATGAAGAAGGAGATCGCTAATTACTTGGCTAAGTGTCCGATCTGTCAGCAGATCAAAGCTGAGCACAAGAAGCCACCAGGGTTGCTGATACCCTTGGAAATACCGGAATGGAAATGGGAACGGATAACAATGGATTTTTTGACTGGCCTACCTCCAACCAGTCAAGGCAAAGATGCTATATGGTTCGTTATTGATAGGCTGACCAAGACAATATATTCTCAGGACCGATTGGCACCGTTGTACGTGGAACAGATCGTTAGGCTTCATAGAGTACCCGTGTCTATAATATCTGATCGAGACCTGAGGTTCACCTCCCAATTCTGGCGGAGTCTACATAAGGCCTTAGGGATGAGATTGAATTTTAGCACGGTATTCCACCCGCAGACGGATGGGCAGTTGGAGAGGACTATATAGATACTCGAAGACCTGCTTCGAGCCTGTATCATGGAGCTGCCTAGGAGCTGGGATGAGAATCTAGAACTGTTGGAGTTTCCATACAACAACAGCTAATACAGTAGTATCAGGATGCCACCTATGAGGCGTTATACCGCAGGAGATGTAGAACTCCGCTATGTTGGGATAAAGAAGGTGAGCGAAAAATACTTGGCCCGGAATTGGTACAACAAACCGCAAAGAAAGTGAAGCTGATCAGGGAACTGCTAAGGATAGCCCAAGATAGGCAACGGGGTTATGCTTCGAGGTGGGAGATAAGGTATATCTGAAGGTATCCCTTGGAAAGGCATTCTGAGATTCCACAAGCATGAGAAGCTTAGCCCACGATATATCGGGCCTTATAAGATTGGGGATAGTGTGGGTCCTGTAGCCTACAAACTGGCACAACTAGAGCAGCTGTCAAGGATCCATGATGTATTCCATGTACCGGTTCTGCGTAAATTCCTCTCTGATCTAAATCAAGTTCTGACGGGACCGACCATAGAGTTAGCTCAGGATTTGACGTATGTAGAAGGACCGGTACGTATCCTAGACAAGAGAGAACAAGCATTGGGGAACAAGGTAGTATCTTTGGTAAAGGTACTATGGAGCCATCACCAAGTGGAGGAGGCCACTTGGGAAAAGGAAGATCAGATGAGAGAGCAGTACCCTCATATGTTTTAGATATCTATGTACAGAATTTCGAGGATGAAATTTCTTAAGGGTAGGAGAATTGTAACACCCCGAATTTTTTTATTATAAAAGATCGGATGATTTTTTAATATTTAATGAGGTTATTTAGCACAGAAAATAAATTAATATATTAAACCCCAATTAAAGGATAATCGAGAATTTATGGACTTAAAATCTAGCCTTGCAACTATTGGGTCTGAGAGAAGGCCTTATTGAGTCAAGTCATTTTCACATAGAATAGTTGGAGGTGGCTGGATAGCGTAACCTCTATTAGTTAATTTGGAAAATTTACTAAGTGTTAATTAATCTAGCATAATTATGTAGGAGATACCGGACAATAGTTAGAGTCCCGTTAAAATAGATCTGACCGGGTCAAAAGCCCGAAATATCGGATCTAGTCTGGTAAGGGGACAAATCCCTTGATGTTACAGTACACCCGTGATACTGGGGTCGTTCGACCCGAAATTTTTTGATCTGGGTCGGTGATGGGGACGAGTCCCATGGTCGATTCGTAACCCACGTGATTGCAGAGTAAAATAATAAGATTAAATAAAGTCGTTTGGTTTTAGTGAGAGATATTATAAAAGATAACATAAAAGGTTTAAGATAATGTAAAGTATAGAATTGATTAATAAATTAAGTGATATAATATTAGATATTAAGGTTTATAAAGAAACAGACCTATGTTCAATTGAAATCTTAAAGGCTCATGCCCTAGCTCTCTTCTTTCCCCTTTCTCTGCGAGCCAACCCGTGCCTCCCACCTTCTCCTCGCTGGCGATTCTTCTACTTACGCCTGTTGCCGCTCCGAGCCAGCCCCTACCCGCCACAGTAGCTATCCTCCGCCCAAGGAAGGCCACATGGTCCATCCCAAGCCGCAGACACTGCTGCCCCTGCAGCAGCCTCCGGCCGCTCCTGCGCGGCGCCCTTCCGCGAACAGGCCATCCGCCCTCCCCTTCGTGCACACGCGCCATCCGTACGCTCCTCTGCTCGACGCCACCTGCTAGCCGCGCCCAACTCGCGCCACTGCTGCGGCCCACCCCTCTGTCCTGCGAGTAGTTCTGGTGACCTGAACACGGTGAGGCCCTCTTCCCTTCTCCTTCACCGACGGCGACCAGGAGCACCGGCACTGTCCTTCCTCCGACGAGCTTCGGTGGCCACCTGACTTATAGCCCCGTGCGCCGTTGCCTTACTACAAAGTTGCTCCATTTCATCCCTCTCGACTTTGAGTCTTAACTAAGAAAAATACTACATTAATTGGTTGATTTAATGCATGAATGAACCTTAAGTTTACAAATTAAGGATGAATGGAAATGTGAGGGGTTTGGGGTAGAGGCTGTGAGAGGCTTCATGTCAATGTTTGTATTGATGGAGTTTTTATTAAGGTATAGGCTCTAATTGAAAGCATATAATGTTATTATGGACATTAATGTGTATGTTTGTAAAATTTTCGGGGCCCTATAAATAGAGGAGGTGTCGCCGAATTTTCATGAAAATTCTAAGTGTTAATGCACTATTTCTTTCCATGTTAGCATGCCTACTTGTTTCATGCTATAGACTAATTGATTTTGGCTAATTGATCATGTTATATGTTAGGATGTTATAAGCATGAGTTAAGTTAAATTGGGCAAGTCGTACATTTTCGTATTTCTAAACGATAGAACTAAAGTTATGAAAATACGAATTTCGTATTTATCTAGTTATCCTAGGAAAAGGAAAAGGTCCCACTGGAGCTGCGGACGGACCAAGTCAATCCGTGGACTTAGCAAGGACTTCATGTGAGTGGGCATCTCTGTAAATATTGTTTTATGCATGTACTTATCGTGATTCGGTTTACTCGTATTTCGTATGAGTTTTGTATTGGTTTGTGGATGCCGATGGATTTCATTGCTATATTAATATAGTGATTTCATGTTTGTTATTACTATATTTTTGAAATAGCATAAGTAATTGTAAAGTGAAACCTTAATTGGTAAAGAATGATGATTATATGTATCATAGGCCGCACCTTAGTTAGATATGTATGAAGGATCCAGCGGGGCTCTGGATAGAGCCCAGATATGATGTGTACTATATCGGGTCAAGGAAGGGACTTATATAAATTGTCTTTCTTAAAATAAAATATTTGCGAACTTTTTTTTTCGAATAAAACCCATTCCCAACTATTGTTAGTGCCCATATCAGATACGAGATACACACTTGTACTGCATATCGCTAGTCATCAGGTCCCGGGCTCATGTACTCTATACCGCTGTCCCGGTCATCAAGATCATGTACTGTATACCGTTGTTCCACTGATGGTTGTTGGAGTCCTTCCCGAGACATTCGAACTAGGGGTGCATGCTTGTATGATACAAGGCCATTGCATATACATGATTATTATATGCTTGTGATGATTTGAGATTACATATCGTCTTATTTCGGGTTTTCTGATTTGCTTGGCATGCTTATCCTGATTTAAGATAAATATGTGGACTCTCATGTTTTTGTATCTGATTATATACATGTACTATTATATTAGTACTGGATTTCTTTCGAGAGACAGGTATGTATAATAGTTGGCAGAATTGTCTATACTCACTGAGCTCGTGTAGTTCATTCCTTTTCTATTATTTTTTTACCTTGTATGATCTTGACAGTGACCGTGTGAGGGTCGATGTCTAGATTGGCTCTGGCGTATCGCTACTTTTATGTGTCTTGATTTGTATAAGACTTATTATTATTAGACTTCCTGGTATTGTATTTGGGGCCGTTATTGCCCAAGACTTTGTTGGATATGGAGTTTGCAGTTATGAATCAAGGGGGAGTGTTGGATATGATTCATAATAGAACTATGTATATGTTTTAGAGTAGGATTATTATCTAGTTAGATAATGATAGTTATCTAGTTTTAGATAAACTATGATTAGTGTTTAGTTTGAGTCTAAGTGGTACATTGTTAGTTTCTATAAATATGTCTCCATGAATAAAGTTTATTAATTGTCCTCTTAATATAGCTTCTTCCTCTATAATAGTTTCTCCAATACTCCCTTCTTGTTCTTGTGGCTTCCCCAACAATTGGTACCAGAGCTAAGGTTGAGAAGTTATGGCAAGCAACGGGAGCACGATCCAACCCTCTTTGCCAATCTTCAAAGGGGAATCCTACGAGTATTGGAGTGCAAAGATGAAGACCCTCTTCAAGTCACAGGATCTTTGGGATCTTGTGGAGCAAGGCTACACCAACTCTGATGATGAAGTGAAGATGAAGGAGAACCGGCGACGAGATTCAAAGGCCTTGTTTCTCATCCAGCAGGCAGTTCATGAATCTATCTTCTCCCGGATAGTGGCAGCCGAGACGTCCAATGAGGCGTGGACGACGTTGAAGACGGAGTTTCAAGGATCATCAAAGGTTTTGGTGGTGAAGCTCCAGACACTTCGACAAGATTTTGAGACTGCAACCATGAAGACGGGCGAGACGGTACAGGAGTACATCTCAAGAGTGATGATCATCATCAACCAGATGCGAGGGTATGGTGATCTGATCAAGGATCAAACGGTGGTGGCAAAAATACTTAGAAGTTTGTCCCCACGTTTTGATCATGTTGTGGCGGCTATTGAAGAGTCAAAGGACCTGTCAACTTATACAATAGATGAGCTGAGTGGAAGTTTACAAGCCCATGAAGCCAGAATCCTCAGGCATGCAGAGAAGACTGAGGAGAAGGTCTTGAAAGCAGAAGGTGATGCGAATAGAGGCCGAGGAAGAGGCGGCAGAGGCGCATCAAGAGGGAGGTTCCCTGGTAGAGGCGGAGGCAGAGGCAGAGGAAGACACACCGATGCAAGGCAGCAAGGTGACAACAAGCAACACTACAACCCTCAGAAGAACAACAAGCAACATATTCAGTGCCATAATTGCAAGAAGTTTGGCCACATCAAAGCTGAGTGTTGGTACCAAGACAAGAGTGCAAACATGGCAGAAGAGAGCAATGTAAGCAGTCTTTTTATTACTCATAATGATACTAACCCAACTAGTTCAAGTGTATGGCTTCTAGATAGTGGATGCTCAAACCATCTGACAGGAGTACGGGAGTTGTTTGAGGAGTTAGATGAGACTCAGAAGCATACCGTGAGATTGGGTGATGACAAGAAGATTGTAGTAGAAGGCAAAGGCACGGTGGCACTCAAGTCATCAGACGGGAAGGTCAAGCTTCTAAAGGATGTGCAATATGCACCAGGTATTGCTCATAACCTTCTAAGTGTTGGTCAGTTAATACAAAGTGGCTATGTAGTGTCTTTTGTGGATACAAAGTGTTGCATCCGAGACAAGCAAACTGGGTTTGAAGTTGCAACCGTTCAGATGACTTCAAATCGCATGTTTCCCCTCGAAGTCTCAACAGTTAGAAGCCTCAGTTTGATAGCAAAGCAAAGTGATGATTCCAATCTGTGGCATCTACGTTATGGGCATCTGAATATCAGAAGTTTGCAACTGTTGAATCAGAAGAAGATGGTCAAAGGACTCCCACATATAGATGATCTTCCACTTTGTGAAGGATGCATCTATGGCAAGCAAAGCAGGTTGCCGTTTCCCTCCGATCAAGCATGGAGAGCATCAGTTCCACTAGAACTTGTGCATGTCGATCTGTGTGGGCCAATGCAAACAACATCACTTGGAGGTAACACATACTTCATCCTTTTTACTGACGACTATAGCAGGATGAGTTGGGTATATTTTATCAAGTTAAAGTCACAAAGCTTTGAGTGCTTCCAAAAATTCAAAGCCCAAGTAGAGAAGCAAACAGGGTGCTACATAAAGATGCTTCGATCTGATCGAGGAGGAGAGTTTATGTCCAAGGAGTTCACCAATTATTGTGAAGAACAAGGCATCAAAAGACAATTGACGGCTCCTTACACTCCACAACAGAACGGGGTCGCAGAGAGAAAGAACAGAACGGTGGTGGAGATGGCTCGATGCATGCTACATGAGAAGAATCTTCCAAACGACTATTGGGCCGAGGCTGTAGCTACGGCGGTGTATATTCTCAATCGATCACCAACAAAAGCAGTAGGTGATGTCACTCCTTTTGAAGCTTTCACAGGTATGAAACCTTCTGTCAGACACTTAAAGGTATTTGGGTGTGTGGCTTATATCTTGAACAATGCTAACACCCGTCAAAAGCTTGATGCTAAGTCTCAGAAGTGCATCTTTATTGGGTACTGTTTGGAAACAAAGGGGTATAAGTTGTACAACCCTATTACAAAGAAATTAATTGTGGGAAGGGATATTATTTTCCATGAAACAAAAAGTTGGAGTTGGAATGAACCACCAGAGGAGCAGAAGATACCTATTGAGGTAGAACCAACAGTACCCTGCGACAGCACAGGCAAACAACACCACCACATCAACAACCCACCACCTGGTCAAAGCCCAACAGCAGCCGGTCAACACCAAAGGAGCACCTCTGATCAACGGCCTGCTGGTCAACATGGTAAAGAACTTCGCTGGCAAAGCAAAGAATCCGTGACTTCAAGCAGCAGCCCCACGCCTTGGTCAACACCTCCAACCGGTCACCAGCAGCACCAGTCAACGCCACTAGCAGCCGGTCAAGACACTCCTTCAGCAGGTCAACACAACTCCACGCCACCTGCAGGACAGCAGCGGACAACCGGTTAAAGTAGCTGCACACCTGGTCAACGTGGCAGTTACACACCAGCTGGTCCACATAGTTGCTTATCCGGTCAACACCACAACAGTCCAAGCAGTGATTCCCTTGATGGTGTTCAAGGTGGCAGAGTCCGATCTCTTAGAGAGATCTATGAAGACCCAAAAAGTTCTTTTTCTGGTGATCTATTGGTGATCTGTCTATATGTTGATGATATTATTTGCATGGGCTCTTCACAAGCATTGGTTTAGGAGTTCAAACACAAGATGATGACCACATTTGAAATGAGTGATCTCGGTTTACTTCGATATTTTCTTGGTTTGGAGGTTAAACAAGACAAGGATGGCATCTTTGTGTTCCAAAGAAGGTATGCTCAAGACTTGCTCAGAAAGTTTCAGATGATGCATTGCAATAGTGTAGACACACCAATGAATGCAAGAGAAAAGCTTCAAGTGAATGACGGTGCAGAGAAGACCGATGCAATGGTGTATAGAAGTCTTGTTGGTGGGTTGCTCTATCTGACCCACACAAGACCTGACATCTCCTACTCAGTGGGTGTGATCTCAAGATTCATGAGTTCTCCTTCAAGGCAACATATGGGAGCTGCAAAGAGAATTCTCAGGTATATTGCAGGGACTCAAGACTTTGGGATCATGTATAGGTGTGTGCAAAATTTCAAATTACAAGGTTACACGGACAGTGATTGGGCCGGATCAATTGAGGACAGAAAAAGCACTTCAGGAAGTGTGTTCATGTTGGGATCAAGTGCAGTCACATGGAGTTCAAAAAGGCAAGAAGTTGTGGCTCTCTCAACTTCAGAAGCAGAGTATATAGCTGCAACATCAGCAGCTTGTCAAGCAGTGTGGCTCAGAAGACTTTTATCAGATTTCAAGCAAATACAGGCGGGACCGACACAAATTCTGAGTGACAACAAGTCAACCATCACTATTGCTAAGAATCCTACTTTCCATGGCAGAACCAAACATATAGACCTTCGATATCACTTTATTAGAGGTCTAATTGCAGATGCAGAGGTGACGTTGGATCACTGCAGTACCGAGGAACAAGTAGCTGATATTTTTACAAAAGGGTTGCCAGTTCAGAAGCATGTCTATCTATGTTCCTTACTTGGAGTTTGCAGTTATGAATCAAGGGGGAGTGTGGGATATGATTCATAATAGAACTATGTATATGTTTTAGAGTAGGATTATTATCTAGTTAGATAATGATAGTTATCTAGTTTTAGATAAACTATGTTTAGTGTTTAGTTTGAGTCTAAGTGGTACATTGTTAGTTTCTATAAATATGTCTCCATGAATAAAGTTTATTAATTGTCCTCTTAATATAGCTTCTTCCTCTATAATAGTTTCTCCAATACTCCCTTCTTGTTCTTGTGGCTTCCCCAACAGACTTGTTATGTTGTACTCTATTATGACATTGATCTGGTTTAGACTTCTTGTGTGTAACAGGTTATGATTATGTTTTTATAACTATATTGAGTACTTCATTGGTAATGGGATGATTTGGGCTCATGCACAGGAAAACCATACAGAATTGCAAGCACGAACAAGTAAGATGCTACACAGGAATTAATTAATAAGCAAAACCAAATAAATATAGAAAATAAGCAACAAGTTCATCCTACGGTTCATGTGTCTGAGGCACCGCAGAAGGTTTAACCTCTCATGCTATGAACTATCATAACTAAGATACAAGAGGAGGGTATACAATCACACATAGAAATCTTTCCTAGATAACACCTTTCTTCTCGTCAAACCCCAACTGTCGTTGTGGAAATCGCCCGAAACTGCTCCACCAAAAAGTTTGTTATTAGGGTTCCATGGACGGCTTTTTATAGGTTTTCAATTAAGTGAAGCACGGTCGTGTTCATTTGAAGCACGGCTGTGTTGACCTAAACACGCCCGTAATCGTCTTAAGTATGCCCATGCTTATTGTTTGGCGATGCAGTTAACAAGTTTTTTAATAAATAGAGTGTTGCACGGGATTGAACATGCCCGTGTTAAGTGGGAGCATGGACGTGCTCTTCTCTGTATGTGAGTTATTTTGCCCTTTTTGCTCTGAGATGTCCGTTTCCTATTCCTTTTGCTCCTGGGTACCTGTTTACCTGTCCAATCATGCAAAATACCCAAAGTAGCACAAAAATAGAGAATCGATGCTAGGAAACGGTACAAGTGTATGTGAATATAAGGGAAATTTATGTATAATCATGCACTTGTCGCTCCTCCTTGGGATACGAGATGATCCATATCAAATAGTAAGATTCGGTGAACAGGAAAGACGATCAACCGTTGGTGATGGCTCTGGTTAGAACTCCTTCTGATGACGAAGTACGGCACTGAAGATGATTTGTAAGGGAAGTCAGGGGTTTATCCCCGGACCCTCTGATGCAGGAGGCACGAGTCAGATGTTTCCAGGATGGTGAGTCAACGTAAAGACGGGAGGTGGTCGAGTCAATTCCAAGATTGAGTCGGTTTTGGACACGTTTCGGTATTTTCGCCATAACTTTGACTACCGATATCAAATTCGCGCGCTCAACCCCAATTCGGAATGCTCAGATCGACGTGCACGTGGGTTCTATCCAGCTTTGCTCAATGGAATTTTCCTTCATCCTAAAATTCCACTATTTTTCCTGTCGTTTCTTTGTTTTTCAGTGTTTTTTACTATTTTTGGTAATATTTCGTATGCCAATTTTGGATAAGATATGAATCCGATTTGAACTTGGATTTTTTGGAGTTATCTTCTTTGTTTAGATATTTTAGAATTAGATAAGTTTTTTTATTGGACCAAAATTTACCGATTTGGGCAAATTTGGATAAGAAGATAGAATTTCTAGGTTATCTAGGTTAGTTTTTTTTAGCTATTTAAACCCGGCTTGTGGGTTGAATTTTATTCATTGATTATTGAGTTATATTTTCCTTTTAAAGTTTCAGAGACTTTTCTTCTTTGTTTGTCCTCCCTTTTTCTTGCTCTTTTATCAATCCCCCCTGTTTACCACCGCCCGCAGGTTAATGACTACCCTGCCCGGCGTCAGTTGGTATTAGAGATCATCTTCTTCCTGTGGCCTCGGCATCAATGGCTGGAGGTCGTGGTGGCCGTGGTGGTCGTCGTGGTGGACATGTTCCGGCAGAGGAAGGTCCGTCTCGAGACCCAATCGCCTTGGAAGCGATGAACGAGGATCTGCAGAGACAAGTAGCGGAGTTGACCCAACGGTTGGCGACGGGAGATTTGGGGGATCGTGAGGTTTCAGACCATGACTCCGAGTCTATCTTCGTCAACCCCTATTCGCGGCGTGGGCAGTCCAGAGAGCACCATGCACGAGAGGAGCGTCACGAAGATCTAAGCTTTCGGGTGGAGTTGCCCGAATTTACTAGAACCCTACATGCTAAAGTCTTCATCAACTGGCTGAACGAGGTCGAGAGGATATTTGAGTACAAGATGGTCCCTGATCGTCCGAAGGTGAAGCTAGTTGCCATCAAGTTGAAGGGCCGAGCATCCGTATGGTGGGAGCAGCTGCGGCGTTCACGGGATCGGCAAGGCAAACCAAAGATCATAGATTGCGACAAGATGAAGAAGAAGATGAAGGGGCACTTCCTCCCCTTCGGCTACACCCAAACCTTATTTCAACGACTTCATACGTTGAGACAAGGCACAAGATCTGTAGATGAGTACACAGAGGACTTCTACCAATTGATCGCACGGAACAATTTATCCAAGACAGAGGAGCAACTGGTGGCTCGATATCTGGGAGGTCTGCGCCAACCATTGCAGGATGTTCTCAATCTGCACTCGTTATAGACTGTTTTGGAGGCATACCAACAGGTTCTCACCAAGGTAAAGCTGTAATAAAAGACCATCAATCAGGAGCGCATCGAGTACCTAACTAGTTCGCCACTGTGAGTCCCTACCTCGCTCAAAGAACCAACGTCAGGTAGTTCTAACTCCACTGTTCATTGTTATCGATATGGTGAGCAGGGGCACAAGTCACCTGAATGTCGGTAACCAGCTAGTCAGAAGGGAAAGAACCGGTTGATTGAAGAGGACAAGGCGGACGAGGCTGCGGAACCAATTTATGATGATTATGGAGATGATGATGAGGCTGGTGACGTGCTGATTGGGGATGGCCATGAGACCCTCGTTGTTCGCAAGAGTCTGTTGGCACCCAAGGATGAATCAAGGGACGACTGGCTGAGAAATAGTATCTTCCGCACGACATGTACAATTACAGGCAAGGTATGCAAGTTGATCGTTGATAGCGGCAGCTGTGAGAATATGGTATCCGAGGAGACTGTCCAAAAATTACAGTTGAAGACAGAGCGACACCCCAAGCCGTGCAAGTTATCATGGTTAAGTAGAGGCAGCGAGGTAAAAGTAGACAGACGATGCCTCGTGTCTTTTTCCATTGGTGGAAAGTATTTTGACAATGCTTGGTGTGATGTTGTGCCTATGGATAACTGTCATGTATTGTTGGGGCGGCCTTGGTAGTATGATCGTAATGTTATTCATAATAGAAGGAAGAATACATATTCCTTTAGCATCAAAGGGAGAAGGATTGTGTTGACACCTCGACGGGATGAAGCCCCTCCTGACCGGATAACCAATACTACTAACCTACTTTCTATCTCAAGGGTTTTGAGCGGGATCAAGCACGAAGATCCAGACCTACCAAGAGAGGTGCAGTCGAACTCAAGGTCGAGTTCTTTCCAACCCGGGGTGATTGATACAGGAGGCATGAGTCAAATGTTTCCAAGATGGCGAGTCAACGTAAAGACGGGAGGTGGTCGAGTCAATTACAAGATTGAGTCGATTTTGGACACGTTTCGGTATTTTGGCCATAACTTTGGCTACTGATATCCGATTTACGCGCTCACCCCCAATTCTGAAAGCTCAAATCGACACCCACGTGGGGTCCATCCACATTTGCTCTATGGATTTTTCCTTCATCCTCAAATTCCACTGTTTTCCCCGTCGTTTCTTTGTTTTTCGGTGTTTTTTGCTATTTTTGGTAATATTTCGTATGCCAATTTTGGATAGGATATGAATCCGATTTGAACTCGGATTTTTAGGAGTTATCTGTTTTGTTTAGTTATTTTAGAATTAGATAAGTTTTTTTATTAGACCAAAATTTGCCGATTTGGGCAGATTTGGATAAGAAGATAGAATTTCTAGGTTATCTAGGTTAGGTTTTTTTAGCTATTTAAACCCGGCTTATGGGTTGAATTTTATTCATTGATTATTGAGTTATATTTTCCTTTTAGGCTGTGTTTGATTGCAAGATGGAAAATGGGTGGAAAATAAAAATTTTCCATGACAAAATTTTCTATGGCAAATTTTTCCGTGGAAAACGAGAAAGTGGCCATTTGATTGTCATTATTTTCTTATTAAAAAATCCTACATTTTTCATGGAGAATTCTTGTTTTGTTATTTAATTGTCCTTATTTTTCATGGGAAAAAGCATATTAGTTGTTTGATTGCATCAAATTTCTATAAAAAAATTAATATTTTCAATGAAAATTAACTTTTTTCCAAACAACGAACCAATTAATCACAATATAAATAATTTTAAAGGATAAAAAAT
Organism: Dioscorea zingiberensis; assembly: GCA_026586065.1. Taxonomy (NCBI): domain Eukaryota; kingdom Viridiplantae; phylum Streptophyta; class Magnoliopsida; order Dioscoreales; family Dioscoreaceae; genus Dioscorea; species Dioscorea zingiberensis. Next base: position 20,695,249 of record CM048825.1, on the reverse strand, counting down.
TCAAAACGATGAGATAAAAGTTTGTGCATATAAGATTTCTCCTATTTGAAATTCAAACAATAAAAAACATAAGCAATTTTAGAGGATAAAAAAATTTAAAGTGATATAAAATGTTTGTGTATATCTGATAGCTCTTTGAAATTCAAACAACCAAGACCAATCCTTATTTTATTTTTTATTTTCATATAACCCCTCCCATTTTTCATGGAAAACTTTTCTTTGAGTTGGGAGAGGAAAACATTTCCACCAATTTGAGGGAAAAGAGGTCACGTGACTAGCTTTGTTGAAAAAACTTTCATGGAAAATTTTGTCAATCAAACAGCCCAAAATGTTGGAAAATAGGTGGTGGAAAAATTTTCCATGAAAAATAAGCCCAATCAAACACACCCTTAAAGTTTCAGAGACTTTTCTTCTCTGTTTGTCCTCCATTTTTTTTGCTCTTTTATCAATCCCCCATGTTTACCACCACTCGCAGGTTAATCACTGCCCTCCCGACGTCACCCTCCTACGATCAAGTCAGCAAAACAAGATCAAGGAAGGAAGAAGAGAGATCAGTATCTCTATTAAAGGGATTGAAAGAAAGGGTTGGATCAAAGAAAGAAAAAGGAGCCAGAGAGGGAGAGAAAGATCTCCGGGAGTTCAAGCTTGTGCAAGAGGTTGGAGAGCAGAGAAGAAGGTCCCTTTGCGCTCTCTCTCTCTCTCTCTCTCTCTCTGGCCCCTTTTATATCTTTTGGAAGGCCGTTGGATGGTTAGAGATGATTTAGGCATCAAGCAAGCTATTGCTTAGGTGCCAAGTAGGCGCCAGCTCAGTACCAGTTCAGGTGGATCGTTTTGACGCATTGGAGAAGCTTACCCGGAGCCCTTCGATACCTTGTGGAAGCTCGAGTTAACCGTTATACAGTTTATAGGGTTGTTGGTGATATCTCAGTCTATAGGATCGAGCCATGTGTAAGGCTGAATTTTTCCCATAACAATAAGCAATACGAGATTTCCAAAGCTATTAGGAACCATTCCAATGGGAGTTCATGGAACTTAAGAAGGAACTTGACGAGAAAAAAATATATCATAGGGAATTTATTTATTTTTCTTTTTAACTTCCTACTTCTCTAAGTTGTCCTTCTACTCAAGATGAGATCAAGGATGCATGAGCGATTAGATCTCTTCGGCGGGATGGAATATTTACTCTACGTTTTCTAGTGATTTCAAGAGGGCACATTTGAATTGATGGAAGTAATCGCAAGCTTTAATTAGCAGACTCATCACTAAGAAGGCAGGAAATAAAAAAGTTGTCTGAGTTCAAACTGATTACACCACTGAACATTATTGTAAAGAGCATTTCTATATATATGCCTTGTGAATAGACTGAAGCCTCACATGATTTTGTCTGACTCTTTAAGTGTTGGTTCACTAAGGTCAGAGCACCGTAGATCACTCACAAATATAAGATTAAAGCAATTGATATGTAACTTTTTTTTTTTAAAACAAAGATGATAAGCACCCTGAAGGAAAATCAGGGGTAGACAACGCAGCATCTGCGAGCGCGTGCTCTCACTTTACGGTCATGGAGATTCGAACATGGGTTTATCCCAACCAATGAACCCATACATAAAGGACCCAATACCAATAGGCCAAGAGGCCGTTGATGGTACATATCTCTTGAAACTCGTTTTTCATAAGCTTATAACCGAGTGAACTAGAATTTCTTATTTCATCTTTTGCAGGCACTTGGTTTAGCAAACTCTTTATCTTTTAGATCAGAAAGTTTGTCTTGGCGGATGCACTGGTTCTTCGTTAACAACTTCCACCATTTATTTTTAGGGTGAGATGTGACTCACGTAGGGTGATCCCATCACACCATTTATTTTCATCTTGTATTGAATACTTCAGCTTCTTCTCATTCAAGCCTAATCGAAAGTCTACTTTGCTTTCAATTTTTATATGATACATTACTTTTTTAGCAAGAGAGATAAGTAATTATGGGCATTTTTTGAAATGTGATATATATATATATTAAATTCTTTGAAATTCAATCAACCATAAACAACATGTCTTTTATTGTAACAAACTATTGTAAATCTTGTTTGATACACTTAAGTGTATTGTTGGTTACAAACTATGGTGCTAGTGTAGCTTATACCCTCTATTTTAAGTTTCAAATTGAGAGAATTTATTTTCAAAAGGCGTTGGGATATCTAGTGATATAAAGAATATTGATTTTTTTTATTTTTAGTTTGAATCAGTTTATTAGTTTTATTAGATTTATGTATGTTATCTAGAGATAAATGGAATTCTTTTGATATTTTATATGATTTAATATCATATATAAACATGTAATATCACGTCTTGAGTACTTTTAGAAGTAATTTAGAGGGTAACAAGGATTTGACATGTGATGTAAAAATCCTAAAAGTACAGTTACCCATGAGAATGCAAAATTTACAAATTTGAAGTTTAAAGTGTTTTCATTGTCTGAGAGAGCCTATTGGCAGATTGAGTATATATATATATCGTTTACTTCATATTAAATCATGAATTATATTGTACTTATAAAAACTATATGTTATTCAAATTAATTGTTATGATATAACAATGACTTCTAGTCTAGCCACTACAATTAGCAACAGTAATACAACATTATATTACTACTATTCTATTTTACGCATAATACTTATTTCCTTATAACAACATGCTCCTATTTTTAAGTGAGTCCTCATTGCAGTATTAGTTTATTCTTGGCTCATGAAACGGTAACATTATGATATTTATAGAGATTAAATTAATTAAGACATCATCACCCCACTAAGGTTTTGAATTTAAAGCCCTGCAATGAAATGGTGTGCAATTATATATCCTCTTCTTCCTACCTTCTTTTCTATACTAAAATTACATGAAGTTTATATATATTGCTTTTCTATAATCTAATCACAAGTTGCAACCAACCTTTTAGTTAACTAGGCTTCTCATGAACACTAATGCTTGTTGATTTCATATCTTATAGGGAGGTCCCCACTTTAAAGTTTCAATCTTTGTTAGTTTTTTACGCAATAGAATAAGAACATAACGAGAATGTTCTTTAGATTAAATGAATTGTTTAGTTTCCTATTCATTGTCAGATATTTAGCAGTATCTACCGATAACTTTTACAAGGCATCCACAGCAAAAGAATTGACTAAATGAACAATCAAAATCTCTTCTACAATTTTTTATTTTTATTTTTACTGTAAGTAGGGTGAATAAATTATATTTTATTTAAATAGATTTAAAATTCAAACACATATAAACAATCTAGGTTAAAGTATAGGAGATATTTTGATCCGGTATCTTTATACGGTCAGTCGTCTCAGTTCTCTTCCCTTCTTGGGGTGTCATTCTCGAATGCCTCGTCACTCCCAACTTATTGTTGGCTCCCCTGGAGAATTCTAAGCTTCATTTCACTAGGCTTTAAGCTAAACTCCAACCTCGGGAGCTTGGATAAAGGTGCTTGTGTGGAGAAAGGGCACTGTGTCATTGTTCTTTTCCTTGCTAAACTTGGCGTTGCTTGTGTGGACAGTTTTCTTGTTCTATTGCTTCTTGAGCTTGTGAGATTTCTTTCCCCTTTCTTCTAAGGCCAATCCTCCTCTTGGCTTCTATTGCAGCTCTTTCATGCCCCTATTTCCCCTTTTCACTCATGGTGTCAAACAGGTCACGCAGCACATGGACTAGCACAACCCCTGGTCGGGCCCTTGTTAGGGCAGCATCCAAGCTACTTGCGGTGTGGCACGACATGCTTGCGTGCCACTCTAGCATGGGCACGGTCATACCATGCAAGGCACATCACAATAAATGCGATAGAGGGCCGTGCAGGCATGACCGACCGGCAACGGTTTTTTCGCGGGCCAAGCTGGCCTACCAGCATTTATTTATTTAAAGAAAACATTGTAAATGCCTTTTAAAGCCCGAAAAAAGACATTTTTACCCTTTGTAATATCAATAAAATGACTATTTTGAGAGTTTTGTATCTTTTGAGTAAAATAATATTTTTACCCTCCCCAACAACTATAAACGGCTACTTTATGAGGGTAATTTGGGTACTAATTTTTTTTTAAAAAAATCTATAAATACCTCATAATTCTTCTCATTTTCCTGACACTAACAATTCAATTTCTTCTCAAATCTCTCATTCTCATTTTTGAAGAATTCAAGCAACCAACTTCAAGCAACCAACACATCAATGCTCCAAGATCAAATTATTTCTAAGTTTAGGACTTCAAGTGATCAAGTCCACATTCCTCAACTGCTTTTCAAGGAGACCGACCGGGTATACAATTGTTCGGCTTTCTTCAAATCTTCTACAAGCAGTTGAGATAACTTTTAACTTATATTTTTAATTTCATAATGGTCGGTTCTTCGAATTTCCTTAACGATAATTCTTCTTTTTTATTTTTGAAAACATTTCCCCAAGTATTGATGAATTCGATTTCGATAACGATGCTTGACCATCTACTGGTGCTAGTGTCAATGCCAACAATAGGAAGAGAATCTCGGGGGTTTTGGAATTTTTTAACATTGTTGAAATTGCAAATAAAGGCCCCCAAGCTATTTGCAAAAAATGTAAAAAAAGATTTTTCATGCCAAACTACAGGTGACACTATCTATCTTAAAAGACATGTTGAGCGATATCCTATGGCCCAACATGATCTTACTCAAACCCAAATAATTAATCATTCTACTTGTTATCTTCGTAATTTTCATTTTTCTAACAAAAATGCAAATATATATATATATATATATATATATATATATATGTGTGTGTGTGTGTGTGTGTGTGTGTGTGTGTGTGTGTGTGTGACGCCGGGCGGGGTAGCGATTATCCCGCTAGCTAGCTGTAACCTAAAGATCACAAGGAAGAACGTGAGAAGTAATCCACACAAGAGAGAAACGTCTCTCAAATTTAAATCAATTTCATAAAAATCAAGGCTTACTTAAAAACTAACCTACAAGCCGGGTTAAATAGCCTCAAAATATTAACCTAGTAACCTTATCATATAATCTAAATTTGCTAAAATTGATAAATTATTACTTAAAACTAAACTTATCTAAATTTAAAACTCTAAACAAATAAGATAACTCTTAAAAATCCGAGATAAAATCAGATTTAAATCCTATCATAATTTGACAAACTAATAATTACCAAAAATGATATAAAAATATCCAAAAACAAAGTTTTGAAGGGAAAACATTGGAATTTTGCATCGAAAACGGGCAAAATAACTTAATTACATTATTTGGCTCGGATTCTCCTGCATCAGTCACCCCCGGTTAGAAAGAACTCGCCCTCGAGTTCACAACATCTTCAGAATCCACGAAACAATCATGGTGTTGGACTTCCTCATTCGGAACATGACCACGATCAAAATTATGCACCAACAGACGCCGAGATAACCCTGTGACTTGCCTTTGCAAATCCTCAATCATTACCTCCTGAATGTTACGATAATGGCGTTGGACTTCCTTCTTCGGAACCTGCCCATGACGACCATGATCGAAATCGTGCGTCGTCAGACGCCCGGATAATTCTGCAACTTGTCTCTATAGATCCTCGCTCATCACATCCTTGACGTCTCGATCACGGTCCTGAACCTCCTCATTCGGAACCCGCCCACGACGACCGCGACCTCAACCTTGACCTCCACTAGCCATTGATGCCGATGCGATCTCGTCCCAGGAATATGTTGAGCTCTGGTACCAACTAACGTCAGGCGGGGTAGCGATTATTCCGCTGGCTAGCTGTAACCTAAAGATCGCAAGGAAGAACGCGAGAAGTAATCCACACAAGAGAGAAACGTCTCTCAAATTTAAAACAATTTCATAAAAATCAAGGCTTACTTAAAAACTAACCCATAAGCCGGGTTAAATAACCCCAAAAGATTAACCTAGAAACCTTATCATCTAATCTAAATTTGCTAAAATTAATAAGTTATTATTTAAAACTAAACTTATCTACATTTAAAACTCTAAACAAATCAGATGACTCTTAAAAATCCGACATAAAATCACATTTAAATCCTATCATAATTTGACAAACTAATAATTACCAAAAAGGATAAAAAAATATCCAAAAACAAAGTTTTGAAGGGAAAACATTGGAATTTTGCATCGAAAACGGGCAAAATAACTTAATTACATTATCTGGCTCGGATCCTCCTGTATAAATATGTTAGTATAATGTCAGTCGGATTACTGTTCATTTAAGGTCGCCTGTTTTTGAGGCACTTGGAGAATATTTTTTCCAAATCTAACCGTATGGATGGAAAGAACATCGAAAAATAAGCTGGTATGTCGATTTTCATACAATTTTGTGACCGTATGATCATTCATATTAAAGGGTGAAATTTTATAGAAATTTTAACAGGTTAAATTTTCATCCTTTAAGATGAATGATCATACGGTTACCAAATTATATGAAAATCGACATGCTAGCTTATTTTTTTTGATGTTTTTTTCCATCCATATGGTTGGATTTGGAAAAAAATACGCTCCAAGTGCCTCAAAATGAGGTCACCGTATATAAATAGTAATCCGGCAGGCCGCATAGTAACATGTCTGTAACCAAATTGTATGAAAATAGACATGCTATCTTATTTTTCGATGATCTTCCTATCCGTACGGTTAAAAATTCTTCAAACATGCTCCAAGGGATGAAATGGGTGGCCGGCCGAAAATGAACAGTGTTCTGGCCGGCCTCATACTAGCACCTGTGTGTGTGTGTGTGTGTGTGTGTGTGTGTGTGTGTGTGTGTGTGTGTGTGTGTGTGTGTGTGTGTGTGTGTGTGTGTGTGTGTGTGTGTGTGTGTCTATATATATATATAGAGAGAGAGAGAGAGAGTACTGATATTACGAGTCGACCGAATGCATTGTGAATTCCCGGTCGCCTCCCGTTTGGCCCCCTGGAGCATATTTGAAGGATTTCCAACCGTACGGATGGGAAGATCATCGAAAAATAAGCTAGCATGTCCATTTTCATACAATTTGGTAACCGTTTGGTCCTCCCACTTAATGGTTGAAATTCTGGACCGTTCAAATTTCTATAAAATAAGAACCGTTAAGTGGGAGAACTAAACAGTTACCAAATTGTATGAAAATGAAAATACTAGCTTATTTTTCGATGATCCTCCCATCCGTACGGTTGGAAATCCTTCAAACATGCTCTAGGGGGGCAAACGGGAGGCGAGTTGGAATGCACAATAATCAGGCCGACCGTGTGATATCACGTCTGTATATATATATATATATATATATATATATATATATATATATATATATATATATATATATATAAAACACCCATCCCCTAATTAGGGGACACGTGTCACACTAGCCAGGTCAAGGGAATGAACCCTAAAAACCTAAGGCTGTAAAACTGGTAATCAAAAGTAATCAAGTAATTGCGGAAGCTATTACGGCAAACAAATAATATCATAAACTCCAAACTCAAAGTACTGTTTAATACAACACTAAACATAAATATTGTCTTCTACTTTTTGTCTCAAATACAGTTATAACAGAACATAATCCTGAACTACGACACAGGGAGTTAGAGCCAGCTACAGGTACTCTCCATATAATCTTGTGATTAGACAAAGCACTCTATTTGGTCTCTTGTCTATCGCCTGCATAAAAATGTCACGAAAAAGGGGTTGAGCTAGTGGAGCTCAGTGATTTGGGAACAATATTGTTGAGTAAAGATTTATACCAGTATATCTAATAAAACTGTAAAAGTTGAAGAATAAAACTATGCATATATAAGTAACTGAAAATAAATACTGTAATCTGAAAGTAATGCTGAGCAACTAAAGATGTTGGTCAATGCATTATCTTCAATATGGTATAACAATGCCAATATTCATAGAAATCTCATGTATGCGTATCTCATTATCTGTTTCTCTATACAGTGAATGATTTTCGAAATTACCCTTGGTAATCTGTACCAATCGCCTCTACGGTGGATCTTTAATCGCTACTGGAGGTAGGTAATACGGAGTCATCTGATCATCACAATACTATCATCACTAACTACACATCTACTTCAATACTGCAAAACCAGCGACCAAGGGGTAGATCTATCCACACTACACGGGGTCAATCTTATATACGTACACTAGGCACTCCAAGAGTATGGAAAGGGGGTTTTAATTTCATAAAAATGGAATGATTTAAAACAGATAGTTCAGTAATAAAAATCAGAGTTTTAAATCACCTTTTTCTAACCTAATATCGTACTCTCTGGCTCTCTACGAGCCACCACTGGTTCAGGCAAATATATCAATAAAGTGTAGTCTATTAATTTCTGTATGTGTTTCTCTTTTCTGTTACTGATTACTGTGCATGAGTTCTGAAAGGGAAATCTATTCCCAACTGGGAATCTATCAATATGTATGAATAATTTCCAAAACTCCGAAAAATTTCATAAAATTTCTAACTCATGCTTTTCAAATTGAAATCAATACTGTATGAAAATACGATAAAAGCTCGATTGTATAGCTAGTTCCCTCACTTGAGTCTAGTTTGCTCTAAAGCTGGCTCGGTCCTTTGTCAGCTCCTGCTTTGCCCTTGCCCTTGCCTTTACTTTTCCCTAGTAATTGAAATAGGGAAATCATGAATAGGGAGACCGTATTCTTAACTTAACTCTAACTTAAACTCTATAGAAATATGGTAAGGACATTAAGCCCTCTAAGCATGATGTCTTACTTAACACATAATACATACTTCTAACACATGAGAATACGAAAAATTTACTCTTCTCAAGAGATACAATTAACATAAGCATACTTGGGGCTTCTAACATGCTCCTTAAAAATAATCATATTGTAAAATCCAAGAATTTAGTAACTAATTTGGATTTGTATTCTCTTTATGGATTATTATTGATTGAAGAACTCCTTAAACTTGGTTTAATTGGAAAAGTGGGGATTTAAATGATTTAATTCTAAATTGAGATTATTGGGCCTGTCAAGGACCAAAATGTGATATTAATTCTTTTGGGGACTAGAAGTAAATTTTTCTCCTCTCTCATGAATTTAGTCAGTGAGGACTCATGTGTAAATTCAGTTAATTAAAGGACTTATTCGTAAAAGTGCAAAGAAGCATGCACGTGAGGAATTAGGAGAGGGATTAGCACGCGCCTCCACCTTATCGCTTCCGTGATCACCGAACCGGCCTTGTTTGCATGACGAAGATTATGCACATCAGTTTCCACGATCAGGGGGATCTCGATCGCGCCCATTAACGCATTATAAGAATAGGGCGGTGGGAACCCTAACGCCGTCGTTCCCTTGCCCGTGACCAGAGCTACCCCCGAGGGCCACCTATAGATGGAGACGACGAGTGGACGAGGGAGGTTAAGGGACAGCGGTGCCTCATCGTGGGCAATGACGGAACTAGGTGAGCATTCTTTCCCTCTGATATATATATATATATATATATATATATATATATATATATATATATATATATATATATATATATATATATATATATATCCTGATTTTGGTTCAAGTTTCAGAAAGCATGCATGGGGTTGTGTCTCCTTTGACCCAGAAAATGCAACCTACTCACATACATGGTCATAGGAGATAATGAGGTCGTTAAGAAACCGTTAACAAAGTCGTGTTAATGAAGGCAAGGGTTCATAGATTTGTGGTCTCACAGGTTCATGGTTGAGGATTTGGAATTTTTCTCAAGCCATATCCACAGGTTAATAGAATAGGAAGAGAGAGGGGGGTGATAATATGAGTATAATAGACCCAACTAAAACAAGTACATGCATGCTCAGTCAGTGTGCAACATGATTTGGCTTTATTGAATCATTATCTAGCTAAGTGCTCTTGGTTTGTCTATTCTGATCAATCATTTTAGTCTGAAGTTAAGGGTGTTTAATTAATGAGAGATTGGCATGCTATTGAACTGAGCTTTGCTCTCTATAAAACTATTATATGTTCAACAGGTTTGACTAGTTGTGTTAGGATTTTGTTTTTTTTATGACAACGTTCTCAGGATGCATCATATATTAATTGGAAGTACTAGGCCAACCATTATTTCATGCTCTTATCGTCCTCTGCTCTAGTGTTCTTTAAACCTGGAGGTTGTGGTAATGTATGGTTACTGAAATGTGACAATAGAACCTTTAGAATTTGGGAATTTCCTATGGGCATGCATGAAAGCTAACAACCAATCAATTTATTAAACAAAAAAAAAAATCATTGTTGGTTTTAGAGCCCAACTAAAATTAACACATATAGACCAATGGGACTGAAGCATACCCCATGATTTTCTTATAATGAAACTTAGTGATTTCAGACCTCTAGAATATATGGGTATGGGCATGAATATGGGTATAGGCTTCTGGGTTTGAGTTGGATGATAGCAAGGTTTTGTTTTTAGTTACATAGGTTGATGATGGTGGATCAATCTTAATAACCCTATTAGGTTTAACTTGCTTTCTCTATGACTGAACGTGGGCAGATGATATAGTGAAAAGGTTGGATTATTTCTTTTGAGGATTGACAGCAGTGTGGTTTAGGCCTTCTGTGGATTGGGTTAGCAAGGGTGAGTCATGTGTATATGATGCTCAAGTGTGGCAAGGTGGTTGTTTGTGTTTGGGATTAATTAGTGAAAGTTTTAAGAGCTTAACAGTGGGTTGATTTGTTTAAAAGACCAACTTGGGTGTAGCCAAGTTAGTGACATTATGAAGATTGGGTTCAGTCATGATTGGTGTGATCAAACTCAATGAGTTTGAGTCTGATGTAAAATCAGACTGATTTAGCCGAGATCAATTAAGTTAATAGACTAAACTTAGTCAAGTTGGGAGTTGGTGGTTGGGCTGCAGACTGGTTGTCCCCTTCGAGGGACAGCTGGGCAACCTGTGGTTATCCAATATAGGCATATAATATACCTTTGGAAATAAGAGGAAGAGATCTTTCCAACGAGCCTTAGATCAACTCAAACGGGTTTTGGAATCAAAAGTTATGAGCGGTTCTTTGAGACTGCACAATAGCTTCAAGAATTCTATATTAATATTGTTGATGATATTATTAGTGTTGGTGATGGTATTAAGTCATGATTATCATTACCATATTTTACGTAGGGATGCGTCGGGAGGAGATTTCGTGGGATTCCAAACTTCATGATTACAAGTAAGTACTTTGCCTAGTTCCCACCCGGTTTCGGGTTTTCTTAGACTTGCTTTTATTTTTTTTCTTGGTTATGCATGATTTTGTTGATATCATGTTTTGTTGATGATTTAGATACATGCATGTCTGTTCCTTTATTTATTTGGATTCTCGTGCATATATGGTTGATTTCTGGATATTGGCATCCCTAGTGTTAGCTAGTTTCTTCCGCCCGGATCAGTGGAGCGTGGGGGCTCCGGTTTGGAGAGAACGTTCGGGAACGTGGCACCCTGATGTTCCGGCATTCCATGCTAGAGGGGTGATACTCTGGTTGTCCTGCCGGATTGATACGCTGACCATGTCGACATGTGTGAGAGGTGGCGATACCGAGGAGCGACAAGTTTGTCGCTGGCAGCAGATACTGTGTGATGCTAACCGGGGGATATTCGTTGAGTTCTTTTTCCAGAGCCTGAGGGCTATCGTTGGATTAGGGGTCCCTACCGTTGATTAGGTCTTTGTGGTAGGTCTGAGACCCCTAGGTTGTAAGGATACGAGACGTTGTTCCCATTTGTTTGTTGACATGTTGATGATATGTTTCCTGATCATATCTGCTCCTTGTGATCTCTGTAGGGTACTTACTGAGCTTTCCCTTCGAAAGCTCATTCGCTTGTTTCTCTCTTTTTCATGTTCTGAGGAACTGGTGGCTTGATTTCAGGAGACGTACGACGGCTGGGATACTTGCTGAGGCCTTGGATCTCATTTATTTATTTCTCATGTGAGAGTTTATGTTTTTAGGACCCTTGTAGGGCCTGAACTGTTTAGGGTATTTTGGCCCCTTGTGTTCATTTTGTGCTACTCTGATTTTATTTTGTTATTTTATGGATTATGTTTTCTTATCTGCTGTACTTACTAAGGCCTTGTATCCGAGTGGGGCTTGTCTCTGCATGGGTACGGTCGATCTGTTCATGTGCCCGAGGCCTGAAATCTGGGTCAGGGCGTAACACATATACTATATATAATCATGAATAATTAAACATAATCATATATATATATATATATATATATATATATATAGCTAAATTTATTGTTCATGATGAACAACCTTTCAAGTTTTCCAAAAAATCCTAAGTTTGAAAAAATGATTTATGATGTTTTTGTCCCCAATATAAAAGAGTATCTAGAAATAATATCCTAAAATTCACATATTTAATTTATAATCACTATAAGGAAATTTTTTTTTATGATTTATCTATTTAAAAAAAAATTGTATTACTTCGGATATTTGAACTTCCAAATATCATCCAAGTTATAGTTGTGGCATCGGACACTATATTGATAATAATTAAAATTTACAAAAACATATTTTGAGTTTATACGAATTTGAATATAGGCATATTAATAGTGTCATTGTTGGGTGTATTATGAAAATAATTTATAATTATAAAATTAAAATTTCTATTTTTTTTATTACTTTTGATAATGGTTCTTGTAACACCAGTGTAATTGAACTTTTAAATCAACAATTAAAACCTATATTTTCTGAAAAATTATTTCATATTTGATGTGTATGTCATATTTAAAATTTATTTAAAATAAAAATAATTGAACCACATACAAAAAATTAGAACTTGTATTTTATTTATAAGTAACTCATCAAATTAGAAGACGAGAATTTAAAATATTTTCTATTCAATATGGTAAAAAAATTATAAAAAAAAATTTATTATTGATGTTGATCCTAGGTGGTATTCTACCTATGACATGTAGAATGTGATTATGAATATAAAGACATTGTCACTGGTTTTTGTAATGAACATTTTAGAGAAAATCAAATTACACAATTTGATTGGGAGGTAGGAAACATAGTTAGAGAATTTTTAGAAATTTTTTATAATAAATTTTTTTTTTTTTTACGGTGTTTATTATCCTACTTTTTTACAACCATAAGCCAATTGTATTTTATTAGTGATATTTTTGCTAAATATAAATATAATGAAAGTTTTGCTATTATTGTTGCTTTACGGAAGAAAATTTCAAAACTTATTGTGGAATAATTGAACCAATTTATATTTTATCTTAAATGGTACATCCTAAATTTAAAATTAAAGTTGTTTTTTTAATTCTAATTTCATATGATGAAAATATGGGTGTTGTAAGAACTGGCCCTCTCAAACACTGTACTAATATGAATTTTCAGAATTTAATAATCACCGACGGACTGTGGGACCCGATGGACCAGCGTATTATACTCTTTTCCTAAGTACAAGGGCCTTTATTCAAATAACTCATTGAGGGGTTTGATTGCATTAAAAGAGTACTTACAGGGTTAAAACCTAATTAATTGGGGTTAACGAAAAGGGGGTACCAATTATTTTGTGGTACTGTTTAGATCAGGTTTTCCCGGATCTGGTCAGAATAAAAGACGAGATTAACGGACCTCAATTGGAACATTAATTGACTCGTGTGGCTACAGTGTGATTGGATTAAGTAAAATATTATTTAGACCCGAAGATTCCGGATCTGGTCGAGTTGATTTTTCATTCGTGGCTATATAGTGAAGAGATTAATGTGGGATCGAAAATACCCGTCTTGCATCGTGTCTGTGAAGAGACACTAGGCCATACATCGAATCAAAAATGTCATATTTATTTGGTTTTGTGGGTTCTTCAATTCCTAATAGAGGCAAGCCTCTATTATTAATTACCCCAGACAGAGTCTTGGGAACCTCCGATTAAGGGCAAAAGGTACAAGTAAAGGTAATGAATTAATTTATTACAAAACATGATAATTTATTACATATGAATATATGTATTCATATCTTATTTATTTATTTATTTATTTATTTATTTATTTATTTACAACGCCGCCTTGTATACCTCGCCGCCGCCTTTGAATTCGCGCCGCTATGTCGGCACTTCAAGATATGTGCTTTGTTGCTACTATGATATTTGCGTCGTATTTTTGGGATTTGTAATTTAGCCATTTTAATAATCGTGCTCCTGTGCCGCCTTTGAGATCTGCATTACTTTTAGGACTTGTATTTGACCATCTCGAGATGAGTATTCCATCATCGCTCCGAAATGTGTGTCGCTTGGAAATTTGTGTCTATCGGTCGCCTCAAAGGGGGTACCACTTCGAGATTTATATTTTATCGTCCACTTCAGGATGTATGTCCCATCATCGTCTCATTCGGATTTTTGAACCATTTTAATATATATATCCCTTGATGCCATCTCGAGATGCTTGCATTCCAATTCTTCCATAATTCGCCCATAATAACAATTTAAATCCTTTTTTTAATGATGAAATCAACCCTCTTATTATTATTATTATTATTATTATTATTATTATTATTATTATTATTATTATTTATTATTCTATCTTTTTTTAGAAAGTGGGCCCAACCCATCTTTATTTTGCATAGTCTTTCTCAAGTGGGCCTAGGTCTTTTTCTCCTTCCAAATAGGCCCATTCCCCTTGTGATTGTATTTTGGCCACAAAATAAAAGCCCATTAATATGAATAAGTTGATCAATCCATGATTCTGTAACACTACCACTTCAAATTCTTCAACACAAGAACCAATAAAATTCACAACTATGCGAGATGTCAAGCTTGAGACAGAATATGAGATGTCAACACCCAATATATCAGATTTATAATAGTGTGCATGTGCACGCATCTCGAGTTTATATGCATGTGACTGTCACCATATCATATCATGACATGGTAGCCACCAATGACCTGCCTTGTTTGGTTGGGGGTTATCCCCAAGGGATAACCCCAACACAGTTTCCAATGAAAAAGTTTTTCCCGCCAAAATCCTTAATTAAGATTTAAAAATATAACCCACCAATATATAGTCAACACATCACTATCTTATCATTAATACCTTTACTTTAAAATTTTCCTCCAAAAATTTCAAAACTTTTCAAAACTTATTCCTAATCCCAAGTGGGGATAACTCCCAACCAAACACAATTTAATCATTAGCTATCTTCATGTTGCCATCAAAGAACACTACCAATTATCATTGGCTATCAGTTTGCACAGTAAATGTTATAAAGTATTTAATATCCATGATTTAACTACTGACCCAAAACTCAAACTCAGGTTCTTCCGTAGAGCTTTAAAATATCAGCGTTTGGGAGTTCTGTCTGGAAGATGCATATTTCCTAACTTGACATCAAAATTATAACACCTTGGCTTTATGTAAAATAGATAATATGAGTTGTTGATCTTCTCTAACACTTGTGGAGCTATATTCGGCATTGCCCATTCTAATGCAACCAGTATACTTATCCGACTTTGTAGCATATGCTCAATAATAATAATAATATGAACTGTAAGGTATAGAGCTCTACTAATTCAGACCAAGCCCTTTAAATTTCATGAATTTATTTCTCTTGTTCCAAAGCTCACATACTTAGAATTTATGTTCATGAACAGCAGGTCATTTTATTCTCCAAATAGTGGCTAATGGCAAACTATCCATACTTTCTATCTTCATTTCCATCTTTAAGTTTTGCAGCAGAACATGATATGAGGTGTTGAAATCAAAAGTATCATCGAGGTCTTCAGCATCTTCCGGAATGGAAAGTTGTGCATGCTTGTGAGGGGTGTATCTTCTCCTTGTCACGTGCTGCCATGAAATGGATGTTTCTTTACATTGCCTAATGGCAGAGCTGCTCACAACCTTCAAGTGCTTGTAGATTGCTTTAAAATACCCATTCTGCTGACAATTCCATTATAAATGTCTTTAAGGCATTTCATCAAACACTAAAGGGCATTTTATATGACTAATCATTCGATACACAACAGGAATGTCTTTTCAGTAGAGTCTATAATCATTCATTTACATGGCATTAAGAAGCTTGCGGTAGAAGCTTGTGGTTACGTAATAACAGCTTCTTTGTGACAGATTTTAATCATAAACTCATGAGCAACTGGATCAAAAGAACAATTGTTAGAAGGCCTTGAACATTGGATCTATCCATGAAGAATTCAAACATTAACTCGTGCACATTTGTTGAACAACACGTCTATTTGCAAAAATTCAATCTTTTGCCGTCTTTTCCTTGAGCAGCAAAGCAAGCTCCATTTATGTCCATAATTCTCTTTGGAGCATTCCAACAAACAGTTCATATGCATGGTGATCTTTTATCTGGATAATCTCCATCATAGAAAACAACTTCATTCTCAATGGACACTTGGACAACTTCTCACATATTAAACAAAATCATAAATACTTCAAGCTCCTCAATGTCAATGCAACTTTGAAAATTCAACTTCCTTATATGCAGGTCTTTCTCTTGAACAACAATACTATTGGAGACTGGAATAAAAAAAATTCTCTGGAGAGTGAAGCTCCCTCAAAAAGCATGCTCAACGTTCTTAAATCTTCTATACATTTGGGTAATCGCCGATAATTTCCTTCACCTTCATCATCATCAGGGAAATTTTAGATTCATATTTCAACCATTGCTTATTATGAATCCATTAACAACATATCACATTCCTTCATTAATAGCATCAGGAATTTGTGGCCAAAAAAATTAGTTGCAACTTCAATTTCTGCAGCTTTCCAAAGTTGATGAGAAAGCCTTTGTAGCTTTACTTGAGTCATGAAGGGGTCTGCAGGTGACTTAAGAAGCTCACTGGTTTCATCAAGGAGATTTATCAGGTGCAGTCAACTTCATATTTCTCTGAGTTTAGGTCCAGCATTTTCATCTGAGAAACTCTTAAGCATCACCAGAACAATACTTTCTCTCTAAAGACAACCACAGCAACACCACTTGGATGACAATGGTCTTTGACATCAAGGCAAATGATGGTGCCAGTGTGGAAGTAATTGAGGCCACACGCAGTACCAATGCAAATCTACCGGCGCTATTTCCATAATCTCTGATGAGAACTATGAGATGATGGTGGCAGAGCTTGGAAATCATCTGAATCTCTATCGAATCTTATCTTCTACAGAGCCAGATGGGCGTGTGGAAGGCATTTGTGCAGCAAGAAGTCTAGTCGCTAATGGCCTCATCAAGGGCGGAGTGTGATTTGGCTTGAGCTGGGAGACGATCCAGGCTTCATCCAGAACCCAGATGACAGCGGGCGACGATCGTAGATCTGGAGCCTCTGATCTGGAGCGGGAGACTTGGGGATTCGCTGGAGCTTCTGAGCTAGATCGAAGATCTGGCATCTATGAGTTCGCAGAGAGCTTCGACGGCTTCTCCACCTCGCCTTTCTTCTCGGTGGGCGTGGCGACCAGACGATGCAGGGAGACGCCGCCCTCATAGCTTCTATATTTTTTTCTTTTTCGTTGAGAGCAAACAGCGGCAGCAAGCGAACAGCAGCGGCTGGCGACTTCTACGGCGGCGGCGAAATTCGGCAGAAGACTGGAGGCTTCTATTTCCTCCTCCGGTGGTGATTGAGATCGAACCAGGCGGTTGCAGGCGAACAGAGTAGAGGGACGGTGGCTGCCGAACTGCAGGTGCAGGCGTGGAGGTGGGGCTGGCTTCTTATATTTCTCCGGCGACGGCGTCTCATCAGCAACGGAGCTGATCTCAAGCGTCTTGTTGGCAATGTGTTGACTTTGGGCATGTCATCAACGAATGGAGGTGGCGGTGGTGGCAGTGAAGCTTTCCATCTCCATAGGAGCAGGAATGGCAGTAGGAACAACGAGCTTCTTCGGTGGCTTAGGCAGCGATTTTTTTGGGATGGACCGGCGGCAGAGAGACAAAGCTCGGCCGGATCGGCGATGCTCGGCCAGGATTTGGTGATGTCCATACTTCATTTCTTCCGGCGGCGCGGCGAGGCGACCTTTAGGAGATCTCTAGGCGTCGGGCTGCAGGCGGCGACCAAGAGATGGAGAAGAACGGGAGGGGAGAAGCCTCTTCTTCATTTTATTTATTAAATGTAATTTATAATATATAGATTAATCACTCTTTCTTTCTTTTTTTTCTTTTTTTTGTGTTTTTTTGCTTATGACTCCCCATCCTCACTCTTCCTCAATTCTAAGTGTACTTATGTCCCCTGAATCTCCAGCACGATCAGAAGGGTAGGGTTCTAAGGCTATAGATATAATAATATTTATAGTAGTGTAAGAAGAAGCATCACCTTCTTACGTTCCTTCTCCAGTTGCGAGCTTCTCAAAACAATCAGACCAAAAGCCTCCGACCAAAAAAAGTTAAAAAGTCCCCTGCCTGCCTACGTTCTCCCTTTTTTAACATAACTTTCGTCCTTATCCCAAAGACGAGAAATCCCCTCCCGAGAGATCCCAACTCTCGTCAAAAGGATAAGATCAAATCCAACTTAAATTTTAAATTTAAAAATTTAATTAAATATTGATTAAATTTTAATCAAATTTCAAAAATAATTTTTTGCCTCAGGATTTGTATTTTTCTCAGATCGCCTCGGGATTTGTTCTCTGGCTATCTTCGAGATTTGTGTTTCTGGGATATTGCCTCGAGATTTGTGTTCCCAGGCTATCTTGGGATTTGAGATTGCCTCGAGATATGTGTTCTTAGGGGCAATTTTGGAATTTGAGATTGCCTCAAAATATGTGTTCTCGGGCCATCTTGGGATTTGTGCCTTGGGCCTGCCTCGAGATTTGCACTCTTGGCCCAAGATACGGTCAATTTATCTCATAAGTAATTTTATATTAAATTTTATTTATTTATCATGAATATCCTAAATATAAGATTAGGATATATTAAGATTTAAATTTTATTGGACATTTATCGCATATTTTTTATATGAACAAATGCCCCCTTCCTACTTTTCTCCTGAAATCTATTGAGTGAGAGAAGTAGGAATCATTAAATCCTTCTTTTTGTCATGGCCAACATCTCTCAACCTTTTTGGGATATGGCCCAAGATTGCAACGAGGTCCCTCAAGGTCAAGTCTTCGTCCGTCACAACCCTGCCTTTGACTCTGGATCAGAACCCGCAATCAGATACGAAGGAGAGGAGCACTCAGAGTGGGTGAAGCGTTATCCCACTCGTATAGCTATTGCCAAGTTGGGCACACATCGCTGGTATGAGGATGGCATGACCGATGCGATTTGTTTGAAGCCTGAAGGGAATATAAGGGATCAGAGTATGTTCCAAACCCTCGGACATAAGATCATCAACCAGCATCCAGGGTGGAAAGGTAGGGAACCCATTAAGAGTGATTTAATTGATCTCCCTTATTATGTAGAGTGGGCCAACTACATAGTCCGTAGATATCAACGAGAATTATCCCAAGCAGAACTAGTTGGCGGAATTGTGGCGTCGGTTGGCCGCTATGACTTTGACTTGAATTTTTATAAAGCATTAGTGGAATTTTGGTGTCCAGAGACCAATACTTTCCACTTTTTGCATGGAGAAGTCGGGATTTCATTATGGGACATTAATCAACTTGGACGACTTCCGATTACCCATAACATGTACGATGAAGTCGTTCCTCCTAATGAAACAATCTGCCGAAGGAGTAATCCTGAATTTTCTGTTTGGAGAAATCTTTTTGATATTTTCCAGTGGCTCGCAAGGAGAAGTGCTAACCAAGATGTATTATTTGAGGATTGGGTGGACTTTTTTAGGAAATCAAGACTTGGTGTCCGGCCAGGTTCGACATCTGACCCCCCTCCGAAGCCTATTTTTAATACGGATTTAGCGGCCTTTGTGGCTCTTTGGGTATGCTGTTTTATTATGCCGAACAGTCGCAAGGTGATTAGACCTGGAGTTTTTATGATGGCATGTAATATTGCGCATGGGAGGAAAGTAGCTTTTGCCCCCGCAGTGTTGGCGCGTTTGTACTTGGGGTTAAATGCTATGGTGAATCACAGAAGAGGACCTGGATTTTCTACCACCGTATTTCCTGTTCACTTCCTATATACATGGGCTGGCTATTATTTTCTGAGGATATATCTAGAGAGGAAGATAGATGATAACACTTCAAGCATCCCCGGGCTGTTGAGAATACCAAAAATGCTATATTATATGAATGCCTCTCCAACTCCCTTTATCAATCCTGTGAAGGTGAGGAAATTCATCAGGTATGAGGAGAATTTTATAAGCCGCCCATTCTCATTTATGCATCATAACAACGAGACAGTGCGAGACTCCAGATATCCGGCTGGGCCCGAAGTATTGGACTTGTATACTATAAAGTATGTGATGTGTCTTCGTTGTGGAGTCTTGCCCCTGCGTTGTGTTGGAGACTTGTATGCAGAGCATTACAATCTGCACCGATCTGGGCGCCACTTTGGGTATGATCAACATACTCCCGCATATATTGATGTTCCACGAAGGGCTCCTTCCCTTGGTCTTCTTGTGGGTTATTGGCTTCACTTCTCCCGCCAGAGGACTTCTAGCTCATTTTATATTCCTGAGCATGACAGAAGAGGGAGACTTATACTTTTCTATGCACAAAAATGGTTCAGGAATGTTGAAGCCTTTTTCCATCAAGACTATTCATCTTTGATTCAGGATGACTTCAGAGACAGAAGAGTTATTATAAGGAATAGGGAACAAGGCCAATCTTCAAGAAACTCCCATTTTATTGATGAAAGCATCTTTATTGATCCCACTACTGACCCACTTGTCCCTACAAAGCGGCAACGAACTCAAGGTCTTTCTTCTTTCTTCTATTTCTTTTTGATTTGAAATATTTTGTTTTGCAAGGACTTTTCCAAAAAATATGTTCATTCAAGCCCACATTTTTATTTTTTTGCAATATGTTATTTTTGCAAGGGCTTTTCTAAAAATATGTTCATTCAAGCCCATGTTTTTTTTTTTTTTTTTTTTTTGCAATATGTTATTTTGTAAGGGCATTTTTTTTTTTTCAAATTTCCAAACAGCTCCAAGAGTTCAGGATGTTCCTCCATCAGATTCGGGGATGCCTCTCGACTCTTCTATTGGTAGGAAAATACTTATTTAATCAATTGTTCATCCATCTTTAGAGGATTTAACTAAAACTCCGGATTCCAATGTTGGAGCCAGGGAGGCTCTCCCTGATCCACCACAAGGTTCTATCCTTCCCCTGTTTTTTTTTTTTTTAATTTCAAATTAATTTTAGGGGACATACCAATTGCCTTGGAGAGTGAACCACCGCAGAACTTTCCAATAATTCAAGATGAACTGCAGCAAAACCTGCCGATAATTCAAGAGGAGCCACCGCAGAACGTTCCGGTGATTCAAGATGAACCACCGCAAAATTTGCCAATAATTCAAGAAGGTTTTTTTTTTAATTAATTTATTTATTTTATTTTTTTTAATAATATATACATACATATATTCTTTTTTGATTTGAACTACAGCCGCTCAAGGGGATGAACCCCCCCCCCTCTTTTTTTTGTTAGCTATCCAAGAAGTTGCTAAGAATACCCATACTCCCACAGAGGAGTTGGAGAGTGGCGGCTCTAATCTTGATGTCGGAGTTGAAACATCACCAAAGCAAGATCAAGGGTTTTTTTTTTAAGATATATATATATATATATATATATGATGACAACTTTTCTTGAACTCTAGTTGCCAGAAGAAACGGTGACTCTCTATCTTCGAGACAGACTCCTTCAAAAGGAATTGTTGGGGATGCTCCTTCTCTTGTGGAGGAATTGGGAGGTGATGCCGTCAACACCGACACTGGATTTGCAACTTCACCAAAGCGAGACCAAGGTTGGTGAATTTTTTTTTTTTTTTTTTTTTTGAGATATGAATATTGATATTTGTGGGATCGAAAATACGTGCCTGGCATCGTGTGATACCAAACGATATATCGAAGCACAAATATCTTTTTTTAGTTTTGTGGGTTCTTTTATTCCTAATAGAGGCAAGCCCTTATTATTAATTACCCCAGACAATGTCGTGGGAACCTCCGATTAAGGGCAATGAGGAAGAATAATTTAATTTATTGCAATATGATTCGTTACATATCAGCATATGTTTATATATATAGCTATATTTATTTATTTGTTTATTTATGACGCCGCCCCCGCCTCAAGATCTGTGCCCCGCCATATGGTATCCATGATCCACCGGTTGCCTTGCACTTGAGATTTGTGACCTAGGTTTAGGTCACCAATTAACTCCCCTTTCATCAAGAACTGCGTCTAACTGAGCCGCCCTTAGGAGTTGCATTATATATGGTTGGAGAGATCAGGAAGCCTAAATTCCAATGCCGCCAATTTTGTCTTGATCGGAGTTCTCCAGCGAAAGTTGTCCGCGTTTGAACGAGAAGTGGTTGAGCTGGCTAGACAGTAAGGATTAGCCTTTTTCTCCACCAAAATATGCACTACCCGAGCTGCCAAAAGGGCCTGTGCTATATATGACTGTTGAAGATTTTGGTATCTAGTTTTCAGCACCGCAGATTTCACTCCCACTGGAGTTTCCAGGCAGGAATTATGAATTTTTGAAAATAGATCTTCAGCATTGTCGGCGGCAGAAATGCTGGAATCGACCCTTTTATCTATCAAAGTCTACGCCGACTGGGCTGCCGAAAGGGGTTGTACTGTACATGACTATTGGAGATCCAAATATCTAATTTCCAACGCCATAGATCTCATCTCGATCGGAATTTTCTGGCCGGAGTTATGAATTTTTGAATATGGGCGATCAGCATGGCTGGTAGCAGAATTGCTGAAATTTACCCTTTATTTATCAAAATCCACACCGATCGGGCTGCTGAACAAGTCTGTGTTGTATATGACTGTTAAAGATCCATATATCTACTTTCCAATGCCTTAGATATCATCTCAATCGGAATTCCCAGGCCAGAGTTATGAATTTTTGAAAATGGGCGAATAGCATGGCTGGTAGCAGAATTGCTGAAATCGACCCTTTTATTTATCAAAATCTGCGCCGATCGGGCCTCCAAAAGGATCTGCGCTGTATATGATTGTTGAAGATCTGGATGCCTAGTTTCCAGCGCCGCAAATCGCGCCTCAATCGAGGTTCTCTGGCCGGAGTTATGAATTTTTGAAAATGACCCCTTATAACAGTAATTTGTAGCAATCTGCAGCAGCAACAGTTTTCTTCTATTTACGCAAAGAATACATCAATGATAAATGACATCAACGCGCAGCTCTTCACATCAGCCCAGATTTTTTTACCGTAGCGGGATACTTGTGTTCAAAAGTAGCTATCCTTGATCAGCATCAGAAATAACTTCTTCTGGAATGAGCCCTCGGCAATTTGCATCAAGCAAAGTCTCGACGCATCATGGTTTTGCAGCAAACTTTTTGTTAGACAGCATCTTCAAGTTCTTGGTTCTTTCATCATTCATTTCTATGATCACCAATATCTTTCTTCATGATCAAAACCAATTTCAGCTTTCTTCTGTGGTTTAGTATCATTTTTATTAGATCAGCTCTTTTATCTCCTGTCCTTTTAGGTTGCAGAGCAGGGACAGCAGTGATCCTCTTTTTGACTCGTACTTTATTTATTTTATTATTCCTGCAATGCTCCAGTGATGCCCACACAAAGCAACAATACACGGTAGCACGGTTTCTGGTTTCCTTAAAAAAAAATCGACAGAGTCTCCTCTGTATTTGGAGCTCCGGTTCTATACAAACATGCACACATAATTTCTAGGATCAGGCTTGGCAAACAATTTTCAGCACAGCAGCCCGACATTTCTGCAGCTTCAATGATTAGCACGCCATCACGGCAGCTCTTTCCCTGCAGCCCTTTTAATTCTTTTGCAGCAGCTCTTCATTCACTCTCCCGTGAGTCGCGGCGCTTCGGCGGCGCAATGAGGGAGTTTGGTGGCTACTGATGGCGATCATCTCTGTTGTTAATGCCGATCATCGGTCTGTTGTTGATGGCGATCATTGGCAGCGTTGCTGATGGCGATCATCTCTGTTATTGACAATCTTCAAGCTCGTTGGCGGCGATCTTCAAGATTTTTTTTTTTTTGGCAACGATCTTCAAGTTTGTTGACAACGATCTTCAAGTTTATTGATGATGACGACCTTCAATGTTTGGTTGGCGACGATCTTCAAGAATGCTGATAATGACGACCTTCAATATTTGTTGATGATGACGAATCAGCTGCTAATTGTCGATTGTTGATGACGAACCAATTGATATCGATTGTTGATGACGGACAGCGGCGATTTGATGATCTAATCGCGGCGCCCGATTTGTTGACGCATTTAACAAATGATTATTTGATCAATTTAACCGCGGAGCCGATTTTGTCGACAACGAACAGTAATTATTTGATGACGAACTATGCGCCGATTTTGTTGACGCATTTAACAAAGAATTATTTGATGACGCAATGATGGAGTCAGCTGATTGTTGATGACGATCGGAGGATGTCCGAGGTGCCGCTGCGGCATCTAACAGTTGATGCCAAGGTGCTGCATCTAACGGGTGATGCCGAGGTGTGCTGTTGCAGACGAACAGGGGCTGATGCCGGCGAACAGGTGCTGATGCCGATGTTGCTGATGGCGAACAGGTGCTGATGCCGCTGCAGTGGTGGTGCTGGCCGGAATTGCTGCAGATGGGATGTTGGTGTCAACGTTGCTGCAGTGGTGGTGCTGGCCGGAGTTGCTGCAGGTGTTGTCGGGGTTGCTGCAGGTGTTGCCGGGGTTGCTGCAGGTGTTGCCGGGGGTACTGCTGATGGCGAACAGAGGGGCTGCTAGTTGTTGCAGGCGACTATTTGCAGACGTAGACCATCAACGAGCGGTGGTAGTTGGAGAAGAATTTCGAGGTCGCCGGCGGAGATCGAGGCTGGCGGTGCTGCTGCAGGGTGGCGGTGCTCGACGAGGCTGCATCAATGGCGGCAGGAAGCTAGGCGGCAGGAGCACGGGCAGCGCGACACAGGGGAGGGCAGACGGCGCGCGTGGCCTGCACGCGGCATGTATGCGCTGCTGACGCTCTACGCTACAAGACGGCCTTCTACGGGCGCTGCTGGCGCGCTACGCTCGCGCGCTAAGACGCGTATGCGTGCGGCGCTGCGCGCTGTATGGCACGCTGCAAGCGCCGCGGCGTGACGCTGCTCCGCAAGGGCGCACGCTGCTCGCACGCGGCGCTGGTCTCAGGCGGGCTGGCGTGAGAAGGTGTCGGCGGCGAGCTTGACCAGCGGTGGTGACGGATCTGGCGTGGAGGCGGATGGCCGTGACTGCTGCGGGAGAGGCGGCGCGCTGGTGGCGCTGGCGGCTTGGGGGCGGAGGCGCTGCTTTGGGCGCTGTGATCCGGCCGGGGCGGCGACCGATGAGGAGGAGCAGTGGCTGGCCAGCCAAGGCTCAAGCGTGAGAGAGAGCTCCTTCTTCTTTTTTTTTTCTTTCTCCCCCCTTTTACATAAGCCATGTCCCTTTTATTTATTTATTTATTTTTTTTGTTTTAGATAGGATCAAATCAAAACTAAGTTGTAACCACCTCATGAATGGATAAGAGCATATCTAAATTAATTTTTTTTAAATATTGCATTGGGATAAGCGTTCTTTGAATTGCCTCATGATTGGTATTTTTGCATATTATGCCTCGGGATATGTATTTTTTCCTTAATTATTTTATTTTATTATATATATATATATATATATATATATATATATATATATATATAATAAAATTATATTATATATATATATATATATATATATATATATATATATTTTACGCGCAAACAATATTATTTTTTATTTTTTTTTTGGTTGCCCAAAAAGGTGACGACCCTTTGTCTCTGAGATAAAGTCCTCCAAAGGATATTGTTGAAGATACTCCTATCCCTGTGGAAAAGTTGGGAGGTGATGGCGTTGATGCCGATGCCGGACCAAAGCAAGACCAAGGTGTTTTTTTTTTTTTTGAATTTTGAATTTTATTTGCATATCTTCTTTATAGGTCTGAGGAACATACCAAATATGGTGTTAGCTGGCGAGATGAAATACTGAGCAATATCAAGTCCCTTAACTACCACAACTATCGAAGCATTATCAACAAAGTGAAGGAGTCAAATTCACTTTTTGAAGCCCTTGGCGTCGATTTGACTGGTTATGAGCCTTTCCTAGAAAAAATAGTTCAATGTGAAACTTATGCTAAAGAGGCTTCAGAGAATCCTAGCATCCAAGTTCATATCCGCAATCAACAAGCCAAGGCGCATATGCATGAGAAAACTTTAGCACTTGAATGTCTCAACAAACGCAGGGTGGACTGGGCTAATGACATAAATACAGATAAAGAGGAGTATCAGAGGCTTGCTGAGAGGCATCATCAACTACAGACCGAGCTTTGTGAAATTTCGGGTGCGATGAAGACTTTGGGTGAGAAGATAGCAACTTCAACGAACTTCTTCGAAGCTTTTGAGCATACACAGGAGAATCTTCAAGTTGCATTGGATGAGGCCAAAGCACAGCTCACTGCAGATCAAGGAGGTCATCCAGATACTCATCTTGTTGCTATTTTCACAAAATGGCTCGATGAGTTGGAGGAAGCAAAAGAATCATTGTTGAAATTTGCTGGGCATTAAAAGGGCCTCCCTCCCTTCTTTTTTTTAGTTTAATTTCTTAGTTTATTTATGCTTTGGTAGTTGACTTTGAGATATTTGTTATGAACACTAGACTTGAATAAATGTTAGTTCTTTTCTTCCTTTCTCTTTCCCTTTTTTTTTGATTTTTTTTTTTTTTGTTTTGTTTTGTTTTTTTTAGGGGGAAAAATAAGGGGTCAATGTGTTTGCCTCAAGAAGCACATTTAATTGTACATGACCGATCTGCCCCCTAACTAGGAGCCGGACGTTCCATCGTAGACAATCACACGCCTCTTTATTTCATTGAATGAACTTGATACAAAAGTACATAAATTAATGTTTTGCCTCGGGAATACATTTAATTGTACATGACTAGTCTACCCTTATAAGGGACCAGACGTTCCGTCATAGGCAAACATTTTTACATTAAGCATAATATTTCTTTAGAAAACGACCGTTGATGGGTGGCATCGGTCTTTCTCCATTGGCATCAATGAGCTGGTACGCGCTTCCTTCGTAGACGATCTCCACGACGTATGGACCTTCCTAGTTTGCTTTGAACTTGCCCCAAGCCCGCTTATTGGTGATGATAGGTCTTCTTAGGACAAGAAGCATTTCTCCTTTGGTAAAAGTCCTAAACCGAGCCAATTTGTTGTAGGCCTGAGACATCTTGGCCTTATAGACTTCGAGATTCTATTGTGCTCCTATCCTTTTCTCGTCAAGGGAGTCCAACTCATCCAAGCGAAGCCGAACATTATCTTCATTTGAAATTTCATTTTGCACTGCTTTTCTCAATGAGGGTATTTGGATTTCGAGGGGTAGGACCGCTTCAGTTCCAAACACCAAAGAATATGGTGTACACTGTGTTGGAGTCCTATAGGTGATGCGATAGGCCCACAACATCTCCGGGAGTCTCTAATGCCAGTCCTTTTTATTTTTGGACACAGCTTTCTTCAATAGCTTTGAGAGGGTCTTGTTGAATGCTTCTGCCAACCCATTTGCTCTAGCATTATAGATGGAGGTATATCTCCAATCTATTTTGTGGTGCTGCGCAAATCTCCCGACTTTGAAGCTTCTGAATGCAGGACCATTATCTGAAATAATTCTCCTTGGAGTCCCAAATCTGTATAAGATGTTCTCCCTGAAGAATTTGATAATATTTTCAGTTTTCACTTCTCTCAGTGGAATAGCTTCTGCCCACCTGGAGAAGTAGTCTGTTGCAGCCAGTATGAATCGGTGTCCCAAAGATGATGGAGGTTCAATGGGACCGACTACATCTGTTCCCCATATCTCAAAGGGCCATGAAGAGACTATGGGGTGTAGAGGATTTGGGTGTTGGTGGATGAAATCACCATGTATTTGGCACAGATGGCATCTTCTGGCATAATCGATGCAATCTCCAACCATGGTTGGCCAATAATATCCAAAGCGCTTGATCTTAAGTCGCATCTTGCGCCCGGATTGGTGTGCACCACATATTACGGAATGTACATCATGCATAACTTCTTGAATTTCTTCATATGAAAGACATCGCAGGAGCAGCTGATCGTATGACCTGCGGTATAATATATCATTTATAAGGGTGAATCTTAGGGCTCTTCGTTTTATCTGAAGACCTTCCGATTTGTCCTCTGGGAGTTTATCATATTTCAAATATTCTATGAATGTTCGCCTCCAATCTTCCTCTGGCATTTCGAGGGTGAAGACTTCCGCTTTGCCCCAGCACTTTCCTCTTCGACATCATCAAGGATTGTACTTATTGGTCTTCTATTTCTTATAGTTATATGGATTTCTTCATAATCTGGATTTGCCAACTCCTTTGTAACTTTCGCCAAAGAATCAGCTTCTCTATTTTCTGATCTTAAAACCCTCCTCAACTGTACTTGGGGGATTTTCTTCATCAGATCTTTGACCTTCTTGTGATATTTAAGAAGTTCAGGTTTGTATATTTTGTAGTCTCCTTCGACTTACTTTATAATGAGTTATGAGTCTCTAAATATGTGTATGTGTTGGATTCCCATTTTGATTGCCCATTCCAAACCAGCTATGAGAGCTTCATATTCTGCCTCATTGTTTGTGCATAGCTCCCTAAGGGAGAGTGCATATCTAAGAATTCCCCTTTCCGGTGTGACTAACACGAGTCCTATCTCTGCTTTGATTTGTGGAATCATGGACTTGAGTACCGGCTTTATAGATGACGCTCCATCAAAGTATAGTCGCCACCTTGCTTCTTCCACTATTAATGTCTCTTCATCAGGGAGATCATAATCAAGTGGTGAATCATCAGGAAAAGGATGTGCTGCTAGGAAGTCTGCCAACGCTTGCCCTTTAATAGCTTTCTGTGGAGTGCATGTTATGTCAAATTCCATCAGAATCAATGCCCACTTTACGAGTCTTCCCGTAAGCAATGGCCTCGTCATAAGATATTTGAGAGGGTCAATTTTTGATATGAGTATGACTTTATGTGCTAGCAAGTAGTGTCTCAACTTCTTGACTGCGAACACTAAGGCTAGACAGTGTTTCTCAATTGGGGAATATTTACTCTCAGCGCCTATGAACATCCTGCTGAGGTAATATAATGCATTTTCCTTGCCTTCTTCATTGTTTTGGGCCAGCATAGCTCCCAATGACCGTTCCAATGCAGCAGTATATAAAATCAACGGCTTTTCGGGGATTGGGGCCGCCAACACTGGTGGATTCAGCAAGTACTGTTTGATGTCCTCGAAAGCTTTCTAATACTCATCATCCCATTTGAAAGGTATATTTTTCTTGACCAGCTTGGAGAAAGGCTTGCATCTTTCGGAGAGGTTAAAGATGAATCTTCTGATACACGCCAAACGTCCTTGAAAAGACCGCAGCTACTTCAGTGTTTGAGGAGGTGGCATTTCCAATTTATCTCGGAGGGGTCTATCTCTATTCCCTGGTGTCTTACTATGAAGCCCAAAAACTTCCCCGAAAGGACTCCAAAAGCGCACTGCATGGGGTTCATTTTCAGCTTGTATTCTCTGAGGCGTGTGAAAACAGTCCTCAGATCATCAAGATGCTTCTCTTTGGAATTTGTTTTGACCACAAGATCGTCCACATAGCATTCTACGACTTTGTGAATTAGATCATCAAATATCCTGGTCATGGCCCTTTGATATGTTGCCCCCGCATTCTTCAAACCAAATGGCATTACTCTGTAACAGTATATGCCCATGGGTGTCCGAAAGGCTGTATGTTTTTCATCAT
Source organism: Dioscorea zingiberensis (assembly GCA_026586065.1). NCBI lineage: Eukaryota > Viridiplantae > Streptophyta > Magnoliopsida > Dioscoreales > Dioscoreaceae > Dioscorea > Dioscorea zingiberensis. The sequence continues at coordinate 20,665,422 of CM048825.1, read as the reverse complement.
CTGGATGCATCTTGATTTGATTATATCCCGAATATCCATCCACAAAGGAGAACATCTCGTACCCTGAGGTGTTGTTGATCATGATCTCCATAACTAGCAAGGGAAAATCATCTTTAGGACATGCTTTGTTCAAGTCTCTGAAGTCTACGCATATCCGTATCTGCCCATTCTTTTTCTTCACAGGAACTATGTTGGCTACCCAATCAGGGTATTTCTCTTCTCTGATGAAATTTGCTTCAATCGGCTTCTTTGTTTCTTCTATTACCCTTTCTTCGTCAAACTTCATCTTTCTTGGTGCTTGCTTGACTAGAGTGACACTGGGGTCAATAGCTAACCTGTGAATGGCTACCTCATTGTCTAACCCTGGCATTTCATTATAATTCCAGGCAAAGCAATCGATGTGCTCCTTTAAAAGGGCCGTGAAGGATGCCTTTTCTTCTTCTGACAATTGTGCGCTTAGGAAGGTTGGCCTCGGGTCTTCATCGCTTCCCAAGTTGACTTCGAGCAACTCATCAAATGTCGCCTCCCCCTTGTCTTCTAGCTCGAGTGGCACACTTTTCATTTTAATTTCTTCTTCTTCCTCCTGGGACGTTGTCCTGTAACATGAATGCCTGGAAGGTTCGGAGTAGCCTATCCCTTTCTTATCCACATGCGCAGGGTTCCACAGCCGACGAAAGCTCTGATATGACTTCCTCGACCATTTGATCTTGCCCCCATACCTCTCAACTACTGTCTTGAGCTTGTCGGGATAATGGTTGGGGAAGTTTATGAGTTGAGTTTCGTCATCTTTTAAGTCTTCAATATTTATGATATCATCATTTGGAATTTCATTGCTTTTGGCTTCATAGAAGAGGATGCCTCTCTCCTTTCTATGCCGAGCCGGGACATAGAATGTCTTCAACTGCTCAACAGTGTTAACGTTCAGATCATCCAAGGATTTGTAGAGCCCATCAGTAATCCTTGTGATGTGGAATGTGCTTTCTTGGGTAGACCCTTTATCTTGTCCCTTGTTTTGGTGTGTGTCTTCATCACTTTCATCTTCTGAGGACTCAGTGTCACTACCGAAGTGAGGCAATGTTGAAGTTTTCTCTTTGGAGACAGCAGTAGACTTGGCTATCTTCACCAGAGACTCTACCTTTGGGCCTAGGAATTTTCCCCCTTTGGATGGCTTAAGGTAGTATCTCGCATCTTCATAATGGACTTCATGGATGCCGAAGGGTTGAATTTCTCCATCAATCCTGAATTCTTCCCCATCCACCATGTACTTCACACACTGATGAAGTGTTGAAGGGACCATTTGGTTTTCATGGATCCATGGCCTTCCCAACAGGGCTTTGTATGAGGCATCTGCGTCAATCACATGAAACTTCACATCAGATGTCATCTTTCCAAATTTAATTGGAAGAGTGATGGACCCCAATGCCTTTTGGCTATGCTGATTGAAACCCTGAATAATGATCCTATCCTGAGATAAGTCGCATATTTCGAGAGCCAATGCCTAGAGAGTATTGAGGGTCATTAGGTTCACCGAAGACCCTGGGTCAATCAAGACTCGGTTGATTCTTATCCCATCACAATAACCCGTCACATATAACGGTCTGTTGTGTTCTGTAGTCCCAAGCAACAGATCTTCATCCGTGAAGGATACTGAGGGTGCATGAAATGCGTACAGAGCCTCTTTCATGTTAACTTCAGCAAAGTAGGCTTGATACTCCTCAGGGTTTTGTAGGGCATGTATTAGAGATTCCCTAACCTCAGTTGACATCATCAGTGCGTCGTACATACTGAGGAGTGCCGGGACTTTCTTCAAGTGCGCCAAAATGTTGTAGTTCGGCCTCTTTGAAGGTTTCTTGGGTGAGATGTTTCCTTCTTCAATCATCTTTCCTTTGTTTTTATCATTAGAGCTGGATGCCTGTCTTGGTTGAAGTATTTTCCCAGCTCTGAGTTGCATCTGATGCACATGGTATGGTATTTCATCTTGTTTATCTGGGAAATTTAATTCCTCCTCAGAATCTTCTTGAGAAGTTAGGGCCCGGCATTCGCCCTTTTCCTTAAAATAGTCATCAGTGAGTGACAAATTTCCCATGAAAACTTGTTTTTGTACCCACTTCAGGAAATTTTGGCATTCTTCTATGGTATGCCCCACAAGTCGATGATATGGGCAATAATTTGGGTGGTTGTCAAGATGCATCAAGCGCGGCCTTTTAGGGTTAGGTAGTTCCAATCTCATTTCCATGGCTTGATCAAAAAACTCCTTCCTCTTACTCTTCTTAATCTTGATGTTTTGGAGAACCGACTTCCCCTTATCATTGGCTGCTTTTGTTGGAGGCGAAGACTCCACAACCTCTTAAACAAAATTTTGCCCTGATGCTTCCGGAGGGTATGTCCCAGACTCGTCCCATTCAGCATCTTCAATATGTAACTGCAGTAGCCTGTAAGCTGACTCCTCTGTCACCCTTCGAATGAATGCGGGAATTTCTTCAGCAGGCATAGCTTTCCTCAAGACCTTGTATTTTGGGGCCTTGGGGGTGTAATATGGTTTCTTTGGCTCTTCGGTTGGTGTGGCTCCAAGAGTCTAGCGTTCGCCTTCTTTACTCTTTCCCTGAATGTCATCTTCTTCTTTTGCTTCTTATTGATATAGGGTCGACCGTGACGATCATACGACTCTTCTGGCTCAGAGAAGCTGTCATTGTCATCATCGTCATCTGGGTTATACAAAGGGTATTCTCCTCCAGAAATAACCCTGCAGGTTTCCACCTGCATATCTTCATCATCTTCTTCAGCTAATTCCCCAAGTAATTCTTCGACCTCTTCAGGAAAATAGTCTCTAAGAGTGATCAAGACCCTTTCTTTCTGTTCATATTCATCGAGGGACTCGATATACTCTTCTATAATAGACTTCTTGCGCTTTGATTGTTTGCGCTTCTTGTTCCTCTTCTTGTTCTTCTTCTTTGTTTGTTTTATTGGGAGCCCTTTAGGGGGTTCTTGGGAACATCTCCATGTGATCCCCGGGAGCTCAGTCAACTTCTGCAACATCTTATTTGACTTCTTGGATATGAACACTTCCCACAATCCTTCTGGAACAGCAGGAGGTCTATCATCTCATGTTGACGGGAGTATTACTTTATTGCCCACTACTATGACTTCCACTTGGGATGACCCCTCATGGTCTTGGGTGGTCACATAGCGGATATGCTCGGATGGTTGCTCCAACAAAACATTCTTCGAGAGTGTAATCTTGCCCTCTCGATATTGTCGTTCAACCCAATCCTTGAAAACATAACAGTCTTCAATTGTATGTCCCAACACTCTATAGTGCAGGCGTCGGGATGATCCTTCTTATTACGCTCTTACGGCCTTTTGCATTGAGTGATTCTGAGACCTTCTTTCACAGTATCTTTAAAGATCTTCAACACATTATCTCTCCTGAAAGAATACTTCTTATTCATCCTTTCTTTCAAAGAGGGAATAGGCTTTGATTCATTACCAGGAGCACCTAAAGTGGGTGGCTTGGCCTGCTCTGGCTTATGGGATTCCGCAACACCTTTTCCTTTGTCGATGTTGAAGGTTGTAGCAATATACTTGACACCTTCAGTCCTTTTTGGCTTTTCTCTGTCATTCCTTGGAGCTTGAAAATTGGAGAATATCTTCGGTCTTGTCCGTTCCAATTTCTTAGCTTGTGAAATTAACTCCTGGAATGTAGTAATACCGGATGTGCTTAGAAAGGGCGCCATCCAACTATCAATGTTTCCGAGCAGTAAACCCACCGCCTGTGGCTAATCAAGGGGTTGCTCACATTTGATGCTCAGGTTTCTCCATCTCATTATATAATCAACCACTTTCTTATCTTTATTCTGACGAGTAGCTGCTAGGTCGGCGATTGTGATTTTGTCACTTACGCCCCCGAACTGTACTCGAAATGCATCTTTCAACTGCTGCCATGTTTGAATTGACTCAGGTTGCAAGCTGGCATACCACTCAAATGCCACCCCGTGAGACTTGCAGAAAACTTCCTGAGAAGAAGTGAAGGCTTTGCACTTGTGTCTCCGCAGGCCGTCACAAAGTGAGCAGAGTGTTAATCAGGGTTGCCAATCCCACCAAACTGCTTAAATTTAGGTACATTATACCCTTTGGGATAGGGTACCAAGTCATGATAACTAGGATAAGGTTTATCTCCATCAACCTTTATCTCCTTCCCTTTAGCTTGCTTTAATTCAGCTGCCACCATCTGTTGTATCTCCTCCGGGGTCATTGCAACTGACTTCTCTGGAATAGGAGCATATGAGGTCCCCCCTTGCTCTCTAGGCATAGGGATTTCTCTCAAAGGTGTATATGAAGTTCCCTCTTGCTCTCCTGGCTTAGGAATCTCTCTCGGTTGTGGAGAGGTTCCCCCTTGTTCTACTAGCCTAGGGGTTTCTCTTGGTTGTGGGTTTAGACTTTTCAGCCTTTGTGCTTTTTGACTTTCCATCAAAGCAGCCATTTGTCTCTGCATCTTCACCATTGATTCCATCATAATTGTCATGTTTTCATTAAGCCATTGATATTCAGCTTCCCTATTTTTCATTTGTCGGAGTCTCTCCATTTGCTGGACTCTCCTTGTAATATCATCTCCATTATAAATAAAGGCAGGTTCATCCTCCGCTTCTTCATTTGGGAGGTCTGCTTCCTTGTAATTCGTTGGCCTACGAAATACTGGAAGGCTCCCTATTCTCTGACCCTCATGTGGCATTTGGCTTAAACCTTCATCTCCAACCGCGTTGTGAGAGTCTGTGGCCGTTCTACAAGATCTTGTGAACACCCCTGGTTATTCTAGTTGGGGTGCTAAATCTCCTCGGGCTTCAGTAACTATTCGGACTGTATGTACTTCTACGTCCATATCAGAATCTTTTCATCCTTCATCTCTCTCCTCCACTGAAACTTCGAGCGGGAGGTCTTAACTTGATTCTGTGCAGAAGCTATCCGATCAAACACCGTCTTCCGTGTATTCGATATTAACTGCTTCTTCTTTTGGTAGAACTCCCTCGGCGTTATCTTCTCTATCTGCAGCTTCTTTGACGCTGTGTAAGTCTTGTATAGGTTTTTGTTAAAGGAATCCTTATGGTGAGACTTTGGGGGCCTACCACCTTTATTTTCATTCGGTTGAGGCCGCAGCTCTGCCGTAGTTGAATTCTTCTTCACCAGCTTAAGTGGTTCAAATGTGTTGCTGAAGGAACCCATTTGGTTACTTTTGTGCCCTTGGAATGACACAAAATCCAGCTTCTGATTTGGAATTTTGACTTTCCTTGGTGTGAGTCTTGAGAACACACTTTTCTTCCTGGGTATATCCTTATCAGACTGGAATATCCCACTCTCCCGCCCCTTTGTGGTAACATTGAAGGTGGGTTCATTGTCATTATCGTTCAGAGAAACTATCCTCTTATGGTGGGACAGTCTCTTGAAAGCAGATTTTCTTGGTGATTCTTCATCAGCAATATCTTCGTCGGTCTTCGGGACGATCACGTTCGGACGACGACCCCTGGATGGGAGACGTAGAACGGTCAGGTTCTCCTCCGTTGGTGAAGTCTTCCTCACGAACTCTGCAGATTCAGAAATTGTACCGAATCTTAATTCAGCTCCGGCAACCCTAGTGCTGAAGGTGCAGTTGGGCAATCGGACTTCAGCTCCTTCTCCGAGGAAAATGGTGAGCTTTGGGCTTCCAGGTGCAATTGAGCTCTTGAATGCAATTTCGTTCTGCAATAAGAAAATAACAACGTTAGTTTTCTTTCACAGGATATAGGAACAATACCTTTACTTGTACTTTTGCCTCAAAGATGGGAGGAGGAATCAAGTCCCCACCGGGCGTGCCAGAATTTGTGGGATCGAAAATACTCGGCTGGCATCGTGTCTGTGAAGGGACACCAGGCGATACATCGAATCACAAATGTCATATTTTTTTATTTGTGGGTTCTTCCATTCCTAATAGAGGCAAGCCTCTATTATTAATTACCCCGAATAAGATTGCGGGAACCTCCGATTAAGGGCACACGTACAAGTAAAGGCAAGAGAAATCAATGTAATTTGACAATTTACTCAGTTGCAAATTATGACTTTATTACATATATCATCATATATATGTATATATATTATTCTATTTTTATATATGTGACGCCGCCTTGTATGCCTTGCCGCCGCCTTCGAATTTGTGCCGCTATGTCGACGCTTCAAGATATGTGCTTTGTTGCTACTATGATATTTGCGTCGTTTTTTTGGGATTTGTCATTTAGCCATTTTAATACGCGTGCTCCTGTGCCGCCTTTGAGATCTGCATTACTTTTAGGACTTGTATTTGACCATCTCGAGATGAGTATTCCATCATCACTCCGAAATGTGTGTCGCTTTGAAATTTGTGTCTATCAGTCGCCTCAAAGGGGGTACCACTTCAAGATTTATATTTTATCGCCCGCTTCAGGATGTATGTCCCATCATCGTCTCATTCGGATTTTCGAACCATTTTAATATATATATCCCTTGATGCCATCTTGAGATGTGTGCATTCCAATTCTTCCATAATTCGCCCATAATAACAATTTAAATCCTTTTTTTTAATGATGAAATCAGACCTCTTCTTCTTCTTATTATTATTTTTATTTATTATTCTATCTTTTTTTAGAAAGTGGGCCCAACCCATCTTTATTTTGCATAGTCTTTCTCAAGTGGGCCTAGGTCTTTTTCTCCTTCCAAATAGGCTCATTCGCCTTGTGATTGTATTTTGGCCACAAAATGAAAGCCCATTAATATGAATAAGTTGATCAATCCATGATGCTGTAACACTACCACTTCAAATTCTTCAACACAAGCACCAATAAAATTCACAACCATGCGAGATGTCAAGCCTGAGACAGAATATGAGATGTCAACACCCAATATATCAGATTTATAATAGTGTGCATGTGCACGCATCTCGAGTTTATATGCATGTGACTGTCACCATATCATATCATGACATGGTAGCCACCAATGACCATTGAGTCTTTGGCTATCTTCATGTTGCCATCAAAGAACACTACCAATTATCATTGGCTATCAGTTTGCATAGTAAACGTTATAAAGTATTTAATATCCATGATTTAACTAGTGACCCAAAACTCAAACTCAGGTTCTTCCGTAGAGCTTTAAAATATCAGCGTTTGGGAGTTCTGTCTGGAAGATGCATATTTATTAACTTGACATCAAAATTATATCACCTTGGCTTTATGCAAAATAGATAATATGAGTTGTTGATCTTCTCTAACACTTTTGGAGCTATATTCGGCATGGCCCATTCTAATGCAACCAGTATACTGATCCGACATTGTAGCATATGCTCAATAATAATAATAATAATATGAACTGTATGGTATAGAGCTCTACTAATTCAGACCAAGCACTTTAAATTTCATGAATTTATTTCTCTTGTTCCAAAGCCCACATACATAAAATTTCTGTTCATGAATAGCAGGTCATTTTATTCTCCAAATAGTGGCTAATGGCAAACTATCTATACTTTCTATCTTCATTTCCATCTTTAAGTTTTGCAGCAGAACATGATATGAGGTGTTGAAATCAAAAGTATCATCGAGGTCTTCAGCATCTTCCTGAATGGAAAGCTGTGCATGCTTGTGAGGGGTGTTTCTTCTCCTTGTCACGTGCTGCCATGAAATGGATGTTTCTTTACATTGCCTTATTGCAGAGCTGCTCACAACCTTCAAGTGCTTGTAGATTGCTTTAAAATACCCATTCTACTGACAATTCAATTATAAATGTCTTTAAGGCATTTCATCAAACACTAAAGGGCATTTATATGAATAATCATTTGATACACAACAGGAATGTCTTTTCATTAGAGTCTACAATCATTCATTTACATGGCATTAAGAAGCTTGTGGTAGAAGCTTGTGGTTACGTAATAACAACTTCTTCGTGACAGATTTTAATCATAAACTCATGAGCAACTGGATCAGAATAACAATTGTTAAAAGGCCTTGAACATTGGATCTATCCATGAAGAATTCAAACATTAACTCCTGCACATTTGTTGAACAACACGTCTATTTGCAAAAATTCAATCTTTTACCATCTTTTCCTTAAGCAGCAAAGCAAGCTCCATTTATGTCCATAATTCTCTTTGGAGCATTCCAACAAACAGTTCATATGCATGGTGATCTTTTATCTGGATAATCTCCATCATAGAAAACAACTTCATTCTCAATGGACACTTGGGCAACTTCTCACATATTAAACAAAATCATAAATACTTCAAGCTCCTCAATGTCAATGCAACTTTGAAAATTCAACTTCCTTATATGCAGGTCTTTCTCTTGAACAACAATACTATTGGAGACTGGAATAAAAAAATTCTCTAGAGAGTGAAGCTCCCTCAGAAAGCATGCTCAGCGTTCTTAAATCTTCTATACATTTGGGTAATCGCCGATAATTTCCTCCACCTTCATCATCATCAGGGAAATTTTAGATTCATATTTCAACCATTGCTTATTATGAATCCATTAACAACATATCACATTCCTTCATTAATAACATCAGGAATTTGTGGCCAAAAACAAATTAGTTGCAACTTCAATTTCTGCAGCTTTCCAAAGTTGATGAGAAAGCCTTTGTAGCTTTACTTGAGTCATGAAGGGGGCTGCAGGTGACTTAAGAAGCTCACTGGTTTCATCAAGGAGATTTATCAGGTGCATTCAACTTCATATTTCTCTGAGTTTAGGTCCAGCATTTTCATCTGAGAAACTCTTAAGCATCACCAGAACAATACTGTCACGCCCCGAACCCGACCCGGGCCCGGGTACGTGAACAAACGCCGCGTAGTTATAGGGTTGCCCCCACAAATACGCAAGGCAGGAAATCAGAATAACATGCTAAAGACATAATATAATCCATAAAACGAAATCAAATTCTGGCATATCAACTATTCAACTTAGATACAAATTAAGATCTTAGTTTGATATGATGACTCATATTAGACTCAGTGCCGGCTAAACAATAAAACTATCTCTTCGATCATCAGGTCCGTACCCCTCCAAGTCCACTATGTTGACTAGTGACCTGTTCCTGTACACTGAAATAGTGGGAGTTGTGAGCTAAAACTAGCCCAGTGAGAGACATACTTCACACCAGGGTTAAATATAGAAAATAGCATATGTATACATATATATAACAGAATGAAGACAATATACATGCTGGTCTATGCGAATATTAATCACATCAAAAGGTCTCATGCCAGTCAATGATAATCAAGATGAGATGCTATCGGATCTTAACACTTTCATTCACAAACACGAGTAAATCATAATATTAGAAACATGACTGGCATATCAAAACGACTATATCAATTACACCTAGTCCGTAAGCACCCAATCTCAACAGCACTAATCTTACTCCCATATCAAATCACGGAACTTAGCCCGCAGGCTACACACAAAAATAGGCATATCTCAACCGGTGCACACGTAACATAGATGTAGATCGATATACGAAATATGCAAAGTTAGCTCTACTATGAGCAAATACACGTTCATACTGAAAGTAATGATTTCAGAATCCATCGATAAAAACACGATAAAACATCAAACAATCAAATTAAAATACTGGAGTTCATCTGCAGTCAACTCACCTGGTAGTCTCCCTAGTGCTTAATCATGGTTGGACCTTCTTTCTCCTAATACTTGGACTGATTCTCACTAAGAGGGAACCTTAAAGAGAAAAGCCCTCACAAGAGATCACTCAACTTATCTTACCAAGTTGTATATCAATTCTCTAATTATGCCTCTCCTTATATAGAGGGGAGTGTCCTAGTCTCACTCTAACGAGATAAAGATAAATCACAAAATATTTTATAATTATCTCTATTCGATAAGCTTTCCTCCAATTCAAATTCAACCTTCGAATCTTAATCAAAATAAAACTTATATTTCAGATAGAGATCAATTATAAACAATCTATAATTATCTCTACGAGATAAATCTTTATCTAATCCAAACTCAAACATTGAATCATAATCCAATTGTAATTCATAAACAAACTATAATTATCTCTATGAGATAAATCTTTATCCAACTCAAACTCAAACATTAAATCATAATCAAATTAAAATCCATATTTGGATAAAGATCAATTATAATTATTTTCATGAGATAAGTCTAATTTAATCTCAAATATAATATCCTACTCAAATTACAAGTCATATTTGAGATAAAGATAAATCATAATTATTTTATAATTCTCTATTTTATCTCATGTTAATCCCTACAAGGTTAATCCAAGTCAGGTTGCATGATGAATTGGACCATGTTAGTTTAATCACATTGACTCACTATTATGAAATTTTAATTAGGTCCTCGAACTAATAGGTAATTACAAACAATCACTTCACACTTTCATTCTAGTACCTATTTATGTATAGGTTCTGGGTGGGTTATTACAAATACTTTCTCTCTAAAGACAACCACAGCAACACCACTTGGATGACAATGGTCTTTGACATCAAGGCAAATGATGGTGCCAGTGTGGAAGTAATTGAGGCCACACGCAGTACCAATGCAAATCTACCGGCGCTGTTTCCATAATCTCTGATAAGAACTATGAGATGATGGTAGCAGAGCTTGGAAATCATCTGAATCTCTATCGAATCTTATCTTCTACAGAGCCAGATGGGCGTGTGGAAGGCATTTGTGCAGCAAGAAGTCTAGTCGCTAATGGCCTCATCAAGGGCGGAGTGTGATTTGGCTTGATCTGGGAGATGATCCAGGCTTCATCCAGAACCCAGATGACAGCGGGCGACGATCATAGATCTGGAGCCTCTGATCTGGAGCTGGAGACTTGGGGATTCGCTGGAGCTTCTGAGCTAGATCGAAGATCTGGCATCTATGAGTTCGCAGAGAGCTTCGACGGCTTCTCCACCTCTCCTTTTTTCTCCATGGGCGTGGCGACCATACGATGCAGGGAGACGCCGCCCTCATAGCTTCTATATTTTTTTTCTTTTTTTGTTGAGAGCAAACAGCGGCAACAAGTTTAACAAACGGCGACTTCTACAAGGCGGCGAAATTCTAAGATCGGAGGCTTCTATTTCCTCCTCCCGTGGTGATTGAGATCGAACCAAAGCGTTGCAGCGCAATGCAGTAGAGGGGCCGGTGGGCGCCAACCGCAGGTGCAGGCGTGGAGGTGGGGCTGGCTTCTTATATTTCTCCGGCGACGGCGTCTCATCAGCAACGGAGCTGATCTCAAGCGTCTTGTTGGCAATGTGTTGATTTTGGGCACGTCATCAACGAACGGAGGTGGCGGTGGTGGCGGTGAAGCTTTCCATCTCCATAGGAGCAGGAATGGCAGCAAGAACAACGAGCTTCTCCGGTGGCTTAGGCAGTGATTTTTTTTTGGGATGGACCGGCGGCAGAGAGACAAAGCTCGGGCGTGCTCGGCCAGGATTTGGTGGAGTCCATACTTCACTTCTTCCTGCGGCGCGGCGAGGCGACCTTTAGGAGGATCTTTGGGCGTCGGGCTGCAGGCGGCGACCAAGAGATGGAGAAGAACGGGAGGGGAGAAGCCTCTTCTTCATTTTATTTATTAAATGTAATATATAATATATAGATTAATCACTCTTTCTTTCTTTTCTTTTTTTTCTTTTTTTTTGGCTTATGACTCCCCATCCTCACTCTCCCTCAATTCTAAGTGTACTTATGTCCCTTGAATCTCCAGCATGATTAGAAGGGTAGGGTTCTAAGGCTATAGATATAATAATATTTATAGTAGTGTAAGAAGAAGCATCACCTTCTTACGTTCCTTCTCCAGTTGCGAGCTTCTCAAAAGAATCAGACCAAAAGCCTCCGACCAAAAAAAGTTAAAAAGTCCCCTTCCTGCCTACCTTCTTCCTTTTTTAACATAACTTTCGTCCTTATCCCAAAGACGAGAAATCCCCTCCCGAGAGATCCCAACTCTCATCAAAAAGATAAGGTCAAATCCAACTTTAATTTTAAATTTAATTAAATTTTAATTAAAATTTAATTAAATATTGATTAAATTTTAATCAAATTTCAAAAATAATTTTTTGCCTCGGGATTTGTATTTTTCTCGGATCGCCTCGGGATTTGTTCTCGGGCTATCTTCGAGATTTGTGTTTCTGGGATATTGCCTCGAGATTTGTGTTCCTAGGCTATCTTGGGATTTGAGATTGCCTCGAGATATGTATTCTCAGGGGCAATTTTGGAATTTGAGATTGCCTCGAGATATGTGTTCTCGGGCCAACTTGGGATTTGTGCCTTGGGCCTGCCTCGAGATTTGCACTCTTGGCCCAAGATACAGTCAATTTATCTCATAAGGAATTTTATATTAAATTTTATTTATTTATCATGAATATCCTAAATATAAGATTAGGATATATTAAGATTTAAATTTTATTGGACATTTATCGCATATTTTTTTATATGAACAATTAAATAACTTAATGATTAAATAAAGATATACATAGATATATGTGTAAGTGGAGCTAGGGCTGAGGGTTTTAATCAAAACAATTAACTTCACTCCCCTCTTCTCCTCTCCTTCTCCTTGCCCTAGCACACCAGCCGGTCACCACCAAGCCCTCGCCACCGGCCAGCCGCGAAGCCAAACAGCCACGACCCCACGCCGGCCAGACGCACCCCGCTCCCCGTACCCTGAGCGAGCGCCGATACCCGTGCCCCCGCCCCACTTCCGGCGCTAACGCACAAGCCTTGTGTCCAGCCTGGCTATGCACCCCTGCACGCGCGCGTCTCCGCCTCGCGCCCAACCGGCCTACGCGCTGCTCCAGCCCAGATCCGGTGCCCCTGAACCTGTTCGGGACCAGCCGCACCCCCGTCGATGCCCTCTGCCCCGCGGCCGCCCCTCTACCCTGATCTGGCATCCCTCTACCTCGATCTAACGCCGCAGCCCTTGATCGCGGACAACCCTCCTCCTGCGCATGCACACACTCAACCCGCACCCCTTGAGCCGTCATCACCCCGATCTCCTCCTCCACGGGCTTGCAACCGCACCCCACGCGCACAGTCTACTCTCCGACGAGGATTAATACCTTGGAGATCAAGGTATTGAGGGATTGGGACTTAATTATTTGGGGATCTTATGAATGATTGCATGTGTATAACTTGGGTAATTAATTGAGTTAATTACATATTATGAATTTGGAATAGGCTGAGGTCAAGGCTGGGATTGGGTTAATCAACCTATTTGAGAGTAATTCATGTATGAATGCATGCATTTTAATTCAATGATGAATATTTGTATAATTTCGGGAACTGATAATTAGAGGAGGTGCTGCTAAATTTTCATTAGAATTCATGCACCCTTAATGGCTTGTTTAATGGTTTTCAAGCATGATGTGTCTTAGAGGGATCATCACTTGTTAATTAATCTCTTTGTTAGGGAGGATTAGGGTTTCATGAACCCTTCCCTCTTTAAAGAATGTGATTTCAATAAGTAAGAGGACATTAACACATTCTAGGAGAATACATGAACATTGAAGTTCATGGTAGCTAGTTAAGTAGTAGATTGTTAAAGATACTTGTATTCATATATAGATATGAAGTATTTAAGTGTATAAATACTGAGATTTACCATCTATCTACTAGATCCTGATTCGGACTCGTGAGTCCGGACGAAGATTTGAAAATTGTTTCTTAAGCTAGGTAGGCTCTCTCACGGGTGTTGTGAGTATTTCTTCTTCCTACCTTGCTTATGATTCTTGTGCTCTTATTTCCTTGAGATGTACCTGATAAGTGTTCATTTGAGCATAATTTTATACCATATTCTTGTATGTTTTGCATGTAATTGTGAGAATTTTTGACCCACCGATACTTAAAATGTGTTTATTTCGATAAACAGGGCAAGATACCAAGACCCCGGGAGAAAGAAAGCTTTTCGCTGGAAATTAAGGCTGAAATGAAGCATTCTGGGAGAAAGAACACGGGCATATGGGCTTCCATATGACCCGTATTGACCTGAAGAATCGAGGCCCATACAAGTGATCTCCTTTGGGGCTATACAGTACCCCGTATGGCATATACGGGCATCCATACGGTCTGATATACAGCCATATGGATGCACCTGAAAGCTATACCGGCCCGTATACGGTCTATACAAGGGCCCATATATAGTAAGTTCCCAGCAAATCTGCAGACCTAGAAAGGGGCAAAATGATAAATCTCGCCCTAAAAACCCTAGAGATATAAAAGCCGACTAATGAGGGTTTAGAGGGGGAGGAGGCAGCTTGGGAAAAGGGGTTGGTCTTGAGTAGAGCTTGGGGATTTTCATCTTCAAGCCCTTGGAGCAAGAAGAGGGGAAGACATTGAGGAGGAATCAAGGAAGCCATCAACGGTGTATGCAATAGTCTCTTCCGTTATGATTTCTTTGATTGTTTCATCTTTGCATTGGATTGTTGCTCTCCTTTCATAGAGGGCTAATTTTGTAGGTGCTTGGATGATTGATGAACCCTTGGACATCATTTAATTGATGTTAATTCTCTATTCTTGAATACTTGGTTGAATTTATGAGTCTATTGGATGTTTTAATGTAAGTGAATCCCTCTACGTTGCGACAACCTTGAGGGGTTTTCATAGTCCATACGGAGGAAAAAGCGAACGCCTCCCCGTATATAGACCATCTCCAATAGAAAAAATTGTGAGTACACCGAGAACCCGGGTATTAAGGAGAGCGATCCTTTTAGATATATTATTCCCATAATCCTTCTAAGAATTAGGTTCCCTAGAACATCATCGGTAAGGGTACTAGGATTAGTTATTCGCCTTGAGAGAGGGAGTGAAAGCACCGTAGGAACCCTTGGCCAAAAATTAACCAAGTGTCAAGATAGAGAGTATCATTCATCTTTTAGAAGTCCAAGGAGGATTCAATTATCCGAGCATCCCCCTTTTATGATTGTTTGATCTCAAGAACAATTTGACTGCCTTGTTTGTGTCTACAATTTCTTAGTTTAAGTTTAGTATAATCACTCACTTTTTGATGCAGGAGAGCCCGAGTCAGACGATGCCGAGCTATTTAATTGCACCATTAGAGCTTTGGCATACCACAACTTGGCGGACCGATGTAAAGGCGGAAGGTGATCGATCCAAGTCTGGAATTGGGGAGCACTTTGGACACGTTTCGGTATTTTGGCCATAACTTTGGCTACCGATATCGAATTTGCGCGGTCAACCCCAATTCGGAAAGCTCATCTCGACGCACACGTGGGGTCCTCGAGCCTTCATCCTCAAATTCCACTGTTTTCACCGTCGTTTCTTCGTTTCTCGGTGTTTTTTCCATTTTTGGCAATAATTCGTATGCCAATTTAAGATAGGATATGAATCTTATTTGAACTCAGATTTTTAGGAAGTATCTATTGGACCAAAATTTGCCGATTTGGGCAAATTTGGATAAGAAGATAAAATTTTTAGGTTATCTAGGTTAGTTTTTTTTAGCTATTTAAACCCGGCTTGTGGGTTGAATTTTATTCATTGATTATTGAGTTATATTTTCCTTTTAAAAGTTTCAGAGACTTTTCTTCTCTGTTTTTCCTCCCCTTTTCTTGCTCTTCTATCAATCCCCCCTGTTTACCACCGCCCGCAGGTTAATCACTACCCTGCCCGGTATCACTTTTGGATCGACTAGATAGTAGATGAGTAGTGGGTACTAATACTTACATCTCCCTGAGGATCGATAAACCGACCTTTGAGTCCACTATTATTACTTGATTAAGACCCGTACACTTGCGGTTACATCGCATCAGTTCCTTATACATATTTGAGTTGAGTGTTCTCCTTAAATATGTGCTTTGGCTTGGTTTTCTATCTCTTTGAGATCGTTATTTTTCATATATATTCAAGATATTGCTGCCTTGATATATACATGTATACCTGTTGTTAGGTATTCGGTACTGGTAGTCTCTCCTTGATAGGCATGATACATCGGACGGAGGCCCAGGAAGAGGGCGATGATTTCTGGCCACGAGCACATGATGCTCATACACAGGCTCAGTCAGAGAGCTAGATTTTCTGACCACGTATACATGATTACTATAGCGCTATCAAGCTTAGGCCGAAGACGGTATATTTTATATCATAGTATCATACATGCCGGAGATGCAATACATCTGTGAATCTATTTCACATTCATGAGATATGTTGCTTGCTTGTGATTTTGTTTCACTTGCTTTATTTCTTGCTTATGGCTTTTCGCCATATTTATTGTTTTATTAGCGATCATATTGGGTCTGTTCTTTAGGCTCATGCATTTGATTGATGTTCTTCTCAGGTGACGACGAGAAGTAGGATCGGGCTTAGTTGGGGAACCCCTTCAGAGTCGCTGGTCCTTCTACTTTACCTTTTGAGGTTTGTGTACCTCGTACTGTATTTGTGAGTGTAAGAGAGATTTGTTTTGTATTTATGTTGTATTTACTACTAGGATAACCTATCTGGATCTTATTATGGGTTGTGTAAACCCAGGTATTGTACTTTTGTTGTACTATATTCATACTATGTATTTGTATGGAGTTGTATAAACTCCCTTTTTATTATAATTCTGTTGTGTTATCTCTGGATATTGTCTGTACAAGAACCCTAAGGCCTCGCGCCCGGATGGGGGCCCGTCCTTATTTAGGTGCGGCCGGTTTGTCGACGTGCCCAGGCCCGAGTTCTGGGCGTGGCTTGTGTAGATCATAGTTTTTTAGAAGAGGAATATAAATCAATGTTTTTTTAAAATTTATAATATTTATAATCAATTTTATGGTAATAGAAGAACAACCCAAATAAGTGATATTGAATACATTCTTCCCCGACCACCGAACTAGACAAGAGAAGCTGGAAGCTCACCGCCCAAGGTGTTTTCACAGTACAGTATTACTACCGATTCCTAACAGATGGAGGCGCCAGACCAAAAATTAGGAGACTCTTTTGGAAGTAGCCTTGCCCACTCAAGGTCAAAGCATTCGTCTAGTTGGCACTGGATGACAAGATTCTCACCTTAGGCAATCTAAAGAAACGCCGGTGGATTGGCACGAGGACAACTTGTTATCTCTGTGAGAAGGAAAAGGAAATGGTAAAACACCTACTCCTTCAGTATCCATACTCATCTAAGATATGGTAGTATTTTACACAATTGTTCGAATTAAGAGGGACCCTCTCTCATACACGAGACTTGTGGGGGAGATCTACGATCGTCAACTTACTTTCAAGGGAGGCTCAAATGGGATGGAACCTGCTACTAATGGTTGTCGCCTGGACAGTGTGGATGGAGCGTAACCGGAGATGTTTTAAGGATAAACGACGCGTTTACATGAAAACTATCCGTGATAGAGAATTCTTAACACTGTCTTGGTTTGATGCAGCTCATGCGTCATAAAGGTTGAAATTAGTGGCAATGGAGAACATCGTCAAAAGGAGCCTAGCACTCATAAGGGAGGACGACCCGCAACAGCCACCAGGGCGAGACTTCGATGAAACACTAGTCTGACAAGGGGGAACAATTTCGTCAGGATTTGGGTTATCAAAGACCGTTATGGGAAGGGGGCTCTCTTTTTTATCTGTGATGTACCGGATCTACAAAGGATCACTTATGTACCGGATCCACAAAAGACCGTTATAGGAAGGGGGTCTATTTTATCAGAAGAAAAAACTGAAACTCCCATCTATCCATGTTAGAATGTCTTAATAAATATAAAGACATTATCACCAATTTTTGTAATGAACATTTTAGAGAAAATCAAATTACTCATTTTGATTGGGAAGTAGGAAACATGATTAGAGAATTTTAGAAATTTTTTATAATAAAAAAAATATTTTTTTTTCCGGTGTTTATTATCCTACATTTACAACCATATGCCACTTGTATAAATTTATTAGTGACATTGTAACTAAATATAGATATAATGACAGTTTTGCTAGTATTATTGTTTTTATGGAAGAAAATTTTTAAAATTATTTTAGAATAATTTTTTTTTTGATAAAAGTGGATAAACCACATTCATTTATTTAGAGAAAAATAAAGGTTAGACAAGAGTCTCTTGTTGGACCAAGTGTTACAATCAATTCGCCATGATTGGCGACAAAAGGGGAATTAGGTAATCTACCCTTTGTGGGAGTCCCTCAAACACCTCCTCTTCAAAATCTGCTCCTGGGGGTCTCGGCCTGCACTCTCCTTCCGTGAGTGTGAGGCTACGTTTGATGAGGGTGGTCACTGGCTGCAGCTAAGTTTGTTGGGTGGCATGGACGCTGTTAAACCATGATAAGAAGAGGAAGTCAATATGTCGGATGAGTCTTGTATAAACGCGCCGTTTATCATTGAAACATTTCAAGTTCCTTTCCAGCCACACGCTCTGGGTGACGGCCAGCACCAATATGTTCCAACCTTTTCGGAGATGTTGCCCCAGGTTCATGCCGATTGATAGATAAGTCACCCCAAAGATCTTGTATCTTAGTGGGGGTGATCCTGCTTCCCAAGAGGTGCGTGTAGTGGGACCATATCTCTTTTGTAAAGTTGCATTTGGCTAGCAAATTTCCGGTATTATACCTAGGGTCATCCCACAGGTAGCAGTTCGTTCTTTTCCCTTGCTAATTCCTCTTTACCACATTTTGTAGTGTTGGGAGCTTGTCTGCCCATGCCAACCAGGCGAATAGTTTGCCTTTCAGGAAGGGTTGCTTGCTTCCAAAAGGTTATCGAGAGGGAGCTCCTTATGTTGCCGTCAATATGGAAGCGGTAAAGAGACTTGACCGTGAATTCTTGTGCTGGGGTGAGTCGCCATTTCCTTTGATCCGTCTGAGAGGTTTCCCTGTGGTTTCTCTTATATCCTTTGCCACATTTCTCCTGCCCCTTGTGACAGGGGTCCTGGTTTAAAGAGCAGTATTCCTCTTTCTTGTTGTCATCTTGCCTCTTGGATTATGAGCTCCGCTTTCATCCATAGTGTTTGTATCTCCGGGAAGCAACTACAGGCGCTGAATCCATTGTACTAGTTGTCAATCCATATTCTTACTGTGTCCCCCGTCCCTAGTGTGGTTACCACATTTGCCATGGTGGTGTCTCGTTGGCCAGCGATCCTAGATTTGCTATGGTGGTTACCACATTTTAGAATAATTGAACCAATTTATATTTTATCTTAAATTGATAGATCCTAGATTTCAAATTAAATATGTTGTTTTTATTCTAGACTCATGATGAAAATATGGGTGAAAATCATAGTTCTTTAGAAGAAGAATATAAATCCATGGATTTTTTTTTTGAAATATATAATATTTATAATCAATTTTATGGTAATAGAAGAACAACCCAATAACTATTGTTGAAAATATTTTTCAGAAGCAAAAACTAAGACTAAAAGTTCTTTATAATTAATAAATATGATAAGAAAAAATATATAGTAGTTCATCTTCTTCCTCCTTCTTTTAACTCTTTCTTTGCATAAATTAAATCTTTTATTTAACAAATAAATTTAATGATTTCTTCACTTCGGAGGAAATCAATAATTTTACTATTTTGTCATAGTGGAAAGTACAAAAATATAATTATCTTGTGCTAGTTGCCATGACACATGATCTACTAACTCCACTGAAATCCATAGCAGGATTGGAGTCTTGTTTTAGTTCAAGGAACATGGTACTGGACTACAAAAGAAGTTGGTTGAACCAAGCTTCTTTGGTGATTTGCATATGTTTGAAGGATTGGTTGGATATTGAAGATAGACTACAAGATCAAGGAGAACATGACACAAGTAGCAACACTGGGAAAGACACAACAACAACAACTGAAAGATCAGACCGAGAATAAAGTTTGAAGATTTGAAGACTTGAAGTTACATGAAAACATGAAGACTAGAAGTTCAAGATTTCTAGTTTGGAGATTGGGGATTAGTATTTATTTTTAGAAATTTATGACAAAAACATATTTTTTGTTATATTTTCAAAATAAATCATATTTTTTTATTAGTTCTTCTCTCAATAAAATCAATTTTTTTATAATTTAATTCTTCTGTAATTTATGAGTCAAGTTTGAATCTTCATAATAATTTTAGATTTTTTTTATTCATTATCTATGTTGATTTAGTTTTGCAATATTTTGGGATTTTTTTGTTGTTGAGATTTTTGGGGATTTTATGAAACTGTTTAGATTTTTTTTTGGCAAAATCTGAGTTTTTTTGGGAACTTTTTGGGAATTTCGGCGCTCTTTATTTGTGTTTTTGAGTTTTATAAGTCTTTTTATAAGTTTTTCTTTAGGAGGAGGGGGGTAAAATATTTTTTTGTTGCTTTTTTTTTTGGTAATTTCCAAATTTATGTTAATGATTTTTGTAATATATGGTATTTTCGGGATTTTTATATTTTCAATTTTTTATGTTTTTTTCTATTTTTAGTAAAAAATTAATATTTTATGAATTTATTATATTTTAGTTTAATTTTTTTTATATATTGGACCTGCACGACACAATATGAGCTCAACAGCGCTGGGCCTACCTAGCCGGGGTTGCAGATCGTGTCGGGCTGGCCCATTTGACACATTAGTTGTCACTGTGTTTTCTAGTTGTGATTTCTTCCCATATCTCTTTAGAAATTAAATTACAAGATCTATGGATGAATTTGAGAATGAGCATAGAGAGGTCTAGATTGACATCGTGTTCATAGAGAAATCCTCCATTTTTTCAGCCCAGTTCAACATATGAATAGAGGCCAGGATGGGCCCCTCGTCACTGTGGCCATTAGGTTGGCTAGGTGGCCTTGGGTTGATTTCACCCACTGTTGCTATTTTGTTATTGGGCTTATCGAGTAGCCTTATCAATCATGGGCACTAGTCCGACCTGGATAAGAGTCTCTTCCTCCTCATAGCCACGTCCTTGACGTGGGTCCCATTATTGCTAGTTGGCTCTTCGTCTCCCCTTCCACCTATTACCATCGTGGCACATCCCAGTCCCTGTTGGGCAGGCACATGGCATGCCACATCATCCCCTGTATGCCACAGGTCATGTTCAAGAGCCTCCTCAAATTGTTATGTGTCATCTATGTAGGCATTTGCCATGGCATCCTCCAGATCACCATCTTGCCACATGTCATCTAAGACAACTTCCACATCAGCATTGACTTCAAATGTCCATGCCATGGTAGTTGCCATATCAGTGTCCATATCACTTGCCATGTCATAAGATTGTTGTTGCTCCATCACCCGCCATGTCAGCATCTGCTTCCACATGGCCATCCACATCCTTTATACACACTAATGTGTCATTTAGGTGGACCCCATCCCACTCCAAGTCAGCCTGCCACATGGTCGCTGGGTCCACATTACGTTGGCCTCGTTTACCAACTCAACCTTCATGTAATTTTCATTTTCCATATGGGCGTCCATATCATCCCCTTTGGGTGGCGCTAAGTCAACCTTTGGGTGGGATGCCTTGCCAAAAATACTTTTCCCCACTTGGGTCTCCTTTTCACCAGTTCATCCCCAATCCGCCTTTTCCTTTAGTACACATGGTTAGCCCCCATAAGCATCTGCCTCTCTAATTAGCTCCGAGATGTTGTGAATCGCTCTGCCACAGTTAGAGGATGTCCACTTCACTTTTCTTACCACATGCTCCTGTCCATGTAAAAGGAGATATGTTGTGTACGAGGAAGTCGGCTGTTGGGATTTTGCAACATCTGTGCTGTCAGCTGTTAGGTGTTGGGATTTTGCCGCGTGTGCCGCTGTCAGCCCATGTTTTTGCGCTGCATGGAGCAAAACAAGGTAATGGTTCGTTGCCACATGGCTTTCACGTGTCGCTCATCTGCTTGACATGTGAATGGGGGGTGACTACTCCCATTCTGCTACGTGGGAGAGCTTTTCTCTCTCAAGGGACAGAGGGGTATATGATGGTTATATGTTGTGCGCGCCGTTGCTAGTGGTGAGGTGCATGACTTTCCCTCCTCTCTAACACGTCCCGTCTTTTTCTCTGTTACCGTAGCTCAGGTTCTTGCCCTGCGGTCCTATCTCTTACTCTATCGTTGCCACCACCTTCTCTTTCTCAGTTAGGATTTCTCTAGTGATGCCACCGGCTTCCTTCTCCTTCCCCTAATATGACCCTTATGGGAGGAGTTGTTTCCCTCATTCCATCTCCACCTTCAAGGTGTGCCAATGGTTGCTGATACTACACATGATCTGGCATGGCAGTCGTCGGCCCCGTGAGATGCACACCATAACCCGGAGTTTTTCGGTGAAGAAACTTTGCCACTCGTCGAGATAAACCAGGTCACCAACTGGCTTCAGTATCCTCGCTACTATATCTCTGCTCCAGTAGAAGAGGGGGAAGTCTTGGCCAGAAACCCACCGGAGCTCCCTGTCAGCTCTCTTTGGTACATCGAGATCAGTCGTCCATGGGGCAAACCTGACGGTGAATCCAGGCAAACAGATGTCATTCATCCTTTCAATGTTGCACGCTAGGGCCTCCGAGGGAAATTACATCACTAGCTTGCCATCTTCCAATGGTTTTTCCAACTAGGGAGACGTCGCGAGAATCTTTCAGTCATTACTGCTAGCACAGCCAGATGATCTTGCCAGGACCTCCATAGTCTGGGGGTGTTCGTTGTTGGAATTGCTACTCCCCCCCTTCCGGTACTAGGGCTTCTGCCTTCACTCATCCATTTTTCTTCCTCGGGCAGTCCTCGGAGTTACCCCCCATCTTCTCCATCGCTGGGATTGTACAACTCTCTTGGTTGCTTGAGTTCCCTTGCTCCAGTCGTTAACTACTTCGGCATAGCTAACTCCCTCTGTCTTAGGGCTCAAGAGTTATACTCGTGCCTTCTCTGTTAGGATTCCGACATGATTCCTTGCGATCGTGAGAGACAAAAGCAAGAAAAATGTAAAAAAAAAAAAATATAAAAAAAAAGACACTGAGATTTACGTGGTTCACCCCAGAATAGGGCTACGTCCACAGCCGCTGGCTGTTTCACTATTTTCTCATAAAATAAAACTTTACAAGGAGGAACAATATGTAAGGAAATCAAAACCCTAATACCCGCCAAAACTGTGGCTGGGTGTCCAGTATGATCAGCCTCCACACAACTCAACAATCTCTCATTTGGAGACTGATCTCATCCAAGGTCTCAAACTTCAAATCCTTAAAGAAACAAATCTGAACAACAGACCGATGACGAAATTCCCAATCATCAAGTGCCCAAACCAACTGAAGCTTTGTATAGCTTCAGTTTGTCAATAGTAACTACTTTGGTTAACATATCAGCTAGATTTTTATTACATGGAATCTTCTCAAGAGCTAATACTTTATCTTCTAATAAAGTCTGAATGAAATGATACCTCAACTGTATGTGTTTTGTTCTTGAATGAAATGCTGGATTCTTAACAAGATAGATGGCACTTTGACTATCACAGTATAGAATACTATTCTTCTACATGTTTCCCAATTCAGTCAAGAAACCCTGTAACCAAATCATCTCCTTGCTAGCTTTTATAATTGCAACATACTCTGTTTCTGTTGTAGAAGGAGCAACAATTTTCTGCAATTCAGAGATCCAACTAACTCCAGTACCATTCAAAGTATAAATGTACCTTGTAGTACTCTTCCTATTATCAGTATCTCTAGCTAAATCAGCATCTAAAAAATTCAGCAGTTTTAAACTTTCACTTGTGAAGCAAGGACATGTATCTGATGAAAACTTCAGATATCTCTAAATCCACTTGATTACCTCCAAATGCTGCTTTTCAGGTTTACTCTTGAATCTGCTCATAACTCCATCTGTATGTGCAATGGCTGGCCTTATACACACCATAGCATACATCAAGCTGCCAATAATTAAGGCATATGGTACCTTGCTCATGTTGTCCCTTTCTTCTTCTATCTTTGGTGACTATTCTTTGCTCAGTTTGAAATGACTACCCAAGGGTGTGCTCAGTGGTTTAGCTTTCATTTATATTGAACCTGCTGAGAACTTTCTTCACATACTCTAACTGTGAAAGCTTCAATGTACTATTAGCCTTGTCCCTAATGATTCTCATACCAAGGGTTTGGTTTGCAGCTCCCAAATCCTTCATTCCAAACGGTTTTGACAATTTCTTCTTCAGATTATTAATCTCCTCAATGCTAGACCATGAAACAAGCAAATCATCCACATACAACAATAAGATGATATAAAAATTGTCAAAGAACTTAATATAGCAACAATGATCTGCTTCACATTTCATGAACCCAGTTTCATGCATAAAACTGTCAAATTTCTTAGACCACTGTCTTGGAGCTTGTTTTAGGCCATATAAGCTCTTTCTCAGTTTGCAGACTAGATTCTCTTGTCCCTGAATAACGAATCCTTCTGGTTGAAACATGTAAATGTCTTCCTTCCTCCAAGTCACCATGAAGGAATGTTGTCTTTACATCTAACTGTTCAATATGTAAGTTGTCTACAGCCACTATTCCCAGTACCAGTTTGATTGTTGATATCTTCACAACTGAAGAAAATATCTCTATGTAGTCAATACCCTCCTTCTTTTGGAACCCTTTAACAACTAATCTGGCCTTGTAACGTTTGTTGCTATCATTCTCATTCTTTATTTTGTATACCTACTTGTTGTGCAAAGCCTTCTTTGTTGCTGACAATTCAGTCAATTCCCATGTCTGATTCCCCAACAAAGAATCCATCTCATCTTTCATGGCTAACTCTTACTTACTTGAATTCTCATCTTGCAAGGCTTCATCATAACACTTTGGCTCACCACCATCAGTCAACAGAAGATAATTTAGAGAGGGTGAATAACGCTGTGGAGGTCTAATGTTCTAGAAGATCTACAGACTTCAGCTACAGGTGTACTCTGAACTACCTGTGAATCTACATTCTCCTTATTTTCTTCACCCTTTTTCTGGACCGCGCTTTTAGTCAATTCATCTTAGTTGACAAACTCAGATTTCTTTTGAAGTATCTTTGTAACATCTGACAGTACCTTATACATAGCATATTCATTAAATATCACATTTCTGCTTCTGATGATTTTCCTGTTTTGTTTATCCCAAAACCTATAGCCAAATTTCTCATCACCATAGCCAATGAAAAAACATGTTTTAAACTTTTCATCAAGTTTACTGCGAGCATCAAAATCAATATGAACATAAGAAACACAACCAAAAAATTTTAGAGTGTCAGTCTTCTTTCCACGAGCCAATATTCTATATAAGAAACTGCAACTATATCTTTTGAACTTGAGGTCATACATAGAGTGTCGGTCTTCTTTCCACGAGCCAATATTCTAGCTCCCTTTATAACGTTCCAGATACCACCAACAAACAGGATTGTATGCCCTTCATCATCAAGTTGTCCAAAGGAAATCTGATTCCTCCTCAGGTCAGGAATATATCGAACCTTCTCCAGTAACCAAATGGACCCATCGGGCAATAATATCCAGACTTCTCCCATACCCACAACATTCAAGCCTGAACCATCGGCCAAATACACCTTCCCAAAATCATATGTAACGTAATTCTGTAAGATTTCTCGATGTTGAGTGGTATGAAATGAAGCTCCTAAGTCCAAAACCCAATCATCAAGTGGACTATCTACTGCAAGTAATGCATCCTGTACCTCTTCTGTTACAGCATTAGCAGAATCATCTTCATTCTTCTTCTTAGGATTTTTGCATTGGTTTCTAAAGTGACCTGTTTTCCGACAATTCCAGCATTGTACTTGATGGCCTGATCTAGATTTACTTCTGTTCCGATTGAAATTTCTGGATTTTGATCTATCCCGATTTGAATTTTTGTTATTATTTTTACCTTTTGTCTCAAGATTTAGGGCAAAACCAGATCCTGAAGTTACACCTGCATCTCTTCTACAAATCTCCTCAACCAGAACTAAATCCCGTATATCATTGTACTTGAGCTTTTCCTTTCCAATAGAATTGCTTACTGCCATCCTCATTGCCTCCCAACTGTTTGGCAAAGAAGCCAAAACGATCAAAGCACGAACCTCATCACGAAAGTCAATTTCTACAGATGACAATTGATTTGTGATAGTATTAAGCTCGTTCAGGTATTGTGCTACTAATGCATTCTTTGCCATCTTCAAATTGAACAATTTCTTCATCATATGCACCTTATTGTTTGCCCACGGCTTTTCATACATTCCAGACAATGCCTTAATCAAATCTGTTGTAGTCTTCTCCTTCACAACATTGTGTGCAACAGACCTAGATAGAGTTAACCTGATAACTCCCAGTACCTGTCTGTCAAGAAGAGCCCAATCCTCAGCCTTCATCTCCTCATATTTTTTCCCCCAAAAGAGGCAGATGCAATTTCTTTACATGGAGATAGTCTTCAATCTGCATCCTCCAGTACGCAAAGTCTGTGCCATCAAACTTTTCTATTCCAGACGTCTTTCCTGCTTCCTCTGCCATTGCTCCCACTCAAATCAAACCTGGTTCTGATACTAATTGTTAGGAATCAGACATGTTCCTTACGATCGTGACAGACAAAAGTAAGAAAAATGAAAGAAACAAGCAAGCAAAGACATAGAGATTTACGTGGTTCACCCCAAAATAGGGCTACGTCCATGGCCACCTGTTGTTTCACTATTTTCTCAGATAATAAAACTTTACAAGGATGAACAATATAAAGGGAAATCAAAACCCTAATATAGTGGAAATATCCAAAATATCCCTAAAAATTTTTCATCTCGGGCGCTCCACCCCTGAACCCCCTGCCTTACGGCATGGGGGCGCGGCCTCCCTGTAACCTCCCGCAAGCTCAAAGGCGGAGCTCGACCTATCAAAAATGTGGTTGGGTGTCTACTATGATCAGGCTCTACACAATTCAACATTCTTTGTTGCTTTGGTCTCCCCGCGCCACCATTCTCTCGGGGTCCTTTGACCTTGCCGGTTCCATCTTCTGTCTCCAGCCCCACCTTCACAACTTGTCTGTATCTCCTCATGTTCTTCTTCTATAAATTATTGGTGGAGATCTTCTTAATTTTGTCCTTAATTTATGGACGTGTTTTACAAAGGAATATAAAAATTTATGTGCAGCATGCAAGTGTTCATTAACAAGTTGATCCTTTTAACTCAAATGATGGCATTCTGTGATTATTCACAGATTAATTTGTAATTATCTTTTTAATATAGAACAATAGCGAGTAGTCTATTAATAATTTAAGTATCAAATACTGAAATCAAAGAACATGATGATGAGAGTGACCAAAGAATGATGTTATTATCAAGAGCATGCTTTGCACCTTTCAAGCTGTGTATTTTATTATTAAAGAAACCTTATAAAAATGCACCAATGTATAGCATGCGCCATATCATTATAATAGACCCTCTTACACATTATTATACTGATTAACCACCCCTTGATCTCTGCACCATTAATGAATGTTGATTGTTTGGCTTTCCTTCTTTATTATTATTATTATTATTGATGCAAGGATTGTTTTTTTCTTTTCTTTTTTTAAATTATAGTATATCGAAATTAAAGACATATTGATCAAAAAAGATAGGAATTCTTCAAAAGATTTTAATGGAGAGATCAGTCAAGATTGGTAATGCTTCTTCTTCTTTTTCGCTTCAATGGATCAGATATTCTTCTAGGGATCGGTATTCATTAATCAAAACCTACTCTGAAAAGACAGACAGCTAAAGGAGAGAGGAGATCTGAACGTTTGTACTCAAGAAAAGCCTTTGATGATCAAATCAGAACTCAAAAAGAGAGAATTTAAAGAAAGATACTAAAGTTCAAAACAATGGGAATCCTCCTCTTCGTGGGCACTCTTGGAAATTAATCTTCTACTTTTGATCATGTTATGTGTTTAGAGTTATTTTTACTTTATAACAATTATCTTGTAATATTGAACTGTTACTTTGATGATAGATTAAATCGAGAGAGATTCCATATTTTATTGTTTCCCATTTGTCTTCCTAATGTGTCTTTATTTAACTTTATTTTTGAACTTTGCATCTACAAAGAGCTGTTGTTGAGTGTATAAAAAAGACTGGTTTTTTTAATTTGACTAATATTTAATGAATGTGCAGGCTCATAAACTTTTATTAAAACAAAAATAATAAATGCATAAACAGAACTTATTCATATTTATAAAAAAAAAAAAAACAAACAAACAAAACTAAGGCACAACAATATAAGCTCACTTATTAATCTGCTAAAAATTATGACCAGTGATATATATATGACATTAATAAAAAAGTAGAAATTAAGATTAATGCACAAACTTCAGTCAGAGCTCGTGCTAAGGAGTGTAATTGAAAGGTAATGAAGAAGATTCATTCATTCATTCATTCATTCACTACTTGGGCTGAGAAGTCTCTAAATCCAGGCTTCATGAGAGATATAGAGCAAGCATCCATATCATATATACTGCAGTCAGTCTGCATCTGTTTTTTATACACCTCCTGCACACTTTCCACCGCCATCTCCACTGTCTCTCTCTCTCTCTCTTTCTCTCTTATCATCATCATCTTCATTATCTCTCTTTACAGAAGAAGAGCTCTTTGCTTGTTTGGTGGGGGCTGTGCTTTAATCTTCTAGCTAGATTCTACTGTACAGGTTATATATCCTTATTTTTAATCTCTTTTCATTCAAGCAAAGAACAACAAACAGTAGTCTTTTATTTTTTTTTTTTCTCTCTTCTAAAGAAAGAAATCCTTCAAGCTGAAGTAACAGCCAGTCTTGCATGAGTTTGGAGATCTAAGGACAAAGAAGACCTCATTTTGATTTATAGGAAAACAAGGGAAATATTCCATTTTGGATTAAGACTGGCTTGATTTCACTTAAAGGTTGTGGCTTTCTTTGAGTTGTCTCTTCTTTTGTACTTGGATTCCGGAAGAGATAGAGAGAAAAGATCCCATTTTTGCATACAAATGGAGTTATAGGAAGCTCCTCTCTTCATCCAAGTTCTCATATTCTTAGCATATATACAAAGCTGGCGAGCAAGTGGTGGGAGAGAGCGGATGCGCCGGCGATGGCCGGAGTGGATCCCAACTCCTCTCCCTACATCCAGCCGCCGTCATTAGCCCCGCCGCAAGAACAAGCCAAGAACCCATCCGACAAGCCATCCAAAGAAGCCGCTCAGGAGGAGCCGTCCACCTCCGCAGCCTCAGCTCGCCGCCCGCGAGGCCGCCCGCCCGGCTCCAAGAACAAGCCCAAACCACCGATCATCGTCACACGCGATAACCCCAGCGCGCTTCGTTCCCATGTTCTCGAGATCTCCAGCGGCGCCGACGTCGTCGAGAGCCTCTACGTCTACGCCCGCCGCCGTGGGCGCGGTGTCTGTGTGTTGTCTGGCGGCGGCGCAGTCGTCAATGTGGGTCTCCGTCAGCCCGGTGCAACGCCGCCTGGGAGTGTGGTTGCGACGTTGAGAGGCCGGTTTGAGATACTCTCCCTGACTGGGACCGTCCTGCCGCCGCCAGCCCCGCCGGGTGCTGGCGGACTGACTGTGTTTCTCGCCGGGGGGCAGGGGCAGGTGGTGGGTGGCAGCGTGGTAGCGCCGCTGGTGGCAGCGGGGCCGGTTGCCTTGATGGTGGCGTCGTTCGGCAACGCTGTATACGAGCGGCTACCGCTCGACGGAGACGACGAGGGTGCAGTGCAGCAGCTGCCGGATGCCTCACAGTCTTCTAGCGTGACTGGCGGCGAGGCTGTTGCTGCTCCGTTCCATAGTTTGGGTGGTTATCAGTTCGGCGGCGATGTCTCAGGGTGGAGTGGCGGTGGAGCTCGTCCACCATTTTGATCAAAATGGAAGCTTTTTGCTTGGTTCTCTCTCGTTCAAGAGAAGAGAAGATGAAAAAAAAAAACAAAAGAAAAAAAAAAAAAAGCCATGATTTTGATTTCATAACAAGTTGCAGTTTGAGTTAGATTTGATTTTCGAAATTGAAGGATATCTGACTGCTTTTGGTTTCTGTTTATTTGTGTACAAGTGATTTTGAATGAGGATTGGAAGCAAGTTCTTGCACTACTACAGCACTAGGTTAGCTTGTGTATGATTGATCTGTGACATTAATATTTCGAGAAGGAAGTACTAGTTGTGGCAGTGTGGAGTGGTACCTCTAAAGACTGCTTTTTTAAGGCCTTATGAGCAAAGTTCAAAGCCCCTGGTTTTGGCCTGATAGGGATGGATGGAAAAAAAAGGAAGTGAAAGTACTGTAAGTCTGAGCAGTGCTTTCAAAGATGTCATTTACTTTGCTGACCAAATGAAATAGCAGTTATGGAGACTGACCATAAGATATTTGGCAGGATTCTCAGCAGCTGATTTCATCTTTCCCCAAGTTTCTGTATATATGTTTGTATTATAACATGCCCTTCAATTTCATCTTATTTCTGATGTTTCATCTTCAATGAAGTTCTCATCTACGTTTTCTGAAGATATCCAACAAAAAAAAAAAACCTTTATAAATTGTTCTGTTAACAATTAATGGTGGTGCAATTTAATGTGATGATATTTTAATCCACAGGAAAAGAAGTAATGTCATTCTTAATTTCCTCCATAAATTGCAATTTGTATATTAAAGTATTAAATAATCTTGTGCATTTCAACAAAGTCACCACAAATGGATTTGTTTTTAGATGAGACCTGCCCCATCAACAGCAAGTTTGAAAATTCATTCCCGATGTAAGGATGTGCTGATGTTTTCATTGTACTACCAATTGTACCGACCACTGCTAAATTTTAGAGAAGGATCATCTATCGATCCCTTCAGACTGCCAATATAATCAATCATCTCTGCTCTGATAATGTTTCAATTCTTTCTAAATGGTTCATCTTAAATTTATCCTTTCTCTACTTTTTGGTGGAGAAAACCAATTTGAATCCCTGCACTGCACCTAAATAATCAACATCTTTGACTGCTGGTTAATTAATCAAAGCTAGCTGTATATCTAATTCCATGCTTGATATTCAAGCATGAATCCTTTTTCAAATAACAAGCCAAATAGAAAATTAAAGGTAGAACTTTTTATGATCATAAGAAACAAATTGAACTTTTTATAATCGTCATAGCTATGGAAAATATATATGTAGTGGAGCAGCAGCATGCATACACTTCTAATTAACTCCTTACAAATTAATTAACCAAATTTAAGCCTCATGTTCATCGAACAGCTTCAATATTGAAAATTAAAAAGCAAATTAAGGAAAATGAAAACAAGGTATATATATATATGGATGAAAAACAAAATAAAATATTATTGATCAGAAGAATCAAGTGAACCATGATTAATATTATCAACAGAAACTGATGATCTTTTGATGAACTCCAAGCAATCAGCAATGGCTTCTGCATAGAAAGAGTTTGAGCGACTGCAATGCCTTTGTTTAAAACCAGCACCAGCAGAGCTTGGACGCTGTTGTTCTTCAAACACAAGGCCACGTCCGCTCATGCTTCTCTCGCATGGCATGTTGCCGGTACTTCTCCTGAAAGCTCTCTTCAATGGTTTCAAACAACCAGCCAAGGCATGTAGGATCCTCAAGAGACGAACACGAAGACGGTGGACGGAGCACCGATGATGAGAGTTCAGCCGGAAACCTCTCATCCGCCGCCACCTGATCCGGCCAAGCCTGGTGTAGTTCAACTGACCCATTTGATGATCAGTACCTCTCTAGAGCTTCTTCACAAGGATTACTTTTTGGAATGGAGGTTCTCTTGAGAAGTATGATTAAACGAAGGAACATAGAAGAAGAAGAAGAAGAAGAAGAAGAAGAAGAAGAAGAAGAAGAAGAGGTTTGAACTTTGAACCACCTCTGGGAGAGGAATATTTGATTAGGAGACATGAGATAATGAACACTAGATGATTTAATAGGGTCGGCAATACATAACATATAACATCAAGGGATGTGGTCTGAATTACTAATCAAATTAATAAAGATTTTCTTTGTCCTTTCCTTGTTCACAAATTTGGTTTGGTTTGGTTTGGTTGGCGAATTTTTAATTATTTATATAATTAAAAGAATAGACAAACAATAATTATAGTATCGATTAAGTAGAGCTGTACCTTTTCTTGGCAGTCACCCGAGATGAGATGGATACATAGCCCAAAAGACGACTTTAAAAACTGAAAATCACTGGTTAAGCTGGGATATTAGGCTGAGAGGAAGCTTTTTATTAATAAATATGATTTATTTATCTTTTAAATATATATATATATATATATATAAGAATAAATTGGATATATTTCTTGGATTGCAATTTTTTCCAGTGAAATTTATAATAGTGCTCATTGTCTTCTAATATTTTCACAATTGTACATGGAGAGATAATAGAGCTAATAATAAGGTTAATATTATTATTGAGAAAATTTTTTTTCTAAAGCAATGTTGAGATTATTAGGGAACAAACTTTGGAGTTAAAGATTATGTTACTCTTTTTTAAGCAAAAAATACATCGACAAATGTCAATAAAGAAATGTTGTTCAACCGTGCCTTGAAAAGATAATTGAGACATTAGATTCCACGTGTCTATCAATTAAAAGTGAAAAAAAAGGATCAAACACTCTACGGAAGTAAATAAGCAAAATTGGTTTTTGGAGAATAAATATGAATTAAGATGGGCTTGTATTTGTTTGATTCATGGCATCACAATTATGACTTTGTTATATCTTAATATATACTTTCATTTTAGCACAATCATCGACATTAGATATGAATGGACAATGCACATATTATTCTTTGTTTAGGTGTCAATTTTGACTAAGTATTATGCCATCATTATCATAGGTAGCTCAAGCACTTGTTTATCTTGATCACAAGCAATTTCAGGTCCCTTTCTTTAGAGTAATAGATTATAGGAGAAGCAACAAAATAATTGAGTGGTTTGGATTAATAAATCATCAACAAGGACAAAGGTCGGCCAAAAATGTTCAAATAAAGAAGCAATAAAGTTATCCAATTAATCAAATTACCCATCAACACAAAACACAAGCTCATAATCTATTTGAACCTATAGACCTAGCTCGCCACAAAGGAGGGGGCCACACACGTGTTCACCACCATTGGCATGTGTGAACTGTTGGATCAAATTTCAAAAGTAAAGATTGATCATACGAAGAAAGACACGGAATTACATAATCAATAGTAGACTAGACCTATTGGTATCGGGTCTTTTGTGTAGGACTTTGTTGATTAGGACAAATTCAGATTTGAACCCCCACGATCAAAAGGTGAGAGCACGTGCGCAAGGGGTCGCATTGTCCATTCCTTCGGGAGATGCTTGTACTTTTGTCAAAATATTAGACTATTTAACTCAAATTCTAAATATTTTTAAATAAATAAAATATGATTCATCTACTTTACTAAAAAAAAAACATTAAACTACTTTTAAAAGTCAAGAAGAGAATCTTTACTTGAACTACAAATCCTACTAACTTTTAATCCAAACTAATGAAATAAATTAGCAATGTGTATCTTGATTTCTTGTGACCCTTGTACCACATGACATGCTTGTTAAACGATTCTAATTGGAATTGTCTTCATTTGCAAGACCAAACTCTTGTCATTCAATTATCTGTGGGATTAAGTGATGACATATAAGAGTAAACAAAATAAAACATACAAGGGGGTAGTTGAAGGTTGTGTCCTTCTCCAACAAATCATTGTATGCCTTCTCTTCTTGCTTATTAATCAGATTAAACTTTGTTAGCTTCCCTTGATTAAATATAAGCTTCTCTTAAACTTCGCCACTGCTCTCCTCTTATTAATCACAACTTGATTGGAACATGGAGATCTTGATGCTAAGTGACAATGAGTTTAATGTTTCTTTCTTTGCCTCCTTGTCGGAATGGTGTTTCTTTGTCTCTCTAATTAGAAACACAATGGGCCATCTTGCGGCGCTAATTCCTTCATCCTTCTTTCTCCCTCGCATTATGTTTACGTTGAATCCCATTGAACACAATGGATAAGATTGAATGCATGGAATACTGTGATTAAGTTGGACTTTCTTTTTCTAATCCATTCAAATCAATTGAAAAGATGAAATATATTTCACGCCGAGTATTGGTCACAAATACACGGACTTTATGGTAATCAACCACATAGTTAATCAAGCAATACATCAAAATGATGATCACACCCACCGAACATAAATTAAACTAGGGCCTATCTTGAATATATTAATGCTATGAAGTAATTGCATCTATGACCTAAAATTGTAACCCAATTTTGAGACTTCAGACTTTAGATTTTACATGAACATACTAATGCAACAAATATATATATATATATATATATATATATTTTTTACAAAAACACAAACAGCGCCCTCACATGGGAAGTTAATGACATGTACAGATGGGACAACTCAATCCTGTGTTAATTCACAGAAGAACATCACCAACGTAATAGCTCGGGTTCTTCCACCGGATACTAATAGACTTGGATGCCGTTGATGTAATGCAACAAATATAAAATTTATCTGAATGGCTTTTTTTCTCTCTAAATATATAAAGATATATATTATTTTACATTTTCACATACCGTTTCTCTCTTTACAAATCTATTGGTGATATTATCATCCCATAATGATTTATAGATAGCTTTAAATTTTTTTTCTTTAAAAATAAGTACTTTTACAAGCAGAAACATTCCGTTGATAGTTCTTGATTAACTTGGATTTTGTTTTTAGCAATTTTATCACTATTGATCACTGTTCTAAAAAACGGCCGAGCCGCTAGCTGAGGGAGGCGGCGTCGATTTTCACCAAATCGGTGACTACGGGCGTAGATTAATCGGGCCACCCTAGGAGGGCTAAGGCGGCCGCTAGGCGCTTCGAGGCCGGGCTTCGGATGAAGATATGAGAGTGGATAGAAGCCAAGTTTCTAGGAGATGTTCTAGATTTTAAGAAATTAGAGAACTTCATGAGGATGATTTTCTATCGGATGAAGAGGAAGAGGATGCAATGGACTTTGAGTTCGAGTCCGACATGGAAGAAGTGCTAGAGGGATGTGAAGAAGAAGAGTTTGAGGCATAGCCCCATAGGCTTCCAAGAATCTACTTTGTTTATTTCATATTGCTTTTTTATTTCTAAATTTCCAAGAACATTGTTGTTGAACATTTTATTTATTTTAGAAGTAATTTTTGCTATTTTGGAACATTAAAATGCTTTTTATAAGTCTATTATATATTTATTTGTTATTACAAATAATAAAATATATTAAAAAATAAAACCGCGCAAGCGTCCAGATTAATCGTCGAAAGACTGGCGGTGTCACTTTAGGGAGCGCCCAGCGTTTTTTAGAACCTTGCTATTGATAAAAATATAATATTCTAGAGTGTATGACTTTAGTTCATTTCTCTAACTTAGATTAAAAGGCAAAATCATGCTTATCAGGTAAACCTATCTGAAAAATTTATCATTTATTTATCATTTATATTATTATATGCATAAGAACTAGAAGTTAATTTAAAAATAAATTTATTAAATGTTGTCAATCGCACAGCTTCATTCATATACCACCCAAAAAATCTCCAGGAGAAATTATGGAAGGAGTAGCGTGTTTTGTGCCTTAGATGGACTGAACCCAAGGTCATTTTTGGCAATTTCAATGTTAATAAATCCTTGCATGATAGAAACTCTAGTTCACAAAAATCCCAACAATCTCACTTTCGAAACACTTACCCGTGATCTCGAATTTGTTGTTCTCACTCCCTTTGGATGCAAATTCACTTTGTCACACATTTATTAAGCTTACATGTTAGCTTTTGTTCACATTAGGGCCACTCAAGTCTTCACTTTCTCATGCTGCTTTTGGTCATGTTTGTTAGTGCAAGTGCACATTAGATTGACATTATTTGACACGGTGATAATGTGGCAAGGTTGACCAAAACACGAGGTCAAAGCATGGTTGACATGCTAAAGCATTGAAGATTCCACATTTGATTGAAGGTTGAATATAGCGCAGGCTCAATTTAGTGAGGACTGAGGAGCAAATGTGGAGAAGATATTTTGGCAACCAAGTTTGGAAGGAGAAATCATTACTTGAGGAGAAAGCTTGATTGCAACCCAACTTGAAATGTGGTTACAAGATGTTTGGCAACTCACTCAAATTGGAGGGAGAGATCATATTTAGTGGAGACTAAAATAGATGCAGCCAGATTTGATCAAAGAGCTGAAGATTGCATTGTAGCTTTGATATGGGTGAAGGCCATATATGGAAAAGAGAAGATTGATTGAAGATTCAATTAAAGAGCTGATTGGCGATTTGATTGAACGCCATATTTGGTGAAGATTGAAGACCAAACATGGTAAGGAATATTAATGGTATGTTGAAGAATTGATGAAGAATTTGAAGCCCCAACTTTGGGTGAATGAAGACCAAATTTGGAGGAAGATTCTGAAGACAATCTGGGAAGATTATACAACCCAAACTTAGATAAAGGAAGATCAGGTTTGGAAGATGTTCGCGCGCCTTGGTAAGGTATGACTTTGATGGACTGCGGATGTAACAAAGAGGAGTCCAGCCAATTGCCGTTGGTCGTGATCAGGAGGATCCGACAGAGTTCGACTCAGACAAAACAGAGAAGGTTGGAGGGTCTTGAGGTCGTAGAGCAACGCAAAGCTGCAGCCTTAGTCGGTCAGCAATCGAGCCACGTTGGAAGCTCGGTTATAACAGGAGTTGCAATGACTAAATTTTGAAGGTGTCCAATTTAGTAGCGGCGAAGATTTTGGTGATCCTAAAAGAGGCAGGTTCTACCTTGGTAACATGGAGACACCTATATAAGACCAAAGCTATGAAGATTTAGGATAAGCCACTAGAGAGTCCCCTTGTGTGTACGGTAATAGTGGTCATCGGTCAATCTTGAATAAGGGTGCTTATATTGTTGAATGAGATGAATAACAAAGAGTTTGGACTCATGTTTCTACTTCTCTTTTAGTGGATCGTTATCTCCGAGGTTGGCCCCCCAGACGTATGCATGGAAGCCGAACTGAGCTACCAAAATTCTGTGTCTCCTCTCTTCTTGTTTGTTTTGTCTTGATTGTGTGAGTGTGTATATAAGAGCTTGTGTGATTCCTTAAGAGGAAAACCAGAGTTACAACTAACCATACAATAGCCCCAACGGAACTCACAAGTGGTATCAGAGCCAGTTCACTTGTGTTCGCTTTGGTTTCAAAGTCGGTGAGGTCTGAGAAGAGTTCCGTCTATGGCCAGAAGAGAAGGAGCATCCATCACCTGTCCACCTCTCCTCAATGAAGTAAATTATCCATATTGGAAGGCTTGCATGAAGATCTTGCTCCAAGGTCCCTTGCCAAAGAAGAACAAGAAGAAGTGGAAAAAGAGAGAGATCCCCTAAGAAGATAAGAGCAAACTCTTGGTACAGAGGAAGCGCTCCAGGTTGGCGATATAGCAGATGAATCCATTGTTGAAGGTTCAAAAGGACAACCGAGTTCACGAGGAAGATCATCTTCAGCTGAAGAAGAAAGAGAAGTCAACCATAACACAAAGAAAGCAGAACATATTACATCTCCAGTTGCAACATCAGTTGCACCAGCTGTCGATTCTGAAGGTTCAGATGATGATGTTTCACTTCTAAAAAGAAAGACCAGATTTGCTAGCAAGGGGGAGAATTTATATGGATGGTCCAAGGTTTGAAACAGACATAGGGAGAAGAGAAGTTTGCCAGCCAGTGTTTGTGTTTGATAGGGGGAGTTGCTAGCTACCTTACGTGCATTAACAAAAAGAAGACGACACCATTTGGCATCATCAGACACAAAGGGGGAGTAGGAGTTCCATGACCGAGTCCTAAGTGTTTGTGTCACATAATGCCAAAGGGGGAGATTGTTAGTGCTGAAGCACCTTGTTGGCATCATTTGACAAAAGCACATGTTTGTTCAGATTATGTCTGACTGCCTAGAAAGGGGGAGTTGCAACCTAAGAAGCCAAGTCCGAGGGACCTATTTAGGGGAAGCTCAGAAGTAATCTTCGACATTATCTACCACAAAGGGGGAGAAGTCTGCCAAGAGTACCAATATCCCTTGTCTGTATTAAGTGTTTTGTGGTACTGTGTTTTGTAAAAGACAGGGGGAGAATGTTATGTGTTGGTCCACATTTGTGTTATGTTGTAGTCCACAGTGTGTGTTGTAACAAGTCTGGTCCAATCAGTTAGTTCTCTGTTAGGTGTTGTAAATAGGAGTTGTAACTGGCGTCTGTCTGGCAGAAGTAGTTGTGTTAAATAATGCCAAAGGGGGAGATTCTTAATGCAAGTGCACGGTAGTTTGGCATTACTTGACACGGTAATGACGTGGCACATGCTGATGTTGCAAGGTTGACCAAGGCACGAGGTCAACATGGTTGATAATTCAAAGCATTGAAGATTCCACATTTGATAGAAGGCTGAATATAGCGCATACTCAAGTTAGTGAGGAGCAAATGTGGAGAAGATATTTCGGCAGCCAAGTTTGGAAGAAGAAATCATTACTTGAGGAGAAAACTTGATTGCAACCCAACTTGGAAGGTGGCTACAATATGTTTGGTAACTCACTCGAATTGGAGGGAGAGATCATAATTAGTAGGGACTAAAATAGATGCAGCCAGATTTGATTGAAGAGCTGAAGATTCTATTAGAGATTTGATATAAGTGAAGGTCATATATGGAAAGGAGAAGATTAATTGAGTTCAAAATAATTGGTTGCTTCCCTATCGGCTTGGAATGCTAATACTTGTGCAAAAGAGTGGAGGAACAACACCTCTTATGCTAGTACTCATCAAAATTCAGATTTTCTATAATCTTGCGGCAGAATGTCACAATTAATATCACTTCACAAAGAATATTGTATATCATATTGGTAGGTGCATGCAAAGTAGAATACAATTAGCAGCACGAACCTACAAAGACTAATCTTTCGACATCTTAACCTAGTAAGAGGCACGACTATTAGGGCAAGCTATTGCTCTCATCTTTTCGACTATCTCTTCGTCTTATTCACATACACCCATATGTACAAGAAGTTAGTCTATGTAAAAATACTAAGTTTTTTATTTTTTATATTATTTTATTTTTAATTTTTACTTTATTTTATTTAATTTTATTTTTAATTTTTTTTAACTAGTTGGCACAAGAGAATCATCCAGTTGTTTAAAAAGCTCATTTGTACCCCCAAATATCGTGTACGTTTTCCACTATGTGTTCAGTTCTACTCGACCTTCAAGAGGTTCCCTATTCCACGACACATACATGTTTTCGATAAGGCATACAAACTCAAGTGAAAGTCAACTCTAGATATACAATTCAAACTACAAGAGTATATACTGCATGTGACTTTCCTAAGCACGAGCAGAGTGAAGTTCCTCTTAAATCACTAAAGTTCACAAGTATCACAGTTGAGAAGCAACTATGTTAATTTAGTGCAGGGGTTTCGCTTGTTACTCTAAAAAATTATGGGCTTTTTTTTGTTGAAAAAGTGGATAAACCATATCCATTGATTATTTAGAGAAAAGGTTCATAGTTGAACCATTAGTACAAGTAGTTTCTGGTTCGTAGTGAACCAAGAAGTACAGGCGATTACAAACACCAGCTTGTGGGAGTGGAAGAAACAAAACGCCCTTCACACCAGGACACATAAAAAATAGTCTATACTCTCAGAAAAGAAAAATATAAGTAGTTATCCTTCCACAAGAATATTGTATGCCATATTGATAGATGCATGCAAAGTGGAATGGGATTAGCAGCACGTACCTGCAAATACCAGCTTTTCAATACTTTCAACTAGTAGGACATCCAACCGTTAAGGCAAGCTATTGCTCCCACCTTTTTAACTATCTCTGCGCCATGTTTTGTTTTTGTTTTTAGTTTTTTGTTTCTTTTTTATTTTGTTTTGTTTTTTTCTATTTTTTTTTTCTGGTGCCAGAGAGTCGTCCCGATGATTAAAGAGCTCACTTGTACCCCTAACAATTGTGATGTCCCCTATGTATCTAGGTTTACTCAGGCTCTAAGACGGTCATATGGAAAAAATTTCAACATGCTGAAAAAATGCACTGAACTATCATATATGATA
This sequence comes from Dioscorea zingiberensis, assembly GCA_026586065.1. Classification (NCBI taxonomy): domain Eukaryota; kingdom Viridiplantae; phylum Streptophyta; class Magnoliopsida; order Dioscoreales; family Dioscoreaceae; genus Dioscorea; species Dioscorea zingiberensis. Next base: position 20,625,438 of record CM048825.1, on the reverse strand, counting down.
CGATTTGAAGCAAGGTTTCAGTACATGGATAACAAGCCAAGTAACAACACTAACAATATAACACATGCTAAACCTACCCCCAAACACAAGACGATATATTGTCCCTGATGACTTCATCTAGAGTCGAAAACACAATAGAGATAAATATGAAAAAGGGAAAATAAAAGGAAGGGAGTAGAATAGGACTTCCCTGTGCTGTGTCGTCACCATCCGCAGTACCGCTCGATCCGGTCACTACTGGTAACTGAGTGGTGTGTGGTGGTTGCTCATCATCAGTTTCCTCCTTCTCCAAAGTGAGATAGCGTGCTGGATGAGCTCAATGTATCGTTGCTGTTGAGTGATAATGATCTTACGTAGCTCGACTACCTACTACTACAGCAGTAAGATCTCAGACTCCTCTGGATCTTGAGTGTGGTGACTTTGTGCCGAGAAGGAGGAGGAACTGGGGCTGGTCCTGTCGGGGAGGCCATGGGTGAGGCCTAGAGCATCATCGGAATCAACATCTGGGGCCATCCGTGTAGAGATAAGCCTCAAGTCAATCATCTGACGGGGGCCTAGTGTCTCCTCACTCTTGCTGCATATCACTCTCGTATGCTCACATAGCTCTGTGATTAGTGTTGGGAACCAAAGTCCGCCCTTGGCACGCCAGATGACCAGACTGATCGAACTGTGCACCAGAGTGCCAACATCAATGGACATGCCGTAGATGATGGCATACAACAACTCGGCCCTATCTATAGTAACCTCACTGATGGGCTTGGTCGGCATAAGGCAAGCACAAATAAAGTAAAACCATGCCCGATATTCCCTCTTCAGCGCCGTGGTACGGAAGATACGCTTGTCTTCCAAGTAGATCCAGGAACGTTCAGATGACGAAAGACTATATCCATATCCCTCTCGCCCGAAAGCCACTCACTGTACTAGTCGTTCAGGACGGATGGTGTCTTCAAGGCATTGTTGATGGCATTTGATGTGAATGAGACTTGCCGACCCCTCACCATCACAATGTATTGTCAGTGGTCAACGACGTTCGTGTAGAACTCCCTGACCAGCGGCACGAGAGCAATGCGGGGTTGGGAGCATAACTCTACTCAACCTCAGTCTATAATGTAGGTGCGTTGTACCCCGCACCAATCTTCTTAATACTCAATTCCTCGCTTTGGGATCAGGGATCGGGAGTGGAGAGCCTGAGCGTGCCTATCTGCGACCTTAGGGGATGTGAATAGAGTACTCGACCTTGAGGCGGGGTGAGCCTTTTGCTTCGTTCGCGAGGTGGAGTCCGTGATTACTACAAATTAAACAGAACACATGAATGAGTGTGGGAGTAACAAATTAAGAGATCATAATATAAGAACCACTACAACATGAAAACCTGAGAGAATGAATTCTAGAAGGCACTAAAAGTTGGCAACTAACAATCTCCAAGCTGGTAACTAACAATTTTTAGGCTATAAAAGAAGGTCCTCGACTCATGAAGAAGGTATTCTGATTCTAAACTTGTATCCTATATTTTGATTCCACTGAGATTGAGTGCTAGTTGGAGAATCACTCTATCGGAATCCGCTCTCTCTCTCTCTCTCTATTTTCTTTCTTGAGTCCCTGACTTGAGTGTCGGAGGCTCCCCTCCTCCCCCCCCCTCCCCCCAAGCACGAGCTCTAAAATCTTCTATCTCTGCAGTTCTTTCTCCCAGTGAGGTGTAATCCCTAGAGGCTGTAAAGGCCTGCCTTATTAGGCTAAATAAATTTCCTTAAACCCCATTAAGCTAGATTAAATTATACATTGCATGATAATGAGAATCACTAGAACAAGGGATTTTATGCAAAATAGCTCACATAAAATAATGAAGCCAAGGGTTTACATGCAAAAAGGGAAAAGCTTAAGCTGATTTGCAAAATGCCAAAACATTACATATGACATCTGAGAAATCTAATTCTTCATGTGATAACAAGATAAGGAGACATTATTTAAGTATCACATGCATGACACTTGCATGGCCGTTGCATGCTGGGAACCTGTCCATGTATTGCTAAAACTCCGTGAGTGTGTCCCCATATATAACCTCTTCTCCTCCACTAAAGGAGGACTTTGAACTCAGCTGAAGCTCAACCTCACCATCTTCTACTCGAGCTGTAAAGAAGAGTTAAAGATTGCACTATCAGATAAATGGAGCATCATTAGGTGGAGCTGGCTGGAAGAACATGCCAACAAGGAGCTTCCAGGCTTCAAGTGTCCTGCGGTACTTCCTGAGCTGTAGACGAAACCCTTGATCATCTTACACCCTCTCCTTGCAAGTGAGGAACAAGGAAACACCTTGTGAATGTGTATGCTACTGCAACTGATAGGAGACTAAGGAGAACAGTGTGAGGAGCTACATTGTTGTGGGATCGAAAATACGTGCCTGGCATCGTGTGACACCAAACGATATATCGAAGCACAAATATCATTTTTGTTTGTTTGTGGGTTCTTTTATTCCTAATAGAGGCAAGCCCCTATTATTAATTACCTCCGACAGTGTCGTGGGAACCTCCGATTAAGGGCAAAAGTACAAGTAGAGGCAATGAAAAATAAAATTTATTGCAGAACTTGACAGTTTATTACATATGAATATCATCATGGGTATGTGAATATATATTCTTATTTATTTATTTATTTATTTATTTTGATGTGACGCCACCTTGCATGCCTCGCCGCAGCCACTGAATTCGCGCTGTTATGCCGCCGCCTTGAGATTCATGTCATTTCAGAATTTGGGTTTTGTCGGCCACCTTAGAGACTTGTACTCCATAGCTGCTTCAAGATTTAGAGATTTGAAAATTTCATATTGTGTTTTTGCAGATTTGGAAAATTTGGAGATTTGAAGTATCTTGAGTGATTTTGCAGCATGTTTCCTTGTTTATTTCTTTTTTATGCCACGAGACAAGGCCTAGCCATTCATTGTCCTTCTTAAAGAAAATTAGCATCTGGTATAGCTGGGGAGGTGCACCACGTTTTAGCACAACACCACCACGATCATACAAGTAGACCAACTAGGCCCACTTTCCACTACTAAGGTGTTCTATCATGTTGAATGGAATCCATTTCAATGTATCATCCACTCCTTGGCATTTTATTTTGGCAAACTCAAAATCGAAGCACCAACCTTTCAAGCAATTCAATCGGTTGCAAGCATAGACATGTTTCACTATATAATTCATATGATATAGCATCTTTTCTATTCCTGAACAGGTTTGAAAGATCTCTCTTAATCAATGCTGCTGCCATTAATCGCACAATGAAAGTCTCTCTTGTTTTTTTTTTATGCGATGTGGGAGTATACCCTCTTTTCTTGTAAGCATATTACTATATTTGGGAGGTATCATAGCATTGAAGAGCAATATTAAGGAATCATTGAAGGGGCTATTAATGTCCATATTGAGAATTTGGTTGGGCTTGGTGGACAGTCATTTTAAACTTTATAGCAAAACCCTTCTACTTGGGATGTAGAAATTTCCTCACATATACTTTGAAGTTGTATCCTTTTGCAATCTCTATACGCCAAACTGTATTTTATTATCCAATGTTTTCATAGCAACAGGAATGTCTAACTTCAACTACAATCAGTTATATCTACATCATTCTTTGATCCCATAGTTCTTCAATCTTCACAACCAGTACTTACATCCGTATAAGTAGTTGACAGTTGCATGGACCTTATATATTTGACAAGTGAATGCTTGTCAATATAGTGATAAAGATATTCTTAAAGTGCTTTAACATCCATGTACTTGTTTTCGTTTATGAGATATTATTGGAGCATGCTTCTTTAAGACTTTTCATCAAACATATGGAGGGCGTTTCACATAAGTAAACATTCAACATAACTCTTGAAATGATTTCTCAATAAAAAACTACAATCACATAATTACTTGAGCTCATGCCACAGACTGGAGAGTCCTATCCAAGCTACACACAACCTTTTTCATTTGAAATCTCTCTCTTCTTTTCCTTCCATAGATCTTTCATGGAACTGCAGCCCCTTCATCATTACAATAGCAGCAACTTCTTATCCATGACAGGCAAATTTATGTCAATGCCATCTACCTTAACTCCTTCAATTGTTGCTTGTGCTTGATCCACTTGTTTAGCATTATTTCTTCATGCATCAACAAGCCCTTCCAAAGGAGGCATTCCCCTCAAGGAGTGTGAGACAAGATAGTTCTCATAAACTTTCTAAATCTCCTAATACAAACAAAATTGTAGTTATAGCTCAAAAGGACTTCTCTAAGATATTTCATCGAGCAAGTTAGGTGCACAATGATTCTCACTGAATCGTCGTCATTGTTGAACACTTACGTACAGTTTTACAATTTCATATTTGAGAAGATCTACAATAGATGAAAAGTGATTTAATTCTGGTTGAAGATCTTGTCTCATTGTCGCATACAATTCTAGGAAATCAAAACCTTGTGCAGGTTGGGGGTTTGTTGACATCTTGGCACGTGCTCCATAGCTGCAACACCTCTCTTTGTTTCATTTTTTATTTACAGCTTCTACATCAACAACACTTGGTGAATCATCGAGGTTTAGACCCAAGGACTTGCATATGAAAGTATGAGTGTTCAACAAGCTTAAAACAATCTGCTTGTGCACAAACTTGCATCAAGTCGTTGAAAGACCATCTCAAGACATTCATGACCAAAATAAATGAGTGTTTTCTTCTTCTTCTTTAGAGCATGATCAAAAATTTGCAAAGAGAACTTATTCTGAGCATCCACAAAACATGCAGCAATAGAAATAACAAGTGTGGAACATCATAGAGACATTCTTTTATTCATGTAAAGACGTTGTATCTGAAGTCAATACATTGGATTTCTCATTGGATCTTTGGGATCATCTTAGAGAAAGAATTCCACATGATCAGCTAAACAATTCAATGTATTGAGGATCTCATTAAGCTTGTCATTTAGGCCATTTTCTGCCTTGAACCCATTTAGTGTAACAACTCTCTTTTTCCTATTGAGAGTCTCTTGTGCATTTGCATAGTATTGTTATCCCGCATTGCAAGTTGTTCGTACTTATTCCAAGAATTGGTATACTCAAGAGTATAGACATCTTGATATGCCAAGCCTATTTTCCTTGAGTTGGTTTGCTCAAGACTGTAGAAGCCTCCACGATAGCAGTGGTGTAGTGGGAAAATGTTGTGTACTTGAGATGCCTGAACAGATGCTTCCCTTTTATCTGATTTATGGAGAAAACCCCATTATTTCACAGGTATAGCTTTCTCAGTAGCTTCTACCTCTTCAGAGGTTTGCTGATGAACACCTCCAGGTTGCTCTGGGCATTGTCTGAAGTTTAAATGTCAAGCAATGCATAGCATCTGTCAACAGTTCTACAAGATGAAACAACTTTGTTGAAGACTTTCAAAATTATAGGACTTTCAAGTGCAAATGAAGTGGAGGGAAGTTGTGACCATTTCACCAGTATCATTTTCTAAAATTATAGTTCTTTCCTTCTTTATTCTCTTTATTTTACAGCAGCATAGCAGCATCATCTTGGCATGCTTCTTTGATGGCTAATTGGGTTCCTCGTGTTGCAGAACTGGACAAGAGGTCTTGGGAGTGGCATAACTGGGCACTAAGTGCTCCCACGAATTATATGCAAGCTGCAGCAATCTTCAGGACTTCTTCAAGGCATTTCATCGAACGGGTTGTGTGCACCGTGACTTTCACTGGATCATCTTCATTATTGGAAATTCTTTTTCTTCCTTTTACAAAGATGTGTTAACTGACTTCCCTGAAATTAATCTTCTTTTCTAACTGTTGCCTCGGCTTCAAGTAGGACGCAGTGGTGTGGTAGTCATCATCCTCAATATTTTCACTGAACTTCTGAGACAATTTTTAGCTCCTGTTCAAACTTTTCTCGCTTTTCGTCTTTAAGAGCAACATCATTAAGAACAGCTCCTTTATCTGGGCTTCTTATCGGGTTGGACTTCTTCATTGGCAGTTCGGAGATCAGACGAATCCTCGACCATCTTGAGATGATTAACAACCCGCAAGCGATCCACGATCTTCTCCAGCGACTCAACCAGCTTCGGCTTTGAGCATCGACAGATCTCTCAATCATCCAGAATTCTTCAGCTGCGGCGGCAATGGCGACGAGTATGGCAGCAACAGGGCGACAACAGCATCATAGGAGCTCCCTGAGATGGTGGCGGTGGTCCTTCAAGGCTTGACAGTGATCCTTCTCCGGCGTAGCAGCGGTAATTTGGCTGAGTCTTTAGTTGAACAAGAAGGCATCGGAGAGCACTCGTCGAGCTCAGGCAGTCGGATGGCGCAGCGATGCAAAAGGCGTTCTCCTGTGGCTTGGTGACGAAGGGTGACCTTGGACTTCAACGGCGGCTTGACGGAACGAATCGACGATGCGACATTGGGCTTCTTCTGTCTTTCCCCTTCCGGACATGGCGACAGAGCAAAGATCGGGCGAAGAGGGCGACGACTTTGAGAAGTGGCAGCTCAGGGGACTCGGGCGGCGATCATCAGGCTCGGGCGGTTTTCCTCTTTCTACTCCGAGGACACAGTGGCGATAAGGAGAGGCTTGGTGGCAGCTTCAATAGGGCTTTGTGAAAAGGTTTCAGCGGCACGGCTACGATTGGAGCAGCGGTCTTCAGCAGTGGAGAGCAGCGGGTCTTCTCTTTCTTTCTTCAAGAGCCTTCTGTCTTCTGCCTCTCGGTATTACAGTCTGGATGGATCCGAGCCTATCTCCTTCGGCATAGCCATTAGAGAAAGACTCGTATCCGCGTCCAACTGAGAATACCTCTCCTTTTTTTTATCTCACATTTTTCTTTTACAGGAAACTAGAAGGGGGAGCTTCATCTCCTTCTCTTCTTATTATTGTCGGTCCTCTCTTCTTCTGCTTCCCCCCTTTTTTTCTTTCTAACCCCTTTCTTTTATAGACTGAGGGATCAACCACACCGTTTCGCGATCGTGGGAGGATCACGCGGTATAGACCGGGTCGTGAGAAGACCGGATATTTCAAAAAAAAAAAATTTATTTTTTTTATTTTATTTTGGATAACAGGATAGGGTTAGAGATAAGATCATCATTTTTTTTAAATAATAATAATTATTTTATTATTATTATTATATATATATATTTGGATTTGCCTCGGGATATGGTTTTGGGTATCTTGATATTTGTATTTTATTCATTTATTTTTTTTATTATTTTTATTTGTTTATTTTATTTTTATTTTTTTGATATAAACAATTGTTAGGTGAGCATTTCGGGAGCTAGCCTTGAAGCATGGATATAGGCCTTAACATAGAGGCCTATATATGTTTCTGATTTCATGCTACTAGGTCATACTTGTGTTCTGATGCAAAACACAGAGCCTTGACCAGAAAATGGCGAGTTTGTGATTACAATAATCTCTAAGAACCTGAGCTTCTTTGTGAACTCGGAGGAAGTGTTTGCTCTCAAGCAAACCTGCAAGAACTCCCCATGCTTCTAGCAAGCCTGTGAACTTTGGAGATTGATGTTATGAGCCTTTGTATGTGTGAATGCTTGGAATACATATCAGCACACTCAACATAGGTCTTACTCGTTGCTGTTATACTTAGACTAAATGTTGTGTAGAGCCTTAATCAAAGCCCAGTTGCATTATAAGTGAGGTGGTGGATTGTTTCTGTTAGGAGTGAGAGAGATGGAAATTAATAAAATAAAAGCGTTGTTTCAATAAACCCCAGCATGTTAGAACCAAGTCGCTATACCTCCCACCTTGATTATTTCTCAGCTAGAGTTTAATACCATACCATAACTTTCATATGTTCATTTCTTAGTCTTGTATTTATCTTCTAGGAAATGTATATGAGAATTTACATGGTTACATGGTTAGCTGTGAATGTATTGCTGTTAATAAGCATCTAGGTCTTAAGTAAGGTGAACATGGACACAAACACGGCCATATAAGTTAGGAATTAACTTTAATCATTCTCAGGATGCTTGCAGTAATGTGGTGATACCCCATAACACCCATACACATAAGTATTTATTAGTATAAGTGAGAAGTGAATCATAAATACCTGTAATTAGTTGTATTAAATGAATGGGTTAGCCCCAATCAAGGGAGATAGGGTTCACCTATTGATAAGTCATTAAACCTACTTGGTTATCCATGTGTGAATAAAACATAAGACATGAAAATATGTAGAAAACCCCCAATAGGGGTACAAAATTAAATTAAGTACATATATAAGTACTGAGATTGAATCTCATTGATGGATCCTGATATATAGTGTTGAGTTGCGACGGGGGAAGTTAGACCTAGATTTTGATATTACTAGAATACAGTAAGTACTACCGCAATATAAACCCCCATTGTGAGTATGTTCTTGAATAAATACGGTATTTTCCTAAAAATTAAATATTTGGTTAATCACCACTTTAAATTGGATTATTTTATGTACAAAAATCATGCATGCCTAAATTTCTTGACTCGAGTATCAGTATAATTTTATGACACATGATCTCTTGCTATTCTATGAGTATTTTATGATTTCCTATTGACCATGTCTACCCGAGAGCTAGGACATAGCCGTGGAAACACGCGAGCATATAAGCAAGCCTGGTTGACATGTGTCCTTCCTGTGTGTTTTATATCCTGATTTTTATTCATCTCCTGACCTGGCTCTTTACTGACCTGTTATCCTGTAGTGGGGAGGATACCTTGGTTATGTCGACATGTTCCTCGTTAGTAGCGCTAATGGACATGTGTGTCCGCCTCAACTACGGTCGATGCCGACTTCGGCCGATGATATCGTTGCAGCCGTGATACTCCTGACACTTACGTACGTCACGTACAAACTATAGCCAGGGAGATGACTTGCGCTATTTTTTCTGATATTCTAGGACTACATGCCTGATCTAATTGTATTCGTGATACTTACGTGCTTACTCCTAATGATATTTATTCCTGACCTAATATTTACGCTTCCTGTCTTATGTATCTAATGATTTATAAATAACAAATTGTGTGCTTATATGTAGTACTATTTCCGAATATTTCTTTTTGGTGTGTTTTCTTGCTTTATGAATAGTTACGACTTTTACATTGCATAAAAGCTTTTGGCAGGATGCAACATAATTCCTAGCGGGTACTTACTGAGCTTTCTCACTCATTACCCTTAATCTTTTCCCGTGCAGATCCCGACGAGTAGCTGGAAGCGGGTCCTAGGAGAGAATTTCGCGGGACATCCTAGCCGAGGTCTGTGTACCTCTTCTTTATTCTGACTGAGGACTTACTACTATAGGTGTTGATTATGTGCTTCTATATTTAGTATTTAATTATTATCTATAATTATTTCCTGAGGCCTTGTATTCGGGTGGGGTCCGACCTTACTCAGGTATGGCTGATCTATCATCATCTAGGCTCGGGTCCGAGGCGTGACAGAGGCTAATCTTAAGAGGATGTGTTGATCCTACAAAGTTAAAGGAGCGAACAAGAGAAGTTGATCACAACCAACCTCTCCCTCGAAATCAACTAAAGTACTTCAATCTTCACCAACCTGTTTAACCCGTTGATTTAGATCTACTTTGATCCCCAGGAGAAGCAAATCTCAATATCAACAATTGGTCTCGTCCGTAGGGAAGATCAATCTCAAATGTTCTTCATCAAGAAGCTGTGAAGATCTCAACCATGGCTAAAGGCAAGCAGAATCAGATCGTTGACCAACTCGACGACAACATCATTGGAGGCAATAGTGCCTAAGAAGTTGAAGGTGCTTACCAGGACCAGCCTGCGGTCTTGGGAAGAGATGTTCAAGACTCGCGATACGGAGTTCTTGATGAGTAGATTGAGCTGCTCATAGGAGCCCTCTAATTGGTGGAGAAGTAGACATCTTAGCTCCAACCACCTCCAAGAAACACCATGGTAGACTCGTTTTATAACGTGGGGTGACGCTCTACTACTGCGCCCCCAAAGCCTAAAGGCAAGGCAGGAGCCAGAAGAGAAGAAGAGGTTATTCTCTCGTCGAGTAGCAGGGGATCGCCACAGCCTTAGCCTCAGCCAGAGTGTAACACCCATCTCCTTTTCAGGGGACACGTGTCACACCAGCCAGGTCTAGGGAATGAATCCTAAACCTAAGGCTGTAAAACTGGTTATCAACAACAATCAAGTAAAAGTGGATTTACTAGAATGGAGGACAGGGTCTTGTTTACCGTCTGGTTAATTATGTATTATTTGATTTGGTGTGTTTGAGTTTAAGGAGAATTATAGACTCCTATGCGGACTTGTGTTGTATGACTTAAGTTTTGTACTGTTGTTGTATTTGACTCTATGATTTCATAATAGTAGTGTTTGATTATGATTTAATTCTTAGATTACACAGCCTTAGGCTCGGAGTTCACCCCTTGACCTGGCTGGTGTGATACTTGTCCCCTAATTGGAGATGGGTGTTACATTATATATATATATATATATATATATATATATATATATATATATATATATATATATATATATATATATATTCTTAATTTTATAAATTTATAAAAATTATATATATATATAATTAATGTTAATTTAAATTGGATTTAAATTTGATATAGATTGAGATCAAAATTGTGTTTTTTATTTATTTATTTAAGTTTCTAATAAGTTAAGGAGTTTTTATTTGGACAGCTTCCTATATAAATATTTAAAAGAATATTTTCTTCAAAAATATGAGAATAATTTTTTTAAAAAAATGGAAGTATTTTAGCAGTCTATGAAAAATGGTAAAACTCTTTTTTAAATCATTTCTGTTTTTTTTTTCATGAGTCAAACACAGTTATAAGTGTTTATTTATCAAAAAATTAAAAAAAAAACAAACTAATTGGGTTGATCAATCTAATTTTTTTGGTCAAAACTCTTAATTAGTCCTTGTGGTTTACTTGAATCTTCCTTTCAGTCCCTCTATTATTTCTTGTTCACAGGAGGTTCCTTTATTTTGTGTTTGATGAAAAAGTGGTCCCTCACCCTAACGCTCATCAGGTTTTCATCCCGAATGCCGATGTGGTATAGTAAAAAAATATTAAAATATTTCATGAAATTTTTAAACCCCTTTAAGATAACAAATAATACAATTATAATAATTGCATCTAAAACAATACAACAAATAATAATTAATTATTTTACAAAAATATAATTAACAAACCCTAATCCTAACCCTCCTTTCCCCGTCTCCTTGCCCGCCGCCGCCACGGTGCCGTCTCCTCCTCCTTGCCGGTCAACACTAAGATGACTCCTCTCAGGGCGCGCATTGCGACGGTCTTGGGAAAGACGAGGACGCCGTCAGCGGTGCTCTTACTTTAAGTGCGACCACCGGCACCACGCTGACATCCACCGAGGACACCATCACTGACACTGGAAACGAGTGTAGGAGGATGAAGCCATGAAGGGATGGTGGGCTTTGAGAAACGGAGAACCCCTGGAACTCACAATCCTTGTCATCATCATCTTCTTCTAGTATGGAAATGATATGAAAAAAAAACCATGAGATGCTTCCATGGTAAATATCTTGTTTTCAAAAAAATTTATCAGTGTTATTTATCTCCTCATACTTTTTTCATTTGAAGTAGTTCACAACTCCAAAAGGCCAAAACTGTTGCCCATGAAATTAATTGTCAAACAAAGTCTGGAGTTCAATAACAACACCCGCCAGACATAGACTTCGAGGATGAGACCCCGAGTTGAACACAACCTCATGTAGTGGCTAACCAACAAGGGCGAACCACCCTCCTAAATAAAGATTCATGAGGCACATGTAATGTTAAAATGACATTTATTACTGTGTCTGCATCCTTTTAAGATATTAATGAATGTAGGTTATCAGCCTCATAAAAAAGAAATTTTTAAATTTTTAAATAAATATGACATCTTTAATGATAAATTGAAAAATAACCTGATGAAAATTATGATGAGATCATTGATTTTGTCGTTTTACGTTCTTTCAAAGCATAAAAAAAGTATCTGATAAGATTCTGTACTTTAAAAAAAAAATATTTGAACAAGACATTCACAAGCAACTGAGCAAGGTTCTGCCAAGGCAGGGAGGAAATGATTCAAGAGCTTTTTTCATTAAAATAAAAAAATTAAAAAAATAATCAAATTTATTTAAAGTGTATTTGAATGTAGGGGTAGGGGGCATAATTGTGTTACAAACATTGGTGGGTAGGATTGGTTTGTTTTTTAAAAATTCTTAATGGCTAAAAAAAGGAAAATTGGCGATCAGCCAGTTCTGGGGATGGCCGGAATCATCTTATCCAGTGGGTATGCACTGTAAGCCGGGTTGGTTTTAGACTGGCCTTTGGTCGACACGAACCCATCGGGGTCGGGCATGGTTAACCAACCCATGCCCACTTCTATATTTGAAGTTTTTTATAACATTTTAGTCATACTATTTATTTCTTTAACAATTAACTTAAAAAATTTAAAATAATACAAAATTTGAGATTTGTGAGGATGCAATGAACACGGTTATTTTCAATATTTATGAATTTTTTTCTTAAATTAGTAACAAATATGATGTTAAAAAAATTTAAAAATTCATTTATAATAATATAATTGGGAATGACTAATTTAGTGAATCATTGAAATAAATCCAAGCCTCAAAAGTAATTTGAAGATTTTAGAACCCCAGACAACACCAAAGGAGTCATATGAATTAATTTGTTTAATTTGGAATATTAAAATTAATTTAATTTTCTAAAAATAAATTATTAGAAACTATTGGAACTTTAAAAATTAAAATTATACTTAGAATGAAATAGCTTTATTACCTGATAACAAACTGAACAGCTGAAGAAAAAACGTGAAGGGGTTGAGTGCTAAAAATACAGGTGCAGAACAGTGGAGGTGCGGGGAATCGAACCCCGTGCCTCTCGCATGCGAAGCGAGCGCTCTACCATATGAGCTACACCCCCTTTTTCTATAAAATTGGATTTTATATTAATTTATTAGTTTGTTAAGGCTGCAATCAATTATATAACAACTGCTCTTTATCTTAAAACCTTGAAATGATAAATAAGAGTATATGTCACACCCAACTCTTTACTAAGACAGATGTCACACCAGCCAGATCAAAAAAGTATCCTAGGCCTAAGGCTGTATAAAATATAACAAACATTGACTTCCAATACTTAAAATGTCATAAAACATATCCTGTTACACACAGGAAGTCTAAATCAGACCAATGTCATAAATAAATACAACATAACAAGTCTTAGGCAACGACGACCCTAAATACAATACCGGGAAGTCTGATAATAATAAGAAGTCTTATACAAATCAAGAACACATAAAAACAAAGGTATGCCAGAGTCAATCTAGACATCGACCCTCACACGATCACTGTCCAGATCCTGCAAAGTAAAAACATAATAGGATAGGAATGAGCTACATGAGCTTAGTGAGTAAAGACAATTCTGCCAGGTATTATACATACTTGTCTCTCGACAGAAAAACGGTACTAATATACTAGTACATGTATATATTCAAATACAAATCATTGAGAGTTTGCATATTATCTTAAATCAGGATAAGCATGCCAAGCCAATTAGAAAACCCGAAATAAGACAATATGAAATCTCAAATCATCACAAGCATATAATCATCATGTATATGCAATGGTCATGTATCATATTAGCATCGAATGTCTCAGGAAGGACTCCAACAACCATCAATGGAATATCGGTATACAGTACATGATCCTGATGATCGAGACAATGGTATACAGTACATGTGCCGTCAAATGTACATCCCGTATCCGATTAGGACACTAACAGTAGTCGGGAAGGGGTTTTATTTGACAACAACGAAGTTCGCAAACATTTTATTTTAAGAAAAATGATTTAAAATAAATCCCTTCCCTAACCCGATATTGAACACTTCATATTTGGGCTCTATCCAGAGCCCCGCTAGATCCTTCATACATATCTAACCAAGGTGTGGCCTATGATACAATTAATAATCAATTTCTACCAATTAAGGTTTCACTTATAATCACATATGCTATATCGAAAAATAAAGTAATAACAAACAGGAAATCACTATATTTGAAGAAGTAATGAAATCCATCGTACATCCACAAACCGATATAAAACTCCTACGAAATACGATGAAACTTAATCATGAGGAATACATGCATAAAACAGTATTTACAGAGATGTCCACTCACATGAACTCCTTGGTAAGTTCTAGGATTGACTTGGTCCATCCGCAGCTCCAGTGGGACCTTTTCCTTTTCCTAGAAATCATAACGATAACTAGATAAATACGAGATTCATATTTTCATAACTTTAGTTCTATTGCTTTAGAATACGGTAATAATAAATCATGCTTTACTTATGCCGGCTCTTACTAAGAGAGTTAAGCAACAATTTACTACTCTAGAGCATGAAAACATGTAAGCATGATATCTAGGACTTTAATGGGGGCATCAACATTTAGAATTTTTATGAAATTCGACGACACCTCCCCTATTTAGGCCTTGTTTGGATGATTGGTTGTTATGGTTTCGTAATGTATGGTATGGTACGGTATAGTATGGTATGGTATTGTAATTATTGTTTATCATGTTTGGAAAAATGGTATGGTATGGTATGGTTAATTAGTTGTATGTGTTTGTTTTGATGGTATGGTATGGTTGCATAAATAATAAAATGACCAAAATACCTTCAAATACAAATTAATATGAAATCATGTTAAATTGAAAAAAAATTGATTATATACCCTTCAAAAGTTTCATAATTGCATATTTAAACCCGACAAAAATCATAATTGCTTGTATACCCCTGAAAAACAGGTTGAATTATGGATATGCCCCTATTGTTAGGTTTCGATGATAGAAGTTAATTAGATGATCTTAACCATAGTTACAACTTCAGTTTAAGGGTTAGAAAATTTCCAAAATACTCTTCTTTATATATTTTAGCTATTTTAAATTCCATATTTTTAAAGGGGGTATTTGTAAATTTACAGTCAAACAAACTTTTCAAGATATATATGTAAAGGGTATAATGTTCATATCACATGTTTACTGTTTGTTAACTAAAATTGTTTCATTTGATTAACCCCAAGGATATATACGTAATTATACTTATTATTTAGAGGTATGTATATAATTATGTTTTATTCAGGGGTAAATACGCAATTTCAAAATTATTCAGGGATACACCTGCAAAAAGCAATATTAAATTCAACGATTTATGATAAAAAATTAAATTCAACTAAAGTATAAATATTTTTTATTAAAATCTTACAAAATATACATTAAATTATTAACCATTGATTTAAAATTAATAAACTTATAATAAAATTAAGAAAAGCTAAAACTTTTTTTTGTGGAGATTATAACTTTTTTTATTTTGCTAGGGTAGACGAGGGGATTGAAATAACTTGGTCGGGATAATTTTGGTAGAAAAAAATTAAAACTATGAGAAACCATCAAATCGGTGGTTTGAAAAATCCAACAAAAATGACAGTTTTTAAACCACGGGAAACCATAAAAAAACCATGAAAAACTATACCATCTGAATGGAAATAAAAACAAACAAGAAAGTAAACAATAACATACATTATGAAATCATGACAAATCATGAAATAAGCAAGGCCTTATAGGGCCCTAAAAATTAATACAATCATGCTCCATATTAATTTAAAACATTTCTACAACATAACTCATTAAATTTCACCAATATAGAGATCATCTTAGCCCGATCGTTAGCATAATCATAGGGCATTTCATTAGCTAACAACATCCCCCAATTCAACCCATAATACAACATCCAAGGTTTAGGAATCTCACTGTCCATCCTCCTTTGGACTGCTCCTTGCCGGAGTCAATGACACCTCGCCATGATCAAAAGGTTGGAGGTCTCGCCGATCTGTCCACGAAGAAGGAGAAGGAACAACGTCGAGACTGCGCTGGGCTGCGAGGTAAAGGGGGCAGGCCGGGCAAAGGGTAGCGCCGGTGTCGGGCGGAGGTCGTAGTCGCGGCCGAGCAAAGGGCGGCACGCAACTGCAGGCGGAGCTCAGGGCGTGATCGCGGGGCGGCTTGGTGGTGCGGGGGCGCGGGCAAGGACGGCCGGCTGGGGGCGGAGCTAGTCTGGTGGGGGAGAAGGGCGCCTCACGCCCCGCCGGAGTTGTATTGCCGCCGGTCAGTCCAAGGGAGAGGAAGTGCGAGGGAGAGAAGGAGAAGAAGGAAAAATGGGAAAAGAAGGAGAGGACTGCAGGATTTAAAAAAGGGAGAGAGATTGAAATATTTTCTTCTCTCTTCTCTCACATGCTTATAATCCAAAAGATATTTTAAATAAATTTTTATTTTAATATAATATTATTTTATTCTAATTAATTAAGTTATTTTAACAATTTAATTAATTAACTTATCTTAAAAATATCTTCCCCACGAAAATCTAAATAATTATTTAATATTATCTTCTTAGTGTGCTATCACATGGTGACAAATCGTCGTCCCCATCCCCGACCTAGATCCTAAATTTTTGGGTCAGATGACCCTAGTGTCACAGGTGTACTGTAACCTCACGGGATTTGTCCTCTCATCAGACCAAATCCGAAATTATCAGCTTTTGACCCGGTCAGATCTACTTTATTGGGACTCTGACTTTCGTCTCGTATCTCCCACTTAATTAATCTTGATTAAATAACACTTAATAAATTTCCCAATTAACTAATCGGGTTTATGCTATCTGTCCACCTCCAACTATTCTATGTGAAAATTGGCTGGCCCAATAAGGCCTTCTCCCGAGCCTAATAGTTGTGAGGCTGAATTTTAAGTCCATTAATTCTCGATTTTCCTTTAATTGAGTTTTAAATAATTAATTTATTTTTTGTGCTAATTAATCTCATTAATTTTTGAGAATTTTTTGATTTATTTATTTAAAAAATTCGGGGTGTTACAGTATAACCAAGGGCCTCTTGGCCTAGCGGTAACGCTTCATTATGTCAGATGGGTGATCTCGGGTTTGAGCCTCCACTCGCACAAGATAGCACCAGGTCCCATGCTAAGAGGTGGGGTTGGGTTTGTTCGGGGACAAGCCCGCGGTCGAATCTCTGCCTCCGCACGGGGTGAGGGCAATGCACATGTGATGTTTCGTTCAGCTATGCACGTCCTTGGAAAATCCCTCATGGGGGCGCTTGTTGCTTATTCCAAATAAAAATAAATAAGAGTATATACATAGGGCAATTTGCCAAAATGACCCTAGGCCATTTATTTTAGTAATAATTCCCTTTTTAGTCCCTCTACTTTTCGGAAAGTACCTTCTTAGTCCTTTATCTTTTTTTTATGACTTTTTGGTCCCTTTACTTTATAAAGCGGGACTTATTAGCCCGAAGGCAGACAACGTTCACTTACATTGTTTCGTATGACTAACATGTCTGTCACGTGACGTTATGTTGATGTCCATGTGGCCATCAGAAAGCCACATGGAGAGGATAAGGGGGAGAGAGGGGCTCGAATTCGGATCCTAATGGGTTATGATCCCAATTCGAGGGTTTGTTTAATGCTTTCTTTTTATTTTTTTAATATTTTCTAATGGTTTAATATTTTAAAAAGTTACGTGGCGTTATGATGGTCACATAGACATCAACATAACGCCACATGGATGGCACGTCAGTCATCTGAAACGGCGTAAATGAATGGTATCTAATACGGACTAATAAGTCTCACTTTATAAAGTAGAGGGACCAAAAAGTCACAAAAAAAGATGAGGGACTAAAAGGATACTTTCCGAAAAGTAAAGGGACTAAAAAGGGAATTATTCATTTATTTTATTATTTTTTTGCCCCAGGGCCAATTTTATTGCCAAAATGGCCTCGCGTTGCCTAGTCAGCAACCATAACGCTGACTTGGCTAATAAAAAATAATAAACTATTATTCAGAAATCTAATTGGCATTTGGAATGTCGTTTAGCTCCGAAGACCAGGAAAATGAACTCTTTGGAGTTAATCGGCCTTTCAAATGCCGATTAGTTCATAGACTATGAAAATGAACTCTCTGGAGTTAATCAGTCTTTCAAAGGCCGATTAGCTACAAGCTCTCTGAAGCTAATCGGCGTTACAAATGTCAATTAGCTCTAGAGAGCATGAAAATGAACTCTCTAGAGCTAATCAGTCTTTGAAATGCCAATTAGCTCTATAAACCATGAAAATGAGCTCTCTGAAGCTAATCGACCTTTCAAATGCCGATTAACGTAGAAGAGCAAAATAAGGTCTTTGGAGTTAATTGGCAATAATAGTCAGCAGTTTGGTTGCTGACTGGGCAGGCCTTGCCAGCCCAAGGCCATTTCAACAAATATTTTCAAGTTAGGACTAAAAAAATAATAAAATAAACTGGCTAGGGCCATTTTGACAAATTACCCATATATATATCTTTTATCTCTAATACTCTTAAATCCGGATAGTTTTGTTCTCATATATAAATGATTGAAGTAGAACTGCTTCCACACTTCTGTTAGGTTTTAACTTCAAAATTAGGGATGGCAATACCCGAGCCGATCCGTGGTTTCCGACCCGATCCGCCCCGAATGGGGCGGAGAAATACGGGGCGGGGCGGGGTATGGTAAAGATCCCTTAAAATCTGCCCCGCCCCACTCCGCTAAAAAAAAAATACAAAAATACCCTTATATATATATTAGATTATATAGTTTTAGGGTTTACAATGAAGCTTTGTTTAGAGTCTTTGGACTTTGACGGCTGCTTTCCCACTTTTCTCTCAAGCTTGTATATCAAAGTGCTTTTACATTGCCGTTAAGTTTATTTTATTCGAGTTTAATCGGTAAATTTCTCTTCATTCTATGGTTCGAATGTATATATTGGTGCCCCGCTGCCTACGGCCTCGCCAGCCTGCCACATTTGGGCGGTGCTAGAGGCGCCCCCCACCCCGCCCCATTGCCATCCCTATTCAAAATAATTAAGTAGTGTTTAACTTCTTAATTAACTTCAAATTCTATGATGAGTTTTTTAAAAAAAATTAATCAAGAAGTGTTACTTACAATTGTTTTCTTCTGAAATCAAACTTTTAATTTAATTTAATTTTACTTATTATTGTTGTTGTTATATACTTATCGGATCCGGGCATGATTCTCATTTTATTGTAAATATAACTGAGCATTCATAAAATAAAATAAAATTGTAAGTTGTGGAAATCAATTAATATTCCCAATTCGGAATCTTAATTAAGATTGTAATGTATATTGAGGTTTTTTGGGTCGATATTTGTATTAGATTTATATTGAAATATTCAAATAATTTGATCTAGAAGAATATAAAATATATTTTATAGATTTTTTGGTATAAAAAAAATCAATATTTTCAAGATCAAATTGATAATTTTGAAGCTCAAAATGTGAGAGAGAGAGAGAGAGAGAGAGAGAGAGAGAGAGAGAGAGAGAGAGAGAGAGAAATAGGTTTGTTTAGAAAAATCTATATATAATTATAAAAAATTTATGCACCCATGGTATTACATATAAAAGGAGAGATATATCACATTAAACTAAAATGAATCCAAAATTTCCACAACAATACTAGGGAAGTTCTGAAAGGAAAAAAAAAATCTATTCTATGTCAAATTAGTATTAGCTGATGGTCCCTTTAGGAAGCCTTCCCGATCACGAGGCACAGATTAAGTCTTCCATACTCCCTCTTGCGGAAACTTTATATTTCAACACGGTCACCAACTTGAATGTTAGTGATTACTGGCACAATTTTCCATTCTCTTCCCTTGAGAATAACAGACTTAGAGTCCCAACGAGTGAGAACCAAATAAAACTTCCAACTTGCCAAAATGTACAAATTTACTGACAACCCTTGATGTACCCTTCCAATCTTCTTCATCCTCACTGCACCCAGGGGCGGAGGGACAGGGGGGGCAGGGGGGGCGGCGGCCCCCTCTGTCGCCAGTGAGGTCAGTGGACCCTGTCTCCCCTCCGCCCCCTTCCTCCGCGGCGGCCGCCCCCCCTGTCCCTCCGCCGCAGCAGTCCGGCCATCCGCCCCCTCCCTCCCTCCGGCATAATATATCATATAAATAATATAATATAATAGATTAAATATTAATATAATATTAATATATATAATATATAATATATTTAGAAAGAGATGAGGATTTTATAGTGAAGTTTATATAATATATAATATAATAGTTATATGGTTATACCCTCATCTCTTTCTCAGTTCCACTTTCCGTTATCTTTTTCTCAGTTTCCACTTTCCCTTTCTCAGTTTCCCTTTCTCCTACAGGCTACAGGCTACAAATTCAAAAATAGAGAAGCTGATTTTTTTTTTTGTAAATATTATTTTCAAGTTGCAATCTTATCCTTGTAACTTGTAAGTTGTAAGTCTTACGGTCTTACCCATTTTCTCTCCAGTGATTCAAGATTCAAGAACACCGACTTTTCTGATCTCTTCGGGACTCCTAGTCTTCGACCCTTCGACAAAGCTCCGATCTTTCTAAGGAGGGGAGCTTGGGGCTGGGGAGGTGATTCAGTCATTCAGGTGAAGCTTTTTTTTTTAAAAACTTCTTTGTTTACTTATTTTTTTGTCATTTGTGAAATATTTTTTTTTTTGGATGTTGTTTGAGGAAATTTGTTGAATTATTTGTGAATTGAGAATTTAAGATTAATTAATGTGGTATGTGGATAAGTCATAAGTGGATTGATATCAATATGTAATTGATTATTTGATTTAGAGATGTCAAATGTGGCATGTAAATTGATATTATTAATTTAATTTAGTGATTTGAGTAGTATTAAAATTAAAATTTGTGATTTATTAAGATTAAAATTAAAAAAGTTTATTTGTAAAAACAATTTATATATAAGTTATCACTTCAAATAAAACTTCATCTATAAGATCTTAAATTTAAAAAATTAATACAAATTAAAATTTTAAAAATTATTGAAATAAATTCAGAAAAATTATTTAAAACATATATATACACACACACACACAAAATTTCTATTATGAGTTAAGGTGTAAACCTAGTTCAATATGATTAGGATTAATTTAGGATAAAGTATCTAATTTAGTGTTACACATATTTAATTGGACAATTTATTAATTTTTGATTTAGTTCAATTCATTTATATATTTAATTTGATCAATTTCATAGATATGGAGAGGTTTTTTAAATCTATACCAAAGAATATTGAAGCAAGAACAAGTTCATCATCTGATGCAAGTACCGTTGCACAAAAGAAAAGTCGTGTTGAGTTTGATCCGAGTGATATTATTGCTGACCCAGGGCTTCGAAAACCAATTGAGGAATATGATATAGGAATAAGAGATCAAGTAAGGAGAGAGTATTTATTAATGAGTCCATGTAACACCCTATCCCAACACAGGGACCGGATGTCACACCAGCTGAGCCGGGAGTGCACCCAGCCCATAAGCTGTGTAAGGTAGACCTGATGACAATGATAATCAAACTAAATTACATAAATAATAAACAAAATGTTTAAAATCTTGCACAGAGTTTACAATTCTTGCGGAAGCGTTCTAAATTTAATACATTAAATAAAGACAAACTATCCTCTTCTGCTAAGTCAGAGCCATCTACAGGAGAACTCAACCTCGTCTACCTGCACATTTCACTTCAGTGAGAATCACTATACAAGGAACAATTATACTATCAGATATAAGAATATCGTAATAATGCTAGTCGTAGACATGAACCACGCCAATGTCCAAATAAATTAAAGTGATATGCACATATGCATTTCTTTACTTTTTTATCATCATCGGAACGGGAGATGAATTCCACACAAGTCAAGGTCCTCCCAGGTTGGACCGTATCAACAACCATGGGGTGACAAGCTATGAAAACAACTCCTCGTTTGGGAAATAGATCAATTCCACACAAGTCAAGGTCCTCCCAGGTTGGACAGTATCAACAACCATGGGGTGACAAGCTGTGGAATCAATTTCTCATTATCTATCATATTAGTGTCATCTACACCTCTGCTTTCATACAGCGGCACCAGAGTGGAATAAACCAACACTCAGTATCTCTCCGGTTGGATCAACTCATTGGCCGTGAGCTATACGAGTATATACGTATACTAAGCACCCGAAGAGTACGGGAAGGGGGTTTTGTTTTCTTGAAATCAGGAGGGTTTGAAAACAGATAGTTGGACAGTTAAAAATAGAGTTATATAAACCACCCCTTCCCTACCTAGTACCGTACTCTCTGGCTCTATCGTAGAGCCACGTCTGGCGCAAGCATATATTCAAGTATGATGCAATGCACTAATATGTCTATCATGACAATTTCTAAATATGTGCGATATTTTCACATGCTTTTCATAAACATAAATTCAAACTCCGAATAAATCGGCAAATCATGCTTGAAAACTGAAAAGCATTTCATGAAAATCATAACGATTTCATAACATGAAATCCCAAAGATCAATTCGATCAGAATTCAATAAAATGCGAAGATTTACAGTTGTGTTCCCTCACACTGTATTTCCTCTATTCACATATATTTTCATTTACAATATATGAAATAAACAATCAAAACGCTGGTAATATAGTCATAAAGTCAAACCAACGACATTGCACAAACTTCGATATAAAACACATATAAGATCGTATAAACAAAACCGACGATCAAATCCGATCATAAACACCATTCCAAGTATAGTGTAATCACTCACCTGATGTCCTTAGCAAGTTCCTAGGTCTGGCTCGGTCCTGCTGAAGCTCCCGCGGGACCTTTACCTTTTTCCTAGAATTAATAATAGTAACTAAGTAAATACGAAGTTTGTATTTTCCATAAGTTCTATTGCTTTATAATACGGAGATTTAAGAATACAGAAAATCGTATTCTTTCTAAACTCTAACTTAAACTCGATAAGATACTATAAACTCATTAATTTCTCTAATCATGATTATTACT
Source organism: Dioscorea zingiberensis (assembly GCA_026586065.1). Classification (NCBI taxonomy): domain Eukaryota; kingdom Viridiplantae; phylum Streptophyta; class Magnoliopsida; order Dioscoreales; family Dioscoreaceae; genus Dioscorea; species Dioscorea zingiberensis. Next base: position 20,602,511 of record CM048825.1, on the reverse strand, counting down.
TAGCATCTAATACATGTTTCTAAAACTCATAAATACTATAATCGCCTTTCATAGCTTTAGTTCTATCGCTAAGAATACGATAAAATAAATATGAAAGTTTAGGAATACGGAATCCGTATTGCTATCTTATACTCTAATTAGATTTGTTGGAGTACGATGATTTCCATCAAGTTAACTCAAGTATGATTTCTCTTAACTTGAAATTTGTATTTCTAAAACATGGAAATACGGAATTGTTCCATTAAAAGATTTAACTCTAATCATCCGAAGCTAAATTTTAAAATTCATAACATGTTCTAAAAGGATGATTAAATGTTAAGCATGATCTTCATATTTCTTTAGAATTAAAATACGGACTTGTTCCGATCATCCTATCACTACCTAAAAGCTTCTAACATGCTCTTTAGAAGTGATTATTTGCTAAGTATAATCATGGGGATTAAATTAAGCATTATTACTAAAGTTTTCTATGAAAATTCGACAACACCTCCTCTATTTGGAGAGCCCCAAAAATATACAATCATTCACGCATTAGCATCATGAATTAAACCATTCCATCAAAAATCTCACAACCCACATACATATATACAATTTCTTCAAGTAAGAACCAAAATCGTGCTTCATTTAGGGTTTTCCCTAACCCTAAACTTCAATTGGATAATTAAAATCAACTTAATCCCAATTAGGGCTCACTGTGGGTTCAAGCTTGGAAATCTGGAGGATTTCTCGCCGAAACGAGGAGAGGCGACGCAAGGGGGCTGTCGGCCTCGCGCTGGAACGCGCGTGCAAGGGTAGGTGGCGGTGGACGGGGTGGCTTCCGACCGGCTCTGTGCTTGGAGCGGCGGAGCTGTGGCCGCGAGCTTGGAGGGCTGCCGGCGGGTGGTGGTCTCGTCCGGTCTGGGCAGAGTGGCCCGCGAGAGAGGGGGGAGCAGTGCTGGTTGCGCGCGGCTGAGCCGGAGCAAGGCGCGGCGGCGCTGTGGGCTGGGGCGCGAGCTCCAGTCGAGTGTGCAGGCGGATGGCACTGGGGGTGGTCGGACTGGCGCGGTTTGGAGACTGGCGGTCGTGGGGTCAGCACCGGGCGGCGGAGGAGAGCGGCGAGGGTCGGCACGCGCACAACGGGAAGGCGGCAGCACTTCAGGCCCACTGTGGGCATGGGTAAGGGAGGAGATGTGTTCTGAGAATCGAGGGTATAATTATCGAAATGGTCCCTCTACTTTTCTCTCTCTTCCCTTTTAGTCCATGTTTTTCATTTTGTACCATTTTAGTCCCTCTATTATTTAGATTGGGCTGTAGTATGTAAAAAGGATTAAAAATAGAGGGACTTATTTTACCCAATTTAAATAGTAGAGGGACTTATTTTACCCAATCTAAATAGTAGAGGGACTTACTTTACCCAAACTAAATAGTAGAGGGACTAAAAAGGGACATTCTGAAAAGCAGGGACTAAAAGGGAAGAGAGAGAAAAGTAGAGGGACCATTCCGATAATTAAACCGAGAATCGAGAGAGAGGGGAATTTGAGAGATTTGATCTCTCTCTCTCTCTCTCTCTCTCTCTCTCTCTCATACTTAACTTATAAGAGAAAAATATCAGATAATTTGTTTTATTATAATTTAATAATTAATTTAATTCTTTTAACTTATCTATTGAATAATAATTTTGGTTAATTTATAATATCTTCTAAAATATCTCCTACTAAAGGCCAAACAACTTTTCGTTGTTTTTATCTTGTTACTGTGCCGTCACGGGGGCGACTAATAATGCTATATGGCTCGTCCCTCTCTCCGACCCAGATCAGGGGATCCCGGGTCAGTGATTCTAGTCGTCACGGGTGTACTGTAGCCTCACGGGTTCTTTCTCTCGTCAGACCAGATCCGTGTTTCTCGACTTTTGACTTGGCCAAATCTGATCCGTGTTTCTCGGCTTTTACTCGGCCAAATCTACTTTATCGGAACTCTAACTCGTGTCCGATATCTGCCAATTAATTACTCTAAATTAATTAACACTTAATAAATTTCTCAATTAATTAACCGGGATCTGTATGTTCATCCACCTCCAACTATTTCTTGTCTAATTGGCCTTGCCCAATACGGCCTTCTCTGGCCCAATTCATTATGAGGCTGAATTTTGGATTTATTAATTCTCGGTTTTCCCTTAATTGGGTTTAAAGGTAGCTAATCTCTTTTATGTGCTAATTAATCTCATGAAATTTTTCAAAAATTAATTTATTTATTCATAAAAATTCTGGGGCGTTACAGTCCATGTCAACCAATTGGCCATAATTTTCCTAGAAAACAACAAGGAAAAGACTTGAGAAGCTTTAAAGAAGTGTGGTTTCAGAAATTTGATTGGTTGGAATATAGTGTGGAGAAAGATGGAGCTTATTGTTTCTATTGTTATCTTTTTAAGCAGCCAAGGAGTGAAAAACCTAGGATTGATGCCTTCACTAAGACAGGGTTTAATAATTGGAAGAAGGCAATTGAAGTTTTTACTGAGCATGTTGGCGGAGTTAATAGTAACCACAACAATGCAAGGCGACATTGTGAGGATTTCAAAAATCAGAGGCAAAGCGTGGCGCATATATTCTCTTCTCATAACAAAGAGATGGAGATTGCATACAAAGCTCGTGTTACTGTTGTTTTACGTGTTGTTAGATTTCTTCTGTTGCAAGGTCTTGCTTTTCGTGGACATGATGAATCTTCTAGTTCCACAAATAGGGGCAACTTTCTAGAGATGCTGAATTGGAATGGGACGGAAGTTGAAAGTGTTGGCCGTGTGATTAATGAAAATGCTCCTAGAAATAATCAAATGACTTCTCCACAAATACAGAAAGAGTTAGTGAGGGCTTGTGCAGAAGAGACCATGCGGGCCATTATTGATGAGATTGGAAATAGTCATTTCTCTATACTTCTTGATGAGTCTTGTGACAAATCAATAAAAGAGCAAATGGCTGTAATTGCGAGGTTTGTGAATAAGCAAGGACAAGTAATTGAAAGATTTCTTGCTATTGAACATGTTGTTGATACTTCAGCCACTTCACTAAAGACACCTTTGGATGGATTTTTTGCACGTTGTGGTTTATCTATTTCTAGATTGAGAGGGCAGGGATATGATGGAACCTCAAATATGAAAGGGCAATTTAATGGGTTGAAGGCATTAATTTTGAATGAAAACCCATTTGCTTTTTATGTCCATTGCTTTGCCCATCAATTGCAGTTGGTTGTCGTTTCTGTTGCTAAGAGCATTTTTTCTATTAGTGATTTTTTCAGCTATGTCACTATGATTGTGAACATTGTGGGTGCTTCTTGCAAAAGAAGAGATGCGTTGCTTCAAAAGCATCATGATAAGATTGTGGAGAAATTGGAGAAAGGTGAGATCTTTTCAGGAAGAGGTCAACATCAAGAGACTAATCTTGCAAGACCCGGTGATACTCTGTGGGGCTCACATTATACAACTTTAATCCGCCTATTTACTATGTGGGAATCAGTATTAGAATTGTTAGAGAATGTGTGTAATGATGGGAATGTTGCAGAACAAAGAGGCGTAGCATCGGGTTTGATACAAAGGATGGAGAGTTTTGAATTTATACTTATCTTACATCTGATGATCAAAGTATTGGGAGTAACTAATGACTTATCAAATGCCTTACACCAGAAAGATCAAAATATTGTTAATGCAATGGGGTTGATTGTAACTGTGAAAGAACTTATGCAAGACTTGAGAGAAAATGGATGGGCTACATTTTTACAAGAAGTCAGGAGCTTACGTGTTTGCAAATGTCGGTTTGCACTCCAATATGGAAGATAGTATACCAGTTCTAGGTCGTTCAAGATGTGGCAGGCAATTGGTTACTTATTACCATCATTATCATACAGAGATCTTTATTGCTGTGATTGATTTACTTATTGCTGAGATGAAAAACCGGTTTAGTGAAACTTCTACAGAGTTATTAAGATGCATTGCTTGTCTTGATCCAAGAAACTCTTTTTCCAGATTTGATCATGGCATGCTTGTTCGACTTGCTTAGATTTACTCTGGTGATTTCTCTGCATCCGATCATCTTATCTTGAAAGGGCAACTTCGCATATATATTCATGATATGAGAGGAAATTCTGATTTTTCAAGTTGTCATGATCTTGCAAGTCTTGCAGTGAAAGTGGTTCAAACTGATAAACATTTGACTTTTCCATTGGTTTATCGTCTTATCGAATTGGCGTTAATCTTACCTCGCGGGCAACAAATAAATAAATGCTTGAAAGAGCTGCTCTCAAAGAATGAATATCATTAAAACAGATTTGCGAAACAAAATAGGCGATGAATGGTTGAACAACATGATGGTATGCTATATTGAGCGAGAAATATTTGCTAAAATTGATGAAGAAATAATATTGCAATGTTTTCAAAACATGCAAAATCGAAGGATTCAGCTCCCCCCTCGCAATCATTAGTGGTAATTTTATTTTGTATTTTAAAATATTATTGTTAATGTATGATTTTGAATTTTTAATTTATAAAAATTTTGTTATACATGAATTTTTTTTTTTTAACTTGTAGCTCACCCTCCCCCCCTCTCATTGCATATTCTGGCTCCGCCCCTGACTGCACCCATACTCTCTTTCTTAATTTTCTTCTTTTTCTCTTTGTCGTCAATGTTAACTAAATTGGCGACAACTATCTCATTCTCCATCAACTCGGGAATAATGAAGTCGAGGATATGATCCTTGTGGAAAAGAAACCTGTTTTGATTTGTGTCCCTATCAGTGGTCGTGAATGTCTTTTCTCCAAAGAAACAAGGGTTGAAGCCGTTGTTCTTCTCCTTCACCCTCAACATCCATGAAGGTGGTGCTTTCTTCTCCTTCTCCGAGCTCATCAAACTTGTTCTCAGTTCAGAAGTACTAGCCTCCATCTTCTATTTTGATCAGATGCTTAGTGTGTGTGATCCTATGTACATGCATGTTATATATACAAAGAATCTATTACTAGTTCTACTAGGACTATGGATTGATGATTCATCTAATTTTATACAAACTCAAAGCTGAGTTTGTTTCTAATTTTAATTTTTGCAAAGTTTTAATTTGATTTAAGATGTGTTTGTGTTGATGGATGGAGAGTTACATCTAGGGATGATGATGTGTCTATCCAAAACCTTTTTATTTTTATTTTTCGTTTGTTTGGCTCCCTATCTTTGGATAAGGATGTGTCATCTAGAAATATTGGATGACAACATCCAGCAAAAATGATGGGATGTGACCATCCAATATTTCATCATCCAATATCTTTTAACTTCTTAGCCATTTTAAATCTTTTCATCCAACTCTTTCTCGTTTATAATCACCCCTTTCTTGTTTTAATAATTTAAATTCTATATTTTAAATTATTTTAAATTCTGTATTTTAATAATTGATTCTCTAGAGTCACCATTACTTTCAAACAATTCCACAGCTTAATCATTACAATCAAATTATTTAATTAAATATTATTATAATTAATAGATTAATGAAAATTAAAAAGTTTTTAATAAAATTATCAAATTGTCTTTATATCAAATTATTTAATTAATAATTTTTTCTACTTAAACAAATAAAATTTCAAATATCAATTTTTTTTCCTATTTACACAAATAAAATTTTAAATCATATTAATGAATAAGGGGTAATCACACCACTTACCATAGGGGTAATCATATCCTCATATCTAATAAAATTATTTTACAAACAATAAAAAAAGCGCACATTCACATCTATCTCTTTTTAAACAACCAAACATAAAAAATATATATTCAATTTCTTTTTTTTTTTTTCTCAATCCAACCAAACAAACGACGATAATTCCTCATTTTATATATACACATCCTTATATATGGATGAAGAGTTGCATATGGCCATACGCAACCTTAGTAGAAGAGGATGTGAGTTGTGTATATAGAGTAAAAATTATATAAATATTTTAATAAAACTGATTTTTTTAACTTTATAAATTATTTATTCAATTATTTTGTAAATTTTGAAATTATTATTATTATTATTATTTATAAATATGGAGAAATAAAAATTTAAATTTTAAAAAACTAATTAACTCTGCATAGCAAAACAAACACCAGAAACACATCCACTTCAGCACTTTCAAAGAATTAACCCTTCCCAAAACTTGTATTTCCTCAACCAAACACAACCTTAATTACCAATATATATATATATTCTCATGCACAGCAAGACTTACAAGCCAAGATGAGTTAAAACCTAACTGAAAGATTTATCATCATGTTTTCTTAGACGACACAACATGTAAGTACACCTTTCTACACATAACTCCAACAAAGAGCTTTTCCATTACTTCAACACAATCCCAATCAATCCATAGACGACCAACCTATATAAAATCACACACACACACGCACACTCGTGGCCACTTTGGTAGGGTGTAACTCGCCAACACTCAGAACGAGCTTCATGGATGCATCAATGACGTGCTAGCCATGCGAGATGTGCTGGTGTCTTGCTTTGGGTTTAAGCCGGAGGACGTCGAGCTCCTCACTGATGCGCCTAGGTCGCCTGTTTTGCCCACGGGGGAGAACATTCGGCGTGCGTTGGCGGGCATGGTGGCCAGCGCTGAGCCCGACGATGTGCTCTTCTTTCATTATAGTGGCCATGGCACTCTTATATCACCTGCTCGCCCGTTTCACCATGGATCTAAGCGTGATGAAGCTATTGTTCCTTGTGACTTCAATCTCATCATAGGTTTAGTTGCCCAACACTCACTCTTATATAACATGACTGGTCTAACTGTCGTTCAATAGAACTTTTCCTTCACTTTGTTATTCATATTATGATATGGATTCTCTGCTAATATTGTGATATAGAAGGTTTAGTTGCCCAACACTCACTCTTATATAACATGACTGGTCTAACTGTCGTTCAATAGAACTTTTCCTTCACTTTGTTATTCATATTATGATATGGATTCTCTGCTAATATTGTGATATATAATGATATTACAGGTATAGACTTCCGACAGTTTGTAGACCGATTGCCATCGGGAGTGAGCTTCACGATCATCTCTGACTCATGCCACAGCGGTGGCCTCATCGATAAAGAGAAGGAGCAGATAGGACCTTCAACGGTCACTGATTGCGCATCCCCTGCAGCACACTACAACCAAAAGCTCATTCCCTTGGACTCCTTGGTGCAGCACCTCTCCTCACTCTCCGGCATTGTTTCACCTCAGGTTGGTGATCACCTCTGGCACCTCTTCGGGACAGAGATGAGTCCCAGTTTGATGGGAAGACCTGCGAATCCATTGTTGAAGAAATCCGATGATAATGATGATGGAATATTACTTAGTGGATGCCAGATGAACGAGACATCTGCAGATATGAGCCCGGGGAATGAAACAGGGAAGGCATATGGAGCATTCAGTAACTCGATTCAAATGGCGTTGAGAGAGCATGATGGAGTGCTCAGCAACAGAGAGCTGGTGACTCAGGCGAGGCATTTGCTGCGAGAACAGGGATTTGCACAGCATCCATGTCTTTACCTCAGTGATGAGAACGCCGATGCACCTTTCCTGTGGCAGCCTGCACCTGTGAAGTTGAACTCCAGTCTCTGAGATGTATGTATTATTAATTTATCATGTCCTTGTTATTGCTGAAACAAATGTTGGCAATTCATTTGAATCAGAATAAAACTACAGCATTGTGTGTACATTCAAAGTGAAAACTGCAAGTGCAATGTTTATCAGTTCTATGTAATCAGAGAGATGAGAAGACTTATGTATAAATATAGGACTGAGATGAGCACAATAATTCCAAACTGGAATGAGTTATGGAAAGAGTAATTTAAAAATACTTGATTCTTATAAGAAATTAATCTACCTCATGGGGCTAACCATTTCTCCCTGTAACTGGAATTAGATCTTCCAAGTAAGCAAAGTGAAGGGATTTTCATGAAGTTCTACGGTGTTCAAATCTTCCTCGGTTGCTAATTGCGGTGAGATTTTTTGAAAACTCTCAGCAGCATCTTTCGGAGGCCCCTTTGCCACAGCTGCCTGTAATTCAACAAAGTTGATTCCAAGATCAAACCACAGTGAAAAACTCACGCAATGCTGTTAATGTGTGAAGTGGATCTTGTTCATGCAAAGAAAGAAAAGAGGAAAGAGATGTAATCAAAACAAGTTTGGACAAAATAAACTCACCCAACGCATTTCATCAAATTTGAAAAGCCAAAATCTCCATTCTGTTGATTTCACTCCATCAATATGGACTGATATGTTTGTCCAGTTATTATGATGAAATTCCAATCTGTGCAATCCATATCCCAGCCCGGCTCCTAAGGCTTTCACAAATGCTTCCTTCAGAGACCAGTATCTACAAAACAAGGCAAGGGAAGTTCCAGTGAACAGTACACAAGATTGCATCAATCTGTTTTAACTGTATTGTAAAGCATCTATAATTACTTGTGAGGAACTACGGTTGACTTCATTATTATCTTCAACAAGTACAAAAGGAGCATCAAATTGCAAATCAACCCGACATAAAGATGATCATGTATGATAAATAGCTTTCTTTCTTGCCAGTCATGTATATTCACAAAAACCAACTGTTAAATATTTATTCATCTACTAACCTTATTGAAAGAATCTCGAAACATTCTGCCAACTTCAAAGTCTACTTATGAGAACACACAAAATAACAAAAAACGATTATATATGTGCCTGTAATGCACAAGCCTGAACTATAATCATTATTCAAGCTTCAGAAAATAAGCTAGACAAAGGGACTCGGTGCTGATGCTGAATAAAAGAGTAGTCAATGTTGTTTGTCCAATAAGAAGTGATTACTTTGCCTTCTTGGCCCCAAAAACCATATTAAGTACTTATTTGGTAAAGGGTTTTTATGTTAGGAATTTCAATCAATAATCCAAGTTTCTGCAAAACATGATATTAAGAAAAACTGGTTTTATTTTAGACATTTTTGGTTTTTGGCTGATCTCTAGAATAGAAAGATGGACAAAAGTGGAGGGGTACATGATGACAACAAATTAGATTGTAAAAATAATAGGACTATTAACTTATGGCTAAGTGCTAACTTCTTGAATCAGCTATAATTGTACACCCTAAATTTGCGAAAAGAGAGGGAGAGAAACATAAAGCACTGAAATGTGGAGTAGCCAAAGGAAAAATGATGGTATTATACAAGGAAAGGAGTCTAGGAAACCAGGTGTCTGCAACATTGATTGAGCTGAACTAATGAGATGGTTGGTTAAGGACTTCACACTAGAAAAAGAATGAGGATACTTATATTAAATTGAGAATGAAATATAGCATGGTGTTTGCAATTCATGATAAATTATGTTTTTGAGATTTAACTGATCCATAGTTCTTCTATGACTGGTTTTGCATGACTTTTGAGTCTAACAGTAGAGAAAATTGGCATAGCTAAAATTTTTTTTTAATTTTTTTTAAAAAAGAACTAAACAATAAGTCCCCACGATGAATAATAAAATTGATGCTAGCGTGAATATATATACAAATGGGTATAAACACCTAATATAATGGATTGAGCCGATTAATAATTCCTCTATATTTTTGCTCAGTTGGCATAGATCTGAATGACAAGACCAGAAAAGGAAGAACTAAGGGAGAACTATTGTTTAGCTACTGCACTAGATGTGATTGTGCATGACAAAAAACCTACTAGAAGGATGTGTTCAATTTACAAGTGTGGTTTCATTGATGATGACAAGTTGCATTGAAGACAACAAAGCAGCTGCTTCGAATCTCTGCGTCTATAATTTCAGGAAAAGAGTAAATTAAGTTTAAAATACACTAAGATAATTATAACCATAAAACTTATTTGAAAATTAAACAGACAACAATAACAACTTATATTTAGGGTGAATAACATGAATTCTCCTTTTCTACTGATCCCTTGTAACTCAATAAAGTTCTTTACTATTCACCACTAAATTCCCTCTACTAAAAAGCCTGACGTTTCTAATTTTTTTCCCTATACTATTCACATATCCAGCTAAGTGTTTCTCATCTCTATTATACTTGTTGTATTGACATTTTCTTTGCTATAACCAATATCATAGATAATTTAACATAGAAGGTCTAATAAAGAATATACCGAAAGGGTTGAAGGAGGCAACAAATATCCAAATTGGAGCTTAATACACATAAGTAGTAAAATTGGTTTTATTTGTTATTAGTAAAAAAAAAAAGGCCAGCTTAATATATGCAGCCTTATCTTGTGTTTTTTGTAAGAGACTGTTTTCATGACTTGAACTTGTGACCTCCAAATATTAATAAAGAAAAACATATTTTCCATGTATTTATGCTATGCCATATATCGGAAAGAGAAATCCATATGTACAATAAGTTTTTAATAGTTAAAGCTTCACCAATAGCAAAGGCTTGGCATTTCATTAAGCTATCTTTTTTCGTCAAGTCAAAGATACACCAAAATATAAGTCTTTGCAACAACGGACTTAAACATATCTCTTTAAACAGAAGTCTTTGCAACAATGGACTTAAAGATATCTCTATAAAAAGAGCTACACAAGATAAACCTAGAGGCAAGTAATTGTCCCACAAAGGAAATCCAAATCTTGAAAAAAAAAAATGCTCAAAAGCAATCTGTGCATTTTATAACTTGATTCTACAACTATTTTTTTTTTTTTTAATTCAAAGCAAGAAAATAGAGCAAGTTCCAACATACCAAATATGGTTTCCCCTCAATTGTTCGATCAATGATAATCTTGTCAAAGTGGATTCCTAGAACTTCATTTACAAGCGAATATTGAAGTAACCGACTTATGAAAGCACGCTTTCTATCCTCAAACTTTATAAACCTAAGGATGTGCAAGTTCAAAGTAAGAAAATAGACCTAACGATTTGTAAGCACGAAATCTTAGCATAAAACCAATTATATAACTTGATTATTTGCCCCAACACAATGGGACACATGTTACTTGCTATCTATAAATTAACATAAACTGAATATACAAAGAACAATAATACCCTTTTTATTTTTTCTCTTACACAAAATCCCTTCAGGTTATTTACAACAAACCAATAGAAAGCCTTTCTTCGGCGAGTATTGATTCTAAACATGAAAAATTATCTGTTTCACACACAAGTAGAATACATGAAAATTAAGTGGGGCATCAGGCATACTTAATATGTAATATTAACCATTCTAAGCATCTAGAGTCCAGAGTTGCATATATGAACAAGGATACTCAAACCAAAAGATTGCACAAGGTATTGAATTAACCAGACAATCTAACTGAGCCCATCATTTTAATTGCTTCAAAAGATATTTTATTCATTTATATGATGTAGCTAAAAGTGTTTATGCACATAAAGAATTGCTAGTTCTATGATTCAAATTACTGTAATTCCATTAAAAAGGTTGTCATTATAAGTTAAGAGCTAAACCCAACAGAATTGAAAGAACTTGGCTAGAGTTGGCAAAGGATAAAAGTATTTAAAATATGTCAATCATCCTCACCTCAATCACCCAAACATTATAATTCATTGGATTAATTCTCTAAGTGAAACAGTAACACAATCCCTTTCATTTTTACCTCAACATGCAGGTGCTAAGCAACCAGATGAGATGACTGCACTAAAGTACTGAAATTACTAAGCCATATTATGTAAAAAAAACTGAAAATTTATCATCTTGAATTGAAATTTTTTAAGTATAATTCATACGTATTTGTTTATCACTCCATGTGCATTGAAAATGGCATAATAGCAAAGAATAGAGAAAAAACCTAAACCTTCAAAATTTTCAGAACAAAAGGAAACAAATCAACAGTCAGAGAAGAAGGAGAAGAAACACCAAAACCTGGAGATCGCCGAGTGCTCGTTCTGTGGAAGTAGAGAAACGAAGAACAAGAACTCATCCTTTGAAGGATTCCATTTCGAGATGTCTACCAGCCATCTCCGGACCTGATGATCCATCCCTTCTTAGTTCCCTGCCGGCCAGGAAACATAAATAAGAAAAAAAAAAAAAGAGCGGAACACGTTTGAGTTCGGTTAGCCGGGGAGTACCACAACAGCCCCAATCCCTAGGATCCTTTGGTAACGGGGAATTGGGGGCTAGGGCTTCGAATTGAGAAGTGAGAACTCTAAATTCTAAGAAGACCAATTCGAAGCTATGGAAAGGCGATTGGGGACAGGAGATGGATGGCCTTTGGGGCGGGACTGGAGGGAATCGCTAAGGAGAAGGTGGATGTGGTTGTGATTGGAGCTGGAGTGGTGGGGCTTGCTGTGGCGAGGGAGATGGTTCTCAAGGGGCGAGATGTTTTGGTTGTGGAATCAGCTTCCACGTTTGGGACTGGGACTAGTTCTCGAAACAGTGAGGTGATTCATGCGGGGATTTACTACCCTCCCAATTCACTCAAGGTATGAAAAGATTGGATTTTTTTTTCTTCTATTCTTATCGGAATGGAATTTCTTATTGCTGGACAATGTCCAATTGATTGTTCGATTGAAGTTTTTGCTAGGGATTTAGAGAATCAAATCATAGTTTGTTTTCATGGAGGCTTAGATTTATTATATGCAGTGATTGGCAGTAATTGCTTTATCGATTATTGAAGAGAATTTTCTTCTTTTTCTTGTAAAAAGAGTTTAAAGATTATATTATATTGCATTCTACCTCAGCAAGAATAAAATGGTGATCTGCAAAGGTTGAATCCTATTTGTACTATAGATAAATTTATATTTCTGACTTTGGCTGTGAGGGAGATTGTGAGGACAGATTATTTGTTCATGTATGACATAGTTCAGAAGATAAATAGAATGTTGTGTTTCAAAGTTGTATTTAAATAAGATATAGAGGAATTGGAAGAAGCGGAAAGAAAAGGGGATTCAATAGGTACTGGTATAAGATTACTTTTGCTTGGTTTCCATTCTTTCAATCGAAAAGCTTTGGATGGAGGAAAGGACTAGTGAATTTTATTTCAGTGTAGCCTGCATTATTTGGGTGTTGTTGATCCTTATGCACTCTAAAATTGTTTTCTGTAGGCAAGGTTTTGTGTAAAAGGGAGAGAATTACTTTACCAATACTGTGTTGATCAAGGAATTCCACATAAACAAATTGGTAAACTCATAGTTGCTACTAGGATTTTAGAAGTTCCAAAATTGAGTATTCTGCAAAGATGTGGGACTGATAATGGTGTCAAGGGACTGAGAATGATGTATGGATCTGAAGCTATGCAGATGGAACCTAAACTTCAGTGTGTCAAAGCCTTGTTATCCCCTTGTTCTGGGATAGTTGATTCTCACTCCTTCATGCTTTCCCTTGAGGTACCGCCTAATTCTGTTTAAATTCAAAGTTTCATTTTGCAATTTATAATCTTGGATATATCCATTTGAGTATATACTTCAATCTTAGTACCAGTTTTTGTGGATAACTTGTTGGTTTATAATTTTTGATATTTCGGCATTATTTTTTTTTATTCTTGCAATAACTTTTGCTGCAGATATATATGATGATATACTGTCCTTTTTTCTTTTTCTTTTTTTCTTTTTTTCTTTTTTAGGTTTTTAAGCATATTTTGTCATCTGGTTGCAAAAATGTTGATTTTTGTACCAAGACTTGCAGAGAAAAGCTGAATGATTTTTATAGATAAGTCTCATTCATCTCCAATCTTAACTTATATCCTAAGCATGATTTTAAACCTATGTTTCAATTTTGATTCTTACTCTAAGTGAAAAGCAGATATATCACCTGTTTCTCACTACATTGTTTTGACATCAGTAAGCAAAACATTTAAGAATATTTTAGATTTAGATATCATTGTAAAACATACTTCTTTTTTAAAGATTGATCCTTGTTTTAATCTTATTCATTATATAGGAGAACAGGTAACCCCTCGCCTCAGATGAGGAGTAGGGTTTCATCTAATTCAAAGGTTCCCCATCTAACAAAAATGGGGGACCTAAGCATGTTCCTTGTAACACCCTATTGCTTCTCCTTTCCCTCCACCACCCGCCCACAGTCCTGCCTTCTTCCCTGCAAGCACACTCACTATGTTTGGCTATAAAATCCATTCAATCAATCCCAACTTTGGCTGAACCTGAAATCTGACATTGATTTCAGTTTCACAAATTTTAAAATCTTCATCGAATAAGTGGGGCTGCCTTTCATAAAGGGGACTGTTGTTATTTTTTTGTTTGGTTTATTTAGTTAAATTAGTTATAAATTATTGAATCTATAAGCCAGACCCAATCATATTTCTATCAGAACAAATTGAGGCAGGTCAACTAGTCTCCAATGATTCTTCGTGGTTGCCATGATCTTCTGGACTCTGGAGCTTTCCCTCATATTGTGTATAACTATGTGTTGTTCACCCTTTAGTCTTTCATTTCAAACATTGTTTCATAGGAATGCTCTTTTGTTTGCTTCAATAATTCGTTAGTGCTCTGCCGACCTCTGATGAGCACTTCGATTTGGATACAGGGGGAAGCTGAGAATGCTAGAGCTACTTTTTCTTACAAAACTACTGTTTTAGGTGGTCATGTTGAAGATAATCATTTGCATCTCTTCATTTCGGAAAGTAAGGACCTTGAAAATCATGATGGTGCATCTCTTTTGTTGCCTCAGCTTGTTCTGATTCCCAAGCTTGCAATTAATTCGGCTGGTTTAAGTGCTTTTCCTCTTGCGAAATGATTTCATGGTCTTGATCATAGTGTTATTCCTGCTGCTTATCATGATCGTGGTTGCTACTTCACTCTATCTAAAACCAAAATTCCCCCTGTCAGTCATTTGATTTATCCAATCCCAGAGGATGGTGGTCTTGGTGTGCATGTTACCTTGGACTTGAATGGTCTGATCAAGTTTGGGCCAGATGTTGAATGGATTGATGGTGTAGCCTTGCTTTTTCTTGAATAGGTATATTAGCCTTGCTTTTTCTCCTTTGACAGTAGAAAGTAATTAAGAGATTAATAAAGTTGACATGATAGCTTCAATACGGAAGTGGATTGCAGCATATTGCTAAACAATGAGCTAAACAATAAACACTCGTTTGCACACAAAATAAATAAATATGGAAATAAAACTACAGGCATAACCTTTCAATAAGATGTGATTTCTGATTCTTATAGAGGAATATTCCTTGTAATTGATAATGCTTTCTAGTCTGCATAACAATAGTGCATTTCCTCTTCACTCTATTATTCTTACACTGAATCCTGCCTTTCCCTTGTATTCAGAAGTTTCCCTTGCTGCCAGTTACTTTTTATTGTAAGTCTTCACTAAATTTTGTGACTTTGCTGATTCAAGCATCATATTAGAAAACATTGAAGACTGACAGCAATTTGCATTGGTATGAACTGCAATGCTCTTGGCTGTCACCAATGTAGTTGCTTACTTAACTTGCCTTCAATGAGACTGTTAGTCTTCCATTAGTTTTGAGTACAAAGCAATTTTGATTAATTTGGAGTAGAAAGTAATTGCTCATTCCAGGGAAAAGTTTAATAGTTCTGCGCAATTGCTGCATCAAATGATTATTTATTGCTTTTACCTCTCTGCTCTAATTCCTCGATCTTATTCTCTTCTATTGGAACAATGTTTGAAGTTGCATGTGAAATCATACAACTGTTGTTCTTTGCCTATCTTGGAAGCTCTGAATATTTGTAGCCTATAAATGTCACAGTTTTGATAACTCTGTCAACCCTGATCGTGCAAAAAGGTTCTACCCAGAGATAAGAAAGTACTTCCCTGATCTGAAGGATGGATCTTTAGAGCCAGGATATTCAGGGATTCGACCAAAGCTTTCTGGTTCCAAACAGCCTCCTGCAGACTTTGTTATACAGGTGCCTTGTATACCATAAATCTTTTTAAATTTTAACACAGTTTTCAGGTTGCTGGATTTAGTTTGCTTCTGTTGTGCCATTTACTTGAGTGTCAACCATGATGAATCTCATGTTTAATATTCTTTCCTATTTAGAAACTCTTGACACAATCTGAATATTAGGCCTCACATAATTTCTTTGGATAATCTTTGTTGTTATTTTATTTTATTTTATTTTTTGAACTCTGATAAATCTTGCCTAATTTATTCAGTCAAATAGATCTATACTAACTAGAATGTTATCTAACCATGATAGGTACTTCAAAAGTCTGCCGTAATTCCATAGCCTTGTCTAGATTGTTACTTAGTGTTATGGCCTCGGGTGTAGATGCACATGTATCTAATTCGATAACCATATTATTTACTAAGGAGTGAGCATGACTTAAATGCATTATGTTTGGCCAGCTCAGAACATTCCGTAAATATAATAGCTTGATCCCTCGACAACATGAACTTGAACTTTCATCTTGAAATTTTCGACTCAGACTTGGGCTTTTGACCTTGTGTATTTTCTTAGAATCAGTTTTCACCCAGGCTTAACCTAAAAGTGAGAAAAATGGAACCTTCAAAAGTAATCTCATTTTTTACGAGGTTCATCTCCTAGATGGGTCAGTAGAAGTTGAGCACCTTCCCAATTTATTCTGCTTTACCCATAGCCAAGTTTTTAGTACTAAATTTAACTCCTTGGAAATGAAGTTAAAAGTTCCTTAATTTGACGACTAACTGAAATGGTTAACTTGTTTCCTTATTTGCAATACTGGGCTGAAATCATCAGTGATGTTGCTGTTGTGAATCATCTCACACTGTAAATTGTGAAAAGTTTCCAACAGCTAAACACTCATTCTCTCTTGGCCTCGCATCCATAAACACGATTAGATGGACGCATCCCCTTGCACCACATGGCTCAACAAAACTCTTAATACTGCCTCGCGATAGCAACTAACTTGATAGATTAAATCCCTGCCCGACACGTGGCTTATTGTGAGCCGTTATAATGCTTCGAGATCAAACACAATCTGAGATCTTCTAATCTCAGCCGTTCTCTTCAGAAATTATCCAAAGATCCCTATCTCTTTTTATATTACACTTTGGTCCAACACTGAGAAAGAAGATAATTTCACTTTTAGTCCCTGGTATTTCCCAAAATTACCAAAAGGTCCTCCGGACCCTCCATTAACCCTAGTTAGGGTTTTTGTCCTTAACTTTTCATTTTCTCCCATTATTTAATTCCTTAGAAAATTTTTTCTAATAATCCAATTTAAAAGGAATTTAAACACATATTTTATTTGCATAAAATCCTTGGATTTTACATGGACCTTAATCTTCATGAATGGGTCTTGGGATCGAACCTCTCCTCTTGCATGGTGTGGGCGTAATTATGTGAAACGGATTCCGCACCTAGCTACTCATCCTTGACTTTCTTGGGAGGCGCTTATCAGCTTTGTCAAAGAGAGAGAGAGAGAGAGAGAGAGAGAGAGAGAGAGAGAGAGAGAGAGTATCATTTGGATTTGTTGGTCTCTACAAAGTCTTCCTTTTCTAGTTGTGCCATGTATATATTAATTAATCCAATTTTATAAACTAAAATAACATCCTGAATTATTGGAATGATCACTTGTTAATTAGCATGGTGCTAGCACATATCTGGCACATAGGAAAAACCATTGATTAAGTGGGCTCACAGAGCTTCTACTTTGTACTAATTTATACTTGCTGGCTTTTGGAGTTATTTCTAATTGCCGTCTGCATCCCCTCAAATCCTGGAAGAAAATCAAATCGAACATTCTTCTTAGCATTGTGATTATGGTATAGGTAACTCGTAATTAAGCAGTAATACTGAAGTAATTAAACTCTAAAAAAAGGACTGAGAAAATCTCCTTAATTTATCCAATATTTAATTCCTGTGAATCATGGTCTCTTCTTTGTCCAACTGAGTCACCAATGAGATTATCAAGACTCCACTTAGTCCGCATCGTACTCCTTTGTTCTTTCTCTCTTAACTCCACACAACAACTCTTGCTGGTCATCATCCAATCTCCATGTAAACTTCTTTGCAGTAAAAAACGACAACATGCACGCATCATCAATTTTACAAGACTTTTTCATAGCCTCGACTTACAATATAAACAATAATGGTCTATGTTTTGATAGAAATCAAAGGAGTGTGTTGAGGTATGGCAAGCCACACTCCCACTCCAAAGACCCCAGTGATTACTCATGAACAGCATAATGGAGATCATGCAACTCAGCGAGCTCAATGGCTACGTGCTGCTATTCTGGGAGCCAATGATGGTTTACTCAGTACCACATCTCTAATGCTCGGTGTTAGCTCCGCTCAAGATGACAAATGGTCTATAATTCTCTCCGGCATCGCCGGAGCAATCGCAGGATCTTTCAGTATGGCCGTTGGTGAGTTTGTCTCAGTCTCCACCCAAAGAGATATTGAGAAGGCTGTTAAATGTGTTAAACCACCAGCAATATTGCTAAGTGATAATAGACTGCCATTGCCATCTCCGGGGAGGTCACCTGCGATAAGAGCTATGGCTACTGCTAGTGATGAAACAATGGGTACACTGCCAAGCCCAGTGAAGGCGGCGGTGGCGTCCGGGCTTGCTTTCATTGCCGGCTCTCTTGCGCCGCTAGTCACTGGCACACTTGTGAGTAGCCACTCGGCAAGAGTTTCGGCGCTCGTCATTGTGAGCTCCATCACTTTAGCTATGTTTGGAGGGCTGGGAGCTCATTTAGGGAAGTCTTCGGTGAGGGACTCAGCTGTCAGAGTGTTGGTTGGAGGATGGATAGCAATGGCAGTGACATATTGGTTGTTGAAGCCTCTTCATAAGAAAGATGGAGATGATTAATTAAGTGATCATGATCATATATAGTAGATATTAACTAATGCCAGTAATTTTTAAAGTTCGATTTGCGAAAATAAAATTCTGCTTCTCTAGAGTTATGACTTGATGCTATCTGGTGAAATTAACTTCTAGGTTAATTGGCAATGAGATCTCATTGAATTGTATAGTTGTTGCTAATGCATCCCTCTCAACTATCTAATCTATAGTTTAGGTTGCAAAGATTCTCAGCGAGAGCGAGCCCAAACAACAAACAGTGACATAAAGTCCCCTGTATAGTTTTTTTTTTTAAAAAAATAATTTTTTATAAAAGTGGATAAATATGATGAAATGATAGTATACATAGTACATATTATAAGAGTGAATACATAGTAGGCCAATTCCGAAACCTTGGGTGGATTGGTCCTCTCCACTAAAAAAAACAAACAAGCCTTTGTAGATGGAATTTTCTTTTCGGACAAACTCAAAATTATGTCACAAATAACTTCTTCCGATGTATTTCTCATGGAAAATTTTGTTGGACAATTTTTTACTGAAAGTGTTGTCGGAAATTCTCCATGTCCGACATCCGTACAAAATCCATCAGAAACTTTTCCGATGAAATTTTCCGTCAGCAAAAATATATACTTCCGTCGGGAAAAAAAAAGCTAGAAAGATAACCATCAATTCCGTTGGAAAAGATAAAAATATCTACATAAATAGAACTATTTGTAATGCACTTCCAACGAAAATCGGTTGGAAATTACCGATGGAATTGTCCATCGGTCATACATTTCCTATGAAATTTGTAGAAAATTTCCTACAGAATTTTCAGTTGGAAATGTATTACCAACGAAAAATTCTGTTGGAAATTTCCAACGAGATTTCCCGATGAAAATTATACTTCCAATAGAATTCCATTGGAAGTTTCCAACGGAATTTTCTGTTGGTAATGCATTTCCAACAGAGTTTTCTATTAGTAATGCGTTTCGAATTAAGTTTCCAACGAAATATCAATTACAAATTCCTAATATTCTTTTGGAAATGTTAAAATTCCTAATATGATACATATACCAAAATAAACATATCTCACAATTTACATACAAACTTCATAACCAAAATGACCATTAAAATCCACAATTCAAATCCAAATTTATATAATCATAAAATAATATGGAATACACAAAAGTAACACTCTGAAATAAACATAAGACTATATGTGCTAATGTATGTCATATTAGAAAAGTATCTAAGTCCAAATGTGAAAAAGAAACATCACATAACAAGATTCACTTTCTGAATCATCAGACTCTGAATTTGAGGAACTCACATGTCTTTTTTTCGAACGCTTCTTTAGCATCATTGCTTGCATACTTGCAATTAATTCCCTCATTACTTGGAGCATTTGTATCATGCCTTCTAATAGACTTTCCGCTTTTTCTGCCAATCCACTTGCAGGACTAGTAACAGTTGGGATGCTTGAACCAGTTGCTGACTCTGATGTTGTTTCCTTCTTATGTAGTGTTGTAGAAGACGCAGTAGAACCTGCCCATAAAAGTAGTGTGTGTAGCTGGAGTGCCTTCAATTACTTCAATTCAAGTATCCAATTCGAATTTTGGTTGTAATGTGAGTCTTCAACATACTTCTCCTATAATAAAGAAGAATAATTTTCCTACAACTAATAATAATAATAATAATAATAATAATAAAGATTAGTATATTCAATTATATTTTCATTTTTAAAGATAAATCAAGTTTTTACATATACTTACAATCGTAGAGTGATTATCAACAAAATCACCATGACCCCTTGACGTTTATGAGTGTGGTTGACACTTCAAAAAATGTAGGCATTCAATTCATCTCAATTGACTGCATTTATTCACATATCATGTACAATACTACATAACATGTACAGCTTATGATACATATAATTTGTACTTGAATGATTACTACTTAACTTTTATCAAAATTAATGCTTCATTGAAAAAACATCATCAAATCATTAAACTTGAAAGCTCCAAATCGACATTTCGAACCATACATATAAATGACAAATAAGATTACTCCATACCATTATTTTTGCATGAACAACGAATGGAACAAAACCACCGGTGTGCTTTGTAATGGTTCCTTTTGTTTTGTGTCAAATGATTTGCCCCTACTTTTTCTAATTTCTTTTGCCATCCTTTTGTACCCCATACATTATCAATAAGGTCATCCCAAATTTCATTCATTATCGATTGTCTTGTCATTCCTTTGCAGTCCAAAATATTTTTGGTGTTCATATCATCCATTGCAATATTTTTCCTTTCCTCTGAGAGCATGTCTCTCAATCATGAGGTACAAGTTTAATTTCGTATATGTCAAACCAAATGATCTTGATCAGGAGACCACACAAATTCTTCCTATAATAAAAAATAAATAAAAATAATTAAAAAAATTAGTATATAATGAATACAAAAAAGTTACAAATAATAAACAAACTACCTCAAATTTCTTAAACATTAACTCCTTAACGTCATTAGGGACATTCTTCCATGTCGGCCATGGACCATGGAAGTGATTTTTTATAATTCTTGTTCTTGTTGTCATGACCCCTTTCTCGAAAAAAGAACTAGCACATGATAAAAGAAAATTAATACATGCTAAAATAAATTATGGCAGGATAACTATTGCATTATAATAGAAGCTAACACACCTGCATTAAAGAGGATTTATATGTAATCTTTGTGTTGGATCTGTAGGAGTATGTAATTCTACACTAGGCCCTCTACCCATTGACCTTGAGGATGGACCATCTCCATCATTATATGTTACTCCATGAGAATCATGGGCAGGTGCGACATTGACTAATAGCTCTGTAGATGGATCCATCGGAGTTCCTAAGGCAAATCATTGGCTTGCAACATCCGTGGTTGAGTGGGTAGATCAGCAGATACATGAGGGTTAGCAGAAGGCAACATAGATCCAAATGCATTTGCTTTAGCTCTTGGTTTCGAATGCTTCTCTTTAACCATTGTTCTAACAATATAAAAAATATGAAACAATGTTAAAAATACATGGCATTGTAAAGTATTCATATCAACACTTAAAAATATAAAATATAATAATATCATAAGAAGTTAAGATTTTTCAATAACAATAATTTAGTCATACAAATATGCAACAAAAGGTATAAATCCAATTACATATATGTCTAACATCATCAATCTTCTTCAAAATAAACACTCATTTTCTTCATGGACTTCATTATCATCGCTAACACAAGTGTTTTCATCTTGGTCCGCAACTTCTTCTTCATTAGCTCCCTCTTCGTCGTCATAATCTTGTATGTCATCTTCTTCATCCTCGGTCAAGAGGTTAACTGCTTTACAATCACCAGTTGTTCATGATATAGTGATATTGAATTCCTTTGATGAATTCCTCAGATGAATTGGAATACACACACCATCTTCTTGGTATACTCCTTCATTCAAATCAATTTCATCATCTCTATTTGCATTAGCAGGAAGATGAAATCTACCTTTTGTTTTAAATACTTCCAACCAATGACGTCTATCTCTTTTGGTTGACTAATATGAACTATAGTCAACTTGATGGGTTTGCTCTACTAGATCAAATGGTTCATTAGTTGCAAGCATTGAGTTTTGTTTAATTTCTGTAAGACCATGAAAAGGGTGGACCCTAACACTTTCTTCAGTGTCAAACCAATGACACTTAAATATATAGCACAATCCTGTTTCCAACACCAAAACACTCCAACTCAACTACATCCACCAACATACCATAAAAGTTATGATCATAATCGTTGTAAAGCTTCCTTTGATGCATAGTCTACTATTCATTGTCTAATGATTTTGCCCATAGTCTAAAGTGTGGAATTTGAAACTATTTACAAAGTATCCTTTGTAACACCTTACCATACGTGATGGACCATAAGAGATTTCTAGGATACGCGAGTCGGTTTCATCCTTATGTACTGCAACCTACAAAAAAATAACACAACACCTTGAAGAGTTAATTCACATTAGTGATGCATATTCGTTATTAAAAGTTCACTATAAGCTAACAAATATACTTACATATTTCTTAAATCATTTTACAAATCTTTCATCACGTACTTTCTCCAATTCATCTTCTAATATATGCATACCATCTCTTCTCACCATGTCATCAAATATCTTATCATTAGAACCACAGTTTAGAAATCAAGTTTTTTCTTGGAGCATCTCATTGCAATATATTAAAGCATATAGCTCGGCCGCATAAAACTCATCTTTATCTAAAAGGTGAGATTTATCTAATGGACCAAAAGCTTGCCTAGGATGAGTGAAAATTGAAAGACGATCAATGAGCAAAACGAGGAGATTTCCTCGATAATATATGCCCCACATATAGATCCTTCAACAAGGGCTCGATTTTTTTTACTTTCTTAAACATAATAAATGTCATAAAACTCAATAAGTATCTTAAACTATTTCAATAAAAATATGTGAAAACAAATAACAAATATAGTACCTCTCAAGTGAATCGGCAAATGTTCCATAGAATCAAAGAAAGCTGGAGGAAAGATCTTTTCCTATTACAGAAGTGACATGTACCACATGATTTTCAATGGCCTCTTGTTCGATTTCTAGTACCTCAAGAGCCCATCCCCTCTCATTAGTTGATATGTTATCAAGTAGAGCGAAGGCTTCTTCTATCGATCTTTCCATCAAAGCACCCTTAGTTGTCATGTCTATAAACTCTCGAGCTTCTTTCTGTAACCCATGATAGAAAGTCTAAAGCTAAACCCATCTAGCAATCCCATGACCAGGGCACGCCCTCAACATTAACTTGAAGCTTTCCCATGCTTCATGTATTGATTCGTTTTCTAACTATGTGAATGAAATTATGTCAGTTCTCATTTTTGCAATTCTTCCTAGGGGGAAGAATCGCCAAAAAAGTCTCTTTTCCAAAAGCTCCCATGTAGCTCGTACAGTCGATGCAGAAGCTTGATACCAACTTTTTGCTATCCCCCTCAGTGAGAAAGGAAACAATCTTGCTCGTATCATACTTGTTGTTTCCTCCACCTGAGTGACTGCATTGCTTCCAAGAATGTGTTAACATGCAAGTAGGGATCTTCATTCGGATTTCCCTAAAAATGCACTATTCCCCAAATGTAATTTATAATGTCTAGGTCAATCTCCCAAAAATCTAGTTATCCTTCATTTAATTCATCTTCAATATTTACTTCGTCACAATCTTCCGTGTTCTCAGTTGTACTCATCCTTGAACCTGCCCAAAATGGAGCTTGAGTTAAAAAGAGTACGAAGATCAAGTGCACAATAATGAAAAAGGGATAATGCCATTGTTAGCTATGAACAGTAGATACTATCAAAATCTGCAAGTAAAGGTTATAAACACAAAACTTATTTGCAAAAGAGCACGAAAAAGACTAAGCTATTCTCTCTCCTATTCCTTTATTGTAAGAAAAGACTCCGGCTCGATCCCCGACAAAGGCGCCAAAAACTTGTTGACCACCGACTATGACTACAAGCACTCAGACCGTTGCACGTAAGCATACATGGTCATAAGTAATACAATAACCGCTGAGTACCGGGTCAATTCCATAGGGAATGGTGTAATTGGGTCTAATTAAGCACTAGTAGACTAAGTTGCAAGAGGATGTCAAATGGGTTCGAGAAATGAAGATTGCCTAAAGAGAATTGCGAAGATTGCCGGGTTGTCTTTCAATACTATGGAACCTAGGGTTGTATGCCTCTAATGGATTATGAAGATTTTCTGCTATGTTGTGTACTGAATTGATTACTATGGGTAGGGACTTGGTTGACAATAAACCCAGATACTTATGTGCACTCTAGGTGCAACTTACTGGTTCCCTATCTCTAAGGAACACGCCTCACTCCCTCTCCTCCAAATACCTAGGTGAATAGGGCGATACGTTATGGGAACTAGCCAACTAGGATTTATCCTCACCGAGGGAGACCTTCACACATTTCTAGGTTATTGGGGTCACCTCCTCCCTATGAAACTAATGCAACGCTCCCATATATATTTCTATGCATAGATGGTGATTAGATGTGTCGTCGCCTATCGCCACACGATTAAGCACTATTAGTTCATAGGCATTCCCATAACAATGCAATCATTACAAACATAGGATAATTGAAATATCAATCGATCAGGTTCATACAAACCTAGAATGGAAGTTTATGCTACCATTACAAACATTGAGTCCATAATGACAAGATTAAACAAGTAAACATCCATGTCCAATACAAGAAAAGGATTCAAAACGTCAAAGCTAATAAAGATAGGATTTCCCCTCTATTGTAGAGCTAAAACACAGCCTCACCACCAAGTGCAGTAGCTCACCTCCAAGGTAAAGATACCTAAACCCTAACCTCCAGCCTCCTTTTATACCAAGTAAAAATTGTCGTGATGTCATTACAGATGCCGCAACATTCGTAGCAATCAGGGTTGGTCCAAAAACTCCTCTGGAAACTGACGTCGCGACACCCTTAGGGAAGGTCGCGACATTCTGAAACTGTTGAGAAATCTGGGGGTTACCTTATTCAGTAATCATCGTGATACTATTCCTCTGTGTCGCGACGTCCAAATCTCTTGAGAATTTCGGCACCATTTATCAATAAACGTCGCGACATCACTATAACACATCACGACGTTAGCTCCTTTGGTAGCTTTTCAAGTTATCTGCTGCTCCTTTATGCCCTACAACACTGTTCTTCCATGAGAATCACCTGATATATGAGAATTTCTCCTAATTTAGTCTCTAAAGATACAAAACAGATGTAAAATGTAGCTAAACCAAGTTTAGCCACCCAGAGACAAAAAGGATATTTTTGAAGAAAACACAAGAAGTTCTTAATTTAATCAAAACATTCTAGTCTAAAAAGAAAAATAAAATCCTACTAATTTAGCTCTCCTTTGAGAGCTAACACAATACGCGGATGACCTTCTTGTCCTTTGCTCGGGTGACATATGTCACCTTAGAACCCTGAAGCTCATTTTCTTCCTATATAAAGGACTATCGAGACTCCACATAAATTACTGATGCGATACAACCGCAAGTGTATGGGTCGTAACAAGTAATAGAGTGGATATGAAAGTCAGGTTATCGATCCTCAGGGAGATGGAAGTACTAGTACCCACTATTCGTCTACTATCCAGTCTATCCAAAGATGGTTGATTATACTAATTCTAAACTAATCAATTGAAAACACAAACAAGGGAATCGAATTGCTCTTAAAGTTAAACACTCATAAAAGGGGGATGCTCGGACAATTGAATCCCCCTTGGACTTCTAAGAGATGAATGCTACTTTCTATCTCGACATTTGGTTGACCCTTGGCCAAGGGTTCCTATGGTGCTTTCACTCCCTTTCTCGAGGCGAGTTACTAATCCTAGTGCCCTTACCGATGATGTCGTAGGGAACCTAATTTTTGGAGGGATTATGAGAATAATACATCTAAAGGACTCGCTCTTCTTAGTACCCGGGTTCCCGGTATACTCACAATCTCCTCTATTGGAGATGGTCTACACACGGGGAGGCATTCGTTTCTTCCCCCATATGGACTACGAAAATCCCTCCTAGCTCTCGCAACGTAGAGGGATTAACTTACATAAAAAACATCCAATAGACTCAATAAGATTCAACCAAACAATCAAAGATAGAGAGATAACATTAATTAAAACATGTCCACGAGTTCATCAATCATCCAAGCATCTACAAGATTAACCCTCCATGAAAGGGGGGCAACAATACAAAACAAAGATGAAAGCAAACAAGGAAATCATAATGAATGACACTAATGAATGCACCGTTGATGGCTTCCTTAATCCTCTTCCAATGATTCCCCTTCTTCTTGCTCTAATAGCTTCAAGATGACAATCTCCAAGCTTTCCCCCAAGATTAGACTCTTCCCCAAGCTGTTTCCTCCCCTCCTAAACCCTCATTAGTCGGCTTTTATACCTCTAGGGTTTTAAAGGTAAGATTTACCAATTTGCCCCCCTCCTAGGTCTACAGATTCGCTAAAATTTATATACGGGTCCGTATACAGGCGTATATCAGCCCATATACGGGCCAGCCACCTTCATACGGTATATCATACGGGCCGTATATCAGCCCATATACGTGTCAGCCACATCCATATGGTTTATCATACGGGTCATATACTGGCCCGTATTTCCTTCAGGTGCCAGTATACGGCCGTATGTCAGCTCGTATAAATGCCCGTATGGGCCTTTCTGGGTGCTCTAAGGTCCCGGTTTCTCTCGAAATGCTTTCTTTCCTCCGAGGTCCTGGTATTCTGCCCTATTGATTAGAATGAATACATTTTAAGTATCGGTGGGCAAAAAGTCTTCAAAATTGCATGGCAAGCATATAAGAATATGATATAAGAAGATATAAGTGTTCATCCTCTTGGCCATGAAATATATGGCTCGACTCTTTTCAAGTTCACCACCCATGTGCTTTGTTCTCCCATGTCCACCCCAAGGCCTAAATAGATCCCATGCAAGATATCATTATAGTTCTAGACAAAGCTTATTCACTCCACATGCCATGTTCTAAAAAAAACTTTGCAAGACAAATACATCCTTAATGGACTCTAGAGGGTTCTTTAGGCCCTATGATCAGTGAGATCCCCTTAGATTAGATAAGTGGGGGACAAATAGGAAGACACAAACTTTTTTTATTATTATTATTATTTGGTAGGGCATCCCTAATGGATCCGACTTTCCTGTATTAAAGACCAATGTAGAGTATAGTTCCTCCTCTTCGTAGATTGCTCATGCTGATTAGGCACCGGGGCACTTAGCTACCAAGATGGTTCTGCATGGTTGTGTTCATGCTAAGTAATGATTTTTCGAATTGAGGGACACTCTTATAGGGAGCCGGAACCCCAACTACTTCATCAAAATAAGCAGCCGAACCCTGTCTTTATTTCTTTGCGACTATTATGTACAACTATTTTATTCTCTTCCTATTTGTCCACTAGGTCATATTATGAGGGGTTAATGAATTGAATTAGTACCACGAGATCTCTCGGAGCCATTGAAAAATGTGTTTAGCTATTAAAGTAAAAGGAATATGGCAATGGGTTATCTATTGTCTCTAAAGATCATGAGTGTCACAGAGATGTTCTTTAAATGCCCATGGCGTTTCATAGGAGAGTTTAACAAAATTATGTGCCAAGATGGTACCCTAGAAATAGAGTGTGCCAACATATTTCCTTGAGGCCTTTGTCGAGGCATGCTATTCATGAAAAATTTAAAAATTTGCAATGAATTTCACTAATAGCTACCTATCTCCACACTTAAAGTTTTGCTATGAATGTACAAAGATAAAGGATAGGTAGCTACCCATCTCCACTCTTAAAATTGTACATTGTCCTCAATGCACGCAAAAATTCCAAAATTAAATATGCATGGAGAAAGGTGAACTAAAACTTTCCCGGTTAATTTGGTGTGCCAATCGGTTTCCATAAAGTTGGTGCTTGGTGACTATCGAGAAATGTTGATACAAGTTCCGCCTCTACAAATCAAGGGAAAGATCATCATAACTCCATGGAAAATAATGGAAAAACAACAGAGTCCATAGAAAATAAACAAAAGTATAAGTGTAGTAGAGCGATGCCCTTGCTAGCCATGCACGGTGCAAGAAAATAAGATCATAAGTCTAACAAACACGAAATATAAAAAGTCACTATAAAAGTGAAGACATATAGTGACGATTTTTTTGTGGCCGCTAATCATTTCGTCACAAATATAAAGTTTATTGTGACAAAATAATTATGTGGCACAATTGTTTGATTTAATTGTGATGACTTGTTTGTATGTCACTAATATATTCGTAATTGTGACGGTTTAAGGCCTTTCACAAATGAGTTGTCACAGTTAATACATTAATAGTGTTGAAAACTGTTTTATCACAATAAAATTGTCACTAATAATGTAGATACTTTTGTGATTTAGAATTTTTGTATGAATGAAGTATATTTGTGACGAAATGTATTTGTAACACTATTATTTTTATTTGTTGTGATGAAAAAGTTGTTTGTCACCCAATTTAATAATCTTTTGTGACGAATAGTTCCGTTATAAAATGTAATTGTGACAAATCATATTTTAGTCACTATTATTTTCAATTCTTGTGCCGGAAAAGTTGTTTGTCACATAATCAATTACTTTTTGTGATTAATATTTTCGTCAATAAAAATCCCACTACCTAATAAGGTTGTGCATGGTTCGATCCGATCCCAAACCTGTCTTGGAACCAGACCAAGCCGGTTTAACCAGTTTGAAAAAATTTGGATCGGACCGGACCAAATAAGAGGAAAACCCGGACTGGTCCAAGCCATTTTGGACTAGTACGGTCCATTCCGGTCCCGGTTATTTAAGTAAAATATTTATTCCTAGTGTACAAGCAATTGGTTTGCTTAAGTGGTTAAGGGGAAGACTAAAGATATTCTGAACTGAAGTGCGCATTGGTTCGAACCCCTTAACTAGTTAGATTTTTGCCCATCAAATTAAAAAATTTATTCAAACTTTATCTTTTATTTGAATATATTACTAAAATTATAAATTTATTAGGTATATAAAAAGACAACCGTAAATAATTTTATATTTTAAAAAAATAAAATAAATAGATTTAATTTCACAACTTACATCATCAAATTAAAAAAATAATAATTGAATAGAAAAACCAAAAATTGAAATCATAAAAAGATTTTTAGAGAACTTAGAAACTTAAGAAAACCATCACAAGTGAAAAAAAAACAATGGAGATATGAAATAATCAATATCTATATCTACCAATTATATTTTATAAATATAGTTATAAATTAAATACTAATAGACATATTGTTTTGTTCAAGAATCTCATAATATACTAATAAATATATTTTTATAAAAACCCTCTCTTTCTCCTTCTTTTACAGCGCTTCTCTAAGAACTCCGATCCCCACACTCCAATCGGCGTTGATCGAGACCCCATGGCAGTGATTTTCCGTGGGCCATCTGATGCCTCTCCTAGATCTTAGATCTGGAGGACTTCGCCGGCGTTGATTGGATCAAAGGTTGTCCAGGAGCGAGATCTCGCGATCGTCATTGGGTTTCGACTCCGCCTCTCGCCCTCCTTTCTCGACCTCAGGATCACTTTTAAATCTTTTGAGGGAGCAAGCAGCGAAGCATCTATTGTCACGCCCCGACCCGAATTTCGGGACCTCGAGCACGTCAACAGACCGGCCGTATTCAAGCAGAGACAAACTCAACTCAAATACAAGGCCTAATAAGGTGATAAGCAGATAACAATCCATAACATAAAATAAACTTGTGTTCAAAAGAACATAGAGTCATCAGGGTCCATAGGCCCTATAATAGTCTGGTCCCTATACGGGTCCTACAACAGTAATGCTCACAGAATAAAAGTAAAGATAAAGGAGTCTCCTAAACCTCTGATCTCCCTGTGTTCTTTCCTCAGGCTCCACCCCCTCCTAAACCTCGGAATCTGTAAAAGAGGAAAAGTGAAACACATGAGCTTTTGAATGGAAAGCACAGTAAGTACCCCTGCGGGTCACAATGACATAAATAGGAAATATGTCAATCAATGAGATACCAACAATATAATCATAGGAGTCTACTAGAAACAAATCAAAGGAACGACCCCTGATACAGAAGCCCTTGGGCTCTATAATGAGTTTCAAGAGAACTCAAGGTTTACTCCCGGCTAGTATGTCCAGCTATTTGCTGTAAGAACGACTTTTTTTTTGGTCATTCGACCCTCCGGTCATAGGCGGTAGAACTACCTCTCCTACGTGTTAACACGGTCAGTGTACCACGCCCACTGACAGGTAAGACCTCCAGAGATTTGCCTCTCTGGCAAGGCAGACAGAAACGCCAGGGGGTCCTGTCCCTGAACATTCCTCTATCGGAGCTTCCCTAGCTCCACTGAGTCCGGGCAGTAGAACATAGCAAACAGGGACACCAACGTCCCGAAAACAAACATACATGCTCAACAGGAATCTAAAACAGATACAAATGGCATGTATGATATCAGCAAGGCATGTAATAAGAATACATAGCAAGTCCAAGAAAAACCCGAAACTGGGTGGGAACTAGGCAAGTGTACTTACCTCCTGGTGAGACTAAATGTCTTCCTAGAATCCCTTGGAATGCCTTACGTCTCCCTGAGAGTATCTGGCATACATAGACCCTTATTAGAGTCAAGTTTTCAACAAGTTTCTAGTTTCACATGCATGTCCAACGTTCTTGTTGGGCTTAGGCCCACTAACGGATCCTAAGGATTATCTCTCGGGTTACTGCCCCTTTTTTCCCTGTTTCCATGTCCTTTGGTTGACCTTGGACCTAACTGGGTCAAATCTAGTCAACTTTAGCCTATTTGACAAGTCCAGCTCTTATTTAGTCATTTCAGTTGAGTTGGGCTAGTTTCAAGCCCATTACAAAGTTTAACTTGGTCTTAGTCCCTTGAAGGGCATTTTGGTCATTTGGTAGTTTATGACCTTAAGGTCTATCTCGTTTAGCTTATGTTTGATAGGGGGCTATCACCAAGTGGGATATCCCCAACACATTCTCCATTGAAAATTTTTCCCGCCAAAAACTTTAATTTAAGTTTAAGAATATAATAATAACCCACCCACCAATGCATGGAAGCCACGTAGCTATCTTATTATTAATAACTTTACTTTAAAATTTCCCTCCTAAAAAATTCAAAACTTTTCAAAAGTTATTCCTAATCCCCTTTATCAAACACAAACTTAGGGTTTATCTAGTCCCTTTGAACTTATTTAGCCACCTTGCTAAATAATTTTCCATAATTTCATTCGAATTACTTTGATTCAATTATTCAAAAGATTATACCATTCCACATAGGATAGTTAGACCTTTTATGTCACAATATCTTAGTTTCATATAGTTATTCTAGCTATACAAATTATTAACCAAATAATTATCACAACTATATGATTTCATGAGACTATTAATCATCCATTAAATTGTTCTATAAAACAATTTTTGTTTTGTCACACGAACATGGTTAGCGACAAACCATTCAAATCAATTAATTTGATTTTGTTTGTCACATTTTCTAAGTTTCCAAGGAATTATTAATCATTCCTGATTTATTCAACTTGATTTTGTCACATATAGTTAGTGTAACTATATAAATCAATTAATTTTATCTATTGTCACAGTACTATGTCCCTTATAGTTATTTCAACCATACAATACTATTTATCAATTGTATGTCACACTAATAAAATTCCATATAGCTGTTCTAGCTATACCAAACAATTAATCGATTATTTGTCACACACATCTAAAGTCTCTTAGGGTTATTCAACAATTATCGGATTAATTGTCACACTCCCTAAGTTCCACTAAAACATTTGTGACATATCAATAGTTTTTAAATAAACTGTCTCAACTAACTAATTATTGTTTGTCACAATAATTAACTAATTTTCTAGCTCATGAAGAAAATATAAGCTAACTAAGTCCATTAGTTTTAATTTTCTCTATTAATATGTCACACTAAGTTAATAAATCATTAACTTTTTATCCTTTAACGAAATATATATATATATATATATATATATATATATATATATATATATATATATATATATATATATATATTTGTTATATTATTTTTTTTATTAACTGTCACACAGCTAAGTTCTGATTTAATTAAAATCATTACATATTAATTTTATTATTATTATTGTTTTTTTTTAAACCTTCTTCTTCTTCAACCTCTCTCCTCTCTCTCTATCGCGACCGAGAGCTCACCGGAGTACGCCAACACCTGCAACCACAGGGAGCTTCATCTACACCGGAATCCTCATCGCTGGGAAGTTCTGCACGTGCCCTTCAGCTCCGGAACGGCTACAGCTCTTTCTCTCCTCTCACTGGAGCTCGTAGGCTCACGACGGAGCGCTGCACCACCGACGAACCCCTCCCGACGCTCACGTATGCAATTTAGTGCATGCAAACACTCCTAAACCTTCTACAGGGTTTTTAATACACTTACAGGGGGTTTGTTGACGACGATTGGTGCTTAGGAGACCGGGGAAAGCCTCTGTCTTTTCTCCGGCGAGCTCGGTCGCGACTACGGGGAGCTACACGTCTTCCACTACTATCTCTGCCCTCTCCTTCTCCTGGAAATGGTCGCAACAAACCCGCGCTTAACCGCGAACTCAAACTCGGCTTCCGTTGGCAAACTCCTCTCTCTTCTTCGACTGTCACCTCGCCGGAGAGAAAAATCTCGATGTATAGGGTGCTGAAACAGAGAGCTCGTGGTCCCTTTTTATAGCCCTAGGAAGCCAGACGAACCGACAGCTCGTGGGGAAAACGCTCCGCCGGCGAAGGCTGGGTTCCTCTCGTGAAACCGCCGGGACAGCCGGTGAGCCTTGCGCGAGTGCGTTGCAGGCGGTGAGGGTGCCTCGGGATTGGTACCCCGTGGTGAACGGTGAGGATCGCTCGGATGTCTCGGATCCGGGTTTCACCTGATGGTCGATCCATATTTAATCTGGGTAAAATGATCCGAGCCGTTCTTTTTCCCCGTAAACCGTATTCGTTAAACAAAGGGTTGAGATTTAATCCTTTACCAACGGCTGGATCTTCTCCATTTTCCTCGCATCCATCACCCCATTAGATTGACGGTCCTTGGAGAACCACGTGGCTCCGCGATCCTCTCTATAAAGCCTCACGATCGAAAACACGATCAGATAGACTAATCTCACGCTCGCCACGTGTTTCTGCAGAAGCCGTTATAATGCCTCCAGATCTACAACGATTTGAGATAATCAAATCTTCGTTCGTTCATATATTATGAGAGTTTTCTCTCAGAAAATTTTCCGGAGGTCCCTGACACTTTTAAAATTACACACAAGTCCAAGACTGTGAGAGGGAACAATTTTCTTTTAGTCCACCAAACTTTTCAAAACTATCAGAAAGTCCTTCTGGTCACCATAAACCCTAACTAGGGTTTTAAATCCTTTTTTAATTTATTTTCCCGCTCTATTCTTTTCCTTTAAACTCTAGGGAGATTATTTAACTTGATAAATAATTTTAAGAAATTTTTTTAACACCTTTATTTCTTAAAATTTCTTGGATTTTACATCTATTCTCTGGAGTGACGATGTGGGAGTCGGGAGGAAGCCGACCTTCAATTAAAACCTTAAAGGTAATGGGAGGTAAGGTTATGTGTTAATATTACCAAAATACCCTTTGAATAAATAACTTAATATTTATAGGAGTTTGAATTTATTGTATGTTATATATTAATATTTAATTAATATTTAATGTTATATTCAATTAAATGCCCAAGTAAAATCTAATACATGGATTAATTAATTAATTCATTTATTATTATAGGAAAATATCTTTTACTTTCATTCAAAGTTTTATTAATTATTTTATTTGTTTAAACATTTTCCGATTTTCAGGTTCAAGTTCAGTCATCTCAAAATCTTAAAAAGCTTGTTCCTACTCTTCATTTCATCACACTGTCAAAGAAAAACACTTTAAAAAAAAACTTTTAAAAAAAATCTCCAGTCTCATCTAGCAACAACCTTCAAATGGAGAAGAGAACCTGTTTAATTTTGCATATATACACAATCTGATTTATATATAAATAAAAAGCAAAACAAATGAAGATTTATATACCAATAAGCTGGACTCTATCTATATTCAACACAGGCAAACCTTTCATAGTTGACAATGACAGTACATAGCCCACAAAATTTCAATATAAGAAAAGCAGTAGTGTTTGTTACATTTATCAAACACTTCACAGAAATCATCAAACACCAAGGGCGAAACAAGTGTTCAAAGAGACCATCTCTATCTAGCAAAACTCTAGATGCTGGCAAGACTTGACATGGAACTACCCTTTCATTTGCCTTTGTGCTCTATAATCTCTTTGGCAATGCCTTCGGCTAGAGCATCTGCATCATAATTCTTGCCAAAAAAATTCACAAATTCCATGTTTGGGGTCATCAAGTACCTGAAAATGGATCAGCTTATATCAACAAAGGTGAACACCACAAAAAACTCCCCTTAAATAACACTCATGCAGAATGCCCACTCAAATCAGTTTTAACCAAATTCACGACACAAACTCCAAAAAAAGAAAGTAAAAAAGGAATTTTGGCATAAATTCCCTTGAGCAACAAAACACAGGAAACCAAATCACTAATTCATCTTTTCAGAAGGAACCAATGCTCTTGATAGAAATCAAACTTGAATACATAGAGCAAAGGAAAATCATAATCAACCAAATCTAATCCTCAGAAGGAATTTGGGGTGTGTTTGGATTAGATAAAATACAAAAAACATGAACAAAAAACAGAATGGTTAATGTTCAAAGGAGAAAGTAAAGAAAGAAAATTCTATTTAAACATTTTTCATTCCACCAAACACACAAAAAAAAAAAAATATATTTTCTTCCCATTTTCTTTTCCTCTCATTTGTCACAATCCACAGACAGCTTTAAAATAAATATTATACTACTCCACTTGAAAAGACTTCGAATAAGGCAAACTTTCAAAAATATATAGATAATTTCCACAATAAGATATACACCAAGCAAAATCAAAAAGTAAAACTATCAATTCCTTAACAATACTAAGAAGAACTCCTAATACTACTAAGCAAAAAGAAGTAAAATATGAACCTTGAGGTTGTGGAGGCCATGTCCAGTACGTATGCCAAGATGAAAGAAAAATTCAGAAAGTGAATTTTTTATTGCTTGCTGTAATCAACCACAACAGGCCTTTAAATAGAGTTTACAATCAAGAGGAAACAAACTAGGAATAGGAAACCTAATTAAACTAGGAACATGAAACAAAAACAAACTAGGACTAGAAAACCTAATTAAACTGGGACTAGGAAACCTAATTAAACTAGGAATAGGAAAAAAAGACAAATTAGAACTAGAAGACATAATAAAGAATTATTGTAATAGTTTCATCAATTAATCAACTCATTACTATAATAATTTTCCCCAAATTAGCACTCTTTGACTAAACCACTTTCACAAGATGTTCAACTATCAAAGTAATATATGGTTTATATGAATTGGTGCTCTTCATGAATGGCCCATTTTGTGCAGTGTTTCATGGTTCTTCCACTACACTATTTTATTTTTGCTTTGCATCTAAGCAATCAAGGATCTAAGATTAAGTTTTTAAGAGCTCTTTGTAGAAAATTATGAATACTTTTGTCATATTATATACAACCATAAAGGTTGGTTTAAAAGAATGAATGCATAATTTAGATTAAGATGCTCTAGTGGATGATTTGTTGACATTGTTTGATTTTCATCTTCTACTCCCTCTATTTTATTTTGGTTTTCATCTAAGCATATGTTTTTGTCTTCAATCCTCAGTCAAAGCCAAAAATATAAACATAGGTTTTTCTTATTAGCGATACTATAAATGATTTGCCATATTATTTACAGTTTACCTTAAAATTGTTAAGTTACAGAATAAATATTTAATTTGTACTAAGAAGTTCCACGTTGATATTGTTTTTTGTTTTCAACTCTTATCCTACTTGTTTTCTAGTGATTTTATTGATCAGTTGTTGAAAGCAGAACAATTGAACAATGGATGTAGAAGTATAAATCACACTTCCTGCAGAAACATAACAAAATTTAAGTACGATATTCTGGTGTCATAGACTCTGCTGTCACATAACCAATGGCACATAAAGTTTCATGATAATTTTCAAATCTGCAATAATTTCAGCAAAGTTCAAACCAAAATAAATAAAACGTAAATTTTTCGAAGGTCGCCTACTGCATACTGAGCCGTATGGAGGAGGTTTATGGAGGTGGTCAGGCGCAAGGCCATGGTGGATGCCGTCCCTGCACGCAGTAGCGAGAGGTTGGCGGGCTCGCGTCGCCGGAGACAGGGGCTGCAGGCCCAGGCGGCAGCGGGAGCTGAGTTTGGCGTGGCCATGGCCGGAGGCGCCACAGCTCGCAGGGGCCGTGGAGCCTTGGCGGCAGCGGGCGCCAGCGGAGGGAGCTTCAGGCGGATGCGGGTGGCTCACCACGCTTGCCGGCTTCCACAAGAAGAGAGAAGAGGAAGAAGGCGGTGTCGCGGCCGCTTTCGTCGGAGAAGAAGCCGCCCGCGTGAGGGGCGCTACCGTAGGGAGAAGAGGTCGCGCCGCGTTTCTGGACAGGGGTATTTGGGCGGAGGGCGTCTTGGCCGTCAAGGAGTGGCCGGAGGGAGCTCGGGGCGGTTTCCGGCCTGCTCGCCGGTGAGAGGCTCGGATCTGGCCGCCGACGCGTGGAGGGAGGAGGTCGTGAGGGAGTGAGGATGAGAAAGGGATTTAGGTTACCATTTATTTCCCCTATTTCTCTTATTTGTTTTATTTTAATTAACTTTTCATTATTGTCACATACTTGGGATAAAGTTTTTAAATTCAGGATTTCAAACAATATAATTAATCTAATAATTAATCTTGTGTAATTTAAATTATACTTTTTTCTCCATGTGACAGCCATCCCTATCTTTTCCCACTTAAGTCCAATGTTGCGTAATATTCAGTTTTATTGTATCATTACAACACCTAGCTTTTAAATCAACTAGTTTTGTCACACTAGACCTTAATTTATTAAAGCCTTAGTTAATTAATAGATTTTAACTACTAACCAGTTAATACCATGTATTATATTATATGTAACACATTAATTTTCGTTTATTTTATTATGTTTATGATTTTAATCTTTATTTATTTGGTAATCACCCTTGTTTATTATTTGGTAATCTTTCTACATGTA
Source organism: Dioscorea zingiberensis (assembly GCA_026586065.1). Lineage (NCBI taxonomy): Eukaryota > Viridiplantae > Streptophyta > Magnoliopsida > Dioscoreales > Dioscoreaceae > Dioscorea > Dioscorea zingiberensis. The sequence continues at coordinate 20,564,984 of CM048825.1, read as the reverse complement.
ATCTTCAACTAAATTAGGAGGCTTATCTTATAATAAAATAAAATATGGTTTATATATTTTTTGAAAAAAAGATTATCTATATATAACTTCATATTTCTTTGTCTCTAACTCACCAATAAGAGTAAAAAATTACAAATCCATATAAAATTTCATGATTATATAGAGAAAAAAAAGATTTGAAGAGAGAGTGCCAAGCAGAACAAAACAACTTCGTGGAAGCCACTTCTCAAGTAAGTATTTTAGAAGATTTCTACAAATCTAATTGTTTTCAATGACAAACTATGTTGTTTTTTATAAAAATTGTCCATTGAAAAAACAATAGGTTAATTCTATCTTTCTTCAATAATAGTTTGATTCATGATATTTTTTTTTTCTCAAATTTTTTATTTATTTTAGATGTTTGATTGAATTTTATAGGATAATGTGAATTTTTATGTTTAAATAACAGAAAAAAATTTTCTTCCTTTTGTGCATTATTTTAATAGATATTATTGTTTTATGATATATGAATATGTAATTTATAGATATAAAATTTTCTTTGAAAGAATATTTATATGTTTAGGGTTTTTCCTTAAATTTAGTTGAGAGAGAGGAAGCTCCATCACCCAAGTCTTTTTGATTCAATACACCGATAGAAGGACATTATTGAATTCTTGAGTTATTTTCTAATAAGTGTTGTGTTTTTTTCCCTTCCTCCAATTATTTATAATAGATTTTTTTAGAGGTCTAATTGATTGTGTAGAGTGGTGGGAAACATGTAACTTATTCGGATTAAATAACTAAAAATTTCTTTAATTTTTATATGTGCCTTCCCTAATTTTTGGGGACAACCTCTAGTTGGATTATATATATATATATATATATATATATATATATATATATATATATAGGGATGATATGGCGGCTGGAATAGAGGGAGGCACGGGCCGGGTTTTGTCCCGGCCCGGCCCGGCCCGGAACCGGCCCGATAAAACCCGTCGGTCACCGACCGGCTGTCGGGCCGGAACAGAACCGCCCGCCACAACAAGGGCGGGCCTAAGCATTTGCAGTTCAACCTAAGCCCAACCCATGACCCAAATGGTTGGCGTCTTATTTGGCCGGTTGGCTCGTCGGGTTGACCCGGGTCAACCCAAAGGGTTGGGTTTTTTATTTTTTATTTTTCAATTTTTTTTAATTTTTTGCACTCATGTAAACATCATATATTTTTTAATTGATTTTTTAATGTTTGAATAATTAGGAAAGTATAATAAATTTTATAGATTTGAGTTTTTTTCCTTGAGGAGAGATTTTTGCATTCTTTGGTTACCAATAATGTGGCTTTTCATTGTCATTTCCTTATTTTAAATAGCTTACCATTTATATAATTTTTATGATTTTATTATTTTTTTGGTTTTTATAATGTTTGAATAATTAGTATAAGACAATGAATTTTATATTTTGTGTTTTGTTTACTTCAAAAGAGATTTTTGTATTCTCTAATTATCAATAATAAAGATTTTTTATGGTTATTTTCTTATTTTTAAATAGCTTACTATTTATATACTTTTTGTGATTTTATAATTTTTTGGGATTTCTTAATGTTTGAATAATTAATGTAGGATAGTGAATTTTATAGATTGAATTTTTTTTTTCTTTCATGACATATTTTTGCAATGTTTGATTGTCAATAATGAAGGCCTTTTATGGTCATTTCCTTAATTTTAAGTAGCTTGCTATTTATATGATTTTGTAATTTTATATTTTTTGATATTGTTAATGTTTGAATAATTAGTATAGGATAATGAATTTTATAGATTGATTTTTTCCTTCAAAAGAGATTTTTGCATTCTCTAGTTGTCAATGATGAAGATTTTTATGGTTATTTTCTTATTTTTTAGTAGCTTGCCATTTATATACTCTTTTTTGATTTTTTAATTTTTTTTATTTTCTTAATATTTGAATAATGAGTGTAGGATAATGAATTTTATAGTTTTTAATTTTTAAATTTTTTTTCTCATTCTATTTTTATATCAAAATATCATAGTTTTTTTTTATATTTTTTAAATTTTTTTGCTATTTTTTCATTTACATTTAGATATTAAAAAAAAATAAAAACCGGTGGGTTGGGCCCGACCCGCCGGTTCTACACTGTGGCCCGGGCCGATTACGGGTCACCCGAAGGTGACCCGTGACCGCTGTCCGGCGGGAACAACCGCCCTGACGGGTTGGCCTCAGGGTTCAGCCTGCCTCGTCCGGATTTTGCCGCCGAATCGCGGTTGGGCAGCCGAGCCCTAAGGTTAACCAAATTGCCCTCTGTATATATATATATATATATATATATATATATATATATATATATATATATATATATATTAATAATAGAATTATCTTTACCGGAAATATATAATAACAACTTCATCTTATATATATAGAGACACGTACCATGTATGAATAAATTGATCGCCTAAAATAATTTGGCGGAGAATTTCCTCACAAATGTAAAAATTTATAATTCTACGTGCTTAGTTGTAGATTTTAAATTTTGTTTTAAATACTGATTATTTCTTTTAGTTTGAAATGGAAATTTAGATTTGTTAAAAAATTTGCTTATTGATATCATGTTGCATATTTTATTAAAGGATTTGCCTATTAACATGTCATGATTAATTAATTATGTACTTATCTTTTTTAAATGTATTAAAAATCTATAGGCACATTAAGGTAAAAATTTCAAATAGACCTTGGACAAACTTTGACGATGAGCAACAACCTCGTGATATAGCAAATTAGGTTGAACCTACAAATTCACCACTTTTTCAACAAATTACCAATTGCACTTCTAATGACACGTCTGAACATGTTGTTCCTACAAGAGGTTAGGTTATCATTTTAACACTTGTATATCTTAATTTTATATAATATTATATATTTTTTAATTATTACTTTTTTTCTTTTAAGGGAGTGGAAGAACTAGAAAACGAGGGAGAGGACCAACTATAAATACAAAGCTTGCTAAGAAGAAAGCACAAGGAAAAGAAATTGATATTCAATTCCCTCCTCCATATTATAAGCCATGTGGTAAGCATGCTAAACTTTTCAAGGCAGAGGTCACTGTGTGCATTCGACAACATGCACCTCTTCGCATCACTAAATGGAAAGATATTTCTGAAGATAGAGAGAAGACAATGTGGAAAAATTTAAAGGTATGATTAAATGTAAACTTATTTTTTAATATATAAATATTAAATTTATTTAATTGAACTATTATTTAAGGTTATAATGTTATGTGCTTTTATATGAATTTTAGGTCCAATTTAAATTTTCTGATGAGGTGCAACCTTATGTGATGAAACAATTACAAGCACAGTATAAGAATCTTCAATTCCATTTGCATCAAAGGTACCTCAAGAGAAAAGACTGCACTAAAGATGTAAATGAAGGTGACTGGAAATGGTTGATTGAGAATAAATGGGAGACACAAAAATTTAAGGTAACATTAGTATTCAATTAATTTATCTTATCTTATTTTTCCGGTTAATTTCATATGAAAATTAATTGTTTATCATTTTGTAGGATAAAAATGAAAAAAAACAAAAGTAATAAGGGAAACAAGAGATGAAATCAGTTGTTGGCACAAAATCAATTGTACAAATGGCATTTGAGATGGTAAATTAATATTTTTTGAGAAATTATTAATTAATTATATATATTTTGATTTTTATTTTTTGGTTTTATATTTTTAGAAAGACAAAGATTCTGAAGAATGGCTTGATGCTGTCAAAGTATGGAAAGCGACACGAATGAAACCAGATGGAACTTGGGTTGTTTCAAATGGAGAAGAAATAATGGTATGTAAAGAAATTGTAATCAATTTTAATTTTTTTGTGATAATATTAATATTTATTTATTAAAATCCTAGATTTTTATTTAAACGTGCAGAACAAGCTTCAAGAAGAGGGAGAGAAAAATAAGGAAAAGATTTCATCTGCACCTCTACCACTAGTTGAACATTTCTCTCTTGTTTTTGGGAAAAAGTCTAATCACTCATGTGGCGTAGGTGTTAAAGGGATGACATCTACAACACAGGAAAAATGTTGGATTCTTGCAGAAGCTGAGGCCGCAAAGAAACATGCAAGTGAATTGGACATTGAAGTTGTAAGGCAAACTGAAAAAACGAAAAAATAAGATGAAGAGATTCAAGCCCAACTGCTGCAATTGAGAAGCAAGGCATGGAAATGAAGAGAGTTCTAGATGTCTTTGCACATTTAGCAAGCAATGGACTAATTCCTAGCTTTCCACTCAATGCATCTCCATCAAGTACCCCAACTAATGATTTAGCAAGCGCCACAAGTAATGATGTAAGTATAGTAATTTATAATATATTGAATAGTTAATTTTACTCTTATTATTATTATTATTATTTACTAATTAATTGATATTTAATGTTTTTGTTTTGCAGGAAACCAACGCATAGTGGGCATGGGTTTTATTCATCATCCAAAAAAAAAGTTGTAGCTTGTGTTTTATTTGGTTTAATTTTTATAGGTACGCCACGACCAAAAGGGACTCTCTAAGGTCCAGACAAAAGTAGTACTCAAGCAGAGACAAGCTCAACTCAAATACAAGGCCTAAATGTGATAAGCAGATAACAATCCATAAATAAACTCATGCTCAAAAGAACTTAGAGTCATAAGGGTCCATAGGCCCTATACAATGTTTGGTCCCTATACGGGTCCTAAAGAAAATAAACAGCTTTCAAAATAAAAGAGAAAGGAGACTCCCAGACCTCGGACCTCCTATCAACCTCTCCGCAGCTCCTCCCTCTAAACCCCGGAATCTGTAAAAAAGGAAAAGAAAACACATGAGCTTTCGAATGGAAAGCTCAGTAAGTACCCCTGCAGGTCACAATGTCATAAATAGGAAGTATGCCGACCAATCAAATCATAATGCCATCAAAATAGTCCCAGGAGTCTACCACAAGCAAGACAAAGGTACGACCCACGATCTGTAAAACCCTCGGGCTCTGCAGAACGAAGTTTTAAGAGAACTCAAAGTTTACTCCCTACCAAGATGTCCAGCTTTTTAGATGTAAATACGACCTAGATGGCCGTTTGACCCTCCGGTCATAGGTCGGTAGAACTACCTCTCCTACGTGTTAACACGGTCAGTGTACCATGCCCACTGACAGGTAAGACCTTCAGAGATTTGCTTCTCTGGTAGGGCTGTCAGGAAAGTCAGGGGGGTCCTGTCCCTGAACATTCCTAAATTGGAGCTTCCCTAGCTCCACTGAGTCCGGGCAGTAGAACATGACAAATAGGGACACCAACGTCCCGAAAACGAACACACATGCTCAACAGGATTCAAAAACAGATATGAACAGCATGAATGGCATCAACAGGGCATGTAACAAGAATACATAGCAAGTCCAAGAAACCCCGTCACCGGGTGGAAACTAGGCAAGTGAACTTACCTCTGGAGAGACTAAATGTCTTCTTGGACTCCTTTGGAATGCCTTACGTCTTCCCGAGAGTATCTGGCATACACAGGTTCTATTAGAGTCAAGATTTTTATTGAGTCCCTAGTTACTTATGCATGTCTATTGTTTCTGTTGGGTCTAGGCCCGTTAACGGGCCCTAGGGACCATCTCTCGGGTTATTGACCCTTACCCTCCTGTTGCCATGTCTTTTAGTTATCCCTAGGTCCATCTTGGTCAAACTTGGTCAACTCTACTTCATTGGTCGAATCTAAACCTTATTTGATCATCCCTAGACTTTCAGGTTGAATTGGGCCCATTTCGGGCCCAAATACACGATCTAGCTTGACCTTAGCCCTATTTAACCAAGGAAGGGCATTTTAGTCATTTGGGAAATTTTATGGCCCTAATATACCACCCAAGTGACCTAAATTAGACTTTTCTTCTCTCCCCCTCTTTTTTTTTTTAACAAATCTTTAATTTATTTGTTATTCGAGCCCAGTCCATTGGGCTCCCTAATAATGGGCTTAATTCCCATTTTAATCTGTCCACGTATTATTTTAAATACCTTTGATTAATTAACTTGTCACTCATAGAATAATTTCATATAATTAATTATTCTAATCTCGTGTCACACTACCAAAAATATTTAGTAATCATACTAAATTTTTTTTTTAAATCACACTATGTAACAAGTTAATTTTTATCATGCTTCCATAACTAGAAACGAATTAATCAACTAAATTATTCTATTAATTTGTCACATTTCCTAAATTCCTCAATTAATCAAATTAATTGTCATATTAGTAAGGTCCTATCAATTATTCTCAGCTATATGAAATAATTAGCCTAATATTTGTCACACCTACCATAGTTCTTAATATTCATTTTAACTAATTAAATTACTTCAGATTTAATTAATTAAAATAATTATTTTTTTTTTCTCTACACTTCTTCTTCTACCGTGCCTCGCCGGGGCTGGTCACCGGAGAATCTATCGTCGCCGCCAGTGACCCCTACGCGCAGCTCCGTCTCGATCCAAGAATTCCGGTGCACCCTTTGGTTAGCAAATGGGCTTCCTCTTCAATCCTCACGGCCTCCGGCTGATTTCCTCCACTCCGGCGAGTTCAATCCTGCCCTACCCCCTACTGATACGAAAAATTAAGGGTGGCAAAAAGTTCCCTACCTCTGTCCCGAGCTTCCGGTGGTGTCAGCTGTGGAGATTTCTCCTCTGGCGCGAAGATGGCTTCTCCGATCACCTCGTCGGCGCTGCTCTCCCCTTCTTCTCCGTTTTTTCTTCTCCTCCATACGGCAGCCGCTATATATAGAGTCCCGGGGAGTCGAAAGGGTGTGGCTGGCTGCAGTCTTCTTACCCGATGCTTGGAGGAGACGGCGAGCCGAGCGGCGGATGCGGCCGTTCTTGCGGTGAGTGCGCACCGTGCGGCAGAGATGGGTGGTGCCTCGAGATAGGCTCTCTCAGATGGACGGCGAGGATCGCCACAATCCCATCTAACGGCCCAGATCTCATCATCCTGTCTCGGGTCTGACACTCATTGGATCATCGGCTTTGATTGAATCAAGATCCAACGGCTAGATTACCCACTACTGCCTCGTATCTGACACCCTTCCAGATGGGAGCATCTCACTTCGCCACGTGGCCTCACGGATGACTCAACGATGCTTCGAGATCAGCTTGACTAGATGAGCGCGTGTTGGCGCGCCACGTGTCTTCCTGGATCACCAATGTTGCCCCCCTCGCGATCTGCTCTCGCATAGATCAGATGATCCAAGCCGTCCAACCAACAACTTATAGAAAAATTATCTTGCAGTCTCTCTGCTTGCTTTATTTCCATCTAAGTCCTTATGCTGTGAGAGGGGAAAACTTCTTTAAAGTCCTCAATCCTTTCAAAATTAAAATTAGGTCCCTACAGACCCCATAATAATTTAATTTCCTTTTAATAAATCTTTTAATCCCACATCAACACTAATCGCGGGAAATAACTTAATATTTTTCTCAAGGAAATAACAAAACATGTATTTCCAAAAATTCATGGATTTTACAATCCTCCCCCCTTACAAAAATTTCGTCCTCGAAATTTCTATACCGCATACACTTTATACAAACAACTCCGGGTAACGCTGCCTCATATCCTCCTCGCGTTCCCAAGTAGCTTCTCGCTCAGTGTGGTTACTCCACTTCACCTTGATAAAGGGAATTGTCCTATTCCGCAGTTGCTTGTTCTCCCGGCCCAAAATAGCTACTGGGCGTTCCTCGTAGGACATATTCTTTTGGACCTCCACCGGAACCTGAGGAATCACTCTGGTGGGATCACGAATACACTTCTTCAACATTGAAATGTGGAAGACATCGTGAACCTGAGCGAGATCCTAAGGTAAGGCCAACCTATAAGCCACCACTCCTATGCGTTCCAATATCTTAAAAGGTCCGATATATCGTGGAGCAAGTTTTCCACGTCGTCCAAACCTTACTACCCCTTTCATAGGAGACACTTTTAGGAACACGAAGTCCCCCACTTGAAACTCCTGATCTGATCTCTTACGGTCTGCATAGCTCTTTTGTCTACTCTGGGCAGCCTGGAGTCGTTCCCTGATCATCTTGACATGTTCTTCGGTTTGTTTTATAAAGTCGGGTTGCTTAAGTGTCACCTCAGCTACCAGCTTCCTTCTCCCACATCTCCCCAACATATGGGAGTTCGGCACTTCCTCCCATAGAGTGCCTCGTACGAAGCCATTTTGATGCTTGCCTGATAACTATTATTATAGGCAAACTCTATCAAACTTAGGCGTTCATCCCAAGGCCCCGTAAAATCTATCGCACATGCCCTCAGCATGTCCTCTAAAACCTGGATAGTCCTTTCAGATTGTCCATCTGTCTGTGGGTGGAAAACTGTGTTGAACGCTAATCCTGTGCCCAGAGCGGTATGCAGGCTCTCCCAGAATCTAGAGACAAACCGAGTGTCTCGATCAGAGGTGATCGTCACCGGTACTCCATGTAATCTGACGATCTGATCGATATACAGCTGAGCCAACTTTTCCAGGGATGCTCCCGTCTTTAACGGTATAAAATGGGCCGATTTAGTCAGTCGGTCCACGATAACCCAGATCGATTCATGGCCTCTTTGAGTACGTGGCAACCCCGTTATAAAATCCATATTAATGTGTTCCCACTTCCACTCTGGAATGGGTAAGGGTTGTAACATCCCTGCCGGCTTCTGGTGTTCTGCCTTTACCATCTGACAGGTGATGCACTTAGCCACGAACTCCGCAACATCTCGCTTCATCCCCTTCCACCAGAAATGGTCCTTCAACCCTCTGTACATCTTGGTACCTCCAGGGTGTATAGAGTAGCTCGAATAGTGAGCTTCCTCCAGAATCTCCCTTTTTATTTTAGGGATATTTGGTACACATATCCTTTCATCATATCTTGGAGTGCCATCTTCATGGACTCTGAACCGTGTTGGTTCTTTCTGGCCTATGTTTTCTTTGATCTCCTCCAGTTCAAGATCTTGTCCCTGAGCAACCCGAATTTTTTCCAACAACGAGGGTCGGATATGCAAGCTGGCCAATGTGACATCCATCGTAGGCAAAACGACCTCTAGATTGAGCCTTCCCATATCCTCTAATAGCGGCCTCTGAGTAGTTAACATAGCGGCAATACCATATCCGGACTTCCTGCTCAGGGCATCAGCCACCACGTTCGCCTTGCCCGGGTGGTAATGGACATTGAGATCATAGTCCTTGATTAGCTCTAACCACCGCCGCTGTCTCATATTCAATTCCTTCTGTGTGAATATGTACTTGAGGCTCTTGTGATCGGTGTAGATCTCGCAAGGTACACCGTAGAGGAAGTGTCGCCAGATCTTTAGGGCAAACACGATCGCTGCCAACTCAAGATCGTGTGTAGGGTAATTCTCTTCGTAGGGTTTTAACTGTCGTGATGCATAAGCAATCACGCGCCCATCCTGCATCAACACACATCCAAGACCAGTCTTGCAGGCGTCACTGTAGACAGTATACCCACGATTACTTTGTGGTAACCCAAACACTGGTGCTGATATCAACCTCTGTTTCAACTCCTGGAAACTCTTTTCACAGGAGTCGGTCCAAATGAATTTGGTACCCTTCCTGGTCAGCTTTGTTAATGGTGCTGCTATAACCGAGAAACCCTCAACGAATCTCCGGTAATAGCCGGCTAATCCAAGGAAACTCCGTATCTCCCGTACCGTTGTTGGTCTTTTCCATTCTACAACGGCTTCAATTTTCTTGGGATCTACTGAAACTCCAGCTCCACTTACCACGTGGCCCAAGAAGGCTACCTTATCCAACCAAAATTCGCACTTGGAGAACTTCGCATAGAGCTGATGTTCTCTCAAGGTCTCTAGCACTATCCTTAAGTGCTCCTCGTATGCCTGGTGGCTTCTTGAGTAGACAAGTATGTCATCGATGAAAACCACCACAAACTGGTCCAAATATTGACGGAACACCCGGTTCATCATGTCCATAAAGACTGCTGGAGCATTGGTAAGCCCAAACGGCATTACCAAAAACTCATAGTGCCCGTATCTAGTACGGAAAGCACTCTTCGGAATATCCGTCTCTTTAATCCTTACTTGATGATACCCTGATCTCAAGTCAATTTTGGAAAATACCTGAGCTCCCTGTAGCTGATCCAGTAGGTCATCAATTCTTGGTAAGGGATATTTATTTTTTACAGTCACCTTGTTCAACTCCCGATAATCAATGCACAACCTTAGCGTCCCGTCTTTCTTTTTAACGAAAAGAACAGGTGCTCCCCAAGGTGACATACTGGGTCTGATAAAACCTTTATCCATCAATTCCTCTAGTTGGGTCTTTAATTCCTTAAGCTCCGCTGGTGCCATCCGGTAAGGAGCCTTAGACACCGGAGCTGTTCCCGGAACCAAGTCAATGGAAAACTCCAATTCTCTCTCCGGGGGTAGTCCTGGTAACTCTTCTGGAAACACGTCAGAGTACTCCCTTACCACCGGTACGTCTGAGACCACGATCTCACTATCCTCCCTTACCTCAGTAACAGAAGCCAAATAGCCTATACATCCACCCCTAAGTAACTTCCGGACCTGGAGAGCTGAAATCTCCTGTACTAGGGAACAAGTTTGGCTGCCTTTAAAGGTAAACACTTCTTCTCCCGGCATTTTAAACACAACTCTCTTCCCACGACAGTCTACCACCGCGTAAACCGAAGAGAGCCAGTCCATCCCGAGGATTACATCGTAATCCTTCAGGTCCATTACATGCAAATTTGCAAGTAATCTTCGCCCCTCAATCACTACTGGGCATGCCGGTACCATCCTCCTTACCATCATGGCAGCTCCTACCGGGGTGTCTACACACAGGTCCTGGGGTAGATCTATTGTAGGCAACGTATGCTTTCGTGCAAATCGTGCAGAAACGAAAGAGTGTGTGGCTCCAGGATCGAATAAAGTACAGGCATAGAAAGAACTAACTGAAATGATACCTGCCACGACATCAGCTGATGCCTGTGCTTCCTCGGTCGTCAAATGGTAGACCCGTCCATGGGTCATTGGCCTCTGCTGCTGTTGGGATTGATTTGGAGTAGAAGGCTGTCCTGAAGTCGCCTTCCCTTTCTTATCTCCATCTTGTGGTCTTGGTGGTGGTCCAACAGATTGTCGGGAAGCTTGTTGAGATCCCTGGGTTCCCCCCACCACACTCTGTCCTTGTTGACGCTGGGGACATTGGGCCTTCTGATGATCCAAGGCCAAACAGAAATAACACCCTCCAGTTATCCTAGGGCACTGGGACCTTTTATGCGGTCCCTTACATTCGTAGCACCTAATGTTCTGGGTCACACTGACTGAAGACCCTTTGCCTACAGATGAGGCTGTGGATCTGCTGGGTTTCCCATAAGGCCGATACTTATTGTCTGGCCTACGCTTCCCAGAGCTCTTTCCAGATGACTGGCCCTGGCTATTAGCCCCTTTATCCTTTTTCTCTTTCTGGGACGACCCCTGAGCGTCCCCTTGACAAGAAGCTTCAGTATACTTAGCCCTGGCCACAACTTCAGTGTAGGTCTTGCACATGTGGCTGGTCACGATCTTTTTCAACGATGGCCGCAGTCCGGCCTCAAATTTCATTACCCGGCTCTCTTCCGTTGGAACCATATCCGGCAAGAAGCAAGCCAACCGATCGAATTCAGTTTCATACTACTCCACCGTGGAGCCTCCCTGAACAAGCTGGGAGAATTTCTGTCCGAGCTGTACTTGATGTCCCCTCGAGAAATACTTGGCGAAGAATGCAGTCCTGAATTCTTCCCAAGTCTGGAAGGCCTCACCCTTCCTCAGCCTGATTTCTCCAAAGTACCACTCTTCTGCGGGTCCTTGGAGCATGTAACGCCCCAACCCGGATCCCGGGATCTCGAGCACGTCAACAGATCGGCCGTATTAAAGAAGAGGTAAAATCAACTCGAATACAAGGCCTAATAAGGTGATAAGCAGATAACAATTCATAAACAAACATAAACTCGAGTTCATAAGAACATAGAGTCATTAGGGTCTGTAGGCCCTATAGAAGTCTGGTCCCTATACGGGTCCTACAACAATAATAATGCTCACAAAGATAAAGATAAAGAAGACTCCTATAACCTCTGGTCCTCCGGAGTCCTCTCCCCAGGCTCCCTCCCCTCCTATACCTCGGAATTTGTAAAGAGGAAAAAGAAAACACATGAGCTTTCGAAGGGAAAGCTCAGTAAGTACCCCTGCAGGTCACAGTGACATCAATAGGAAAATGACAGTCAACAGGATCATAGCATCAACAATAAAGTCCTAGGAGTCTACCACAAGCAAGTCAAAGGTACGACCCCTGGTACAGAAGCCCTCGGGCTCTGTAGTGAGTTCTAGGAGAACTCAAGGTTTACTCCCGGCCAGTACGTCCAACGTTTGGATATAAATACGACCTAGATGGTCGATTGACCCTCCAGTCAAATGGTCGGTAGAACTACCTCTCCTACGTGTTAACACGGTCAGTGTACCATGCCCACTGACAGGTAAGACCTCCAGAGATTTGTTTCTCACGATAAGTCGGGGAAAGTCAGGGGGTCCTAACCCTGAACATTTCCTAAATTGGAGCTTCCCTAGCTCCACTGAGTCCGGGCAGTAGAACATAACAAACAGGGACACCAACGTCCCGTAAACAAGCATACATGCTTAACAGGATTCAAGAACAGATAAGAACAGCATGTATGGCATCAACAGTGCATGTATCAAGATTACATAGCAAGTTCAAGAAATCCCGTTACCGGGTGGAAACTAGGCAAGTGAACTTACCTCTTAAGAGACTAAATGTCTTCCTGGTCTCCTTTAAAATGCCTTACGTCTCCCCTGAGAGTATCTGGCATATAACGATTTATTAGAATTATTGTTCCAATAATTTCCATCTCTCTAAATGTCCATGCATGCCTAACGTCCATGTTGGGCTTAGGCCCACTAACGGGTCCTAGGGACCATCTCTCGGGTTACCGGCCCTTATTCCCGTTTCAGTGTCCCTTTGTTGACTTTGGGTCCTACCTTGGTCAAACCTAGTCAACTTTAGTCTATTTGTCGAGTCTGACTTTTATTAAGTCATTTTAGTTGAGTTGAGCCTCGTTAATTTGATCTTAACCCCTTTTTACCCTAGAAGGGCATTTTGGACATTTGGAAGTCTTTTTTGAACTTATTTAGCTTCCTTACTAAATAGTTCTCATCATTTAACCAATTATCCAAATTTAAGAAATCAATTAATTAATTTCTATTTTTTCTCATTTCGATATTTCATAATAATTATTACTAATTATTATGTCACATACTCATAGTTTTATATAGTTACCGAACTATACAAGATATTGTCACGCAATCTAAATTTTGATTAAAGATCATTTCCTTGACTAACCCATTAATCATTCCAAAATTTACTTTAATTAATCAATTATTCTTTTAATAAACTGTTACTGTACCAAAGTAACAAAAATTTTAATTGATTAATTATTATTAAACTTTGTTATACTAACAATGCTTCAAAAAATCATTCAACTATAGTAAGTAATTAAATACTATAGTTTCCAAATTATTAGTCTTACTAATAATTCGTCTCACTTCCATAGTTTTCCAAATTCATTACCTCTACTAGCTAATTATTATTGTCAAAATAATTTAACTAGTATCTTAGTCCAAGAGAGGAAAATAAATGGATTAATCAATATTTTGTCACACTACCATTAAGTTAATATTTTAATTAAAACATTAACCCTCACTAACATATCAAACTATTTCATAGTTTAAATAAATGTCACACTATCCAAGTTATGACCTTTAAATAAAAACTATTACCAATTAATTTTTTCCAAACTTTTAATTAATTGTTACACAGTACCTAGGTTTAAAACGATTAAAAATGATTATCATTTTTCCCCTAAGTTAAAGAAAAACATACTCAACTATAATTTTAATTAAATGTCACAAACCTAAGTTCTGAAATATTATAAACAATTATTATTACTTATATTATTATTATTTTTTTAAAACTATCTTCTTCTTCAACCTCGGGACCGAGACCCCGCCATCGCTCCCGCAGGTAGCCGGAGCTCCTCCGGCGACAAGTCTCGTTCGGCCGGCCTGTTCTCAGAGCGTCTCAACCGCCCGTTGAGAGAACAGGCTCTTCTTCTTCTTCTCTACCGTAGTCCAATCCCCAGCCGGTCTCCCTCCTCATCTCCGGCGAACTTCAAACACACCGGAATGCATGCAAAGCTTAAGTAAGGTACTGCAGAGGAGGAGAGTTCTTACCGAAAGGACTATCGTCGCCGGTAACCACCACAGTGATCCGTCGTGTGCACCGTCGACCTCTCCGACGAGCCTAGTCGCGCACGCGTCCGCACCGTACGATCCTCTACGTCCTTGCTCTACGCTTCCCTGGTCGCTCCGCCCTTGACAGAGGATTCGCCGTCGCGTCCGACCTCGTCTCCTTCTCCGTTTGTGTTCCCACCAGAGTTTAAGAGGAAACTCACTGTTTTGGATGCCGAGACAGAGGGGCTGGAGGTCCTATTTATAGGCTCTCGGGTGACCAGACGAACCGTCAGACCGCAGGGAAAACGCCTCGCCGGTGATGGCCGGGTTTCTCGCGTGAAGCAGTAGGGCGTACGTGGGCCTCGCGCGATAACGTGCAAGCGACTGAGAGAGACGGTGAGGGTGCTCCGGGATAGGGTTACTCCGATGAACGGTGGAGATCTTCCGATCTTTTTCAACGGTTTTGATTAAAAGCTTTTGTCCCGGATCTGTAACTCACTAGATCAATGGTCCAGATTTAATCAGGATCAACGGCTGGATCATCATCTCATGTCTCGAGATCCTTAACACCATTTGATAAACGCGTTTCCTCACGCCACGTGGCCTCTCAACCATCGTTATATCGCCTCGAGATCATCCAACAGGATGATCTGATCTCAGCTCGCCACATGTACCAGGAGATGCGAGTTCTTTTTCTCGCGATCATCCACAACCAGATGGATTGGATCTTAGCTTGACTCGTGGCACCGTGGGAGCCATTTTAATGCTCCGAGATGCAGAACAGATTAGATTGATTTAATCACAACCGTCCAAACTCTCTTTTAAGAGTATTTTCGTGCAAAATTTTCCAGAGGTCCCCCCACTTATTCAATTTACAAAACAGTCCATCTTCTGTGAGACGGGCATTCTCTCTCTAAGTCCCTCAACTTATTTTATTTACCATAAGGTCCTCACAACTGTGAGAGAAGAAACTTCTTTAACGTCCTCAACCTCCCGAAAATTATTATTCAGTCCTAAAGACCCCATAATAATTTAATTTCCAATTAATTTAAATCATTCATTTAATCCCACAATAACACTAATCGGGGGAAATAAATAATTTAAATATATATATATTTTTTTTTCAAGGGATTATAAATTTCCAAAAATTCATGGATTTTACAGAGCATGTACACGGCGGTCCTGATCTTCTCCGCCTCGGTAGTCTGGAAAACCTCGAAGGTCTTCTCCATCTCCCTTATCCATTGTTCGGCTGCATGGGGATCTGCAGCCACCTCGAAAGGTCGGGGAGAAGGTCTCTTGATCTCCCCAAGTAATCCTCTACTTGACGTGGGGGTGGTTGATGAGGGTGGTGCACGTTGTTGTCGGGTCTCCTGAATCAGTCCCAACATCTCTCTCATGAGTTCCATCATGCTCATGGGGGGTACCTCCCCCCTTGGATTTTGGCCCTCTGCCTGAGGCGCCTGAGCATTAGACTGAGCAGGCACCTCCTGCTCAACTTCTATCTCGCCCACAGGTGGGGGTACCTCCCCACCCTGCGGTTGAGGTACTTCTTCCACAGGAGGCTGTGGCATCTCAGTACGACGAGGTCGCCCTCGCCTACCCCTTCCTCTACCCCTACCTCCTCGACCTCCACGCAAGTGATCCATAGTTAAGCTGTATAAGGATTTTCAAGGTTACTTTGATTCCCAGCAAAACAAGTGATAATAAAAGCATAATTTTATTCTTTTCAAGAGCAACAACTAGAGGCAACATGCTAAAAACACAAGATACTAAAGGACATAGTAGTTCATACAACACCAATGTTTGTAAGACTACAGTTATTCTAGCAACTAAAACTATAACTCAGTCCAAGTGATGCTCGTCCGGAGACAGTGGAGTGTAGTCGGTAGCAGGTCGATGTCCTCCGCACTCGTGGTCCCTCGCTAGGTCCCGCACACCGGATGGACGAGAAAGCTAGGTGCTCCCGACGCCACCAAGGCACCAGAGGGCAGGGTGCCTACACTCCGTCATACGGTGCCCGTATACTCCACATCGTCGGCACCAAGAGATCCTGAGAACGGTAGGAGATGGTCCAACAGCTCTCTCCCGAATCTGAACCCCCAATCCACGGCGGTAATCACGGGCTCTACACACGCGCCGCGGAGGGATACTCGGGCTCACTATCTCCTGCACTAATGGAACCCTCGGTCCTACGCCCACTGACCTCTGCATAGCCATATGGTCTCTAAGTCCATGGACCAACATGGTAACTGTGGTCTGAAGCTTATCAACCTTCCGGTTGGTGGCTTCGAGCGTCTTCCTCACCTCCGCGAGGACCTCAGCGGGCTCCGATGAACCAACTCTGGGTGGTGGAGTGTTCTCTCGGACAGACTCCACCTCATCATCAGAAGAATCTCGGTACGACGGTCCCGACATCCTGCAGGAAAAACTATGTGTCAATCTAACGTACCACTATCCATACTACCCCAGTCCCGCACTCAGTCTATGCGACCGGCTAAAGGCATCTAGGGTCTGCTATCTGCTCTATCTAGAGAACAACCTAGCTCTGATACCACTTTAATCTGTCACGCCCCGACCCGAAAACCGGGACCTCGGGTGCGTCAACAGACCGGCCGTACTCAAGCAGAGACAAGCTCAACTCAAATACAAGGCCTAAATGTGATAAGCAGATAACAATCCATAAATAAACTCATGCTCAAAAGAACTTAGAGTCATAAGGGTCCATAGGCCCTATACAATGTTTGGTCCCTATACGGGTCCTAAAGAAAATAAACAGCTTTCAAAATAAAAGAGAAAGGAGACTCCCAGACCTCGGACCTCCTATCAACCTCTCCGCAGCTCCTCCCTCTAAACCCCGGAATCTGTAAAAAAGGAAAAGAAAACACATGAGCTTTCGAATGGAAAGCCCAGTAAGTACCCCTGCAGGTCACAATGTCATAAATAGGAAGTATGCCGACCAATCAAATCATAATGCCATCAAAATAGTCCCAGGAGTCTACCACAAGCAAGACAAAGGTACGACCCCTGATACAGAAACCCTCGGGCTCTGCAACGAGTTTTAAGAGAACTCAAAGTTTACTCCCGGCCAGTATGTCCAGCTTTTAGATGTAAATACGACCTAGATGGCCATTTGACCCTCCGGTCATAGGTCGGTAGAACTACCTCTCCTACGTGTTAACACGGTCAGTGTACCATGCCCACTGACAGGTAAGACCTTCAGAGATTTGCTTCTCTGGTAGGGCTGTCAGGAAAGTCAGGGGGGGTCTTGTCCCTGAACATTCCTAAATTGGAGCTTCCCTAGCTCCACTGAGTCCGGGCAATAGAACATGACAAATAGAGACACCAACGTCCGGAAAACGAACACACATGCTCAACAGGATTCAAAAACAGATATGAACAGCATGAATGGCATCAACAGGGCATGTAACAAGAATACATAGCAAGTCCAAGAAACCCCGTCACCGGGTGGAAACTAGGCAAGTGAACTTACCTCTGGAGAGACTAAATGTCTTCCTGGACTCCTTTGGAATGCCTTACGTCTTCCCGAGAGTATCTGGCATACACAGGTTCTATTAGAGTCAAGATTTTTATCGAGTCCCTAGTTACTTATGCATGTCTATTGTTTCTGTTGGGTCTAGGCCCGTTAACGGGCCCTAGGGACCATCTCTCGGGTTATTGACCCTTACCCTCCTGTTGCCATGTCTTTTAGTTATCCCTAGGTCCATCTTGGTCAAACTTGGTCAACTCTACTTCATTGGTCGAATCTAAACCTTATTTGATCATCCCTAGACTTTCAGGTTGAATTGAACCCATTTCGGGACCAAATACACGATCTAGCTTAACCTTAGCCCTATTTAACCAAGGAAGGGCATTTTAGTCATTTGGGAAATTTTATGGCCCTAATATACCACCCAAGTGACCTAAATTAGACTTTTCTTCTCTCCCCCTCTTTTTTTTTAACAAATCTTTAATTTATTTGTTATTCGAGCCCAGTCCATTGGGCTCCCTAATAATGGGCTTAATTTCCATTTTAATCTGTCCACGTATTATTTTAAATACCTTTGATTAATTAACTTGTCACTCATAGAATAATTTCATATAATTAGTTATTCTAATCTCGTGTCACACTACAAAAAATATTTAGTAATCATACTAAATTTTTTTTTTAAATCACACTATGTAACAATTTAATTTTTGTCATGCTTCCATAACTAGAAACGAATTAATCAACTAAATTATTCTATTAATTTGTCACATTTCCTAAGTTCCTCAATTAATCAAATTAATTGTCACATTAGTAAGGTCCTATCAATTATTCTCAGCTATATGAAATAATTAGCCTAATATTTGTCACACCTACCATAGTTCTTAATATTCATTTTAACTAATTAAATTACTTGATTTAATTAATTAAAATAATTATTATTTTTTTCTCTACACTTCTTCTTCAGGTGCCGTAGGAAAGGTCACCGGAGAATCTATCTTCACGCGTCGCGAGGTCGTGTAGCGGTGACCCCTACGCCAGTAGTCGCTCGATCCAAGCATTCCGGTGCACCCTTTGGTTAGCAAATGGGCTTCCTCTTCAATCCTCACGGCCTCGGCAGATTTCCTCCACTCCGCGAAGTTCAATCCCGCCCTACCCCCTCTTGTCACGAAAAATTAAGGGTGGGAAAAGTTCCCTACCTCCGGCCCCGAAGCTTAGGTGGTGTCAGCGGTGGAGATTTCTCCTCTAGCGCGAAGATGGCTTCTCCGATCACCTCGCCGGCGCTGCTCTCCCCTTCTTCTCCGTTTTTCCTTCTCCTCCATACCTGACAGCAAGGCTGCTTATATAGAGTCCCGGGGGAGTTGAAAGGGTGTGGCTGGCTGCCGGTCTTCTCGCCAGTAACGGCTGGAGGAGACGGCGAGCCAGGCGGCGGCGGTGAGGCCGTTGCCGGCTGGTGCTCACCCGTTATAGCAGATGGGTGGCTGTGCCTCGAGATAGGCTCTCTCAGATGGACGGCGAGGATCGCCACAATCCCATCTAACGGCCCAGATCTCATCATCCTGTCTCGGGTCTGACACTCATTGGATCATCGACTTTGATTGAATCAAGATCCAATGGCTAGATTACCCACTACTGCCTCGTATCTGACACCCTTCCAGATGGGAGCATCTCACTTCGCCACGTGGCCTCACGGATGACTCAACGTTGCTTCGAGATCAGCTTGACTAGATGAGCGCGTGTTGGCGCGCCACGTGTCTTCCTGGATCACCAATGTTGCCCCCCTCGCGATCTGCTCTCGCAGAGATCAGATGATCCAAGCCGTCCAACCAACAACTTATAGAAAAATTATCTTGCAGTCTCTCTGCTTGCTTTATTTCCATCTAAGTCCTTATGCTGTGAGAGGGGAAAACTTCTTTAAAGTCCTCAATCCTTTCAAAATTAAAATTAGGTCCCTACAGACCCCATAATAATTTAATTTCCTTTTAATAAATCTTTTAATCCCACATCAACACTAATCGCGGGAAATAACTTAATATTTTTCTCAAGGAAATAACAAAACATGTATTTCCAAAAATTCATGGATTTTACAATAGCATGGTCAGAAATGTCTATATATATATATTAACTAGTCATTTAGTTATTTGAATGGTTGTGAGACATATTTCTATTAATTTCATAATTGTATTTGAGAATTTTATTTTGCACTTTTTTCTATTGCAAATTAAGAATTTAACAATCTAATTAATTTTTATTTAATTTTCAATAATATTAATAATTTTTATGTTCATTTTTAATTAAATCCATTAATTTGTGACAACAATGAACATTGGTGGCAAAATTGTCATAAGATAAAAATTTCGAATTTGTGATAAATTTTGTTAAATACTATGGCCACTAATGCAAATTTTGCTAGCACTAATGCAATTGAATTATTAAATCAATAATTTTATTTGTGACAACAATGGATACATTTAGTGACAAAATTCTAGTAAGATATAATTTTCATATTTGTGACAAAATTTATTAGACATTAATGTAATTAAATTATTAAATCAATATTTTTATTTGTGCCAATGATGGGTTCATTTGTGCCAAAATTGTTGCAACACATAACTTCCATATTTACAACGAATTTGTTAGACACCATTGTTTTGAACATTGGTGACGATATAACTTTCACTATTAAAAATAATATTAGTGACGCATTTTATCGTCAAAGCTCTCAATAATTTTTGTGCCAATAATGTCATCACAACAATATATGCTATTGCCACGATTTTTCGGGCACAATTTAAATTTTTTTTGAGACAATAAAATTGACACAATTGGTTGGAGTTATTGTGACTACACCAATTTCGTTGGACACCATTTTTTTGAACATTAGTGACGATATAACTTTCACTAATGAAAATAATATTAGTGGCAAATTCCATCATCACAGTTCTCAATAATTTTAGTGTCAATACGGTCGTCACAACAATATATGCTATTGTCACGATTTTTTCAGTTACAATTGAGAGTTTTTTGCGACAATAAAATTGTCACAATTGGTTTTAGTTATGTGACTACATTAATTTCATCACCAATAGTTTACTTTTTAGTATCAACATATTTGTCACAAAAGTGTTGCATAATTGTGATAATTTTTAAATGCAGCCACTAATGAAATAGTGACGGGGTTATTTGTGACGGCAAGTGACGAATGAAAAAATTGTCACTATAAGTTGTAGTGGCTATTTATTAGACTTTTAGTCACGAATTTTGCCTCCACAAAAGATGCAATTTCTTGTAGTGAGTGCATAGGAAAATAAAGTCTCATCAACACAATGAAAAAGAAATGTCTAAGTCCTCAAGTGGTTGGGTCATCTGTTGGTGTCTCGGGTGCTGCTCTGGGGGGTCCCTGTGCTGGAGGAGGAATGAATGTTGGATGCCCGCGGATGAAGAGGGACAACTCCGTGAACTAGTAACCCAAGCGGCGTTGCTCCGTGAGAATCGTATCCTGGGTAGCACAAATATCCGAGATCTGCTCCTCCAACCGCTCGAATCGGCTCCTGCTCGCTGAAGATGGGAGCTCGCCTGCGGGAGATGGGATGTCGAAGTCCTCTGAGTCGGACTCCTCGTCATCCTCAGAGCTGTCGGCGCTCTGACGGACCAGTGTGTAGCGGCTTCCGGAGTTCTTGACGAGCCCCATCTGGCACAAAGTGCTTATCCCCAAGCCGGTCATAAGCTGGAGTCTCTCCATGCCCTCCGTCTTCTCCTCGAGGCCCATACCAATGATGAGGCCGGTAATGTAGGGCCCCACAGTGATTGTCTTCAACCGGGTATGGGTCTCGTGGTGTACCAAGTAGTCGGCGAGTACGTATCCTAAATGGATAGGTACCCGCTCAAAAATGCTGTAGAGAATGAAAAGGTCGTTGATGGTGACCTTCCCGGTGCTGTCATCTCGCCCTGAGATGGAGCAGCTGACCAGGGCATGGATGAAGCGGTGGACCGGCTCACTTATGCAAGATGCATTCTGGTTCCCATGGCATCCCTCGAGCTGGAGCCAGTAGCGCGTGGGTGTGATGATGTCCTCTGGGAAAGAAGTGAGGAGGTGAGTGTGGAAGGCGTCCCTATCGTAGAATTCCATGAGCATCGAGAAGCGGATGTAGCTCATGGTCTTCTTCTCCCAGAAAAGCTGAAAGGAAATGGTCGTAAGGAAGCGCTCCTGGATGGCACTCCGCTCGGCCTCAAATGTGCTCAGGACCTCAAGAGTCGCCTCACGGAAGGTCTCGTGGTTGATGGAGAACACCCTGTCCCATCCACCAACCGCAAACATGCTCTGCACTCGGTCCGCGATCTCGAGCTCGTTGGCCACTCCCCAATCAATGTACCACGTTCGCCCAAAGGGCTTGGCGGCTAGCCTTTGGTAGCGGTAAAAGAAGCGCTCCTCTTCAAATTGCGGTGTGGTGGAGGAGCCTTTTCCGGTCCTTCGCCTCTTTGAAGCTGTTACTTTCCTTGGCATATCTACAAAACTATTGAAAGGGGTGTTAGTGCGAATGGGAGTATTGAAGCGATTAATCAAACAAAAATTTGCGCACTACGGCCCTTGACGGGCACCATACGGGCATCCATACGGGCAGGTATACGGCCCATATGACCCCACCTGGGACCCATACGGGGTTCCATACGGGCTGTATATAAGCTCGTATGGGTACACCTGAGGGCCATAGGGGCCCGTATGCACCTAGGGCGGCTGTGTCAACCCCCAACGACGTGTACACCTTTACTTACATGTCATTCATCTATATTTCTCTTCCTAAACTCTAAACATACCCTAAATCAACACATTCACATAGAAATTTGGCACAAAAGGCATATAATCATCTCAAATCCATTCAACATACATTCACTCAATCCCTAGGGTTCTAAACATGATGATGATGGATAAAATCGACGAATTAAAGCATTATTGATCATACCTAGAGAGAATGAGTGCCCAAATCAAGAGTATAGGTTGCGTTGACGAAGAGAGGACTCGAATCGACGTGGAGGAGAGTGTGGTCGGCTAGGGTTTGAAAAAGGAAATAGAAAAATTGCCCTTTATAACGCCCAAATCCTGCCGTACTGGACGGGTCATATGGCTCTGTATACGGGCTGTATGATAGCCCGTATATCCCACTAGATGATCCAGACGGCCCTATATACGGGCCGTATGATAACTCATATACCCCGCTGGAGGGTCCATACGGCCGTATGATAGGCCCTATGACAACCCGTATGGGCCTGGGTTTGGCTTATGCAGCCAATCCAGAACACCATTTGAATCCTCCTCATGCTACCTAATGACAATTATGAATCTAGGGCAATGAATGGATTGACAACCAGCAAGATGGTACAATGTACTATGAAGACGGACATGAAACATCTCATTGATTTATTCCAAACACATACAATCTAACTAATCAAAAGAAATTGTAATTAAAGAAAATTTCTAGGACTTGGGTTGCCTCCCAAGAAGCGCTTATTTAACGTCACTGGCTTGACGTACCTTCATCTTACCTTATGGGGGTTCAAATACCTTGAAGCTTTCATTGGCTCCTCCCTTAAAGCATTGTCCGAATAAAACCATTCCCAAGTTGGCATAAATTGATCTATTGTTATTCTCCATACCTGGGCTTCCTTTGGAAGTGCTCTGAGCCGATGGTTTCATGCTTACACCCTTTTCTTGCACTTTCTTTCAGCATATTGTAGGTGAAATGAATTTTTGCTTCTTTCTCTTGACTTTCACCGTTGCTACCTTTGATGGAATGGAATTCCCTTGCATTTCCTCTGAGTGTTCCTCTTGTTCTCCCAAATAGGGGTATAGTGGATCCACCATTAATAAATCTTCTATACACTCGGAAGTGATTTCATCCACCTCGTCAATGCAATACGAGGTGTCATCTTGGGCCATTGAGTGTCGCATTGCATCGGGCAATTGAAATACGACCTCTTGATCTCCCACCCTCAAAGCAAGCTTACCTTGTGTATAATCCTCCAAAGCTTGAGCGGTGGCGAGGAAAGGTCCCCCCAAGAATGATAGGCACGGCGGCCTCATCATCAACATCTAAAAGCACAAAATCGGCCGGGAAAACAAATTGGTTGATCTGAACAAGCGCATCTTCAGCTATTCCTTTCCATCTCCTCACAGTTCGGTCGGCCAACTGTAGTGTTATCCCCGTAGGCTTAGGCCAGCTCTTTTATCTTTGGACATAGTTTTTGATTTGGATGTTGATGGTATCTTTTGGCACATATGGCATTTTTAGCATATTCAATGCAATATATGATCGTGGTTGGCCAATGATATCCCCATGCGCTTACTCTTATGTCGCTTCATGGGTCCGAATTGATGTGCACCACATTTCACAAAGTGTACATCGTGCATAACTTCTTTTGCTTCTTCATGTGAATGATATCGCATATATGAGAATGAATCTTAGGGCACCTCGCTTTACCTGAAGACCTTTTGATTTTCCCCCTGGAAGTTTAACATATCCCAAATATTTCATAAATGGTTGCCTCCGAGCTTCCTTTGATATCTCGAGGGCGAAGACTTCCACTTTTGCCCCCAGCAGTTTCCTTTTCAACATCATCAAGGATCGTACTTATGGGCCTTCTATTGATCCGAAGTTTCATATTTCTTGATTATCTCATCATATGAGTATTTGAGAAACCAAGTTTACACTTTTTATTTCATCATTTTTAGAAATCTCGATTCCATTTTTTTTTTTTTTTTTTTTGGAATATGTGAAACTTCCAGTGTTATATTTTCACCTGACTTCATTGATGGAGGATACAAGTTTTGATATTTCATATTTCCTTGGTAATCTCATCAGATGAGTGTATGAGAACCTAAGTGAAGAATTTGTATTTCATCATTTTTAGAAGCGTCATTTTTTACCTGACCTTATTGCTAGAGGATACAGGTTTGACACTCCATATTTCCTAATCTCATTATATGAGTATGAGAATCCAAGTTTGACATTTCATATATCTGGTGGTCTCATTATATGTTTGAGAACCCAAATGACATTTCATATATCTGGTGATCTCATTATATGTTTGAGAACCCAAATGAAGATTTCATATATTTGGTGATCTCATTACATGTTTGAGAACCCAAATGAAGATTTCATATATCTGGTGATCTCATTATATGTTTGAGAACCCAAATGACATTTCATATATCTGGTGATCGCATTATATGTTTGAGAACCCCAGATGAAGATTTCATTATTTTTTAGAAGCGTCATATTTTACCTGACCTCATTAATATAGGATACAAGTTTGACGTTCCATATATCTTGGTATCTCACTATATGAGTGGGTGAGAATCTAAGTTTGACATTTCATATATCTTGGTAATCTCATCATATGGTGCATGAGGACCCAAGTGATTTTTTTTTAAGAAGTCTCGTCTCCATGGTCGGAATATGCTAAACTTCAAGAGTCGTATTATACCTGACCTCATTCATGGTGGGTACAGGTTTGAGAGTCATATATGTTAAGGAGAGCAATCTCAAGATTTGTATTCTTCAGTTGCCGCAGGTTTCGTATTCTTGGGCAACATCGGGATTTGTGTTATTTTGAGATGTATGCTGCTACGAGACGTGTGCTTTGTTGTCTCGGGATGCATACTTCATCATTTTGAAATTTAGATTTCATCATTTCCCTCGAGATATGTGCTATAGCAGCATCTCGAGATTTGTGTTGATTCGAGATGTGTGCTTCACTGCATCGGGATACACACTTCATCGCTTCAAGATTTCTAGGATTTGTTGCTACCTCAAAATTCATGGTTGATTCGATATTTGTATTTCATCATTTATCCCGAGATGCGAGCTCTCCATTGTCCCCTCAAGATTTGTCATGCTTCAAGATGTGTGCTTCACTATCTTGGGATGCACAATGCTTCTAGGATTTGTCGCCACCTCGAAGTGCATGCTAGATCACCTCCTCGAGATTTGTAGCTGTTTTGGATTCGTATTTCCATTAGCCATCCTGAGGTCCGTGCTCCATCGCTGTCTCGGATTATTCATGGTTGCTTTAATATTTGTATTTCATAATTTATCTCGAGACCGGGATGCACACTTCATCATTTTTGTTTTAGGATTTATTACCACCTCAAGATGCGTGTTACATCGGCGCCTCGAGATTTTGTGGCAGCTTCAAAATTTGTACTTTCATCGACCGTCTTGAGATACGTGCTCTATCACTGCCTCGATACTTGCGTCGTTAAGATAATTTCATCGGCTATCTTCAGATGCGTGTTTCACCATGCCTCAAGATTTGTGCCATTTTGGGATTTTCATAGGCTATCCTGAGATGTGGGGTTCACTATGACTCAAGATTTGCGCCATTTTGGGATATATAGGCTATCCTGAGATGTGTATGTCTCAAGATTTGCGATATTTTGGGATATATTGGCTATCCTGAGATGTGTATGTCTCAAGATTTGTGCCATTTTGGGATTTATATGTCCATAGGCTATCCTCAGATGTGTGCTTCACCATATCTCAAGAATTGTGCCATTTTGGGATATATAGGCTATCTTGAGATGTGTATGTCTCAAGATTCACATTATTCTGGGATATATATTTTCATCAGCTATCTCGAGATAAGTGTTTCATCAATACCTCAAGATTTGTGCTGCTTTGAGATGTGTGCTTCACTGTATCGGGATGCACACTTCATCATTTTGGGATTTGTATTTCATCAGCTATCTCGAGATGAGTGTTTCATCAATACCTCAAGATTTGTGCTGCTTACTTCATCATTTTGGGATTTGTATTTCATCAGCTATCTCGAGATGAGTGTTTCATCAATACCTCAAGTTTTGTGCTGCTTCGAGATGTGTGCTTCACTGCATCGGGATGCACACTTTATCGATTGGGATTTATATTTTCATCAGCTGTCTCGAGATGAGCGTTTCATCATCACCTTGAGATCTGTGCTGCTTCGAGACGTGTGCTTCACTGTATCGGGATGCACACTTCATCGCTTTGAAATTTGAGGATGTGGTTGCTTCAAGGTCCACACTCTCCCTTGTCGCTTTCCCCTGTAGCTGATGTCGGATGAGATGCCTTGTCCCTTATAGGGGCTGATGGGGGGTTTTATTGCTCCTGCGTTGGATGGCGGGTTTCTTGCTCCTGCGTTGGATGGCGGGCTTCTTGCCCCCGGCTTGCACGAATTTCTTTATTTCATTTTCATGTATATATATTGTGACTATGATGCCAACTATTATGATTTTGGTATTCATGCCCCCAAATTGTATTAGTAATGCATCCTTTATTTGAGACCATATCTGAAATGACTTGAGTGCAGATTTATAGTATTCTTGCATGGTTTGCAGTGAGCTACCAAAGGAGTGAGGTTTTATACTTGTATACCCACAAGTTGTCATAAAGTGAGCCAAGTATCAATCCGCATTATACCGTTTTAGATAAGGTATTATTTTCTTATCAACAATGACCACCTGTGTGTCACTTGCTGGAACATTGTCGTCAATTGCTCAAGGATAGTAGTACTTGTGGTTCTTCTTTGTTCCACTAGCTTGAACTTTCATTTATGCCGAGGGACAGGGTTATTCAACCTTTGTATGCCTTCAAGTTGATATACCATCAAGCCAACCAACTGTTGTTGCATTTGCGGTACATCATTCTCGTGAGAAACATTTTGTTGGTGAAAGTCAACCCCTATTCGTTGCCCCCTGTGTGACATGTAGCTTGATCCTTCATCTCTTATGCCCTTTTAGGACTCTTTGATCTTGTGAATGGTGCGTGTGATGGGCCTCCTCGGGCCTCAATGGCCATCCCTATGATATGAATTTATGTATCCACTTTTTTTTTTAATGTTTTAAAGAGTATTTTGGGTTGGAAGGAAAATGGATTCATCCTCGATTTAGGAACACTTTGTTTTTGAAGATCAACTCCCGTTCCTTGCCCCCCGTGTGGCACGTGACTTGATCTTTCTTTTCATATGCCATTTCAGGACTCCATCACAGTTTATACAGGATCTTGTGAATGATGCATGTGGAAGGTCTCCCCAGGCCTCCATGACCATGATATGAATTTGTATTCCCTTTAAAGAAGATTCTGGATTGGAAGGAAAATGGATCCATCCTCATTATCTTCCTTCAAGGGACATTTTGTTGTTGAAGGTCAACTCTTGTTCCTTGCCCCCTGTGTGGCATGTAGCTTGATCCTTCTTCTTTTATTGCACTTTATATGACATCTTGTGAATGGTGCGTGTGATGAACCTCCTCGGGCCTCAATGACCATCCAGATTATATGTATTTCCCCTTTCTTGTATTTTGACTTTTGACTTTTGATAGAATTGGATCGGCGTCATCTTATCGATTGTGGCTTCCTTAATGTCGGGTGGGCTCTTTTATGGAGAAGCCTCTGTTATAGTGACATTTTGGAAACCTACCTCCTTCATATTCATTGGGTTAAGGTCATAACCCTGCATCAGTTGAGTTCATTCTAGCCAACCTAAGGGGTTTGAAAGAACTCATTTTAATATTTTTTATAACTTTGAAAGAAGACAAAGTGTAGCTTCTAATTTGAAACTTTCATCCCTTAATAGGAGCACCATAGACAATATTTCTTCTTTCTTGCTTTCTTTTTTTTTTGTTTTTTCTTTTCTTTTTTTTTGATTTTTTTTTTGATTTTTTTTTTTTGTTTTTTTTTGTGCAAGCCTTTAGCAGGTTTGAAGATTCCCTTTTGTCAAACCTTTTGAAGATGCGCTCATTGTCTTCTTCTGTAGAAACTACTCTCTTAGGCTAGGCTGGGGTAACCTCTACAAAATGGAAGTATTGATTCATTGGATCTTCATATCAGACCAAGAGAATCATATTAAGTCAACGTCCCATGAATGGAAGTTGTGGGACTATTATGATCTCTATGGATGGTGAGCTTCCAACTGCAACGAAGGCCCCTTTATAAAATTTATATGCCTCTACTTGTACTTTTTGCCTCAAAGATGGGAGGAGGAATGAGTCCCCACCGGGTGTGCCAGAATTTGTGGGATTGAAAATACCCGCCTGGCATCGTGTCTATGAAAGAAGACACCAGGCGATACATCGAATCACAAATGTCATTTTTTAGTTTTGTGGGTTCTTCCATTCCTAATAGAGGCAAGCCCCTATTATTAATTACCCCAGACAATGTCTTGGGAACCTCCGATTAAGGGCAAAAGAGTACAAGTAGCGGCAAGAGAAATGAATATAATTTGAAAATTCATTTATTTGCATATTATAAGAATCTATTTCATATCAGCATTTATATGCATATAAATTTTATTTGTTTATTATGACGCCGCCTTCCGCCTTGGGACATGTGCTTCGCCATTCTGGGATTTATATTGCCTTTGGTTTCTTCGAGATGCTGACTTTGCCGCCGCCTTGAGATTTTGCACCATTTATAATTTTAATGACCACCCCGAAGTAAGTGTTTCATCGCCGCTTCAGGATGCATTTCATTGACGGCCTCGTGCTTTATCGTCGTCCCGAGATGTGTGTCATTGAGAGATTTATATTCCATTGATTGCCTCAAGATGCGTATCCATCGTCGCTTCGAAATACATGCTATTTCAAAATCATGAATTTTGACCCCATTTCTTATTTATTTATTTACTTATGTATTTATATAATTTCCTCCCCTTTTTTTTTGACAAAAATCTAAAATGACCTTTTTGTCGCATATAAGCAATAGTCCCCCTTACCAACCTCAAAGTCACATGTCACCATCTCCATGAATATCATCACTTTGAGTCATTTACCCCTTTTGGAATAGACATTAATATTAAATAAGCTCCAATAAGCTTATCTCCATATTTCTCATGAATAGTGTGAATGCCTTTCAAAGTAAACACCCATGAACTCAAAGCTTAGCAGGCCACTTTGAGCAATGACGTGGCATATATTAACTTTATTAAAGTAGGACCAAGCCAAGGAGCATAACTTTAATATTTTCCTCATTATTTTATGTCATTCTGCAGTAGTTCTTTTCCAACAATGTCACACCCTCCATGGTTTCAAAATGTAAATATTTAATCAACTTTTATGAGTGAATGGCTGGCCCTTAAATTCCATATTTAATTGTCCATCTTGAATTTGCAAATGGGACAATGGAATGAGTTTTTGTGGACTTTGATGAAGGATTCTGTTTACCCTTGCAGCATATCACCAAATAGGCTAGGTGCATGGCGGCATTAGCAACAATTGGATTCCTTGGCATTAATTAAGCCATAAATTTTGATAAAATAAAAAAAGAGAAATTCTTATTCCATTGAGGCATTTCAGTGAACATCTAATGGGCATCTCATATAACCAAGTATTTGGTCTATTTTTAGAATACTTCACCAATAGAATTTACAAGCATACAAGATTGACTCTTCCAACAAATGAAAGAGTTTCAGAAGATGAAGAAAAAAAAATGGACTTTAAAGGAATTTTTGATCTTCAACTCTATTGACCTGCACTTGTTAAAGACCCCTATTTCTGTTTGCTAGCATTGCATTTGATGGCTCAAGTTGTATTGGTCTCTTTGCTATCTTTATGCTCAGCTTCATGCTTCAAACAACTCCCATCCACACTCTTCATATCTCAACCATACTCCTATGAGGCAGGTGGCCATGCCTATAGGAATCCAGAGATGTGCTTTCTTGTTGCTGCTTTCCTCAGGAAGAGCTCGAAAGTATGCAGTGGCCTTTTCAAAGTTTCTTTCTTTCTCTTACAAACCTCTAGTTCACTTCATCTATTGCCTTCAAACCCATTCTGTCAGCAACTCCATCTGAGGCATTTCATCAAGTATCCGAAGAGCGTTCTATATAACTTAACATTTAGCATAGCCTTGGGTTGCTTCTTTAACCAAAAATTACAACATAATGTTTTAATTCATCACCCTATCAAACATGAATCCTGTCTGAAGCTTCAATGCAAACAAGAATTCCTTTGAAAGCTAGCTCCTTGCAGTGGACTTCCATCTTTCTTCATGTAATATAAATGTTGATTTCCTCAGAACTTGAGCTTTTACTTATTTCTCAAGCGATGAAATTCATTGGAGTTTTGGTGACGAAAGAATGCAAGACAGACCCCCTCTCCTTAAGAATATATATATATATATATATATATATATATATATATATATATATATATAAATTTTAATCTTCTCCAGCAGCAACATCGCCTTCTCTACCATCAGAACTTGAAGTCTAATGAGCGGAAAACTCGGGTTGGAGGTTGACATCGTGCTAGACTCCGGATCGGTGACACCGTTGATCCTTGAGTTGAGCCTCAAACAGCTCTCCGTGACCAAGACTATCATCATCTTGATTAGGTTTCTTGCAAACGCCTGAGAGACAAGGGGATAATGAGCAAGACAGCAACAGGCCAGCGTAAGGTAGACTCCCTAACTTGAGTCCTTTGCGAATGAACTCTATCTCGGCTTTGCCCTGTCGGTGGAGTTGGGATCCGGGATGCTCGCAGGTCTTAAAAAAAAAAACATCATCTCTTCGTGTTGTGGCTGATTTTCGGTAGCTCGACGGCATGGAAACGCAGAGAGGGGAGGGCTTCTTCCTTCTTCTTCAGATCTTCACCGGACTGTTCGTCGGGGCAACGACAAGGGGCACGGAGGCGCTCGAGCAAAGGAGGTGGCCTCCTCTGCTTCCTTTCCTTTTCAGAGTATACATATATATATTAATAGTGTAATCCTCCGGTGAGCAACTTCCATTCTCCGGCAGTGATTGTTGGAACTTGACAGATTATCGACGGTGACGGATCTGGACATGGTTTGTTTGTTGGGCTTGGAGGAGGCAAACAACTGGGCTTCAGAGGCGGGTATCAGCGACGGGCATCAGCTCGGACTTCAGCGGCGAGATGGGTGGTGGGCATCAGCAGTGTGGACATGCAGAGGAAGGTGGCTTCCTCTTCTTCAGGGTTTCCCTTTCATATGATATCTATATATATATATATATATATATATATATATATATATATATATATATATATTATATAGCATAGTGGCATCGAAGCGGGCGACGCGCGAGGGGTTGACATTGCAGGAGTATAGAGGGCCTCGACAGTGATGGCATCTCGGTCGCCTCGCCGGCGATGGTGATGATCTTGGGCACCTCGTCAACAGTGGCATCTCGACGGTGCGGGGGAAGATTTTGGGTTCCCCGTCGGCGGGGTATGATCTCAGTGGCGACAGGATCTCGGCAAGGGCTTCGGCGGCTTTTCCTTTCTTTATCTCCTGGCTCCCCTTTCTTTAGTTCCATCAAGCAGCAGCAGTAGCTCAGCAACGCAGCAACGGCAACTCCATCAAGCAGCAACAGCGGCATCTCCAAACAGCAGGGGCATCAGTATCAGCTTTAGAGACGCAGCAAATCTTCAGGTAGCGGCTTCAGTACCATGGCGCAACAGCAACAACTTGGCAGCAGCTTCAGCTCAACATCAGTTTCAGCGAGCTTCAGCGGCTCATCGGCAGCGAAATGGAGGGGAGATCTGACCGGTCTCGTTGGATGGAGTCCGTCGGACTTGGTGGCAGCAGGCGATACTTGGGTGTGGCGGGCTTCAGCAGCGGAGGGTTACGCTGGAACCTTTGATTGCTCGGCAGCGGCAGTGGAATTTCTCTCCGGCGGGTGGGGCTTCTGAGGCTTTACACATAATGTAATATTATCATATAAATAAGAAGACTGTTTCTTCTTCTTTCTGTAGCCGGCATGGAGACGAGAAGCAAGAAACTTCATCTATTTCATCTTGGGGCCGCCATCCTTCTTTCTGCCCCTCCTACATATTCTATTAGGTTGATCTTCTGTGGTATTACAGTATACGGATGGATCCGAATCTGTCTCCTTCGGCAAAGCCATCGAGACAGATAGGGTCCTGTCCGCAACTGAGAATACCTATGGGGGGCTTCATCTCCTTCGTTCCCGCTGTCTTTTCCTCTCTCCCCCCTCTTATTTACGATGAATCGGAGATGGATGAGGTCGTGGTAACCTCCCACGAAGATCGTGGCAAGATCGTGAGACCGGGTCCGTTGAGAATTCTCACCGAATGGATAATCTCGGGCATTTTCATTTTTTTTTTGTTAAATGTAAAATTTAAAATTTTAAGATAAGATTTTTTTTAATTAAATTTTCATGATAAGATTTTTTATTAGAGACATTTTTTTTGTCTTATTATTACTTATTATTTATTTTAATATTAATATATATATATATATATATATATATATATATATATATATATATATATATATGTATATTTTTTATTTTATTTTATTTTATTATTATTTTTTTTTAATGTATAAACAGTCCCGCTTGTGGATTTCCATAAGACAAAGCCGGATGGGTCCATTTAGGAGCATATGGTCGATATTGACTATCTGGTTGCCTTGGAGCATTCCCCATGTATTGTACTTGCTCCATGGGAATCATTTCAGTGCTTGCTATGGGACAATTTGATGCTTGATGCCCTCCCCCACAAGTATTGCAATACATCACCGTGGCCGACCTTGAGCTATTACCGGTTGTCAATAGTTCAATTTTCCTTGTTAACATATCCAACTTTTCACCAAGAATTGGATAAAAAATTACGGCTTCATCCACGAACCCAACCATTTTAACATGCTTATCTCTTGTAGACCAATGGGCTTCGTTACTAGCCATGTCTTCAAAAATTTGTTCGGCATCCTTCGGGTATTTGTTTCCTAATGACCCGCCAGAGTTGGCATCTAATAATTGTATAGTCGAGTTGTCCAACCCATTGTAGAATGTTCTCACCTTGGCACAGGGGTCTAGACCATGTTATGGACAACGCCGGAGCAAATCTTTGTATCTCTCATAGGCTTCATAAAATGTTTCAGCGGGGCCTTGTTTAAAGGCGGAGATGTCCAACCTTAGCTTTGTGGCCTTGCTTGGTGGAAAGTAGCAGCCCAAGAATTTGTCTAGCATCTCAGCACAAGTACTGATGGAACTGGCCGGTAATGAAGTAAGCCATCTATATGCACCTTCCCGCAAACTAAATGGGAAAAGTCTCAACCGAATTGCATCATCAGAAGCCCCATTAATCTTGAACATGTTACAAATATGGATAAACTTTGCTAGATGTGAATGAGGATCTTTCTTCCATCAAATTGAGCTGTGTTCTGAATCATGCTCATTGTGCTTGGCTTGATCTCAAAATTGTTCATGTTGACATTGGGAGGATGAATACTGAACTCATCCCCGGTGTAATGAGACCTCTCATATTCGGCTAATGTTTGCCTTCTCTCGGCCATAATTGGTACTTCCCTTGCTTCACCAATGACTTCGGTAGGAGTGAAATTTTTCGACTCTGAAGAGAATCCCAGAAGTGTTCCTTCATTTTCACTATTAACTTCAAGCAATCCTTTAGAGTTCTTGCGGGTCATGCAATTTATACCTCGCAAGATATCCAGAAAGTGAAGATTAGTATCCAAAATTTCAATGAAATGAAAAAAAACAAAGAAAGAAAGTAAAGAAATAAAAATAAAAATGACTAAAGTAGTAAATTCCTAGCTTTCCTAGTAATCCAATTCTCCACGGCAACGGTGTCAAAACTTGATGCGATACAACCGCAAGTGTACGGGTCGTAACAAGTAATAGAGTGGACTTGAAAGTCGGGTTATCGATCCTCAGGGAGATGGAAGTACTAGTACCCACGATTCGTCTATTATCCAGTCTATCCTAAAGTGGTTGATTATACTAATTCTAAACTAATCAATTGAAAACACAAACAAGGGAATCGAGTTGCTCTTAAGGTTAAACACTCATAAAAGGGGGATGCACGGACAATTGAATCCCCCTTGAACTTCTAAGAGATGAATGCTACTCTTTATCTCGACATTTGGTTGATCCTTGGCCAAATTGATCCTTGGCCAAAGGTTCCTATGGTGCTTTCACTCCATTTCTCGAGGCAAGTTACTAATCCTAGTACCCTTACCGATGATGTTGTAGGGAACCTAATTCTTGGAGGGATTATGGGAATAATACATCTAAAGGACTCACTCTCCTTAGTACCCGGGTTCCCAGTATACTCACAATCCCCTCTATTGGAGATTGTCTATACACGGGGAGGCGTTCGCTTCTTCCCCCATATGGACTACAAAAATCCCTCCGAGCTCTCATAACATAGTGGGATTAACTTACATTACAACATCCAATAGACTCAATAAGATTCAACCAAACAATCAAAGATAGAGAGATAACATTAATTAAAACATGTCCAAGGGTTCATCAATCATCCAAGCACCTACAAGATTAGCCCTCCATGAAAGGGGGGCAACAATACAAAACAATGATGAAAGCAATCATGGAAATCATAATGAATGATCCTAATGAATGCACCGTTGATGGCTTCCTTGATTCTCTTCCAATGATTCCCCTTCTT
Organism: Dioscorea zingiberensis; assembly: GCA_026586065.1. Lineage (NCBI taxonomy): Eukaryota > Viridiplantae > Streptophyta > Magnoliopsida > Dioscoreales > Dioscoreaceae > Dioscorea > Dioscorea zingiberensis. The sequence continues at coordinate 20,529,780 of CM048825.1, read as the reverse complement.
CTTGCTCCAATAGCTTCAAGATGACAATCTCCAAGCTTTTCCCCAAGATTAGACTCTTCCTGATGCAGGAGAGACCGAGTCAGACGATGCCGAGTTGTCTGATTGCACCATGAGAGCTTTGACATACCACGACTTGGCGGACCGACGTAAAGGTGGAAGGTGATCGAGCCAAGCCCGGAATTGGGGAGCACTTTGGACACGTTTTGGTATTTTGGCCATAACTTTGGCTACCGATATCGGATTCGCGCGCTCAACCCCAATTCGGAAAGCTCGCCTCGACGCGCTCTTGGGGTCCATCCAGCTTTGCCAAAGCTGGATGGACCCCTCCTTCATCCTCAAATTCCACTGTTTTTCCTGTCGTTTCTTCGTTTCTCGGTGTTTTTTTTCCATTTTTGGCAATACTTCGTATGCTAATTTAGGATATGATACGAATCCGATTTGAACAAGGATTTTTAGGAGTTATCTTTTTTGTTTAGTTATTTTAGAATTAGATAAGTTTTTCTATCGGACCAAAATTTGCTGATTTGGGCAAATTTGGATAAGAAGATAGAATTTCTAGGTTATCTAGGTTTTTTTTTTGGCTATTTAAACCCGGCTTGTGGGTTGAATTTTATTCATTGATTATTGAGTTATATTTTCCCTTTAAAGTTTCAGAGACTTTTCTTCTCTGTTTGTCCTTCCTCTTCTTGCTCTTTTGTCAATCCCCCCCCTCCCTTGTTTACCACCGCCTCCAGGTTAATCACTACCCTGCCCGACGTCATTTCCCCAAGCTGCTTCCTCCCCTCCTAAACCCTCATTAGTCGGCTTTTATACCTCTAGGGTTTTAGGGGTGAGATTTACCAATTTGTCCCCCTACTAGGTCTGCAAATTCGCTGAACTTTACGATATACGGGCCCGTATATGGGCGTATATCAGCCCGTATACGGACCATCCACCTCCATATGATATATCATACGGGCCATATATCAGCCCGTATACGTGCCAGCCACATCCATATGGTTTATCATACGGGCCGTACACTGGCCTGTATTGCCTTCAAGTGCCAATATACGTTAGCCCGTATAAATGCCCGTATGGGCTCTTCTGGGTGCTCTAAGGTCCCGGTTTCTCTCGAAATGCTTTCTTTCCTCCGGGGTCCTGGTATTCTACCCTGTTGACCAGAATGAATACATTTTAAGTATTGGTGGGCAAAAAGTCTTCAAAATTACATGCCAAGCATATAAGAATATGATATAAAATTATGCCTAAACAAACACTTATCAATTACAACAAGAGTTTCCTCATCCCATTCAAGCTGGGAGAGGTAAAAATCATAGTCATCGCTAACACTATCAACTGTCAAGTGGAAAAATTCCCGATCAACTACCTGGGCATCCCTCTATCAGGAACATAGCCAAAAAAACAGGAGTGGACCCAACTCATAGACAAAATTAAAAAGTGGATCAACCTATGGTTGGAAAAATCAACTCATAAATTCAGTCATCTCAACCATCCCAAACTATTGGCTAGCAATACAAACTGTCGGAATGAGTAGCTAAGGCCTCGCTTGGATCGGGGGTCTTGGGGGGTTCATAGAGGAAGGTAGAGGAAGGTAAGATAAAGTAAGGGAAAGGAAAGTAAGGTTTTTAACCAAACCTTGTTTGGGGCCAAGGTAAAGTAACGGGAGGTTTTTAAACGTTGTTGTGTTTGGTTTGAAGGTAATGGAAGGTAATGTTATGTACCAATTTACCAAAATACTCTTTGAAGAAATAATACAAAATTTATAGAATGTTATTTACTAATATTCAATTAATACTTAAAATTATATATTAATAGATTAATTAATTTTAAAATTTTATTTACGCATCTTATAATTTGTTTTATAATTTAAAAAACTATGGAGTGAATTTGACTTCAACATTACATAAAACCAAAAACCAAGGGTATTTTAGTAAGGGCATTTTATTAATATTCAATTAATACTTAAAATTATATATTAATAGATTGTTTTTTTTTTTGAACAAAGGGCATTTTAGTAATCTTAGATAATTAACCCCCCAAAACCCTCCGATTTGGGGGGTTGAAAAGTGGGGGAAAATGGAGGGGTTTTAACCCTTCAAAACCCTCCTATTACCTTACCCCCCAAAACCCCCTATAGGTCCAAACAAGGGTTTATACCAACCCTCCAAAACCCTTCCTTTATGAAACCTCCAAAACCCCCCATCCAAGCAAGGCCTAAGAGTATTAACAGTCTACGAAGGGACTTCCTTTGGCAAGGGTCGAACCTAAAAGGCAAAACTTATCGGCTGGTTAATTAGTAATACTATGCAGACACAAGGAACAAGGAGGATGGGGTATCACAGATCTCAAATGTTTCAATGCAGCAATGATTGAGAAATGGTGGTGGAGACTCATCATTGGAGAGGCCAGCATATATCAGAAAATTATCCAACATAACTACTTCAAGAACACATATATTGATTCTCATAGACAATCCCCCATGAGAGCATCATATTTCTATAAGGGATTGTCCGCCTATTAGAAGATCCTGGAAATAGAAATTAAGATTAATGCAGGAAAGGCAACACCATTAACTTGGCATTATAAATGGGTCAAGGGTCAAGCACCAAGTGATCTCTTCCCCTCACTCCATGGGTCCATTAAAGACCATCACCTATTGATTGAGAAGGCACGATGTAATTATCTACATGTCATATATACCACTACTAAAATAGGGACCACGGACCAGGAGGGGATAAAGGAATTAGGAGAACTATTGGGGGCCCTTTACTCAACAAAGGAAGAAAGAGAAGACACCAGGACCTGGAACCTAGGGGCTAAGAGGAAGTTCTCAATTAAATCACTCTATATGTTCATAGGGTCAATTCTCAAACATCGTTTGGGGACTTTCTTGTCCAAAATAAATATAAAGTTATTCGCATAGCTGACATGGGATAACAAATAATTGCTCACACTTAACCAACTCTCTTAAAGGCAATGGAATGGGAACCGAATATTGTGCTGCATATATAATGGGGAAAACAAAATGGTAAACTATGTACTCGTCACATGCCTAGTTACAAGGAAGATCTTGGAACGTGACTACCCACTCTTTAACCTAAACTGCTGCCCCCAATCCATCCAAGATCTATGAAGTCCAAACACTCTATGGAAAAGGATTCACAAAGAAGCACGCATGGGGTGGAATGTTACAATCCTAGCCATAACCTGGAGCATCCCAAAACAAACAACACGCTTGTTTGGGTATTATTAGTGGGATTAATTTCCTAATGCAATCTTGGTTTGATACAGTTAATTCCTCCAAGAAGCTGAAGCTAGTGCCAATGGAATCCATCATCAGAAGGAGTGGGCCTTTGATCAAGAGGACTCGACATAGAAGCTGCTGGAAGGGATGACGTTGAAGATGAGTCACCAGAGCAAGCATCCTAGGAGTAATCAACAAATCTAATTATAATCTATGAGCTTAACAAAAGGAGCACTAGAAACCCTATCTATGTATCCGCTCTAGCCTTAGCTATTAAGAAACAAAAATGGTTTATCTATTTTACTCAAATATATATATATATATATATATATATATATATATATATATATATATAATCATGAGTTGATTGAGTAGCTTAAAAGAAGATCATGAAGATTTTCCAAAGTGAGAGTGCAATCAAATCAGGGATTATGAATTAGCTTACAATGGAGTGCGAATTATTAAAATTGAATGGCTAATTCACCAAAAACAAGTTCCTTCAAAGACATGAATGTGATGCAACATAATATTAGCTTTCACGTCTGGGATACCTTTTTAGATTTCTAACAATTATAATATTATACTATTCTACAAACAAGGGCCTTTTTATAAAGTAGCTTTACTTTGTTTAAGCATACTCATTTTAAATTTTGTAATTACATATTTCTCCTGCAAACATTGTCACGTGTAAAAAACTGATGCATCAACACTGAAAAGTAACTAACCAATTAGCAATTTAAAATTCAAAGTTAAAACCACACTCTCCTTCTGTCCACATTTGGATTATTAGATGACACTTTATTTTATTTTATTTTTAATATCTTTAGGATAAAGTGGAGAGAAACAAGGAGGGATTTCACAAGTTAAAATAATAATCCAAATGTAACACATATAATACAGTATGAATTTTTTTCTTTTCAGCACTCCACGTTTGGTTTTGGGTGTGGGCAAAGTTTCCTATTAACGGCTACATCCGGTTTTCAAGTGAAAGTTACTCTTTTTGGATCGTCACATTCTTCTTGGTTGGTTATTATATCCACTGACCCATGTTTGTGAATCCTTTCCACCACCTTCTTCTCCCCATTTAACACTCTCTCTCTCTCTCTCTCTCTCTCTCTTATCAAAACTCTCTCTCTCTCTCTTTGGGGAAATGGCTTCATGTAGCATCATTCAGTACCTGCTACTAGGTGTCATGCTTGCAAGGATAAGACAGTGTGTCACTTCTCAGGTTGGCAAAAATCTTGTTTGTTTGTTTTTGTTTTGTTTTCTTTTGGGTTTTTTGGAGGTTTATTTGTGTTAAGAGGTTGTGCTTTTTCATTCATAGGTGTATGTTGTTTACATGGGAAGTAGTAGTGATCATTCAGAAGAGGTATTGAAGCAGAACCACCAAATGCTTACTTCTGTTCATGGAGGAAGGTTGGTTTAAGGAATTGAATGAGTTGGAGTGGATGTTTGTAGTAGCAAAAAAAGTTTCTAACTTTTTATTTTGGGTGTTTGATTTTGGACAGCAATGATAAGGCCAGGGCTTCTCATGTTTATAGTTACAGTAATGGTTTCAGAGGATTTGCAGCCAAGTTAACCCAAGAGCAAGCTTTAGAGATTGCTGGTGAGTGCTAACACTACTCTTGAGCATGAGAGATGTATTAATAGTGTTTTTATTGTTTATTTTAGTTTGGATTTTGATGATTTAGAGATGCCTGGCGTGGTCTCTGTGTTCCCAAATGAGAAGAGAAGCTTGCATACTACTCATTCATGGGACTTCATGGGGCTTTCAGTGGATGAGGAGATGGAGATTCCTGGATTTTCAACCAAGAACCAAGAGAATGTTATCATTGGTTTCCTTGACACTGGTTAGTTAAGCTTCTCTAGAAATGTCTGATGAAATTGAAGGATGGGAAGCTTTTCTGTCCTTGTTTGTCAGCTACTGCAGAGGGCATGTGAAATGTATATGTGGTTCTTGCCATTGTTTTCAAAACTTATTTGGTGGTTGAGTCCATATCCAGCCTAGCACATCATGTTGGAAGTTTTTTGGCTCATTGGGTGATACTCAAATGGATGTTGCCTTTGCTTGATGCATGAGACAATAGTTCATTATCATTCATTTGTCTTCTTGTGGGATGATAGCTTGCAATGTACTTGAATCTTTGCTTCTAAATAATTCTGTCTCAGATAAACTTCATCATCAAACTTTAGACTTCCAGTTTTGTTGGATCTGGTAGACAATGAATTGATTGATGACTTGTTACAAATATACTTGAATTCATCAGTGTGCATAGCTTATTCTACTCCAAGGAAATTGTAATCTTTCCATCTTACATAGTTTAGAAGTTTGTTTATTAGTCTTTCCCGATTAATTTCAGGGATATGGCCAGAATCACCAAGCTTTAATGATCATGGCATGCCTCCTGTGCCAACTAGATGGAAAGGACGGTGTCAGACTGGAGAGTCATTCACAACAACTGATTGCAATAAGTATGCCTTGATTCAATGACGGACTTGCTCCTACTTTCAATGAAAATCTCTATTTTAAACTAGTGTTTCACTACTTGTTGATGGTGTGCATAGGAAAGTGATAGGAGCAAGGTACTATTTGAATGGATATGAAGCCGAACACGGGGAGTTTTCGATCAATTCAGACAATGCTCTGAAGTACAAGTCTCCTAGGGACAGCTCTGGCCATGGCAGCCACACAGCATCAACGGCAGCGGGACGATATGTAAAGAATATGAACTTCAATGGCCTGGCCTCCGGAGAAGCCCGCGGAGGGGCTTCAATGGCGAGAGTAGCAGTCTACAAAGCTTGCTGGGACTCGGGTTGCTATGATGCAGATATACTTTCCGCTTTCAATGATGCTATTAGAGATGGAGTTGATATAATCTCTGTGTCCTTAGGTCCAACTTCTCCTCAAGGAGATTACTTTAGTGATGCTATATCCATCGGCTCTTTCCATGCAACTAGTCATGGCATCCTGGTTGTTTCTTCAGCTGGAAATGTAGGCACTCGAGGTTCTGTGACTAATCTTGCCCCATGGATGCTCACTGTGGCTGCTAGTTCCACCGATAGAGATTTTGCTTCATATATTGTACTTGGGAATGGCACAAAGCTGATGGTATTTGAACTATTTAGAGTGAGATTTTTTTCTGCTGAAAATGAAGTTTTCTGAAGAGTTTGTCTGTTACTAACAGGGTGAAAGCTTGAACTCATTTGGAATGAATCGATCTGCAAGGACCATTCCAGCCGAAGAAGCCAGTGGAGGATACTTCACTCCTTATCAGTCAAGGTGAATATATGGTGATTGGCATGAAGGATTTTCTTCTTGTAATGACTTGTTTTCATCTTTTGCAGTTTCTGCTTAGAAAGTTCTTTGAACAAAACAAAGGCCAGAGGAAAGATACTCATTTGCCGCCACTCCGGTAGCTCTTCTGAATCAAGGGTTGCGAAGAGTGTAGTAGTGAAGAAAGCAGGGGGTGTAGGAATGATCCTAATTGATGAAGTAGAAAATGATGTAGCCATTCCCTTTGTTATACCTGCAGCAAGTGTCGGAAGGGGAATTGCTGATAAAATCTTATCTTATGTTAATCATACAAGGTTAGATAAAAAGTGTTCTTTCCATCTTGCCTTCGAGTTGATATTACATTTACTGAATAATGAAAAACTATTATGTTTCTAGGAATTCAAAATCCTTGATTTTACCTGCAAAGGCCATATTAGGATCAAGACCAGCACCAAGGATGGCAGCATTCTCTTCAAAAGGTCCTAATTCTTTGACCCCAGAGATTTTGAAGGTGAACAGTAATGACAATTGAATAAAATAAGTCGATCAACATACTGTTTGGATGTACAAACACTGATTGCTTGACTGTCTTTGTTTCTTGATTGGAAGCCTGACATCACAGCTCCAGGATTAAATATCTTAGCAGCTTGGTCACCTGCAGTTAAGAGAATGAACGTCAACATTCTCTCTGGAACCTCAATGTCATGTCCTCATATAACAGGCATTGCAGCATTGATCAAAGCTGCATATCCTTCATGGTCTCCATCAGCAATCAAGTCTGCGATAATGACAACCGGTTAGATTCTGAAATTTATTAAGAGATTCTGCACTAATCTTGATACTTTTTAGTCCAATGGATAAAAACTTGTAATTTCTGGCAATGAGTTCGGCATTTATCTGACACTCGGAAGCCAAATGCAGCAACTATGTTCGACAAGAGTGGCCACGCCATAACAGCTGATCCCACTGGAAGGAGGGCAACTCCATTTGACTATGGCTCGGGCTTTCCAAACCCGTTAAGTGTTATTGATCCTGGTCTCATATATGATGCACAACCGTCAGATTACAAGACATTCCTTTGCTCTATTGGCTATGATGACAAGTCCCTGCATCTGGTAACAGGAGATAACAGCACTTGCACAAAAGTAGCAGCAGCAGCCTCAGATCTAAATTATCCAACAATTACAGTACCTAATCTCAGAGGCAGCTACTCAGTATCCCGAACTGTGACGAATGTAGGGAGACCGAGAATCATTTATCGAGCTGTCGTATCACCACCGGCCGGCATCCAAGTCAATGTGGTGCCTGGGATTCTTGTTTTCAGGAACTATGGTGAGAAGAAAAACTTCACAGTGATTTTCAGAGCTACTGCCCCTGCAAAGGACTATGTCTTTGGTTCACTTACATGGAAGGCTAAAACACTAGAAGTTACCAGTCCTCTGGTTGTCAGGTTAGCATCCTCTAACAAAGGCTTATTGTGATGCTTTGGAAATGAAATGATACAACAAAGAAATGCTCTTGAATCTGAAGAAAATTGTATACATCTGAACTTATACACAACAAAGATTCATATTCTTTAGATTCCCTTGATACAGCGTTCTTTTTCTGTTTGCTTACATGTTGGACTTGATGATTTCTACAATCCTAAAATTTAGCCACAAAACATCAAGCAGTAATAGCAACGCATATTCTATTTTTATCCCTTGATTCCCTTTAATCTCCTCATTATTGACATATGGAGTTCTTTTGCCACCAAGCAATATAAAATTTGATGACAACATGCAGAATATGTAAGGTTTGGCAATACACAAGTCACCTATATCGGATCAACTAACACGAACATTGAAACAAGGAAACCTTATAAAATTGCATTATAAACCTCTTCTTTCCCCCAACCCACCTCCAAGGTGGCCCTCAAGGCTTTGTGGGACACTGATATAATAAAGAGTAGCTTGAGCTTTTCCTTATGTTTGTGGCTGAGGTGGTACAGAAGATACAGATGGATACACAATCAGTTAACCAACAGACAACATATAAGATAATGATCCATTCAAACCTAAGAAACATGCTGCTGATAAAGACACAGATGGTTGAATATTAGTAAAAGAACATGTCCATACTTGGCAAGAGTTCAATAAGAATATTTCCTGTTATTCCTATCAAAGTACACGTATAGTATGTGACAATGTAACTTAAATGCACTTTTCAAGTTACACAAATCTGGATAGACCCCAGAAATACTTGACATGCAATTTCTCCACGGATTCAACAACAACAACAACAATAACAACAAATAAGAAAAAAGGGCCAATAGAAATGATAAAGAACAGGAACTCCGCAATGTCAAACTCAGAGACAGTGAGCCTCTATCCTCCATAGAATGATGCAAAAGTTACATCATGATGATCACTTTCTTACTCCAATTGATTGGAGGTACTCCTTTCATGTCATTCGATTTTCTATTATCTTCTTCTCATGGGGTTTGCCCAGCAGCTTCTATGTCCACTGCCTTTTGCTTCACCACTTTAGACACTGAAATCATCACACTGCAAGTCACTAGAGAAACCATTCTAGCAAGAAGCATTGCTATGACATTTCTGATTGTAACCACAAAAGACAGATCTTCCGAGTAGACATGTTACTCTGCAGTAGTTGCTTCCAACAAGATTAAGTGGGTCCAAAATCTAAATTTTCCCATTTGAATGGAGCTACACAGCCAAGATCTGGTGAACCTCGGATGAATAGGCAGACACAGACACAAACAGCACCAATAGCAAGCATGGAATGCACATAAGGTCGTTGGAGGAAACCACGTGATCGGGTAGTCGGTCTGATTCTTGCAGCATCAATGAAAGCACACTGAGCACACGATCTTGAATAAAGAGGCTTTGACACTGAATATGACTTCTTGGAAGAAACCTCTTCATTTTGAACAGTTATTGATACTTGACCATTCTTCCGGTCTGCAAGCTTCCTAACCACCAGAGTGTTGTATGAATGGTTGTGCCTTATGGATGCATAAGTGCATGGAGACTGGCCATTGTCATCCAGAATTGAATTCCAACAGTTCAAGCCAATCTGGAGACAATTTATAAAACATAACAAATAATCAACTGAGGGTCCAAACGGAAGGTCCATTAACTGCTTACTCTATAAGAAAGAACTGCAAAAACCATCACTACAGAAATTCTTCATAACAATTTGTCATTGATGTTCTTAGTGTGAAGCATGAAGATTATTATGTTTAAAATATAAGGCCTTCTATACCACCATACAAATGCTATGCTGAAATCAAAAGAGCAAACTATATAAACAAGTCAATAGGAAAGCTACGAGTTGTTTTAAAAAGTATGTGAAGTTTTGTGTGCAGCATCACAAACTATAGAGAACCTCTACCTCTTGGGGGTCATTGGTCAATGCATCAACAATGTCCTCCGACCCTTGAGTGCATGCAGCTAAATGTAACGGAGTTAATCCACCATGACCAACCATGTTCGGAAGGAAAAGGTATATCTTTGACGCACCAACCCCACCATTTACAGAATAATGCAGAAGCAAGTCAACCATTCGCCTGCACTTTCTCTTCACAGCTCTGCTCAAGAGCTGAGTTTCTGCAAGAATCTCTAGAGATTCTTGAATTAAGTCATGGCTTTTTGAGCTTCTCTCCACAAGTATGTCTAGAAGCATTTTTATAAGCGCAGACCAATCGCGTTCAACTGAAAATGTTAGTAGGAACTTGAACCTTTTACCAGAGAACTCCGAAAGGAAAGGACCAGAAGATCTGCTTTTTTTTTGAAACAACCAGCCAAGTTCATGTAGAAAGTGCAAGATGTCTTCCTGTGATCTTGGTTGCCCATAGTCCTGAACCTGATCTTCTTGAATCACATCCTTGATTCCTAAATGATACTCAATCTCAGATTCAAGAGTTCTCAACTCCTGACAGATGGTAGCATCTGCAATAATTATTGGAAAACTATTCCCTTTGAAACCATTCTCCACCTGCACATGAAATACAACAATAAAACAAATTTATTAGGCTAAACAATCAACAATTAGGAAAGAAAAGACAGTTGATTCCATAAACCTTCCAATAAAACAAAAGCATTGGGACCTCAATAAAACAGCGACCAAAAGCATTGGGAGATCCTCTAGGAAAACTGAAACTTTCCAAACTAGAGTCATCATATATGGTGCCAGGATAAATTGAACCTAGCACTTCTTTTGATACATAACCCCCCATATATGTGCAATGAATTCTGCATAATTAGAGTTAAAAGTTACTAATAAAGAAAAATAGATAACCGATTGGATTGTAGAAATGAGCCTCAATTGAAGCTCACTTGGTGCCAGGAACTGTCAAATTTCGGCCTCTCAGAAGAAGGGAAGTTTCCTGCCCGCTGACAACAGCAACAGGTGACACAGAGATGAGCTCAGGAGCACTCCATGTTTTCCAAGATTTGCACAAGCGAATTCTCCCTGAGGTAATCAGACACACAAGATGACACAAAAAAATATATTTACATCTTTCAAATGCTACGGAAAAGTAGAAAAGTGCAAAGCATGTAATAACATAATGTCGAGGAGGAAAGCTGAAACATACCATCCTTATGTGATGCCAGTTGTCTACTTGTGCGGACCAAAAACCTCCCTTTTCTCCAAAAATCAGACTCAGAACTTTGAAGCAGTGCGTGGGCTCGCTGATAAAGTCTGTCTTCAAGCTACAAAGAAGAATATGCACTAAGTTGACTTCAAACAAAAATGTAAAGAGTCAACTTAAACAAAAAAAAAATACTGCATACTTCATCCCATGCAACAGATGGCATTGATGCATAAATAGACAAGACAACACAACCAGGTCGAATGTAACTTTCCATTTCTGAAGGACTATGAGAAAGCCAATTAAAAATCTGAAACACACAAAAAAAATAAATGAATAAATAAATAAAATAAAATCAGCTTAGTTTCAACACAAGGAATTTAATAGCATATAGTAAAAAAAAAAGTAATTCATTCTATAAGCCCTAGGGTCTATACACTGCATGATACTTTCCCTTGCTTTTACAGTCCTACCTCAGTGCGGAGCATGCTCGGGATAGTGTTGGGATCCTTATCAAATAGTTTGAATATAATTCGACCAGTACGATCCTGTAAAAACATTCTATAATTATCATGGCTCACTTGTAAGAATCTGGCTTCTTATCACTGCTCAAAAAAAATAATTAAAGAGGGATAAGCCAAATAAAAGCATCGCAATAACAAAACCACATTACCTGAGCATCAGAATTTGAGCTAGAAGGTGAATGGTCTGAGCCAGAAGAAGAAGTATAACCCACATGATAGGAATGACTTTGAACTGCACCCTTTTCAACTCTTCTTTCTGTCTCCTTAAATAGCTCCAATGGTGTTCTCCACCCATGACTTGTGCTTGCTTCCACTACCACGTCCTCTCTGGAAACCACCGTCACATCACTTTTTATACCCTCAGTTCCTGAATGTAGGGGGAAAAGGTTTTGGGCTACTGGAGGAGAAGAGGAGGGGGATCTCTCTTCCATTGGGTTACTACTCTCGGATGATAAATATTTTGTTGACATTGGTGGTTTTGGAGTGCTATCATCCTCAATAGAGCTAAACAGTTGAAATGGCAGGCTTGACCGTGCTTCTTGAATTGGATGTTCACATAATTCTACCGTGGCTTGAAGAACAGAGCTGCTTCGCCCCACCCCAACAGGAGGATACATTTGGGATGACCTGCTATTAGAAATGACATCAGCTGCAGGCTCTGGATGATGTATCTTAGCCTTAATATCGACATTTGCATCATTGCTCCCTTGGGAAAGAGATACAAGGGCATCAGGAGAAGATGCCGCAAGTGCTGCAGAGAGAACTGCAAGCAAGTCTGTGGTTGATGGGGTAGATAACTTATGTGGTGGCTCCAAAGAAACTGGTTGGCAAGCTTGGGTAACATTTAGATCAAATCCTCCTGGTAGAGGCAACTTTGGAGCAGAGAAAGTAGTTGATGCAGAATTTAATCTGCCAAGAATTTGCACAAGTTGATCTTTGTCAGGCAAAGGCCCACAGGCAAGACTATCAGTGTTGGTACCTGACATTGTAGCATGCCAAACAATCAGCACAGGACCTCAAAAGCAAACTGCTTATCCCGGGTAGAAATAGAGCATACCTTTTAATCGAGCCAAAACAGCAAGAAGATTAACAATTTCCACACCCCCTTTGTTTCCATCCTCTTGAGACCCAGGAAACAATGAACGAGAAGAAGGATCCTCTGGTTGGGTCTTCCGTCTTCGACGGTTATGGCCTGCAAGCCTGCGTCTGCAGCTTCTCTTGCCCTCATCAAACTCAGTCAGAGGGTGAAATCTGAATCAGATAAACAGATAAAGTTCAAACTTTCATAAATTTCAACTTGAGATTAAATTTTTCTGGAAAACAAACCGCACTTGAGGCATCCAAATTTAAATCAGAAAAGCAGCTGGCAAGGCACTTAGAAGCTGCAGTCTTATATGCTCAAATGCAAAAGAGATGAGAGCACAAACAGTCCAAAATCTCATATATTTTGTCAAAGGCATTAATTTCCTATTTTAGCTCAAACAATGGAATGCAATACCATAAAAGCCATAAATGAAAAAGCAACCACATCATACAATCAAAAACTATGAAAATAACGAAATCCAGATTCACAATACCAAAATACAATAAATGATGGAGTCAGAATTCAACTAAGGGGGATATTAGTCACCTGCTACATTGCTGACAGAACCTCTGCATCTGCTTCCCGACAAGAGCCTTAGTTGTCTTACTATGAACCTCACACACCTTATGTCGCCGATGGTAATCCTTGGCACCTGAAAGATCGGCCCTGCAGTCATCCACTTGGCACATTGGATAGTTTGTGCCGCTGCCAGGTGAGCCGGAACGTACCTTCTTGTTTGGCCTCACCACCGGCTCCTTAACCACATATGCCCCACCTCCGAGCTTTAAAGTAAGATTCTCACCATCCTCTTTCGAACTTTTACTCAAGCCCGAGACTTTTGGTCCCTCCTCCCCTATCTTCTTCTTCTTCTCCACATCGCAAATAACCTCAGGGAAAGGATTGTTAACGAGAGAGGGTTCTGATGGCTTGGCGGAGAAGCTCACGCTATCCCACTCCCACATCTTGGGGTTCCAATTGGGATTCGGGTCTCCCGGAACCATCGGGCGCTGTGGGTTCTGATGAAAGCTAGGGTTTTGCCAAGGCAAGTTGCGTTTTTTGGCCATGAGGGGCTCGTGGAACCGCCCAGCGAGCGGCTGGTGGATGAATATCGGAGGGGCCACCTGCGCCCCCACCTCCCTTTCCATTTCTGTCGACTGAATCAAGCTCTGTTCCTTAAAAGATCACTTCTTTGCTCCTATTCTCCTTTTTTTTTCCAAAAAAAAATCGCTTCTCAAATTCCCCACTAAAAATCAAATCTCCCTCGATTCCTCCTATCAAAATAATGCCTTCCAATTTCCGTTTCAAGATCCTCGTCGTCCAAGAGTCTGAGAACAATCAAATTCAACCAAATAAGCTAAAACATTTGGTAAATTAATTTTTGAAATCTAACAAATCGCCTGGATACGTATAATCAAACCTAAAACCCAAGAAAACAAAATAAATAAATAAATAAATCCTCCTTTCGATACAAAAACTCAATATATATCAACAAAATCAGCTTACCTCCAGAAAAGTCCATCTCTTTTCCTCCATTATCCTAAGTGAAACTCAAAACAACTCCAACCCTAGATTCTTTCCACCGCTACATCATTAGAGAAAAACATACAAAAACCAAAAACAATACGACTTTGCGGCCGCCGTAAATCACCAGAAGCCACCAGATCTACCTACAAACGTATCGAATAAGAGACAGAGAAACGGAGGAATAGATCAGATTATAAGCAGCAAGAGATCCGTTCCGTTCGGGTTGAGAAAGAGGAGACGAACAAGAAGAAGATGAAATCATGAAGCCAACTCTTGGGTTCTTTCCTACTCTTTAGATAGGTTCGGCCCCCTAAAGTGGCACTCTTGTAAATAAAGCCAACTCCTTGAGCTCTTTCCTACTCTTTACTCAAGGTATCGGTCCCTGATCATTCAGTAAAAAGTTAAAAACGATGCCACTTCCCTCCGCGTTTCTCTCTCTAGAAAAACACTTCTCTTTCTATCTCTCTAAATTTTTCTGATTTCATTTGTCACGGCCAATTCAAGCCGCGATACTTTTGTGATTCATATTGAATATTATATTTATGCTCTAATGATGATGGTGAGTAGCTCGTGGAATATATTCAGTAATTTTGGAAATTTTTTTTTTTTTTTTAACAATTGATGTGGAATGATTTTTAGATTGACAAAAATATTATTATGTTTCACGTCAGTTGTGACGCATGGCACAACATATGGGTCAGGGTCACATCATTTTTTTTTTGTACTTGCGTACCAACATTAATTTTTTCTTTCTTTTTCTAAATATAAGTCTTTAATAATTTCTTCATTTTTAATTTGTATTTAAATTATATATTATATTATTAAGTTCAAAATAATGCCATTTGCTTGTATTACATATTAAAAACTTTAATTGGAACTTGTCAAAATGGACGGGTTTGTGTATCATGGGAAGAGGGTGGACAAGAATCCCCGCTATTTGTTGTGTTCCACTTTTGAAGAGTCAATTTTGCTCATGCAGTGTGTACATGACTACATTCATGCTCAAAAGGTGACTTATATATATATATATATATATATATATATATATATATATATATATATATATAAGCACAATTAATTATCCATAATTGACAAAAAAAAACCATTGACTTTGTAATTACCTTATAATCTAGTTCAAATGATGAGCAATGAAATTGCAAATAAGGTGTGTTTTATATGTCTAGTTGTATGTAAATAATTTATGAATGAATTGCAATGGAGTTGACCTGGATGAATAATAAAAAATATATATTTAACTAAAATATCCTTTTACAAATAATAAAAAGGTACAAATCTTAACCCCACGGGAATCTCCTCCCAATGAGAAGCGTGAGCCAGCAAGTGATACAGGATGCCTGAGTTGAGCCACGTGTTACAATCTCTTTATCCGAAGCCCGCCATGCTGTAAATTATAGACAGCTGTTCCTTCATCCATACGCAAAGACACACCTGAGCGTACGGATCCCTCTCTGTCGAAATCACGGCCGTTCATCGTGAAACGAGCCATTCACCGTACATAGGGTCCCACCAGCATTAACCGACGTCCTGGAAGCCTGGGCCATCAATACGATACGCGTGCCGCACGTGCACGACACGTGTTAGAGTCGCTTTTCACCCTCACTGGTGAAGTCCCACGCCTACGTGGCCCGAGAGGGGCCTCGGGATTGATGAATGACTGAAAGGACACTGATTGGTGGAGGTATTTACGGACTTGCCATGGGATTGGGGTGGGGCCCGGTCACGTGCGGAGCGGGTGTACGAGGGAGCAAGGGAGACGTGGTTGGGTGGAACGGATCACGAGGTGGGTTGCACCGGACCCAACTTTTAGGCTACTTACATATGAACTGGAGTTACAGAGTTCACGGTTTTTGTCTGTAAAATCCCCAACCGTTGGAAAAGCCAGATGCTTTCCTGCATTGGATTGTCTCTAGCTGGCAACCTCATCCTCACTTCCACCTCCAATTTCTTTCTCTCTCACAATTTTTGAATTTTATCTTCTATACTGAAGTAATTGAACTGAATGAACTTGTCACGCCCCGAACCAAAATGGGACGTCGGCAGACCGGCCACATACTTGTGGGGATATGCCCCACTGTGTATGCAAGGTCTCATAACCTGTTTACAATTACTACAAATAATTGAAGAATATGAATTTATTGCTAAATCTCAAATGTTCAATTTAACATCCAACATAATCTAACAGATGGGCAAAGTCTATGAAAATAAACCAGTACAACTTAATTTATTCAACACACTAGAGAAAATTCCTAAGACACTAAGGATAAGATCAGGCTCTGGACATCTCATCTACCCACCGACTAGCTACTCATCGTGATCTGAAAAAAAAAGTCCAGAGACTAATGAGCTTGGGAGCTTAGTAAGTACCCACTAAAACTGTGAACCATGCAGTGTTTAATATAATAAATAAATATGAAACAAAATAGTAAAAGGAAAAAAAAAAGAATTCGTAAATAACACAATAATTTGCAAAAAAGTATAGTTTCTGAAGTTATTATACAAACATACTATCAGAAGGTTTAGTTTATACTCAAAATACTAGAGTCTCCCAAACTTTCTATGACCACTAATAACCCCGGTGGCACGGGTCAGAACAGAAGGTTGTTATTATTACCGACAACACGGGGAAATAAATGTATATCGCTATTGTGACCGACAGCACGGGTTGAACTAGTTCATAACAGATACGTGTTGACACGGTCAATGTTTAACCCCCATTGTGAAGGTCGAACACGCATACGGTTGGAGAGGTACTCAAAATCGTGATAAATATCGCATCTAAAACATAAGTCATATAATCGTAATCTGAGAGTATGTCAAGCAAGCAAATGTCAATAGTTCTAAACCGAACATACATGCATGGTTCAGCTTTTGTACGTAAAGTAGATCGATTCATGCTTTTTGAAACGTCAGATAAAATCAATATATAATTTAAGTTATAATAACAAAAATAATTTCTACAAGTTGATAAGAAAAACCTTGCTTAATTTAGGTGGAATACTTACCTCCAAACTCCAAGTTTATTCTAACCGCAACTCAAACCTCCGTGTTAGGATCTAATACAGAAAATATAGTCTCGGTTATTGAGCTTTATACGACTTACACAAAATTGTTCCTATTCCCAAGTCTCTCTACATGAACACCCGCATGAGATACCTTTACATACCCTACCAATAAGTCATCTTATTTAACTTATTTATTTTTCGCAAATACCTATCAGTACAATAAAACACAATCTCATTAATTGCAAAAATAAATTTTTAAATAATAGTAATTATAAATAAACAACAAAAGAAAATGATTAATTCATTCCAATAACGTTTTTAATCCAGAGAAAATCTACAGCAAACTTTGAACAAGTGATTCAGTTGAATAATAAAATAATAATAATAATAATAATATAATAATAATCAAAACATAAACAATTACAAAGCTTTCACAGTGGTTTTACAAACAACAAAATTGCTTCACGTCTCACGAAGTTACAAAATAAATAAATAAAAATAATAATAATAAAATATCATCAAAGAATGCAAATAGGCGGTTTTTTTTATATATAAAAAGTTCACAAATCCGCAGTCTGACACGAAAAACAAAACATAATAAAAACAATTCAACAATAATTATCACGCCAGGCAGGATCCGGGACCTCGAAGTAGCGCGCATGAGGGCCCGTACCCAAGTAGAGGCGAACCCCACTCGGATACAAGGCCTAAGGAAATCATAGCAGATAACAAATACCTCAAAATTTAATAATCAGATAATATCAGAGTCACAACGAAAATCTAAATCAATAAGGGTTTACATACCCTACACATGGTCAAGGCCTTATAAGGGTCCTACAATAACACCACCTCAAGAACAAGTATGACATGAGGTTCTCTAACCTCTACAAAATCAGCCCAACCCCTCGCTCAACTTCCGAGTCCGAGTCACCTACTCCTCGGGACCTGAAAAAGAAAGATGGGAAGCAAGCGCATGAGCTTTCGAAAGGAAAGCCCAGTAAGTACCCTCAAGGGTCACAAAGACATAAATAGGAAATATGTCATCCAATGAGGTCACAATAGCAACAATATAACCCTAGGAGTCTACCGTAACACAAATCAAAGTGCGACCCACGTCTACGTAAAACCCTTGGGCTCTGTAATGAGTTTCAAGAGAACTCAAGGTTCACTCCCGGCCAGTATGTCCAGCTTTTGGATGTAAATACGACCTAGTTGGTCGTTTGACCCTCCGGTCACAGGTCGGTAGAACTACCTCTCCTACGTGTTAACACGGTCAGTGTACCAAGCCCACTGACAGGTAAGACCTTCAGAGATTTGTTTCTCTGGTAAGGCTGTCTGGAAAGTCAGGGGGTCCTGTCCCTGAACATTCCTAAATTGGAGCTTCCCTAGCTCCACTGAGTCCGGGCAGTAGAACACGGCAAACAAGGACACCAACGTCCCGTAAACAAACATACATGCTCAATAGGATTCCAAAATAAATAATGACGCATGTATGTTATCAAAGAAGCATAAGATATCAATGCATAAACAAGTCCAAGAAAAACCCGAAACCGGGTAGGTACGAGGCAAGTGTACTTACAAGAACAGACATAACAAAAGTCAAGAACACTCCGTAGAGTGGGGTAGTAGGCAAAAGTACTTACCTCTAACAAGAGCTGGAAACTCCCCTAGTTTCCTCCTGACATGTCTCTAAGCCTCCACGTCGATATCTGGTAGCAAAGTCTCTATCAGTGTCAAAATAACAACAACCCTACATCCTAGATGCACATGCATAACTCTCTCGCTTTCGGTGGTCCTAAGCTCAATTAAACGGGTCCTTAAAACCATTTACGTGGTTACCGACCATTTTCCCTCATTTCCAAGTCCTTTAGTTGACTTTCAACTCTTGGTCAACTCTAGTCAACTTTGGTCAACTGTCCTACCTTACTTTCATGGTACGCACCCTCATTGGCCGTTTCTAGTCTTCTTAGCTAAATTGGGCCCACCTACCAAGCCCAAGAGTTTAGCTTAACCTTGTCTTGTCTTTTATTAGGCCCTCAACTTTTCACTTGGTTAACAAGTCCATTGTTCAACTTGACAATCTATTATTCGTGAGCCTAACATATAGCTCGATCATGCTTGGTAACTTTGACAATTTGGGCCTACTCGTCAAGCCCACTAAGTTCTCTAGCCTTCTTATCAAACAACACCTATGCTAATCCTTAAATCATTCCCATAAACCAGCAACCTCAAGTTACCCATGTTTATGCTTTCATGAACCTTCAAAGATAGGGATAGATTGGATTTACACTTTTCATGATCATGTATATAAATTCAATTCATGAAACCACCCATGGAGATCAAACTCCAACCCTTGGACCAATTCTTTACTCATTCATTCCCCCATCTATCCTTATAACCCATGCATTCATGCATATATGAATCCTCATATTTATCACTACTCACAGCTAAGATGCAGGAATTTAGAGAAACTCACCGAGTATAAATGTAGACAGACACTGAAAACAAACTGACCGTCCAAACTAGATCTCCACCGTTCAGATTGGGTCGAGACAAGTCTTCACTATGCTCACCAAAAATCAGCTCGATCAGACTAGAAATGATCATCCGATTGAAGCATATGATGGAACTGGTCGGTGCAGGAAATCAGCAGTGATAGGCTCTGTTTCATACCCCAGAAACCTACTCTACCGAACACCAAAAACAATCTTAACCGTTCATATTGAAGAATAAGGAGTCAAGAACAATCTCACCAAAAATCAGCGCGATCCAACGGTGAAAATGATGGAAATAGAAATGAAAATAGAGCATGCTCAACACTCTTTTGAACAGAAGATCCTAGTCTCTCAAGCTTTCTTCTCTTTTCTTCCTTCCTCCCATCTCTCTTCTTGATTCCCAATGACCCATAAACTTTCTCAAACTTGCTATTGCTCTATGCCAAGCTTCAAGATTACATGCTTTATATAGGCCTCACAAGTGTAACCTCTACAACTCTTCACATTCTTAACCTCCCCCATAAATCCCAAGATAACACCCAAATAATTCCAACCTTTCAAATTCATAACCCCATGGGACCCTTCCCATTCCTTAATTATTGGTCCTTAAAACAAATCTCATTAAAATATTTAGTATCCTTACTAAATAATTTTAATCATACTAAACTTAATCTTGTCTCATACTATTAAGTTTAGTTAAATAACTTTTAACTTTCATTCAACATCCTAACTATACAAGTTAATTTAATTAATCCATTTTGGTTAATTAGCCCTTCAAGCTTAATTAACCCTCTTAGTTAAAATCTTTGATTAGTTTACAAATCAAGTCCACACATTAAATTGATCAAGATGACTAATATTTCACCAAACTTGATTGAGCTAACTCAAATTGACCCAAGTCACCTTAAACCAACATAATTAGACTAAGTAAACTAACTCCACACTTTTCCTTTAATCACGATGATTAAACCAACTTGATAGTTAGGTTAGACCCAAGCCCAAAGTGTTTAGTCTAACCCGAGTCCATTTACTAACTCCAATGTCCACACAGATCTAATTAACTAGGTTAGCTTAATTAACCAATCAAGCATTCCCACTACATTAGTTAATTAAATCAATTTCATTTTGACATTTTATAAGGTTTCAAATGTTCAATTATTCATCATCACCATAACCAATATTTCCTTTCATAACTAACTTGATTATACTAAATAATCAACTTGATTTTGTCACACTACCAATGCTTCAAAAAAAATGTTTAAAACTATACTACCAATTAATCAAAATAATTGTCACAACCATAAAATTCCATAGGATTATTTACTGATTAATCAATAAATATTGTCACACTTTATAATCTTAGTCATACTAATTAAACTTTTATTTTGTCACACTAGTATAGTTTAAAAAAGCAATTAATCAAATAAAATAATTATTATTTTATTTTATTTCAATTCATCTTCCACCTCTCTCCCTCTCCTTCTCTTGCCCGCGACCGCGCCCTATTGGGGTCACGGAGGCCGGCAAAGAACTCCCTCCATCTTTGGAAAACTTCGGGCCGAGGTCGCGCCTTTTCCTATGCTCTCAAGCCGATCTCCTCCCCACCACCTCCGTTGGCGACCCTAAACCTCGGTCTCGAAGCTACACCACTCCAGTGATCCCGTTCTAACATCACGAATGCATGGCGGCGGTAACTAAGTGTCTCGGAAGGAAGTGAGGACTTACCTGGGAAGACCGAGGAAGATAAAGGCATTCACCGGAGGGCCTCCGGCGTCGGCGAAAGTTTCACGACTTTCCGTGAAGCTCGAGCCGCGACCTCTTCGCTTCGATCCGGCTCCTGAAAAACATCAACGACGACCACGAGTTCAACGATGGACGCGAATTCGGCGGTCACTAGCGAGAGAATCCCTCTCTCACTCCGACTGTCACCTCGCCGGAAAGACAACTTCTCTTGTTCGTTCTCCTCTCTGCCTCTCCTAGGTCCTGGGGCCTTCATCTTATATAGGCGAGGGGAGACGAAGGGCTCGCAAACTTCTCGGAGCGGTTGAACGACGTCCGACGGCCTCCTCGCGCGTAACGGCCGGAGGTAGGGGGCTGGACGCGCGCACAACGGCGGCTGACGGCTGTGGTGAATGATGGGGATGCCTCGAGATTTGATCTCGCAAACAAACGGTAAGGATTTCTTGATCTATTCTAACGGCGAGGATTTAATTTTTTGATGCCTTGTATCGAGCAATCCTCAGATGGAGATCCTGGATTTGATCAACAACTAACGGTCTGATCCCAAAACTTTTGCCTCGAACTAAACGTGATCACGAGATGAACGGCTCACAGACACCCGCACCGTGAGATCATCCCATATTAACCATCCCCCTTGCCTCGTATCTGGTCTATGATCAGATAGATTGAACTCACACTTGCCACGTGGCTCCACTGAGGCCGTAATAATGCCTCAAGATGCCTTTCGATCACGAGATCCTTTAATCTCAGCCGCTCGTCCATTGCTACTAAGGTTTTGCCTCGGTGAATTTTGTTGGGGTCCTCTTTCTCTTTTTAGGTTACAATTTAATCGACCTTTGTGAGAGAATAATTTCCGCCCTGGGTCCTCATAACTCTTAATAATTACCAGAAGGTCCTTTTGACACCCATTAACCCTAAGTAGGGTTTTAGCCCTTTTAGACTTCCATTTTCCCCTCTTAACTCAGTTACTAATTGATCAACATGAATTCATCCATAGAATTCATTCATTCCTTTTTAATATCTCCAATCAACTTATAATTACGAAAATACCCTTGGTAGCCCTAATTATACCCAACTAGGGCTTTTAACTTGTTTCTTGGTTTAATTACCAAGCTAAATAAAGGAATTAATATAAATCCAAGTATTCAAAGTTTGGGGAATCTTTTAACAAATTAAGAACTTTTGTTTCTCCAAATACAATTTCATTTTAATTATACCTTGGGGGTTTTTCCTCATTCTTTTCCAATTAAATAAAAAAAACAAAACCCAAAAGAAAATTTAATCCCTAAAAATTCTTGGGTTTTACAAATAGTTTTAATGCTAATACAAAATATTTGATTCAATACTATTAGATCTCATAAAACTTATTAGGTAAACAGAGAATTGGTGGAATAGAAATTAACGAGTAACACAAAGAAGAAAAAATAGATTTTCAAACCAAGCCAAGATTAAAAACTCATTTCCACATAAATAAATTCTATTATCAAACCTAACAGATCACAACAACAAGAGGTCTAAAACCATCTTCCTCAAACAATCTAACCCTAATTCCCATAAAAGTTCCAACAATGAGAATCGATCGAGGGCTCACCTTGATAGCCTACGACTCAAAATTCGGTCAACTGAGGAGAAGATCTGAGAGAGGGAGAGAGAGTAGAAACTCCTATAGATCGTCTAAACACGTCGCCGCTTGAAGAGAAAGAATCCGAGAACAATTAGGGTTACCAATGAGGGCCGCGGTGTGAGAGGATAAATAATGGGATTTGTAACTATTTTAAAAAATTTAAGATTATGTTTTTATTTTTATTTTTATTTTCTCAACTGTTTTAAGATAAGGTCTTTGACTAAATCATTAAGTAACATAAATATCATCCCACTGTGCTCTTTAGTCCCTACTATTTTATATATTTATTTATATCCAATAAGCGTATTATTACAGAACTTCCAATTATAGCTTTGAAGAATATAATGTATCAGTTATAATAAAATTTGTTTCTCCAAGACATAATATATTTACTCTTCTGGTGCCTTCAATCAAATCTATACTGCCTAATATTGTATTGGCACTAGTTTTACCCATTATTAAATGAGAAAATTATTTCTTACTTTTAAATATCGAGTGCATTGTCATACTATCAACAAGGCATACATCATCATCTTTGATATTTAATCCAACCATGAATTTAGCAATATCCATATATTCTGCAAAATAAATATTGTGGGATTGAAAATACACACCTAACATCGTGTCTGTGAAGAGACACTAAGCGATACATCAAATCACAAATGAGTATTTATTTTATTTATTTTTAAATATTGTGGGTTCTTCCATTCCTAATAGAGGCAAACCTCAATTATTAATTACTTCAGACAAAGTCTTAGGAATTTTCGATTAAGGGCAAAAGTACAAGTAGAGGTAATGAAAAATTCATTTATTTGCAAATCATAACATTTGATTACATATAGATATATCATCATATACATGTTTATATATTATTTATTTATTTATATAAATGACGCCGCCTTCTGCCTTGGGACGTGTGCTTCGCCACTTGGAAATTTGTGTTTCAACGGCTGCCTCAAATGCATGCTTCATCGACGCCTTGAGATTTGCACAGCTTTAGGATTCATGTTTGTATTGACCATCTCTCGAGGAGTGTTTCATCGCCACCCCGAGATAAGTGTCACTTTGAAATTTGTATTTTCTTAGCCGCTTCAAGATGCGTGTTCATTGTGGCTTCAAGATTTGTATTTCATTGGTTGTATCCATATGTGTATTCCATTGTCACATCGGGATGGGTGCTACTTTGAGATTTGTATTTATCACCCGCCTCAAGATGTATGTTACTTCACCACATCGAGATGCGTGTCACTTCAGGATTTGTTTCATCATCCGCCTCAAGATGCATATTCCATCATTGCATCAAGAAGTGTGTCATCTTTGGATTTATATTTCACCATCCGCCTCAAGATGTTTGTTCCATCATCACATCGAAATGCATGTCATTTTTGGATTTATATCTTATTGGTTGCTTCGAGATGCACATTCCATCATCACATAGACATGCATGCCACTTTGAGAAATCTATTTCATCATTCGCCTCAAGATGTGTGTTTCTTCATCCGCATCGAGGTGCGTGTCACTTTTGGATTCGTATGTCATTATCTGCCTCAACCAGTATGCTTGTGTAGCAATATGCCCGTGGGGAGGAGCCAGGACTTCAATTTCTTGTTTGCAAAGTCCACTGCTTGATATAAATATAAGTATATATATATATATATATATATATATATATATATATATATATATACAGAGAGCCGACCCCATCTAGTATGGGATAAGGCTTAGTAGTTGTTTGTATATATATATATATATATATATATATATATATATATATATATATATATATATATATATATACAGAGAGAGATTTTTCTATATTATTTAACTTTTTTTAACATCTGCAGTCTTTTTATTACTTTTCTGTTTTTTTGTTATTTTTCTTCTTTCTCCTTTTTTTCTCTCTCTTTTTTTAATTCTCTCTCCTCTTATTTATTTATTTTTATTTTATTTTTCAATCAGCCGCCCCTCTTTCTGTTTCAGCTTTCTCTTTTTTACTTATATATATATATATATATATTCTCTATCCCTCTTTCACCTCTCTCTCCTTTTATTTATTTATTTTTCTTATTTTTCACTCAGCCGCCGTTTCATCTCTTTTTCTTTTTTTTAAAAAACTCTTCTTCTTTCGCAGCCCCTCTCTCTTTTTCTTTTCTTCTCTCTCTCTTTTTTTTTCACTTAGGGCTCCTGGGTTCACAAAGCGAGAAAATAGGAAAAAGAGACTTCTTCTCTGGCGGCGGTGACAAGATCAACATTTAGCCCCACAAGGGTGACTAAGCGGCAGCGATAATAGCCCCAAAAGGGTGGCTCAGCGGCGACAATGACCCCACAAGGGTGGCTCAGTGATGACGACAGCCCCACAAGGGTGGCTTGGCAGCGATAATAGCCCCACAAGGGTGACTTGGCGGTGATGATAGCCCCACAAGGGTGGCTTGGCGATGATGATAGTCCCACAAGGGTGGCTTGGTAGTGACAACAGCCCCACAAGGGTGGCTTCGTGGCGATACCGATGAACGACGATGATAGCCCCACAAGGGTGGCTTGGCGGCGGAGACAGCCCCACAAGGGTGGCTAGGTGGCAAAGCTGGAGGCGATGAGAGGCGAAAAGAGGTTGGGTTACATGATCTTGTTAAGAAGAAGAGAGGAAATACCTTGAGTTTCTACTGATCTTTCTTCTCTCTCCCTCTAAAAGTCTCCCCCTTCAAGAGGTCTTCCCTCCTCTATTTATAGGTTTGAAATTTTAATTTTAATTTTAATCATCATGAGATCCCAATCTAGATAAAATCAAAGATTTGAATTTTAATGATCATAATCTAGATTTAGGTATAACCCCGTAACATAAGATAACCATAATGATAAGATTCAAAATTTGAATTTGAATCTAGATAAGATCAAAAATTTGAATCATAAAGAGGGTAAGTATAATTTGAATTTTAATTGTCATGAGATAATCTAGATAGATATAATCTCGTCAAAATTTGAATTTGAATTTTAATCATCACGGGATAATCTAGATAATCTCGTCACCGATCAAAAATTTGAATTTAATTTATATTTAGATTTAATTTTAATTAATTATTTTTTATCGAGATTTATGTTCTCGGCTTATCTTGGGATTTGTATTTTTGAGATTGCCGTGAGATTTGTATTCTCGGGCTATCTTAGAATTTAAGATTGCCTCGAGATCTATATTCTCGAGCTATCTTGAAATTTGAGATTACCTCGAGATTTATATTCTCGGGCTATCTTGAAATTTGAGATCTGTGTCGAGATATGTGTTCACGAGCTATCTTGGGTTTGGAGATCACCTCAAGATATTTATTCTCAAGCTATTTTAAAATTTAAGGTTGTCTCAAGATCTGTGTTCTTGGGCTATCTTAGGTCTGGAGATCGCCTCGCCTTGGGATTTGTGTCCTTAGCCTACCTCATGATCTATGTCCTCTTCTCGCCTCGGGATCAGGCCACATCAAAGTATTTTAATTTCAAGATATTTTAAGATATATTTCGTTTGAAAATATTTCATTATTGACCCTTTAAAATATTGGCACCTAGTATTTTCAATGCATATATACATATTTATGTATATAGATTTTTTAGACACAAACAAATATAAAGTTCATATAAAAATTCACTAGATAAAAGAAGCTTCTGGTTATTTAATGGATACCCCCATGAATTTTCAATGATTCTTCTCTTTCATTGGTGCTTGATAAAGGTGCTTCGATGTACGACAGGTATATGATTTGTGCCCTTTTACTCCATATCGATATCCATTCTAGCGAATATCTCTAAAATTGAGTAAGTTTTGTTGTAATCTGCTGGAAAACAACGCATCACTAATAATGAATTTTGTTCCTTCAGGGAATATAATATATGCTCTTCCAGAGTCGTCTATTAAATTTGTGGTACCAAATATGGTGCTAACATTAGCCTCAACATGACATAGAGTAGAAAAATAGATTTCATTTCTCAAAATGGTGTGTGTTGTTATATTGTCTGCTAGACATAGATCGCCACCATTGAGTTCAGCTAATGCTATAGAGGTTGGTAGATCAAGCTGTCAACAAAATGCTTGGGAATATGACAGGTATGTGACCAATGGTCTTTCATGGCACATATATAGCAAGCACCCTCTTTCAAATTATGAAATAAATCTTTTGTGTTTAAGGCTTCAAGCCTTATTTATTTGCACAAGACTTCAAGTCTTACGCTGGTTATGAAGCCAAATTATGAAATAAATATTTTGGGTTTAAGGCTTCAAGCCTTATTTATGTGCACAAGACTTCAAGTCTTGCTTACCCTTTAGCTTCATGTTGTAATTTTTTTATATGAAAATTGTAAAAGATAATAGAGCGTTTCACTTGTATATATAAAAATGCAAACTCAATTCAAATATAAAAATTATGAATATAATTACTGGTATAGAAAGGTTACTAGAAAAGAATCCTTGGACAAGACTATGACCTTGAGGCCGGCAGTGAATCCTATTCACACACAAGAACAAGGAGGGATTGTTGCTTGTAGAGAACAAATCGTGCTGATAACGTGCTATAAAAACTATTGAAAATAGTAGGAAAAGAGAAAGACACAAGAAGAGCAAGATAAAAGAGATGTAGAGAACGCCCTTCTTCTCGTTCTTGTTGTTATATATTTTCAACTCCTTAGGTACATTATATATAGAGATTACAATAGAAACCGTAAAACCATTTGGCAAACGAAATGCCAAGAGTTAAGAGGAATTAAGAAATCCATAATGGACATTTACTTCAAATATTTCATAATGATAAACTGCATTTGTTTATTTATTGAAATAGAGAGTTACATCCTCCTAGGTGAGGTTTACATAGTTTCCTCCTGACTCCTGTACATGTAGGTTTATGTTTATTGGCGTATCATTCTGTATTGTTGCTCTCTTTAAAATCATTCTCTTTGTCCCCATTTGATGACAACCCATCGTTTGTGAAGGCGAAGCTCATCTTAATGATAGATTCCATCGGCACCAACTTTGGCTTATTGGAAACATGAGCTGCATCAAACCAAGATAACATTAGAAAATTAACATCTCAGATTGCTCTAGTAAAAACACGTTTTTTTATGGAAGCATCTATAGTTCCTTTCAAGCCAAGTGCTCCAAGTGATAGCCATGATCACAATGAGGTTCCACCCTAGTTGAGCTTCTTTTTTAAGATTTTTACCCTTGTGATTACCACCCCAAAGATCTAATATCATATGAGGGATAGTTTCTGGCATGAATCTAGATAGTAGTGCTCCTAAATTTTTTGAGTTTCAGTGTAGTAAATGAGTATATGTTGTGTTGTTTTTGCTACTTTGTTATATAAGTAACACGTTATTTGTGTCCCTTTCCAATGTCTTTTTGTCAAATTATCCAAAGTGATTAGTTTGTTATCCAGGCGAGCCAGGAAAACAGTTTGATCTTTTTTGGGCATGGTAGTCTCCATAAGCCCTTTTGAATTAGGCATCGGATTCTGCCATCTATTATGAGGTTGTATAAAGATTTAACAGTGTGTCTTTCCCCTAGCCCTAATAGCCATGTACATTCGTTTTTTGGTCCCTTTGGGTCCTAGCCATTTTCTTTGTTAGCTCTCTTAGTTCTTGACTTCCTTCCCTAGTTAGAGGGTCTTACTTGAGGAGCAGGCTTCATTTGAGGTGAAGGTTCCAAGCCTTCTAGAGTGGGATATGCAATCTTTCAAAAGGGAGATAAATAGTGAGGTGGGTGTTTGTCCACCAATCCATTTATCATTCCAGAAATTAACCGACTCTCCCTTTTCGGCTTTTACATTAATGCCCATTTCAAAGGTCCACCAGAGTGAAATGATCCCTTTGTAGAAGTACGAGGCCCGTGCTTTGGGTTTTTGTGAGGGTTGAAATATGAGGTCCTAAAGTAGTTATGCTGGATGATTTTGAGGCATATTTTGATCTCCCCATTGATTAGATACTCCCCTGGTATGCAAAGTATCTTCCAATCTACTAGACGATATGATTTACTCTGTAGGTCCGACCCGTTTATAGAAAGTTTCACTGCAGTGCATCAATGTGATTTATGACCCATTCTAGGAGCTTATATATAGCCAGCCAGTAGTGGAAATTGTAGAAAGAACTGAATTGATTAGGGTGATTCACTCGCCCATGGATAGCAGTTTAGCCTGCCAAGTTCCAATTCTACGCTTAACTCTATCGATGAGTTGCAACCAGTACTCATTTTTTGACTTTGTCCCTGATAATGAGGTTCCTAGTTATTTGATTGACAAGCTTTCTATTTTGCAGTTGAGAATTTCAACCATTGATTCTGGTGAGTGTGAATTTGTTATGATTGGGATGAGTGAGCTTTTGTGGTAATTGATGAGAAGACAGGATATTCCTTCATAGTGATAGAAGATTAATTTTAGTGTTCTCAGGTATTCTATCTCGCTCATAGTAAGTAGAAGTAAATTGTCCGTGTATTCTAGGGAGATTATTTGTAACACCCGTCTTTTAACAGTAGTGGGTGCTACACCAGCCAGCCCAGCAGTGTGTCCGGGCCCAAGGCTGTTAACAAATCATGTAATTTTACCTATTATACTAGTTTAAAGACAGAACTTGGAACACAAATAAATATATCATCACAATAGGCTCAACCATAGAGATGAGTCATATAATACATCATACCCCAGATTAGCGACTGGGTTTAGGTAACATTTAAGTCTCTCAATACACATATCCAAAATGACAAAACAACTATTACTCCTAAGGGACGCCAGAGCCACTACCGTACCCGGACCTCGCCCGTCGACAAGGAATCTACTCCGACCCCAACTTATTCCCTGTAAGAAGAATGCAAGAGTGGTGAGCTACTGGAGCCCAGTGAGTATGGACCAATCTGTCAGGTAATTACCAACCTGTCTTCCATCAAGGCACTATACTGATATATAAAAATAAAATGCGAATACATATGCAAACTAACATGGGGGTCAACATAATTATCTTAAATCGGGTTAAGCACGCCAAGCAGTCATGAAACTCAATTAAATCTATATGCCACTTCAAGCATCAAAAGCATATCATCATCTTAAGCATATCAAATCATATGTGTGTACACACGGGTCTCATATCTAGTGACAAACACCTCTAGTTCGACTCCCACGGAATGAACTCCAGCTTCTGCAGAACTTGACGACCAGTGGTATCCCTGTACCGACAGTGCTCTGCCGCCAAGCCTGCGTCTCATATCGATACGGGCCTTCCAAAATCGGGAAGGGTTTTATATGAAAAACAGTTTTGAAAACAAGTGTGTGCACGAGACGATATTTGAAACAAATCCCTTCCACCGACCCAATATCGCATACTTTGACTTCCGGGCTCCCTGGCCCGCCGGATCATCCACATATGTCTAGCTAGGATGCAGTCCTAGATATGTACTTATCCCAAATCCAACCAATTAAAGTTTCACATATACATGCTCATGCTAATCTAACATTAATAGCATTCAACAAGCAAAAATCTACTTTACTCTAGTATCGAAAAAATCCATCGGCAATCACAAATCGATAAACAATATCATATAAAAGCCCGAGTAAACAATACAAGAAATACATGCTTCAAATAAAATGTACAGAGAGGACCACTCACATGTCGTCCTTCGCGGTTCAAGACTGGCTCAGCTCCGCCGCGTCTCCAAGTACTTCCTTCTCCCTTCCTATGGGAGGGAATACGAAATACGGTCAGATTCAGTACTTAATTTATAGTACGTATTAACAACATAACCCTGAAACACAATTAAAGCGTAATAATCTAGAACTGTTCGTAACTGTAGATCCGGTTGCCCAATCACGTCGATTAAGCATTCGTTACGTAGGTCCTTCGTCGACCTTTCCAACGACTATCTACACTCCCCGATCGGCGAGGTATCGTGGGCGAAATTCATCCCCAAATAGGACAGCCCGGTATTAGTTCAACGAAAATTTCGGCAGAGTTTCCCCTATTTCTAGGGCTCCGAAATTTATACAACCATTCATCAAATTAAGGAATTAACATGCATATTCATCCATCCACATTCTAATCTCCAATTAGCAGCCCCTAATTCCCCTTAAAGTCATGTTTCAAATTATAATTTCCAACTTCAAGCTTAGGGTTTTTACTTGGAATTGGAACACCAAAATCGGTACGCCAATCTTGCGTGGGACTTCTGGCGGTGTTGTGCGTGTCCGTGAAGGAGTGGGTGGAGCTAAGCTACGTCCGGCCGTGCACGAGGGCGGAGATCCACGGCGTTAGCGTATGGCCCAGCGTGGCGGCGAGGCCAGCGTGCGGCCGAGGCCTCGGCTCGGTGTAGAGAGAGAGAAAGGGGAAGGGGCTGGCGTGGCTCTCGCCGGCGGTGAGCTCACAAAAACAAGGGGGGGCGGTCTCCAGATGAGAAAGAGAGAAAGAGGGAGAGAGAGATTCGTTCTTCTCTCTGTCTTTCTCTCGCCTCTGTCTTTATAAAGACAGAGGTTTCATTTCATTCTTTTTTTTTTAATTTTATTATTTTAATATATATATATTTTTTATATGATATTTCATTAATTAAAATAAATCATCTTTTAACTACTTTATCTTTTAAAAGTATTATCTTTAAATAATTTATAATACTTTATCTTTTAAAAGGAATTTAATAATATATAATCTTTTACTTTATGTCCTATCACTATTTAAAAATATTATCCTATCAATAATTCTCCCGACCTAGATCCTGGAATCCCGGGTCAAACGACTCCCGTGACACCGGCTGACTGTAACATCACGGGTCGTCTTTCTTTCCCAACCCAGATCCGCGAATCTCGGCTTTTGACTCGGCCAGATCTACTTTATAGAGACTCTAACTTTTGTCCGATATTCCTACTTAATTAACCTGGATTAATTAATATTTAATTAATCTTTGATTAAATTAATCTAACTCCTGACTATTCCATGTCCAATCTGGCCTAGCCCAATACGGCCTCCTCGGCCCAATTGGTTGTGTGTTCGGACTTTAGCTTCATAATTTCCTGATTTTCCTTAATTTAGGTTGTTAAAATAATTAATCTAGTTTACGTGTTAATTAATCCCATGATTTTCTGCAGAAAATAATTTATTAATTCATGAAAATTTCCAGGGCGTTACATTTCTCCCACCCTTGTAAAATTTCGTCCCGAAATTTGATACATAGAAGACCTAAAACAAATACGGGTACTGTTCTTTCATCTGATCTTCTCGTTCCTAGGTGGCCTCTTCTACTTGATGGTGGCTCCATAATACCTTAACCAGGGAAATCGCTTTGTTCCTTAGCACTTGCTCTCTCCTGTCTAGGATACGCACCGGTCCTTCGACATACGTCAAGTCTGGGGCCAACTCCACTGTCGGTCCTGTTAGAGGCTGATATCGGTCTCCAATGTGTTTCCGTAGAACCAAGATATGGAATACATTGTGTATCCTTGACAGTTCTTCGGGTAGAGCTAGCCTGTAAGCCACCGGACCGATTCTCTCCACAATCTCATACGGCCCAATATATCGTGGGCTAAGTTTCCCCCGCTTCTGAAATCTGAATACGCCCTTCCAAGGGGATACC
Organism: Dioscorea zingiberensis; assembly: GCA_026586065.1. Classification (NCBI taxonomy): domain Eukaryota; kingdom Viridiplantae; phylum Streptophyta; class Magnoliopsida; order Dioscoreales; family Dioscoreaceae; genus Dioscorea; species Dioscorea zingiberensis. Next base: position 20,497,077 of record CM048825.1, on the reverse strand, counting down.
TTGAGATATACCCAATCTCCTACCCCGAACTCCAAGTCCCGGCGACGGTTATTGGCATAACCCCGTTGCCTATCTTGAGCTTTTCTCATCCGCTCTCTGATGAGTTTCACTTTCTCCGCAGTTTGTTGCACCAACTCCGGCCCCAATAATTTTCGTTCACCTTCTTCGTCCCAGCATATTGGGGTCCTGCATCTGCGACCATATAACGCTTCATACGGTGGCATACCTATGCTTGCCTGGTAACTATTGTTCTATGCGAACTCCATCAGCCCCAAATTTTCGTCCCAACTTCCAGGTAGCTCCATCACACAAGCCCGCAGAAGGTCCTCGAGGGTTTGTATTGTTCTTTCAGACTGACCATCGGTAGGAGGATGGAAGGCCGTACTGAAATTCAACTTCGTTCCCAACGCCTTGTGCAGACTTTTCCAGAAGTGCGACGTGAATTTAGGGTCCCTGTCTGATACAATGGACACTGGCACTCCATGGAACCTCACAACTTGGTCCACGTATAGTCGTGCCAACCGGTCTCCAGTGTAGGTAGTCTTGATAGGTAAAAAGTGGGCGGATTTTGTCAGCCTGTCAATTATGACCCAGATTGCATCCTTACCTTGACTGGTTCGAGGTAAGCCAACCACGAAATCCATCGCTATCCTTTCCCACTTCCAGCCTGGAACCTCCAAAGGTATTAACAACCCTGGTGGCTTCTTGTGTTCCGCCTTTATTTGTTGGCATATCGGACACTTAGCCACATAGTCTGCAATCTCCTTTTTCATGCTTCTCCAGATGTAGTTACCCTTAATGTTCTTGTACATTTTTGTACTTCCGGGGTGCATGGCGTAAGCGGAGCTATGGGCTTCCTCCATAATGTGTAATTTAAGAGCCACCTCATTCCGTGGTACGTAGATCCGAGCTCCCACCATGACTGCCCCATCAGAAGAAAGTGAGTAATCGCTTCCATCAAGTTCTCCCTTCCGAAGCCTTTCTGCCATTAAAATCAACTTAGGGTCTCGTAACTGAGCCTCCTTAATCTGGTCTATCAGCGTAGGGCGGAGATGAAAGTTTGCTAATAATACTCCCAGCTCGTCCACTGATAGTTGGGCCCCGGTGGACCTCAATTCGTGCAGTTGAACAAAATTGGTGGTCCCTAAGCGCGCCATTGTCTTCCGGCTTAGAGCATCTGCCACCACATTTGCTTTCCCCGGGTAGTACTCCAGAGTATAATTATAATCTTTTAAAAGTTCCATCCACCTTCGCTGCCGCATGTTTAGCTCTCGTTGGCTCATTAGGTATTTCAGGCTCTTATGATCTGTAAAGATTTTACAGGTTTCACCATAAAGATAGTGTCACCATATCTTTAGGGCGAAGACCACAGCCGCCAATTCTAGGTCATGCACCGGATAGTTTACCTCGTGTGTCTTGAGTTGTCTAGATGCATAGGCGATAACCCTGCCCTGCTGCATCAAGACACAACCCAGACCTCGGAATGAGGCATCACTATAGATCTCGTACCCTATACCTGCTGTAGGAAGGGTGAGGATAGGAGCGGACACGAGCCGATTCTTCAGTTCTTGGAAGCTTTGCTCGCATTCCCCGGTCCATACGAAGGTGACATTCTTCCGCAGCAAATTGGTAATAGGTTGTGCGATCGAAGAAAATCCCTCCACAAACCTCCTGTAATAACCAGCTAACCCCAAGAAGCTCCTGATCTCCTTGACTGTGGTTGGGGCCCGCCAGTTAACCACAGCTTCAATCTTCTCAGGATCCACAAAGATCCCCGATGCCGAGACCACGTGTCCCAAGAACTTCACCTCTTCGAGCCAAATGTCACACTTCTTAAGATTGGCAAATAGTTGTTGCTCCCTCAACGTCTGCAACAGTATACGGAGGTGGTTAATATGTTCTTCCACACTACGAGAATACACTAAGATATCGTCGATAAATACTACCACGAACTGGTCTAGATAGGGCGCGAATACCCTATTCATCATGCCCATAAACGCTGCGGGACCATTAGTCAATCCAAAGGGCAATACCAAAAATTCAAAGTGCCCATAGCGGCTCCGGAAGGCTGTCTTGGCCACGTCCTCCGCCTTCACTCGCATCTGATGATATCCCGACTTCAAGTCGATCTTTGAGAAGACGCATGCTCCTCGCAGCTGGTCGAAGAGATCGTCGATGCGGGGTAGAGGGTACTGATTCTTGATCGTGACTGCATTGAGTTGTCGATAGTCAATGCACATCCGCAATGAGCCGTCCTTCTTCTTCACAAATACTACCGGTGCACCCCAGGGGGAGACGCTCGGTCGGATGAACCCCTTCTCTAGCAGCTCATTCAGTTGATTCTTCAGTTCCTTCAACTCTACTGGGGCCATTCTATATGGTGCTCTAGAAGTTGGCACCGTCCCCGGGTACAACTCTATGGAGAACTCTATACCCCTATGCGGAGGTAGACCTGGTAGCGCTTGGAATACGTCGGCATACTCACAAGCTACAGGTATTTCATGAACCTCCGCCTTGGAGGCTTCAGCTTCCACCACGCTCGCCAGGCATGCTTCCTCCGCCTGTGCCCGTCTGCCACAGAACAGGATTTCCGCCTCTCCCGGTCGTTGAAAGCATACTGTCTTTGAATAACAATCGACCTTGGCGTGGTGAAGGGCCAACCAATCCATTCCGAGAATCGCATCGAAGTCCAAGATCTTCATCGGAATTAGGTCAGCCGTGAGCTCCTGGCCATCTATCTTAATACTACACCCCTCGTAAACTACCTTTACAATCATAGAACTACCAATAGGGGATGCAACAAGCATGGGTTCTGCTAGTCTACTAGCATACATATTCTCAGGCATAGTAAAGGCGGTTGCAACATAAGAATGGGTAGAGCCAGGATCAATCAATACGCAAGCATCATTATCAAAGATCTGCACCGTACCTGCAATTACGCCTGGGGTTTGCACCGCCTGCTGCTGTGTCATGGCGAATGCCTGAGCCTGTAGTTGAGATGGGGCCCCTCGACCCCCTCCTCGAGACCTCCCCCCAGACGACCCTCCTCGGCTACCTCCAGAACTGGCTCCAATCGGAAATCCTGGCGTCTGCTGTGCACTGAAACCTCCAGCGCTGCCCGGTGGAGCTACCCCACTTCCTTGGGTCAGTAATGGGCACTCCTTCTTGTAGTGCCGGTACATGCGGTGAAAGCAGTCGGTGACCCACAGACTCCGAAGTGGAATTTGTTGCAGACGGAGCATTGCGGCTTCACTCGGTAGTTGCCCCCAGAAGAGGATCCGCCACTGCTACTACTGTTACTCTTCTTAGTTGGTCGGGTATACCCATCAACCTGTGCACTCGGATTATTCCTCTTGTTCAACTTTTCTTGTCTCTGCTTCTGTTTGCCCAAGCCTCTCTCCACTCGTACTGCAGAATCCACTAAACCTCCAAACTCCACAAATCCATGTGCCAATACAGGAATTTTGATGTCATCCCGTAATCCTTCTTCATACTTCTGGCACTTGTCGTACTCATCCGCCACCATCTCTGGGGCGTAGCGACTAAGGGCAACAAACTTAGCCGTGTACTCGGCTACTGTCATGCTCCTCTGAGTAAGGTAGGTAAACTCCACCCTCTTTGCATCCCGATGGACTCGGGGTGAGAAATTCCCCTCGAAGGCCTTCTTGAACTTCCCCCATGTCCATATACCTCCTTGCGGAAGATTGTCACGAACCGTCTCCCACCATCCCAGAGCCTCTGGTCCCAGCAACAAGGTTACCGTAATGATCTTCTCTTCCTCGGGTACGTGCATGGCCTCAAACACGTACTCCACATGCCTGATCCACGTCTCGGCCTCCGCCGGATCCTGTGTGCCGACAAAATGGGACACTCCCATCTGTCGCGCCCGCGTCACATAATCCACATCCCTACTCCTGGGTTGTTGCGGTAGTTGGTGGTTGTAGTACGCCGCATACACTTGTGCCATCTGTTCATGAAATTGTTGCAAGCCCGGAAATGGCGGCGCACCTGGGAATGGTGGCATTCCCGGATATGGTGGCACTCCCGCGAACGGTGGCATCCCCGGATACTGCGGCACACCCGGGTTATATCCTGGGTTTTGTTGTGCGTGGGAGTGATCTCCATGTTCTTCTGGCTCCGGGACCTCAAGATGAGGCTCCTCTGCAGGTATCTCCCGCGGCACTCTCGGGGGTCTTCCACGTCCTCTCTTCGGTGGCATACTGCAATATAGCAATTCTGTTAGGCAGCGTAACCTACAAAGCAACCTCAACAATTATTCAATGCATCGACTATTCCCAACTCCCACCCTAAGGCTCTGACCCCTCTAGGACTCTAAGTCAAGGATTTAACCGGCTCTGATACCACTAAATGTAACACCCGTCTTTTAACAGTAGTGGGTGCTACACCAGCCAGCCCAGCAGTGTGTCCGGGCCCAAGGCTGTTAACAAATCATGTAATTTTACCTATTATACTAGTTTAAAGACAGAACTTGGAACACAAATAAATATATCATCACAATAGGCTCAACCATAGAGATGAGTCATATAATACATCATACCCCAGATTAGCGACTAGGTTTAGGTAACATTTAAGTCTCTCAATACACATATCCAAAATGACAAAACAACTATTACTCCTAAGGAACGCCAGAGCCACTACCGTACCCGGACCTCGCCCGTCGACAAGGAATCTACTCCGACCCCAACTTATTCCCTGTAAGAAGAATGCAAGAGTGGTGAGCTACTGGAGCCCAGTGAGTATGGACCAATCTGTCAGGTAATTACCTACCTGTCTTCCATCAAGGCACTATACTGATATATAAAAATAAAATGCGAATACATATGCAAAATAACATGGGGGTCAACATAATTATCTTAAATCGGGTTAAGCACGCCAGGCAGTCATGAAACTCAATTAAATCTATATGCCACTTCAAGCATCAAAAGCATATCATCATCTTAAGCATATCAAATCATATGTGTGTACACACGGGTCTCATATCTAGTGACAAACACCTCTAGTTCGACTCCCACGGAATGAACTCCAGCTTCTGCAGAACTTGACGACCAGTGGTATCCCCATGCACAAAGTTGGTGCCGCCGCCAAACTGCGTCTCATATCGATACGGGCCTTCCAAAATCGGGAAGGGTTTTATATGAAAAACAGTTTTGAAAACAAGTATGTGCCGCGAGACGATATTTGAAACAAATCCCTTCCACCGACCCAATATCGCATACTTTGACTTCCGGGCTCCCTGGCCCGCCGGATCATCCACATATGTCTAGCTAGGATGCAGTCCTAGATATGTACTTATCCCAAATCCGACCAATTAAGGTTTCACATATACATGCTCATGCTAATCTAACATTAATAGCATTCAACAAGCAAAAATCTACTTTACTCTAGTATCGGAAAAATCCATCGGCAATCACAAATCGATAAACAATATCATATAAAAGCCCGAGTAAACAATACGAGAAATACATGCTTCAAATAAGAATGTACAGAGAGGACCACTCACATGTCGTCCTTCGCGGTTCAAGACTGGCTCAGCTCCGCCGCGTCTCCAAGTACTTCCTTCTCCCTTCCTATGGGAGGGAATACGAAATACGGTCAGATTCCGTACTTAATTTATAGTACGTATTAACAACATAACCCCGAAACACAAGTAAAGCGTAATCATCTAGAACTGTTCGTAACTGTAGATCCGGTTGCCCAATCACGTCGATTAAGCATTCGTTACGCAGGTCCTTCGACGACCTATCCCACGACTATCTTCACTCCCCGATCGGGGAGGTATCGTGGGCGAAATTCATCCCGAAAAGGGACAGCCCGGTATTAGTTCAACGAAAATTTTGGCAGAGTTTCCCCTATTTCTAGGGCTCCGAAATTTATACAACCATTCATCAAATTAAGGAATTAACATGCATATTCATCCATCCACATTCTAATCTCCAATTAGCAGCCCCTAATTCCCCTTAAAGTCATGTTTCAAATTATAATTTCCAACTTCAAGCTCAGGGTTTTTACTTGGAATCGGAACACCAAAATCGGTACGCCAATCTGCGTCGTAGGACTTGGCGGTGTTGTGCGTATCCGTGAAGGAGTGGGTGGAGCTAAGCTACGTCCGGCCGTGCACGAGGGCGGAGATCCGCCGGCGTTCAGCGTGTGGCCGGGGCAGGCGTGGCAGCGGCCGGCTGAGGCTCGGTTCCGGTGTAGAGAGAGAGAGAAAGACAGGGAAGGGGGGGCTGCCGGCGTGGCTCTCGCCGGCGGTGAGCTCACAAAAACAAAGGGAGGGGGGCGGTCTCCAGATGAGAAAGAGAGAAAGAGGGAGAGAGAGAGATTCGTTCTTCTCTCTCTCTTTCTCTCGCCTCTGTCTTTATAAAGACAGAGGTTTCATTCATTCATTTTTCATTTTTTTTTTAATTTTATTATTTTAATATATATATATTTTTTTATATGATATTTCATTAATTAAAATAAATCATCCTTTAACTACTTTATCTTTTAAAAGTATTATCTTTAAATAATTTATAATACTTTATCTTTTAAAAGGAATTTAATAATATATAATCTTTTACTTTATGTCCCATCACTATTTAAAAATATTATCCTATCAATAATTCTCAGGCCAGTCCAGGAATCCCGGGTCGACGACTCCGTGACCGGTACATTTGTAACATCACGGGTCGTCTTTCTCTCGACCGGATCCATGAATCTCGGCTTTTGACTCGGCCAGATCTACTTTATCGAGACTCTAACTTTTGTCCGATATTCCTACTTAATTAACCTGGATTAATTAATATTTAATTAATCTTTGATTAAATTAATCTAACTCATGACTATTCCATGTCCAATCTGGCCTGGCCCAATACGGCCTCCTCGGCCCAATTGGTTGTGTGTTCGGACTTTAGCTTCATAATTTCCTGATTTTCCTTAATTTAGGTTGTTAAAATAATTAATCTAGTTTACGTGTTAATTAATCCCATGATTTTCTCCAGAAAATAATTTATTAATTCACGAAAATTTTCAGGGCGTTACATTATTTCTTCTACTTGTGTCCCTTCATATTGGATTCCTTTAAAGATATTTGCCTTGTTTGTAATAGTCGGTATTGAGTAAAAAACATCAACCGCAAGGACAAAGAGTAAGGGGGATAGGGGATCCCCTTTTCTTAGACTTCTTTAGTGCCTCATGTATACTCTAGGAAAACCATTAATGAGGATTTTGGATTTTGATGTTGTGAGTATTTCCTTGATCTATGAGACCCACTTGGTACCGAATCCACATGCGGCGAGCACAGCTAGCAAAAAATCCCAATCCACTACATTGAAAGCTTACTTAAAGTCGACTTTGAATAATACCCCATGCATCTTGGTGACCAATTTTCATTTTGTGAATTAATTCTTCCGCAACTACTATATTGTCTTGAATGCACCTCCCTTTGATAAAGGTTGTTTGAGATTCATCAATGAGTTTGTGGATTACCGCTGCTAGTCTATCTACTAACACTTTTGTGATGATCATCATTGTACAATTTATTAGTCTAATTGGTCAGTACTCCTTGATTTCTACATGTGCTTCCGTTTTGGGTATAAAGAGGATGTGTTTCAAGTTCATCTCAACCACTATGAAAATCTGTGCATAGTTGTTGTATGCCATTTTGTTAGAAGTGGTGCCCATACAAAGCCATGATATTAATTTTTGAGACATTATTTGTGAATATTATTTTATGTATATACATAGTTTGTTTTTCTAACTAATATTTACCAACATGAGATGACAAGTTGTATGAGATACAAAAGGATCCAAAGGGTATCTCTTAGGACATTCAAACAGTTACTTAGAATGACTATGGGAGAACTGAATGGCTAGTTCCTGACACCTTAAATTTGTCACAACTTAATGTAAACTGGATAATTTGCTAACATAGTTGTCATAATAATAGAGGACCATTGGATGGTGATAACCTTAATTTCTCGGTAATAGCATATGGATGCACTCTATTGTTTGGGTGTGTACTACACATTAACAGACCAACAAAGAGAGCATGTCTCTGAAACAAACTATCAGGATAATGACAATGTTCTCTTAGTACAAGCACCTTACCTAAGGGGTCCATATCCATCTAGTATTGCTATCAAGTACTTTGAGGATAGGCTGTGGTGTCACATCATGTATCACTTTAAGTCTTCCTTTGGGTTTGTGTTTATGTTCAGATAACAAAGGATGCTCAACAAGGGTTCTACTGCCTCAATTGAGGGGAACATCTAGAGTGAAAAACAGACATTGTGATTGAGGTAAAACCCATGGTTGGTTATATCTCAAATGAGATTTGACAATATATGTATGTGTAATAAAATCACGCCAATACCTTAGTCGAGTCTGGTTCACTATATGAGTATTGGTTATGAGTTTTGACATTATGATGTTTTGATGTTGTTATAGTAAAGGGTATTGTATACTAGACAGGGAGATGACCTAGAGTATTTCATATTTGTGGAGAGTTACTCAGATGCTATACTTAGGGGGCGTTTGGTTGGCGGAATAGGAATGGAAATGGGAATGGGAATAGGTATGGGATGAGGGGGAATAAAAAGTATGGGAATAAAAACTATGTTTGGTTGGAAGGGATTGAAATGGTAGTTTATTGGGAATGAGAAAAGTAAAAGAGGAGATATGTGATGAAATGACTCTTATGCCCCTTATGTAAATAACTAATATTATATGTGAGGATAATATGTTTGTTAAACGATAACTATTTTTAAATATTTAAATATTATAATAAATTAATTATTATAAATAATTATTTTTAAAATTTATTTAAATAATTTAATTATTAATTATTATGAATAAATATTTAGTAAAACTCTTATAATTTATTAATTATTAATAATTTTAAAACAGGAGATCATTGAGCAATAAATTTTCTAACTTAACTTTAATTTTCATTGGAATGAAGATAAATATATACATATGTATATAATAAATATATACAAATATCAGGGCAAGAACATACTAACTTTAATTTTCTACTACAATAGTGATGTAGTAATTAAAGCACATTTCATTATCTTTAATTTCCCCTCATCTTAGTTTTGCAGCACTTCAGGTTGAGTTTCTTGAAACTTAAAAATATAATTGTGCATTTTCTTATTTTTTCATGTTGTGAATATGAATCTTTTTTGTTTAAAATATTTGATGTAAAAACATTGCATTAATGAAAATACCAGCACTGAGATATTGCATAGATTAAGCAACCATGAGACAAATGATACTTTGCTAAACCTGAAGTGAGAGAAAACTAATGTTGAATTTCTCATATGCTATTTGAGAATATGTAAATGTAAAAGAAGATACAAGGGTAGTCATAAAATTTTGAAGGCACATATGTATAACCAAAATGTGTTTTGTCAGCTTCTATAAATTGTATTTTTCATGTGTATGACTGTGAGGCCATGAACCCTATTACCTTTGATGATATTATTTGTTTCATCTCAATCCCATTCCCTTTGCTATACTTCAGCAATAGTTCAGCTGCAACAAAACAATCCTCAAATGGTACTTCAACAACAATCAACTAAAATTTAATCAAAAGACTGGATTTAAAAATACTACAATCATGTTCATACACTGGAAAACCAATATCTAAAGACCTCAACAACAGAATTCAACCGTCAACAAAAGACTTCAACAAACAACAAAGTTCATGAGAAATGTCCAACATCACCAACTGAAATGACATAAACTAATACCATCACATATTAGGTGGGGTAAATGACAACCTTGTTAAAAGCATATGACAGAAACGCAACCTCTTGTTGTCGGGCAACTTCAGAAAAATTTTCAGTTCATCATCATCTTTGCTCAAAGCTCGTAAGATGAACATTGCCTCATCCTCTGAAAGACCTTCAATCTCAAAAATTTTATCAAACAATATATTTTTCCTCTCTTCAATGGCCTTCTCACGGGCCTCTTCACGAACAACAACTTCAGCTATGGACTTTAATCCTGGACCCACCATTTCCACAAAATTGCAAAAATTTTGGATATTTTCTCCACTGATGGATCCATGAGATTTTTCCTTTTTCGACATGCTCTTGAGGTACTTGCATCTAAGACCATAGGCGACGGAAACTAAGTAGGTTCAGGCGTAGGCATAGAAAACTCATTAGTTGCCATTGGGTCGAGGCCCCCATCTTCATCCAAACTGATGTTCTCATTTAGATACTACTCGGCATCATCTCCAATATCCCCTCTTGCACCGCCATGTGCTCTATCTCTTGGGAAGACCGGGGCAAGGTCATTGAAGAAAGGAAAAGCTTTTCCATAAAGACCGGCTGCTTCCTTATGGGTTTGCATTGCATTAAAAATTAAAGTTAGTAATACAAAAATCATATATAGCTTATTACATAATTAACATAATTACTAAAGAAAATTATGTATACCTTGACGTAGTCATCATACGCACTTTTTTCACATTCAATAGTGCACCTTTCGTAGTTCCAAACAAAACCACTTATCTATAGTAGATCGGCGATTGCACTAGTCTTGCTTCTTAATAATTTGAACCAAGACTCGATGTTCGGTATGGCCTTCAATATGGTTATCGGAATCTTTTCCTTCACCATTCTCTCCAGCTGGATTAGGTACCCATTTTTGAACCCATTTTCTGCCCGCCAAACAGGATTTGCGGAGAACTCAACCAAGGCGTCAATAAGGGCTTTATCTTCTTGTAGAGTCCAATAGTGTTTGTTTTGGCCCCTGCTCCTTGATTGTGATTCTGCTTCCATAATATATAAAAAAGACATGTCAATCAACTAAAATATATTATGTACAAACATACAAGACTAAAAATCATAAAGGTGTCAAGTAGCTTCATTAAACCATAAACTTGTCAAGTAGCTTCATTAAACCATAACAACAAAAGATAGTGTCAAAGAAAAACAACAAAAAAAAAAGACAACATGTTTTCAAAAAGCAACAAATAAGACAAATGTTTCCCAACCACATTGAAATAACATCAACTTGACCACAAAATTTCAAATATGTTTTCGGCCATGGTAACCCTAAACTGTGTCCATTCATCTGTTGGTTCAACAGCTCTGATATCTTCTTCTGCAGGGTCTTCTATCATCTCTCTCCTGATAAAATTATGGAGTAGGCAACATGTGTGGGATAGAAAATACGCGCCTGGCATCGTGAAGACACCAAACGAAATATCGAAGCACAAATATCATATTTTATTATTGTGGGTTCTTCCGTTCCTAATAGAGGCAAGCCTCTATTATTAATTACCCCAGACAGTGTCTTGGGAACCTCCGATTAAGGGCAAAAGAGTACAAGTAGAGGCAATGAAAAATAATTTATTTTATTATGGAAAATGATAATTTATTACATATAGATATCATCATATAGATGTACATGATTTATTCATTTATTTATGTAAATGGCGTCGTCTTCCGTCGTGGAATGTATGCTCCGCCACTTCAGAATTCATGATCCATCGGTCGCCTCAAGACGCCTACTTTATCATTGTTTTGAGATTTGCACCGCTTTATATTTTATCGACCATCTCGAGATGAATGTCATATCGCCGCCCCGAGATGTATGCCGCTTTGAAACTTGTGTTTATTAGATGCCTCAAAGTGAGTGCCGCTTTGTGATTTGTATCGTATCAACCGCCTCGAAATGTGTATTCCATCACCACCTCGAGAATTGTGTCTTTCATAGATTTGTAACTTCATCAACTACCTCAAGATGCACATTTCATCACCGTCTCGAGGTATATGTCGCTTTGAGATTTGCATTTTACCGGACGACCTCGAGACGAATTTTCTATCATTATCTCGAGATTCGTGCCACGTCCGGATTTGTGTTTTCTTAGGGCACGATAAAGAGAATGCTTGGGCTTGATTCGAGCCTTCTCCAACAATGTGATAAATTTCCACATTTAAAAAAAATGTTCTCAAGCTATGTGTTGGCATGTATGTAGACATTTAATTATTGCCATTGTGGATATTGATAACATCTGTACTCCCAGCCATTTGCTTCTCACCTTCTTCTTTTTTTATTATCATTTTCTTATAGCTTCATCAATTAGCCCTTTGACTTTTAACAAATGATTAAATTTTCATATTGTCTCATTTTCCTTCAAAACATTATATATATGTTAGAAAGTTATTCTAATAGAAAATTGGAACTTGTTTTGCACCAATTTAAGTAGTGTCAGAACCCTGTGCTACAATGAAAGGTTGCCCACTGTTCAAGTTGGGTAATTTTAAGAAAAAGACCATGTTAATATTGATGCTTCAACTCATACCATGCTCAACATTTTTTTTTCCTTCTTTATTTTTTTGAGTGCCAATTCCTTTGACCACTAGAAACAGCAATACCGTAATGGAGTGGCAAGAAGAACATGATTGCTATACATGTCTCCCTTGAAATTTCTGCTGCATTTCATTTTGCTTAAAGCAAAGTTTTATCAATGCTTAAAAATAAACACTTTCATTTGGGAATCATGAATTTATTTAGCATAACAACTCTAATTCATTGATGCATTTCATCAATTTTGCAATATCGGAAGTCAACATATTTTGGAATTATACTAAGAGGAAATTGCTTTTATTTCATCACATTTGCAACAACAGCAACTAAATAAATTAAAGTGAATTGGGAACATTATCACTGATTCAACTTTGCATGAAGCAATGGTTTGCCAAATAGCTTGATGACATTTCTGTCTTTTCTATTCTCAACATATTTCTCATGGTTTCGCCTCACAATATTAGCTTAGCATCATCATAGAAGCAGCAGAATCATAGAAGCTGCCAACAGTAAAGCAGTAGCCAGCAGCAGTAGCAACAATACCTTCACAAATCCTTGCTCTCATAGCCTCACAGCAACCTACTTGTAACTCTGTCAAGATCTTTCCTGGGCATTTCGTCGAGCAGATCATGTGCATACCAGTTTTCAACATAAAAATGAGATCTCTACCGTTAAGGGTCTGTCTCAATTTACATGAATGCCCGGAGGATTTAATTCCTTATCTAATTGTGATGCTCCCCATCTTGCATGCACATTGTTGCTTGAAATAGCAATAGACTTCATCTTAATAGCAGTGTCTCATGGAATCCCGTCTCTGTGCTTGTTCATGCTCTTCCCTGCATCTCCAATTGTCATTTCAGCATGACTTTCTTCTGCATATTTGCTCCATCTTTACAATGATTAGCTTTGCACATGGCAAGACAAGACGCTTGAACTGGCTTCTTAGGAAAAGCGTCCAAACTGCTATGTTTTCCCAAATTTCTGCTTGTATTTTCTTGCAGTGTATCTAGAAGCTCCAGCTCTGGATTTATGCTCAATTGACCTGGTTTTCATCCAGAGGAGGAAATTGACACGGTTTTTTTTTTAATGGGGCTGTGCTCCAGCTTGGAAGGAGATGGCGGAAGTGAATGGCAAGGCAGACAAACACTATCATTGCATGGGATTTCCGGATCTTCAGTGTTGAATGCACAAAACATAAAACCTTCAGAAGATTCAGTATTATGGGAGATTCTCACAGAGGTGACGGTGACGGCGAGCATCCATCTCTGGCGACAGTGGTGTCTTCAACTTGCTTCGCGGTCGACAATGAATCGCCCGAGAGCAAGACCACACTAAATGAAGGCCATCGAGTGGCTGATGATCTAGCATAGCTCGATGTGCGGAGACCGGACATGGCGTGGGGCGTCTGCTTACTTCTCCGAGATCCGGCGGAGAACTTGTAAACTTGGCCTTCTTCCCGGTGATGGCGGGCATTCAGAGGTTAAAAAGGTATGCCTTCTTATCCTTTTTTTTGTTTATTCATTTATTTCTTTCATTATTATTATTATTATTATTATTATTAAGAAATGAAGATCTCCCTGCCTTGTTTTTCTCCTTTCTTTTCCTTATTTCATCCGTCCTTTTTTCTCTTTTGTTTTGCTGCTCTTTTTATTTTATTTTATTTTTTAATCCGTTTTTTTATTATTTTATTTTATATTATTTTTTTATTATTTCTTCTTTGGAGGTCAAAGCCAGAGGTAGTCCCAAAAGAGTGACTTAACGGCGACAATTGGCCCCACAAGGGTGACCTAGCGACAACGATTAGCCCCACAAGGGTGGCTAGACGACGAGCAATAATAGCCCCACAAGGGTGGCTAGGTGGCAACAATGAGCCCCACAAGGGTGGCTAAGTGGCGATAACAGCCCCACAAGGGTGGCTCAGTAGCGACAATGGCCCGGTGGCTTGACAGCGACAGTAGCCCCACAAGGGTGGCTCAACGATTTGGTGAAGACTGGCGTCAAAGGCATCCATAAGGGAGAGGCCAAAGACGCATGAGGCAAAGAAGAATGGCGCCCACAAGGGAGCCCACGGCGATTTGGTGAAGATCAAGGCCAACGCGACATCCACAAGGGAGGGGCCGAAGGCGACAGGGCAGCAACAACATGATGAAAAATATGGGAGAGGAGGGGGTTTGATCTTCTGCTACCTTTTCCCTCTTCTCCTTTTTTTTTCGTCTCAATATCCCTTTTTATAGACCAGGATCCATAGCAGATATGTTTCTTTTTTTTTTTTTTTAATTTTCAATTTAACATTCTGATTTGATTTTATCTCAAGCTGGATAATATCAAATATATTTGTTTTTGTTTTAAAATTTAATTTATCAAGGAGATAAACCGGGTCAACAAGATGGGATCAAATCCATTTTTTTTAAATTTAAACTTTGATTTATTTATTTATTTTATTTTGAATTTGCCTCAGGATTGATTCCCTTGGATATTCTTGGGATTTGCCTCGGGATTTGTTCCCTTGGATGGTCTTGGAGTTTGAGATTACCTCGAGATATGTTCTCGGGGGCAATTTTGTAATTTGCATTTGCCTCGAGATATGTTCTCCGGGGCAATTTTGGGATTTAAGATTGCCTCGAGATGTGTTTTCTCGGGCTATCTTAAAATATGACAAGATATATATTTTTTTTATTTTGAAATATTTTGATTTCAAAATAAATATTTCATTTAAATTTAGAGCCATGAGATATTTCTTTTTTGGCCCTTGAGACATTTATTTATTATTTTTTTGATATAAACAAATGCCCCCTTCATACTTCTCTCACGAAATTTGTTTGAGAGAGAGGAGTATGAACATATGAATTTCTTTCATCCTTATGGCTGAGCCTTTTGGAAACTTGAGGCCACTTTTCATCATTTTGGAAACGAGCCCATTTGTTGCAAGCTTGTGATGTCCATGCTAACATCGTCAAGTGAGTCCAATTCATATTGACGAAGGAGAATATTGTTTTCATTTGATATTTTATTTCATAATAGCATCTGAATTTGGGGGGAAAGGACTGTTTTGATCCCAAACACCAAGGTGTGTGGTGTGGATTATGTTGGAGCCCTATAGATGGTATGATAAGTGCGCAACAACTCGAGAGTCTGTCATGCCGACTTCCTTTGGACTTGTACTTGGCATAGATAACATATTTTGGCACAGATGGCATCTTCTAGCAATTTTTACCATGGTTGACCAACGATATCCCATGCGCTTACTCTTAAGTCGCATCTTGGGTTCGGATTGGTCTACACCATATATAACGAAGTGTACATCATGCATGACTTCGTTCGCTTCTTCATATGAAAGGTATCGCATATATGAGGGTGAATCTTAGGGCGCCTCGCTTTTCCTGAAGGCCTTCTGATTTGCCCCCTGAAAGTTTATCATATTTCAACTTTTTTCATAAATGGTTACCTCCTAGCTTCCTCTGATATCTCGAGGTTGAAGCCTTCCATTTTTGCCCCCAGCACTTTCCTCTTCAACATCATCAAGGATGGCACTTATGGGCCTTCTATTGATCCGAAATTTCATATTTCTTGATTATCTCATCATATGAGTATTTGAGAAACCAAGTGTGCACTTTCATTTCATTATTTTAGAAATCTCGATTCCATTTTTTTTTTTTTTTTTGGAATGTGTGAAACTTCCTTGGTAATCTCATCAGATGAGTGTATGAGAACCCAAGTGAATAATTTGTATTTCATCATTTTTAGAAGCGTCATTTTTTACCTGACCTTATTGCTAGAGGAAACAGGTTTGACACTCCATATTTCCTTGGTAATCTCATTATATGAGTGTGAAAATCCAAGTTTGACATTTCATATATCTGGTGATCTCATTATATGTTTGAGAACCCAAATGACATTTTATATATCTGGTGATCTCATTATATGTTTGAGAACCCCAGATGAAGATTTCATCATTTTGTAGAAGCGTCATATTTTACCTGACCTTATTAATAGAGGATACAGGTTTGACACTCCATATTTCCCCTTTGAAATCTCGGTTCCGTATCGGAAGCATGTGAAATTTCAAAAGTCATATTATACCTTACCTCATTAATAAAGGATATAGGTTTAAGATTTCAAATTTCCTTGGTGATCTCATCACATGAGTGGCTGAGAACCCAAGTGAGACATTTTCATTTTTACATATATTTTTCGGAAAACATTTTTTTTTATATGTGTCATATCCCATTTTCTTTTGATTTCATATGCATCGTAGCTTGCCCCCATCCTTGTAAAAGGTTTACGGAGCTTCATGATAAACTTTGATGTCTTCTATCATTTTTGGGCTTTCTATTTGAAAGTCGGGCAACACCTTTAGACTAGTTTTGTCCAACTTTCATTAGCTCTTGAAGTGATGTCAAATGCGCTTTGGAAAGCCACCTCAAGATTTTTATCCTTTAGCCACCTTGGGTTTTGTACTCTCAGGAAGCATCAGGATTTGTGTTTCAATCACCTTAAGATTTGCGATGTTTCGAGATGTGTGCTTCGTTGCCTCGGGAAGCACACTTCATCGCTTTGAGATTTGCATTTATTTTTGGGGATATATATTTTTTGCTTTAGGAATTATCACCACCTCAAGATGCGTGTTGCATCGGCGCCTCGAGATTTGTGGCTACTTCAAGATTTGTATTTTCATCGACTGTCTTGGGATATGTGCTCTATCACTGCCTCAAGACTTGCGTCGTTTCGGGATTTATACTTTTATCGGCTATCTTGAGACGCGCATTTCACCATGCATCAAGATTTGCGCCATTTTGGGATTTGTATGTCCATCAGCCATTTTGAGATCCATGCTCCATCGCTACTCCAAAATTCATAGCTGCTTCAATATTTATATTTCATCATCTATCTCGAGACACTTCGCTTCGTTGCCCCCTCGAGATTTGTAATGCTTCGAAATGTGTGCTTTACTACATCGGGATGCACACTTCATCATTTTGAGATCTATAAATGTTTTGGAGGACGCATATTTTTCGCTTTTTATCACCACCTCAAGTTGCGTACTATATCGGCGGCTTGAGATTTGTGGTTGCTTTGAGATTTATATTTTCATCGACCGTCTTGAGAGGTGTGTTCCATCCCTACCCCAAGACTTGCGTTGTTTTAGGATTTATATTTTCATCGGCCATCTTGAGATGTGTGTTTCACTATACTTCAAGATTTGTGTCATCTTATCTTTTATCAGCTGTTTTGAGATTTGTGCTCCATCGTTGTCTCGGATTATTCATGGCTGCTTTAATATTTGTATTTCATCGTCTACCTCGAGATGTGTGCTTTATGCTCCCTCGAGATTTGTGATGCTTTGAGATGTGTGCTTCGCTACATCGGTATGCACACTTCATTAATTTGGAATTTGTATTTCATCAGCTGTCTCAGGATATGTGCTCTACTACCCCTCGAGATTGGTGCTGCTCCAAGGTGTATTTCGCTGTTGCGGGGCCGCACACTTTATCGATTTGGGATTTGTATTTCATCAACTGTCTCGGGATGTGTGTCCATCATCACCTTGAGATCTATGATGCTTTGAGATGTGTGCTTCACTGCATCGGGATGCACACTTTACCATTGGATTTCTAATTGTTTTTGGGGATATATATTTTGTTTTGGGAATTATAACCACCTCAAGATACGTGCTACATCGGTGCCTCGAGATTTGTGGTTGCTTCAAGATTTGCATTTTCATTGACCGTCTTGAGATGCATGCTCCATTGTTGCTTCAAGTCTTGCGTCATTTCAGGATTTATATTTTCATCGGCCATCTTGAGATGTGTGTTTCACCATGCCTCAAGATTCGTGCCAATTTGAGATTTATGAATTTATATTCTTATCAACCATTTTGAGATTCGGGCTTCATCATCGCCTCGAAATCCATGGTTGTTTTGATATTTGCATTTCATCAGCTACCCCGAGGTGTGTGCTCTATTGCCCCCTTGAGATCTGTGATATTTCATGATTTATATTTCATTGGCTGCCTTAAGATGTATGCTTTACCATGCTTCAAGGTTCGTGCCATCTTGGAATTTATATTTTCATCGGCTATCTCGAGATGTGTGCTTCACCATGCCTCAAGATTTGTGCCATTTTGGAATTTATATTTTCATCGGCTATCTCGAGATGTGTGCTTCACCATGCCTCAAGATTTGTGCCATTTTGGAATTTATATTTTGATTGGCTATCTTGAGATGTATGTTTCGCCATGCCTCAAGATTTGCGCCATATATAGGCTATCCTGAGATGTGAGTTTCACCATGTCTCAAGATTTGCACCATTTTGGGATATATAGGCTATCCTGAGATGTGAGTTTCACCATGTCTCAAGATTTGCGCCATTTTGGGGGATTTATATTTTCATCAGCTGTCTCAAGATGGGCGTTTCGTCATCACCTTGAGATCTATGCTGCTTTGAGTTGTGTGCTTCACTGCATCGGGATGCACACTTTGTCGCTTGGGATTTGTGTTTTTTATCAACTGCCTCGAGATGAGCGTTTTATGATCACCTTGAGATTTGTGCTGCTTTAAGATGTGTGCTTCACTGCATCGGGATACACACTTCACTGCATCGTATGCATCGGAGCGCGGTGGCGTCGACCCCCATGGTCTACAACCCTTCCATTACATTCCATTCACATCCTAATCTCTTTCTAAACGTCTACACATGCCATAGATCAACTCATTCAAGCAAAAATTTGACACAAAAAGCATAAGTCCATTCAAAATTCATCCATTGAATCCCTAGGTTTCTAAAATGGTGAAGATGAGCAATATCGACAAAACAACGCATTAGAATGCATACCTAAAGGAGAATGAGGCCCAAAATCGAAGAGGGAGGTGGCCTCGGCGAGGAGAGGTCTCGAATTTCCGTGGAGGGGTGGGGTGGCTACGTTTTGAGAAGAAATGAATGGAAGAGTTGCTCTTTAAAACGCCCCAAACCTGGCTGTATACGGGCCATATAACAGCCTGTATATGGCACTGGGCGTGTC
Source organism: Dioscorea zingiberensis (assembly GCA_026586065.1). Lineage (NCBI taxonomy): Eukaryota > Viridiplantae > Streptophyta > Magnoliopsida > Dioscoreales > Dioscoreaceae > Dioscorea > Dioscorea zingiberensis. The sequence continues at coordinate 20,477,732 of CM048825.1, read as the reverse complement.
ATACGACCATGTATATGAGCCGTATGACAGCCCGTATAACCCACTGGGGACTTCATACTGCCGTATGAAAGGCCGTATGGTACCCGTATGGGCCTGGGATTGGCTTATGCAGCCAATCCAGGACACCATTCGAGTCCTCCTCGTACTCCCTAATGACAATGATGTATTCTAGGGCTATGAATGGATTAACAACCAGCATGATGATACAAGATATCATAGAAATGGACATGATACATCTCAATCATTTATTTCAAACACACAATCTAACTAAAGAGGCTTGCAACTAAAAAGAAAGAAAAAGATTTTTCAAGCGCTTGGGTTGCCTCCCAAGAAGAGCTTGTTTAACGTCACTAGCTTGACATACCTTTACCTTACCTCATTGGGGTTCAAATACCTTGAATCTTTTATTGGCTCCTCCCTTAAAGCATTGATAATGGTATGGTTTTAGCCGATGGCCATTTAACTTGAAAGTACCCGGATCATGGTGATAAATCTCTACAGCTCCGTGAGGGTGAGCTTTGGTGACAGTGAAAGGTCCGGACCACCTGGATAGTAGCTTTCCTGGAAAAAGTTTAAGTCTTGAATTGAATAGTAGTACTTGGTCCCCTTCCTTGAATTTTTATGATGCTTCAGTGCTTGATCATGTAGCTTTTTGATATGTTCTTTGTATAATCTTGAATTTTCATATACAAATAGTCTCCATTCTTCGAGTTCATCTAACTGAAATTTCCGTTTAGTGCCTACGAGTGAGGTATCAAAATTAAAGAATTTGGTTGCCCAATAAGCTTTGTGCTCAAGCTCAACCGGTAGATGACATGCTTTACGGTAAACAAGCCTGTAGGGAGTACTACCAATCGGCGCCTTGTATGCAGTGCAATATGCTCAGAGTGCATCATCTAGTTTGTCTGCCCAATCCTTTCGACTCCGTGCAACTGTCCTTTCAAGGATTCTCTTCAGTTGTCTGTTAGATACTTCCACTTGCCCGCTCGTTTGAGGGTGATATGGTGTAGAAGTGCGGTGGACGACATTGTATCGCTTTAGGATTTTTGTGAATTGAGTATTAGAAAAATGCGTCCCCTGATCACTAATGATGGCTCGTGGAGTGCCGAAATGAGAAATTAATTTCTTGAGGAACCCCACGACTCCCCTTGCATCACTAGTTGGTAGGGCTTGTGCTTCTACCCACTTCGAAACATAATCCACCGCCACCAAGATGAACCTGTTTCCGCGTGAGCTTGGGAAAGGACCCATAAAATCAATTCCCCAAACATCAAATACTTCGCACACTTGAACCGAGCTCGATGGCACCTCATCTCGCTTAGATATATTGCCAAATCGTTGACACCTATCACACGATTGAACATATCCCTGTGTATCGTGGAATAAGGTTGGCCAGTAAAACCCTGCATCGAGAATCTTCCTTGCTGTTTTATTTGCACTTTAGTGCCCACCTGCAGGTCCTGCATGACAATGCTCCAGAATTCTTAACCCTTCTTCCTTCGAGACACACCTCCTTATGACTTGATCGGTACAAATGCAGAATAGGTAAGGATCATCCCATGTATAGTATTTCAGTTCAGCGAAAAACTTCATTTTTTGTGAATAGTTGTAGGACCTTGGAAGGGATCCAACAACTAGAAAATTTGCAATATCGGCGAACCAGGGTGTTTCCTTCTCCTCACTCACTATCGGTATTTTCCCTTGTATCGCTTGAAGGTTGTATAAGTACTTCTTCGGGAACTCTTCCTTGATGTCCCTCTTCTTCAACAATTCTTTATTTGGGTTTTCCAATTAGGATAAGTGGTCGGCTGCTAGATTCTCGGCACCTCCTTTATCCTTTATCTCCAAATCAAATTCTTGCAATAATAGTACCCAACGGATCAATCTTGGTTTGGCGTCTGGTTTAGTCATGAGATAGCGTAGCGCTGAGTGATCGGTATAGACTATAACCTTGGAAAGTACCAAGTAGGATCGGAACTTATCAAATGCAAACACTATAGCAAGAAGCTCCTTTTCAGTAGTGGTGTAATTTGCTTGGGCATCTGTCAAAGTCTTGCTGGCATGATAGATCGGTTGAAAATGTTTGTTCTTTCGTTGTCCCAAAACTGCACCGACCGCATGATCACTTTCATTGCACATGAGCTCTAATGGGAGGTTCCAATTTGGGGTGGTCATGATCGAGGCTTGTGCAAGTTTCTCCTTCAAGATAGTGAAGGTCGCTCGGCATCCTTCGTCAAACTCAAATGGGGCGTCTTTCTCTAGCAATTTGGTCAGTGGTTTGGCTATTTTGGAGAAGTCCTTTATGAATCCCCTATAGAACCCGACATGCCCCAAAAAACTTCTGATGGCTTTCACTGAAGTTGGTAGAGGTAGCTTTTCGATGGTGTCAACCTTTGCTTTATCCACCTCAATACCCTTGCTTGAGATTTTGTGACCCAAAACATTGCCTTCTTGGAACATGAAATGACATTTCTCCTAGCTCAGCACCAAATTGGTTTCTTCACATCAATGAATCTCCAAAGACCGAGAAGTCATCCATAAATACATCCATAATGTTCTCCACAAAGTCTTCGAAGATAGCTAGCATACATCGTTGAAAAGTGGCCGGTGCATTGTACAACTCAAAAAGCATATGGCGGTAGGCGAAAGTGCCATATGGACAGGTGAATGTGGTCTTCTCTTGATCTTCGGGGGCAATGGGAATTTGGAAATACCCAGAAAAGCCGTCTAAGAAACAATAATAGGAATGTCCAGCTAATCTGTCAAGCATTTGATCAATAAATGGTAGGGGGAAATGATCCTTCCTTGTGGCATCATTCAACTTCCTATAGTCAATACATACTCTCAGTACGGTACTTGAGTTCTTGTAGGGATCAATTCATCCTTCTTATTCGTGACTACCGTTATCCCTCCTTTTTTTGGTACCACTTGGACGGGACTCACCCATGCGCTGTCAGAGATGGGATAAATGACTCCGGCATCCAAGAGCTTGAGCACTTCTGACTTGACCACCTCCTGCATATTTGGGTTTAGCCTTCTTTGAGGTTGGATAGAAGGGCGCTAGTTGTCCTCCATAAGAATCTTATGGGTGCAGAATGATGGGCTTATCCCTTTGATGTCGGATATTTTCCATGCTATGGCCCTCTTGTGCCTCTTAAGGACTTGTAGTAGCTTCCCCTTTTTAGATTAAATGCAATGATAACTGGGAGCTTTGAGTCTTTGGCTGAAAAGGCGTACTCAAGTTTACTAGGTAATTCTTTCAATCCAACTGCGGGGGCTCAACTACTGACGGTTTTAACTTCTTCAAGTTCTCATCTAGTTCTTCTAATTCTGCCTCTGATTCTATAATGGACTCTTCTTCTGAATCTGAGGGTGTATCATTGTTTTTCGCATCTTGTATGATTTCGATGTTTATGGCTGCTCGATCATGATTTGAATTCTCTTCCTTGGTTAGTCCCTTTGAATGCAAAAGGACCTCATTCCGTCTATTTAGGAATTCCATTAAAAAGTTATGATTGCATGGTGCATCTTCACCATATGATCCTTCTTGAGATGTCTCTCTTGATATCGAGCTAATCTCTGATCCCCACAAGGCATATACTTCCTCAAATGGGATGGTTTCCATCAACTGTTCCCGTGAAGAGTTCGTGGATTGATTGGCTAGTTTCTTTTCAATCCACCAATCTAGTGCCTCCAGTTTTTTTAACAGTTCGCTCCTGGATATAACCATGTGGCTCCCTTGGAATATATTCAAGAATTGAAGATTAGTATCCAAAATTCCAATGAAATTAAAAACAAAACAAAGCAAGAAAGTAAAGAGATAAAAAAAAACAAAATGACTAAAGTAGTAAATTCCTAGCTTTCCTAGTAATCCAATTCTCCCCGGCAACGGCGCCAAAAACTTAATGCGATGCAACCGCAAGTGTACGGTCGTCACAAGTAATAAAGTCGACGTGAAAGTTAGGTTGTCGATCCACAGGGAGATTGAAGTACTAGTACCCACTATTCTTCTACTAATTAGTCGGTATAAGGTGGTTGATTATACTAAATTCTAAACTAATCAAATTGAAATCATGATCAAAGGGATCGGGTTGCTCTTAAGGTCAAACAATTGTAAGAAGGGAATGCTCAGACAATTGAATCCCCCTTGGACTTCTAAAAGATGAATGCTATTCTCTATCTTGACACTTGGTTAATTCTTGGCCAAGGGTTCCTATTGTGCTTTCACTCCCTCATCCCGAGGTGAGTTACTAATCCTAGTGCCCTTACTGATTATGTTCTTGAACCTATTTCTTAGAAGGATTATGGGAATAATTCATCTAAAGGAGTCGCTCTCCTTAGTACCCGGGTTCCTGGTATACTCACAATCCTCTCTATTGGAGATGGTCTACACATGGGGAGGCATTCGCTTCTTCCCCCATATGGACTATGAGAATCTCTCCGGGCTCTCGCAATGTAGAGAGATTCACTCACATTAAAACATCCAATAGACTCAATGAATATAACCAAGCATTCAAGAATAGAGAACCAACATTAATTAAATCTTGTCTAAGGGATCATCAATCATCCAAGCATCTACAAAATTAGCCCTCCATGGTAGGAGGGCAACAATCCAAAACAAAGATGAAAGAGATCAAAGAAGACATGATATGTAAATCCAATGAAATCACCGTTGATGGCTTCTTGATCTTCTTCCAAAGGTGTCCCTTCCTCTTGCTACAATGGCCTCTGAGTGAAGACCTGCAAGCTTTCCCCAAGATTTTGCTATGTCTCCCCAAGCTCTCCCTCAAACCCTCTCTTGGTTCGCTTTTATACCCCTAGGGTTTTAAGGGTGAGATTTACCCATTTGCCCGCTTCAAGATCTGCAGATTCACCTAATATTGACAATGTACAGGCCGTATACTGGCTCATATTCCCTTCAGGGGTCAGTATACGACCGTATGTCAGCCTGTATGCTTGCCCATATGGGTCCTTCTGGGTGCTCGGGATCCCGGTTTCTCTCGAAATGTTTTCTTTCCTCCGGGGTCCTTGTATCATGCCCTGTTGATGAAAATAAATACATTTTGAGTATCGGTGGGCAAAAAGTCTTCACAATTACATGCCAAGCATATAGGAATATAGTATAAAATTATGCTCAAATGAACACTTATCCCAACCGCTCTGGCCAAAAACTCGTTGGGAAGTTCTTGCGCTTCAACATACTTTGAACCATGTCTAATATTGTTCGATTCTTTCGCTCTACAATTCCATTTTGTTGAGGGGAATATGGAGCCATAAGATAGCGCCGTACTCCATGTTCTTCACAAAAATCTTCAAATGCCTTGGAAGTAAATTCTCTACCACGATCGGAATGCAGAGCTTTGATAGGGAGACCACTTTGCTTCTCAATGTTATCTTTAAACTTCTTGAAGGCCATAAAAGCTTCGGAATTGTCCTTCAAGAAATAAACCCATATCTTCCCACTAAAATCATCAATAAATGTGTGAAAATATCGGTTCTTACCAAATGAGGTAGGAGTGATTGGCCCACAAACATCGGCATGAATGAGTTGTAGTGGTGGCCTCCTTGATCAGTATGATGCTTCCTTTGGAAAACTCCTTCTAGATTGCTTCCCAAGAACACAACTTTCACAAAGATGCTCCGGATGATTGATAAATGGCAAGCCTCTTACCATCTCTTTGTTTGATAATAGCTTGAGACCATCAAATTAAGATGACCATTCCGGAGATGCCATAGCCATGAAGTATCCTTCATACATACATTCAAGCACTTAGCCACTTCACTTTTTATGTTCAATATGAACATTCTATTCTTTGACATTTCAACCTTGGTTATGAGAACATTTCTCCCATCTCTTAAGAAGAGACTACGATCTTTCATGTGTATATCATAGCCTTTTTCCAAAAGTTGTCCCAAGCTCAAGATGTTTGTCTTCATGTCCGGAACATAGTAGACATTGGAGATGAATTGATGTTGCCCATGCTTCAATCTTATCAAAACTTTACCTTTGCCTTTGACCGAGATCTTTGAAGAGTCACCAAAAGTAACTTGCCCATCCATTGATTCATCAAGCTCAAAGAACATGTCTCTTCTTCCACACATGTGATTGCTTGCCCCGGTATCAAGATACCAAACTTCTTGCTTGATTTCTTCTTCTCCATTGTATGCTAGCAACAAAACATCATTTTCATCCTTTTCAACAAGATTATCCTTCACATCAACTTTGTTATTCTCATTATACCAACAATCCGAAGAGTAATGCCCAAACTTTTTGTATGTATAGCATTGAACATTATACTTACTATACCTTCCTCTTCCTCTTCCTCCTGTATATGCTCCTTTTCCTCGTCCTCTTGAACTTTGGCTTTCATCTTCATCCTCGTGTTCGAGAACTCCTCGTCCTTGTCCACGTCCAAAACCACGACTCTAGCATGACCTCGTCCACCTCTGCTTTGGCTTTGACCTTCTTTGAAGTCCTTCCTCTTTCATTCAAAGATAGCTTGGATTGGAGCACTTGCTCCAAAGATTCTTCTTTCTTCTTGGTGAACCTTTTCTCATGAGCATGTAACGAACCCATTAGTTCATCAATGGACATGGACTCCACATGGATTCTTCAATAGCAACCGCTATGTAATCAAATTTGGCATCCAACGAGCGGAAAATTTTCTTTACAACTCGAGTGTCAACAATCTCCTCACCATTTCTTTTTAGTTGATTGACAACCACCATGACTCTAGCAAATTAATTCAAAATATATTCGGACTCCTTCATCTTGAATGCTTCAAATTCACCTCAAAGTGCTTGGAGGCGAATTTTCTTCACCTTCTCAACTCCCTTGTATGAGTTTTTTAATATCTCCCATATTTTCTTTGTTGTGGTTGCTTGAGAAATATTCTCAAAATAGGATTTCTCCAATCCTTGGTAAATGAGATAGCGAGCTTTGCTATCCTTCTTCCTTGCATCTTGTAGGCTTTGCCTTTGGTTTGCCATGAGAGTAGCATCATCTTGAGGCTCTTTATAACCTTTATCCACCATCTCCCAAACATCTTGAGAGTCAAGCAATACTCTCATTTCTATACACAAATTGTCATGGTTATTTTTGGTGAGTTGGGGCACCAAAAATTGCATCATTGCATTCTCCATTTGGATGACAAGGCTCTAATACCACTTGTTGTAGGAGGATAAGGGGATGAATTTTTGGTGGATTGTTTTTCTCTTACAAACACACACAATGTAGAGAGGAAGAAGATGATGAAGATGAAGAACTCTCTATTACTTTTTCTTTTTCATTCCATAACACTCTTACTACTTTGTTACAAGAAAACACATTTGAATACATTCATACATGAAAAGACTTAAAAAGACTTTACTACTACTTGGAAAGGACCAACACCTTACTAGCCTATTGCCTTGGAATGGACCACACTTTACTAGCCCTCTAGCTTTTCCATATTCCAAAATAGCCATCTTGATACTTTTCCATATTCTAAAAACTAAGTTTATTTTTCACTCCTCAACTTCGTGATTTTTGATGGTGGGAAGTTTCTTGTCAAGAATTTCTCGGCTAAATGTCCCCATGAGGTGATCGATCATGGAGGTAGCGAATTTAGTCACTGTTTGGCTCGATCACTAAGTGAAAACGGGAATAACCTAAGAAGAACTGCGTCACCAGGTACTCCTCTAACTGTAGTGGTGTTACTGATCTCCAAGAAAGTTGATAAGTGTGCATAAGGGTCTTCATCTTGGAATCCATCAAACTGACACTGATTTTGAATCATCTAAATAATGTGATGTTTTAACTCAAAATCATGTCCATCAATGGGCGGAGGATTGATGCTAGAGCCAATATTGTCAAGGCTTGGCTTGGCAAAGTCTGCAATAGAACGAGCGGGTGTCACCATTGCTACTGGTTGATTCACTTCTATACTACTCTCCACCTCTGTTTGCTTTTTGAGATGGGCTTCTCTGAACCGGCGATGAAGGTAGCGCTTAAAGTCAGGATCCAGTACTTCTGTTGGGTATGGAACATTGCTCCTGGTCATGCACTGGTACCTTCATTGAAAGAAAACTAGATCAACACGAAAAGATAAGATAAAATGAAAGAAAAAGAAAACAAAACCAATACTAAGAGAGCTAGAGTAACAAAACCCTAATATTCCTAGAATGCCGATCCCCCTCAATGGTACCAAAAATTTGATAGTGCTACTAGCACGCAAGTGCACGGGGTTGCTCAAGTAGTAAAGTACCCTGAGGGTAGGGTAGTCAAATCCACAGGGACCGGCACTAGTACTCACTAGAACTCTATTACCTAGCTCCAAAAATATGGTTGGTGATGGATTTATCCTAATTAGAATCAAACTAAACTAAGTTGACAGTTGTCAGTCTAAGGTTTATCAATCAGGAAAGTATGGCACCTTGGATCACTATCCCCCTAAGAATCCCTCATGACTAATTCTCTAATACTATAACCTAAATTCATCTATTCCTGGACCATGAAGAACCCTAAATTAGCTTAGTCTCAATCTCTCGGCAACCAAACCCTAATAGTACAAAGGCTACTCAACGTACGACTGAATTGTTATTGGTGTTCTATGGTTCTTACTATTAGGTTTTGCCCAAATCCGAAAAGTGAGTTGCGGTTGCAAAGCAACCCAAGCGACCACCCGATCTCTCGACGTCCCCCCCCCCCCTTGTTTTTGCTAAGACCTAGGTTGACTGCGATCTCTCGCCATGCATCAAGCAATTTTAATAGTATGGCCGGCGCTTTCGCATTAACAAACCATACAAATAAGCACATATAGACAATTTGCAGAAATAAATAAAAACAGAACTAATATTAAGAAGGATTAAAGATTCACAAGTGCTAAGACCTAGGTTGACCGCAATCTCTCATCATGCATCATGCAATTCTAATAGTATGGTCGGCGCTTTCCCATTAACAAACCATATGAATAAGCACACATAGACAATTTGCAGAAATAAATAAAAACTGAACTAATATTAAAAAGGATTAAACATTCACAAGTTAATCTAAGAGTTCAAGCATCTGAGGCACCGCGAGGGGTTTAGCCTCCCATACTAATGACAAGCATCACAATAAATAAGGAGGAAGACATAAGAAGACTCATAAACTCCCTGGTACTATGCTTCCTCCACCTTCAACTTCTCTCCGAAACCTCATCCTTCTATTCCTATGTACGCCAAAAGTCCGCTTGAAAAGTTTAACCGACGGCCTTTTATAAGATTCAGACTTTATGCCACATGCCCATGTCAAATATCACATGGCCGTGTCATCTGTCACATGGCTATGTCATCTATATGTTGAGCGTGCTTCTTTAATTGATGAGTGCATGATTACACATAAATTTCCCTTATATTCAATGCATTTGTACCGATTCCTAGCAGCAATTCTTTATGTTTTATGCTACTTTGGGTATTTTTACGTAAATTGACAGATAAATAGGTACTCGGGAGCGAAAGGAACGGAAACAAACATTTTGAAGCAAAAAAGGGCAAAATAGCTAACACACAGAGAGGAGCAAGGTCGTGCTCCCACTCAACACGGGCGTGCTAATAAGCACGAGCTTGTTCAACCCCGTGCAACTCTCTTTTGATCAAAATCCATGTCACCAAACATTGAGCACGGCCGTGTCAAGCTAAACACGGGTGTGTTTAGGTCAACACGATTGTGTTTAAGATAAACATGGCCGTTTTTCGCTGATTTGAAAATCTATAAAAGGTCGTCCACAAAAACCCTAATAATCAACTTTTGGCATATCAGTCTCAGAGCTATTTCCGCAATGACGGTTGGGGTTTTGACAAGGAGAATTGAAGGTAGAGGAGGCTGGATCAAGGGAAGATTACTATGCCTGGCTGTTTACCCTTCTTTTGTTTCTTAGTTATAATAGATCATAGAATGAGAGGCTAAACCTTTTGTGGTGCCTCAGATACTTGAACCCTAGGATGAACCTGTTACTTATTTCTTCTATTTATTCAGCTTCTGCTTTTAATTAATTCATGTGTAGAATCTTAATTGTTTGTGCTTGTAATTCTGTATTGGTTGTGTTCCTGCTGGATGATTGTGGAGTTGTATTGCATTAGCCTAGAATTGTCATCCTGCTTAGGTTCACGCATGTGGCGCCCTTGCGACCTCGAGTCATTACCATAGTAGGTTATGACTCGGAACAGCTAGAGCGTAGCATCGGCCCTGGGATTCATCTAGATAGGTTTTCAGTCAAACAAGGTTGTTAAGGCATGCATAAGCATCACAAGAGATAGGGTGTTAGATGAGAAGCATATTGCTATGTCTTCCAGGAACCATTAACAAGTAGCCGGTAATAAGAAATAGGTCAGTAGCAAGGGATTTAGGGGGGTTGAGATCTAAGGTACCACTCTTCCACCTCTAATTTCCCCCAATCTACCAATTGTTCACATAATCTTTTATTTAGGAAAATTCCACTAGATTGATTTCTCAACTCTCTATATATAGTTAGGCTAGGGAATAGAGGATAATCTGTACTAGTAGCTAGTCCCCATGGATTCGACAATCCTACCTTTTGGGTACTTTACTACTAGATTGATCCCGTATACTTGCGGGAGAAATGCGTGTATAATTTTGCATGCATCAATCATGAAAGATGAATTTATTAGCCTCTTCAATGACCTATACAAAGGGCAACCAACACTAAAGAGGCTGAATTGGGCCTATATCACCCTTAAACCAAAGATAAGTTCACCTCGAACTTATCGAACTACAAACTAATAAGCATATTGAACTGCTCAATGAAGATAATGACCAAGGTGTTGACCAACAGACTCGGGGGTGTGATCAACGAACCTGTGGACTACTCACAAATAGCATTTATTAAGGGCATATGCATACAAGACAACATTATAGACGTTGAAGAACTCATCCATTGGATGAAACAGGCAAGGGCTAATGGTAGGCTGCTTAAGGCAGACCTCTTAAAAGCTTTTGATGTGGTGGATTGGGATTTCCTGTTGAACAATTTGTAGGCCCGAGGCTTTGGACTACGATGGATCTCATGGATCAAGTTAATCCTCTCTTCCTCCAAAGCCAAATTTCTCCTAAATGGTAGACCTACGGGCTATGTGCATCACCAAAAAGGTCTGCTACAGGGAGATCCACTATCGCCCCTACTCTTCATTCTGGTAACACACATCTTCAACATGATAATGGCAAATGCCATGAGGGCTAACTTATTCAGGGGAATCCGCTATGGTGAAGCTAAAGAGGAAAAGACCTTTGTCCTCTAGTATTTAGACGATCTCCTAATACTATGCTTCGGGGATCTAGAACACTTTAGAGTCTTAAAAATGACCTTAATTCCTATACGAGGGCCTATCCGGGCTTAGGATTAACTACCACAAAAGCATCGTCATCCGGTGCTCTCCTACACACCTCGGGATCTCAAGCAATAATGGGATGCAGTATTGGTAATTTGCCAATAAAATATTTAGGACTGCCAATTTCAAGCTCCAAGCCATAAAAGGAGGACAGGAGGACGATCATTACCAGAATCACAGCGCGGCGGGCTACATGGGAAGGAAAGCTACTGTTATTAGGGAAACAAATCACACCTCTTAATGCAGTTCTCACGGCAATCATGAATTACTAGTTATCCATCTACCGGATGCTAGAGTGGGCTACACATCTGATCGACCAGATTAGGTGAGATTTCCTACGGAGAGGAGGATAGGAGGATAGGTAAGCCTTCAAACTAGTGAATTGAGATGGTTATGCAAACGAAAAGAATATGGTGGATGGGGTATCATTAACTTACGTTGTTTTAACACCACCATGTTAGGGAAGTGGTAGTGGTAACTACTTATTGGGGAAGCTGGCCTCTGTGCATAATGACTAAAAGACATGTACTTCAAAGCACGCAGGTTTTTCCACTATACCTCGGTACCTTCGCACGCATCCTTCTTCTGGAAAGGATTCACTAAGCGACAGGAAGCCTTATTACACAACATGGCTGCCGAGGCGGGTATGAGGGACACAATCTATTTTTTGTCAGATAAGTAGATGGACGGATGGGCTCCACATTCCGTATACCCCTCTTTATATGATATGGCTTGAGGGAAAGGACACACAATACAAGAAACAAGACATTCACATTCGATAGCACAAATCACTCTGATACTCCTAGAGGGGCCCGCTCCCTGAGGGAGAAGCAAACGAGATGTAGCAACTCAGCATGAAAATTCAGGAGCGCGAGGGGACAGAGAGTGATGGGAGACGTTGGAAGCTCACCGCCCAAGGGAACTTCATAGTGCACTCCTACTACTAATTCTTGATAGATGGGGAAGTTCGGTCAGAAGAAGTAAAGAGATTCCGAAAACTGTCCTTCCCAAAAAAATCAAGGCCTTCACCTGGCTCGCGTTGAATAACAAAATCCCTACCTTAGACAACCTAAGGAAAAGTTGCTGGAACGGAACAAGGGCATTTTGCTACCTATGTGAGGAAAGGGAGGAAATAGAACAACACTTACTCCTACCATGCCCATACTTCATGATTATCTGGCAACACTTCACACAACTATGTCAATTAAAGGCCTCCCATTAACAATACAAGATGTGTGGGGTCGAACCGCGATTATCAACTTCTTGTCCAAGGATACCCGTATGGGATGGAATCTCCTATGAAGAAGATGGTGCACTGAAGAGGGAGATACTCACCACTATACATAAATTCGACCAAAAGGGACCTTTACGCTCAATGCCAAGGAGTAGAATTATAAGTTGACTCTCAAAAAGGAGTACAAAGAAGGTCTACCAAATTTCTCCTAAATGGTAGACCTATGAGCTATGTGCGTCACCAAAGAGGTATACGGTAGGGAGACCCACTATTGCCCCTACTCTTCATTCTGGTAACAGGTGTCTTCAGCACGATAAAGGCAAATACCACAAGGGCTAAGTTATTCCGGGGAATCTGCTATAGTGAAGCTGAAGAGGAAGAGATCTCCATACTCCAGTATGCAGACGATATCCTAATGCTATGCTTCGGGGATCTAGAACACTTTAGAGTCCTAAAAATGATCTTCTTCCTATACGAGGGACTATTGGGGCTCATGATTAACTACTATAAAAGCTTCACCATCCCCATTAAGGTGCTCTCCTACACACCTCGGGATCTCGAGCAAATAATGGGATGTAGCATTGGTAGTTTGCCGATCGGATATCTAGGACTACCAATTTCAGGCTCCAAGCCATAAAAGGAGGACAGAAGGAATGATCATTTACCAGAATCAAAGCGAGGCGGGCTACATGGAAAGGAAAGCTACTATTATTAGGGGTATGAATCACACTTCTTAATGCAGTTCTCAAGGCAATCATGAATTACTGGTTATCCATCTACCGGATGACGTAGTGGGCCACACATCAGATCAACCAGATCAGGCGAGATTTCCTATGGAGAGGAGCAGAGGAGGATAAGAAAGCCTACAAACTAGTGAATTGTAAGTGGTTATACAAACCAAAATAATATAGTGGATACGGTACTTCAGATGGGCACCAACGGCGAGTTCGAGGACGCGAGTTCGACCCCTATACCCCGGTACCTTCGCGCATCATTCTATTGAAAGGGGTGGCAGGAAGCCTTATTAAACAACATGGTGGTTGAGGCGGGTACGAGGGATACAATATTTTTTTGGCCTGCTAACTAGATGGACGGATGGGAACCACATTTTGTATACCCCTCTTTATATGATATGGCTCAAGGGAAAGGACACACGATACAGGAAACAAGACATTCGATGGCACAAGTCACTCCAATACTCCTAGAGGGTCCGGTCCCTGAGGGAGGAGCAAGAGCAAACGAGATGGAGCAACTCACGAGGAAGATTCAGGAGCGGTAGGGGACAGAGAGTGACAGAAGACGTCCGTAGCTCACCGTCTTAGGGAACTTCATATTGCACTCCTAATACCGATTCTCAATAGACGGAAAAGTTCAGATGGAAGTAGTGAAGAGATTCTATTAACATTCATGCCCCAACAAAATCAAGGCCTTCACCTGGCTCGCGTCGAATAACAAAATCCCTACCTTAGACAACCTAAGGAAACGTAGTTGGAATGAAACAAGGGCATCTTGCTACCTGTGTGAGGAAAGGAAGGAAACAGAACAACACCTACTCCTACGACGCTTCACACAACTATGTCAGTTCTATATATATATATATATATATATATATATATATATATATATATGTGATACTGTGCGGCCGGTCGGAACACTGTTCCAATCCGTTCGCCTCCTATTTTGGCACTTGGACCATATTTTAAGGATTTCCAACCGTATGGATGGGAAGATTATAGAAAAATAATCTAGCATGTCCATTTTCATACAATTAGGTGACCATTTGGTCCTCCCACTTAATGGTTGAAATTTTAAACCGTTAAAATTTTTCTAAAATAAGAACCGTTAAGTGAGAGGACCAAATGGTCACCAAATTATATGAAAATTGACAGGCTAGCTTATTTTTCGATGATCTTCCCATCCGTATTGTTGAAAATTCTTCAAACATGCTCCAGGGGTCAAAATGGGTATCGACCGAATCAGTACAGTGATCCGGCCGGCCTATTATATCAGTGGTATATATATATATATATATATATATATATATATATATATATATATATATATATATTGTGACTGTGATGCCAGCTATTATGATTTTGGTATTCATGCCCCCAAATTGTATCAGGTATGCATCTTTTATATGCCACTATATCTGAAAGAACTTGAGTTGCAGATTAATGGCATTCTTAAGGTTTTACGCTCACAAGATATCATAAGGTGAGCCAAGTGCCAATCCGCATCAGTTTTACAGGTGATATGGATCTATCCTCTCTATCCTTCCTTCTAGGAACATTTTTTTTGTTGAAGATCGACTCCTGTTCCTTGCCCCCTGTGTGGCATGTGACGTAGTCCTTCTTCACTTATGTCCCCAGGATCTTATGAATGGTGCAAGTGATAGGCCTTCTCGGGCTTCAATGACCATTCAACTAAATGTATTTCTCCATCCATTTTCTTTTTATGATGTGATGGATCAATTTGGTGGAAGACCGTCCTGCATGCATTCTTTTGACTATTGCCCTTTTTTCATTCCTTTATTTCTTTCTTTTTCTTTTCTTTTCCTTTTTTTTTTATTTTTTTTTTCAAGTTTGAAGATTCTTATCTCTCAACCCTTTTAAAGGTGCGCCCATCGCCTTCTCCCGCAAGAACTGCTATCTCAGGCTGGGCTTGGGTAACCCTTACAAAATGAAAGTCCTTGATTATTCACCATTGGATCTTCATATCCGACCAAAAAAAATCATATAAGGTCAACATCCAATGTGTGGAAGGTGTGGGATTATTAGGACCTCTATGGATGGTGAGCTTCCAACTGCAATAGAGATCCCTTTATAAAGTTCATAAGCCTCAACTTGTATTTTTGCCTCAAAGATGGGAGGTGGAATGAGTCCCCACCGGGCGTGCCAGAATTTGTGGGATCGAAAATACGCGCCTGGTATCGTGAAAACACCAAACGATATATCAAAGCACAAATATCATATTTTATTATTGTGGGTTCTTCCGTTCCTAATAGAGGCAAGCCTCTATTATTAATTACCCCAGACAATGTCGTGGGAACCTCCGATTAAGGGCAAAAGAGTACAAGTAGAGGCAATGAAAAATAATTTATTTTTATTATGAAAAATGATAATTTATTACATATAGATATCATCATATAGATGTACATGATTTGTTCATTTATTTATATAAATGGCGTCGTCTTCCGTGGTGGAATATATGCTCCGTCATTTCAGAATTCATGATCCAACGGTTGCCTTAAGACGCCTACTTTATCGATGCTTTGAGATTTGCACCGCATCGACCATCTCGAGATGAATGTCATATCGCCGCCCCGAGATATATGACGCTTTGAAACTTGTGTTTATTAGATGCCTCAAAGTGAGTGCCGCTTTGTGATTTGTATCGTATCAACCGCCTCGAAATGTGTATTCCATCACCACCTCGAGATTTGTGTCTTTCATAGATTTGTAACTTCATCAACTACCTCAAGATGCACATTTCATCACCGTCTCGAGGTATATGTCGCTTTGAGATTTGCATTTTACCGGACGACCTCGAGACGAATTTTCTATCATTATCTCGAGATTCGTGCCACGTCGGGATTTGTGTTTTCTTAGGGCACAATGAAGAGAATGCTTGGGCTTGATTCGAGCCTTCTCCAACAATGTGATAAATTTCCACATTTAAAAAAAATGTTCTCAAGCTATGTGTTGGCATGTATGTAGACATTTAATTATTGCCATTGTGGATATTGATAACATCTGTACTCCCAGCCATTTGCTTCTCACCTTCTTCTTTTTTTATTATCATTTTCTTATAGCTTCATCAATTAGCCCTTTGACTTTTAACAAATGATTAAATTTTCATATTGTCTCATTTTCCTTCAAAACATTATATATATGTTAGAAAGTTATTCTAATAGAAAATTTGAACATGAGCCGGATCTCATGATATAATTCATTAAATGTTTAGAAGACAAAAATGAACATCTCATAACACAAACATCATCAGTACAAATCTCTGACTTCATGAGAGACTGTTTTCATTGTTCAATCATAAATGTTTTTTTTTTTTACCACACCACTTTCTCATTTGGAACTTGTTTTGCACCAATTTAAGTAGTGTCAGAACCCTGTGCTACAATGAAAGGTTGCCCACTGTTCAAGTTGGGTAATTTTAAGAAAAAGACCATGTTAATATTGATGCTTCAACTCATACCATGCCAACATTTTTTTTTCCTTCTTTATTTTTTTGAGTGCCAATTCCTTTGACCACTAGAAACAGCAATACCGTAATGGAGTGGCAAGAAGAACATGATTGCTATACATGTCTCCCTTGAAATTTCTGCTGCATTTCATTTTGCTTAAAGCAAAGTTTTATCAATGCTTAAAAATAAACACTTTCATTTGGGAATCATGAATTTATTTAGCATAACAACTCTAATTCATTGATGCATTTCATCAATTTTGCAATATCGGAAGTCAACATATTTTGGAATTATACTAAGAGGAAATTGCTTTTATTTCATCACATTTGCAACAGCAGCAACTAAATAAATTAAAGTGAATTGGAAACATTATCACTGATTCAGCTTTGCATGAAGCAATGGTTTGCCAAATAGCTTGATGACATTTCTGTCTTTTCTATTCTCAACATATTTCTCATGGTTTCGCCTCACAATATTAGCTTAGCATCATCATAGAAGCAACAGAATCATAGAAGCTGCCAACAGTAAAGCAGTAGCCAGCAGCAGTAGCAACAATACCTTCACAAATCCTTGCTCTCATAGCCTCACAGCAACCTACTTGCAACTCTCTCAAGATCTTTCCTGGGCATTTCGTCGAGCAGATCATGTGCATACCAGTTTTCAACATAAAAATGAGATCTCTACCGTTAAGGGTCTGTCTCAATTTACATAAATGCCCGGAGGATTGAATTCCTTATCTAATTGTGATGCTCCCCATCTTGCATGCACATTGTTGCTTGAAATAGCAATAGACTTCATCTTAATAGTAGTGTCTGATGGAATCCCGTCTCTGTGCTTGTTCAAGCTCTTCCCTGCATCTCCAATTGTCATTTCAGTATGACTTTCTTCTGCATATTTGCTCCATCTTTACAATGATTAGCTTTGCACATGGCAAGGAACTGGCTTCTTAGGAAAAGCGTCCAAACTGCTATGTTTTCCCAAATTTCTGCTTGTATTTTCTTGCAGTGTATCTAGAAGCTCCAGCTCTGGATTCATGCTCAATTGACCTTGTTTTCATCCAGAGGAGGAAATTGACACGGTTTTTTTTTTAATGGGCTGTGCTCCAGCTTGGAAGGAGATGGCGGAAGTGAATGGCAAGGCAGACAAACACTATCATTGCATGGGATTTCTGGATCTTCAGTGTTGAATGCACAAAACATAAAATCTTCAAAAGATTCAGTATTATGGGAGATTCTCACAGAGGTGACGGTGACGGCGAGCATCCATCTCTGGCGACAGTGGTGTCTTCAACTTGCTTCGCGGTCGACAATGAATCGCCCGAGAGCAAGACCACACTAAATGAAGGCCATCGAGTGGCTGATGATCTAGCATAGCTCGATGCGCGGAGACCGGACATGGCGTGGGGCGTCTGCTTACTTCTCCGAGATCCGGCGGAGAACTTGTAAACTTGGCCTTCTTCCCGGTGATGGCGGGCATTCAGAGGTTAAAAAGGTATGCCTTCTTATCCTTTTTTTTGTTTATTCATTTATTTCTTTCATTATTATTATTATTATTATTATTATTATTAAGAAATGAAGATCTCCCTGCCTTGTTTTTCTCCTTTCTTTTCCTTATTTCATCCGTCCTTTTTTCTCTTTTGTTTTGCTGCTCTTTTTATTTTATTTTATTTTTTAATCCATTTTTTTATTATTTTATTTTATATTATTTTTTTATTATTCCTTCTTTGGCGGTCAAAGCCAGCAGTAGTCCCACAAGGGTGACTTAACGACGACAATTGGCCCCACAAGGGTGACCTAGCGACAACGATCAGCCCCACAAGGGTGGCTAGACGACGAGCAATAACAGCCTCACAAGGGTGGCTAGGTGGCAACAATGAGCCCCACAAGGGTGGCTAGGTGGCGATAACAACCCCACAAGGATGGCTCAGCAGCGACAATGGCCCGGTGGGTTGACAGCAACAGTAGCCCCACAAGGGTGGCTAGGTGGCGGTAGTAGCCCCACAAGGGTGGCTCAACGATTTGGTGAAGACTTGCGTCAAAGGCATCCACAAGGGAGAGGCCAAAGAGCATGTAGAGACAAAGAAGAATGGCGCCCACAAGGGAGCCCCTCGACGATTTATGAAGACGGCGTCACCCAGCATCCACAAGGGAGGGGCCAAGACGCATGTGGTAAAGAACAACATGATGAAAAATATGGGAGAGGAGGGGGTCTGATCTTCTGCTACCTTTTCCCTCTTCTCCTTTTTTTCATCTCAATATTCCTTTTTATAGACCAGGATCCATATCAGATATGTTTCTTTTTTTTTTTTAATTTTCAATTTAACATTCTGATTTGATTTTATCTCAAGCTGGATAATATCAAATATATTTGTTTTTGTTTTAAAATTTAAATTATCAAGGAGATAAACCGGGTCAACAAGATGGGATCAAATCCATTTTTTTTTAAATTTAAACTTTGATTTATTTATTTATTTTATTTTGAATTTGCCTCAGGATTGATTCCCTTGGATATTCTTGGGATTTACCTCGGGATTTGTTCCCTCGGATGGTCTTGGAGTTTGAGATTACCTCGAGATATGTTCTCGGGGGCAATTTTGTAATTTGCATTTGCCTCGAGATATGTTCTCAGGGGCAATTTTGGGATGTAAGATTGCCTCGAGATGTGTTTTCTCGGGCAATCTTAAAATATGACAAGATATATATTTTTTTATAGCCGGTCCCAAGCCCGGATAAAGGATGAGGGTTGCGGTAGGTTGACAGCCAGCGTAAAACTTTGTCACTCTCATGATATGGATTCTCTAATATATACCGTTGGGACGTGCTCACCTAGGCACGCGCTACATCGGCACCCGGATGTAGTGTTAAATGAGCAAAGGGTTTCATCACATTGCCGCCCGGGTGTGATGGAGTATAAGCAAGGGTTCCCACATCATGGACGGGTGTGGGTAAAGAAGTTAGTCTCGCCACATCGGCGCCCGGATGTGGTGTTAAATGAGCAAGGGTTCTCGCATTTTAGTGGACGGGTGCGAGTAAAGAAGTTAGTCCATGAGAGTAGGATTAGGATTGGTAGTTGGAACATAGGATCTTTGACAGGAAAATCTATGGAGTTAGTTGACACTCTAAAAAGGAGGAGGATAGATATAGTATGTTTACAAGAGACTAGGTGGATAGGAAACAAGGCTAGAGAGATTGGTAACACAGGTTATAAATTATGGTATTGTGGAGGGGATAAACATAGGAATGGTGTGGGTATAATTGTGGAACCAAAAATGAAGGACAAAGTGGTTGAAGTGAAAAGGGTAGGAGACAGGATTATACATTTGAAGCTAGTGTTGGGAAAAGAAACAATTAACATAGTGAGTGTGTATGCCCCTCAAGTAGGCTTAGGAGAAGAAGATAAGGTTAAGTTCTGGGAAGATTTGGATGGGGTAGTTCTAGGGATTCCAAGTGAACAAGAGCTTTTTATTGGGGGTGATCTTAATGGACATGTAGGTAGACTTAGTGATGGCTACGAGCAAGTGCATGGAGGTTATGGATATGGCAACAGGAATGAGGAAGGAAAATCTATATTAGATTTTGCTTTGGCTCATGATTTGGTGTTGACTAACACTTGCTTTAAGAAAAGGGAATCACACTTGATTACTTTTTAAGAATGGGGGTAATTGTAGCCAAATTGATTTTTCTTGTTACGAGAAGAAGGGATAAATCTATTTGTAAAGATTGTAAAGTTATACACGAGAAGCATTAACCACACAACATAGGTTGGTGGTGTTGGATGTGAAGAAAAAGGGCATAGTAAAAACAGAGAAAGGAGGGTTAAGCAAAATAAGATTAGATGGTGGGCGTTAAAAGGAACCAACCAATTAGCATTTAAGGATAAAATATGGGAAGAGGGAGGTACAAATGAAGATGATGCAAACACCTTATGGAAGGAGATGGCAAATCGTATTGCAAAAATAGGAAGTGAGCTCCTAGGGGTCTCCAAGGGACTGGGACCTCGACCACAGGAATCATGGTGGTGGAATGAAGAGGTTCAAAAGGCTATTAAAGAGAAAAGATATTGGTATAAGAAATTACCCACAGCTGAGGATGGAGAAGCCTTTGAAAAGTATAAAAGGGCAAAAAAAGAGGCCAAGAAAGCAGTTAGCGAGGCCCGAGGTAAATCTCTAGCTGATTTATACCAAAAGTTAGGGACACGAGAAGGGGAAAATGAAGTATACAAGATAGCAAGGCTAAGAGATAAAAAAGGGAAAGACTTGACCCAAATCAAGTGCATTAAGGATGAGTCTCAACAGGTCTTGACAGGAGATAAGGAAATCAAGGAAAGATGGAGAAACTACTTTGATCACTTGTTCAATGCAAGTCATGAGGATAACTTTATAGATTTTCATATAGCAACGATAGAAAGGAACTTTAGCTACACACGTAAGATCAGGCCTAGTGAAGTCAAGGAGGCAATGGGAAAAATGAAGGCTGGAAAAGCTTGTGGCCCAGATGGTATCCCGATTGAAGTTTGGAAGTGTCTTGGAGAAGTGGGGGTGGAGTGGTTAACCAAACTCTTCAACTCTATCTTAAAAGGGGGGAAAATGCCCGACGACTGGAGAAAGAGCATTTTGGTTCCTATTTATAAGAGTAAGGGAGATATTCAAAATTGCACCAACTACCGTGGTATTAAGTTAATGAGTCATACGATGAAACTCTGGGAGAGGGTAATAGAGCATCGACTCAGGGATATCACGAAGGTGTCAGAGAACCAATTTGGTTTTATGCCAGGTAGATCCACAACAGAAGCCATTTTCCTATTAAGGAACTTGATGGAGATCTATAGAGAAAAGAAGAAGGATCTTCATATGGTTTTCATTGACCTAGAGAAAGCATATGATAGGGTACCGAGACAAGTCCTTTGGTCGGTATTGGAGAGGAAAAACATTCATGTAAAATATATAAATATTATTAAGGATATGTATGAAGGAGCGGTTACAAGTGTGAGAACAGTAGGAGGCGATACGGAGGAATTCCCTATAACAGTGGGTTTACATCAGGGGTCGGCCTTGAGCCCATACTTGTTTACCCTAGTAATGGATGAATTAACTAGTTATATCCAAGATGACATCCCATGGTGTATGTTGTTTGCAGATGATATTATCCTAGTGGATGAGACTAGAGATGGAGTAAATCAAAAGCTAGAATTATGGAGAAACACTTTAGAAAGTAAAGGCTTTAGGTTAAGTAGAAGTAAGACGGAATATATGCACTGTAATTTTAGTCTAAGTAGGAGAGATGAAGGAGAAGTGAAACTAGAGGGGGTGGTAGTGCCTAAGGTTAACCATTTTAAGTATTTAGGTTCCATTTTTCAGGATGATGGGATGATAGATGAAGATGTAACCCATAGAATCAAAGCTGGATGGCTGAAATGGAGAAGTGCCACGGGGGTATTATGTGATAAAAAGATGCCTAACAAAGTAAAAGGAAAATTCTATAGGACGGCAGTTAGACCGGCCATGCTATACGGGAGCGAGTGTTGGGCAACTAAAGTTCAACATATCCATAAGATGAGTGTGGCCGAAATGAGGATGCTAAGGTGGATGAGTGGTCATACAAGATTGGACAAGATCAGAAATGAACATATCCGACAGAAGGTGCATGTTGCACCAATTGAAGATAAAATACGAGAAGGACGTTTAAGATGGTTTGGACACGTACGCCGGAGACCCCCAGGTGCTCCAGTTCGGAAATGTGATAGTTTAGTTGTAGAAGGTAAGAAGAGGGGTAGAGGTAGGCCTAGGATTACGTGGAGAGAGGTAGTGTCTAAGGACCTACGTATGTTAGATATTGAGCCAGATCTTGCTTTTGACAGAGCGACATGGAGACAAAGAATCCATATAGCCGACCCCACCTAGTATAGGATTACCTATAAGTCGGCTAATTTTATTTTATTTTATTTTCCTTCATTAGCCTAGCTTTGTCTGTGGGAATACTTTTTTGCTTCTAACATTTCATTCTCTTATAAAATTATTTGTTATTAGTATTATTTATTTATTTATGAATTTTTATGTTTCATCTTATTTCAGTTTATTTAATTTTATCTTATTTCATATTTGAGAGCAACATGAAGACAGAGAATCCATATAGCCGACCCCATCTAGTATGGGATTAAGGCTCAGTTGTTGTTGTTGTTGTTGTTGTTGAAATATTTTGATTTCAAAATAAATATTTCATTTAAATTTAGAGCTATGAGATATTTCTTTTTTGGCCCTTGAGACATTTATTTATTATTTTTTTGATATAAACAACATGCATTAATGATTCGTCGTTGAGTGACTATGTTATAAAAACTTGGGCTAGATAAAATTTTCCAACGACTTTTGAGAAGCCCAAATGTCCTCTCGATCACGTTTCTTGCGCTAGCATGTTTCATGTTGAAAAATTCTTGAGGTGTAAGTGATTGATGTCCATCGGCCCAAGAACTTAAGTGATACCGTTGTCCACGAAAAGGCGCAAGAAAACCGGGACAATTTGCATACCCAACATCCACTAAGTAATAGAAACCTGATAGATAATCAAAACATTTCTTATTAGTTAATGATTTATTAGTTATTTATTGGTAGCATCCAAAAATCAATGGAAATGGTTTTTCATACCATATTGAACCTTCAATCCATTAGGCTTTGTCACAGCATTCCTAAGAACTCGCCCGTCATAAGCTGACCCTTCCCAGCCAACTAAGACATAAGTGAATTGCATGTGTTGACTGCAGACCGTGAGAACATTAGTGGTTATTTCAGCTTTTCTTGATCTATATCTTGGGCGATCAACGTTGGGTACATTCACACGGATATGTGTTCCATCTAATGCTCCAAGACAATTCTACATTGAAAGAACAAATGAGAATTGTAGTTATAGTATATCTAGGACTAACATAGCATTTGGACTTAGGTTATTACCTTAAACCACTTCCATCTGCAGTCATTTGAATTTTCGGGTACAGGCTCTAGTTTCTTCAAAAGAACAGAGTGACAGAGAATAACCGATTTTAGCACAGCATGGAAATGTCGATTGACTGTCTCCCCCGATCAGAGAAAGTCAAATCTAATTACTCTGTTCTTGACATGATGTGCCAAAATGTTTAGAAACATTGCAGTCATCTCTTGCACACCATCATTTAGCGTGCCTCGTAGCCCGCCAGTTGTAGTTAACAATCCACACAGGTTATGAAAGCAACGTCGGTCCATACGTAGTTTATCTATGCATTTGATATCACTTTCATAAACTAGGTGGTGGAGATACTCATGTTGTTTGTGGCGTCTAAAAGATCTGGCACGATCTCATATTGCTTCACTCTTTTTCTATCATTACATTGCTTAATTGCACAAGTGAGTATCACACTTATGACGTAAAAGTAGCATAACATCATTACGAGATATCCCCGAAGTTGTGAAATCTTGCCCATATTATCAAAATCTAAAAGATCAAAAACACATATATCAATTTCAAGCACAATGATCTTTTAAGTATGAGATAACAAGGATATCAATATGAATTCATAGAGATGATTTTTGACAATCAAGAACAAAATGGCAAACCAAAAATATTAATTTTTTATTACCTCATGTATACGTTTAAGCTATTTACCACAAATGTATTTATTTCTCAATTAACATAACAAATATTGTTAAAAGATATGAACCAACAGATCAACAACTGCAGAGACATGTTTTAAAAATAGTAATTTCACACAAACCGGCCATCTCTAAAAAGAAGAAAGACAAATTTCATGAAGAAGTTGCTTATTTGCCTTGAAACACTCTCATGTCTACATACACACACATGCATGAATGCTAAGAATAAGCCAAAAATTACATTGTTTGAAACTCTCTCAAAGTAAATGATGAAGGCTCTAATACATTAAATGGTTTGTGGCCACTGGAAGTGGGGAAAAAAATTGCAACACTGAAAATGAGTGGATATGATCTATGGTAAATGATTTAGAAAGGTGGAGCAATCCATATACCATTAAAAGAAAAAAAAAACTTGATGGGGTGAATGGAGATATTCATAATGTGGCATTAAAAAAACACTATGATAGCTTTAATTCAGCACCTATATGGATGACACTGTTTGAGAACTACTTCAGATGTTATGAAGAGAAAGGCCTATGTTTTGAGAAAAAGTGTATTTGGGCAAGGATTAACCATTTGTAAGAATAATACACAGCATTCTATATACTTGTTTTAAAAGTATAAAAATTGAGACCAACCTTTGCAAAGAAAAGTTAGCAAAAAACTACCTCTCCAAGTGAGAGGTTGAGCATTCAAGACATGCTGGTGCCAAAAAAAAAAGTGGCTTGCCCACAATTCCCAATAAAAGAAAAAGGAAAAAAGGATGGATAAACATGGGAAAAAAACCAAGAGTTTAATTAAATATTCATGCAACATAGGTACACACCCACACAGGAATGAAGAAAATAATAATTATGTATTAAACCCTCATTAATCTCTGGAGTTTGGCAGGAAATTGTTCTGTAATGAAATAAGGTGAAATGAGGAAATGAAAAGAAAAGCAATGAATTGCCCAACCACCTCTTAACTTTGCACTCTATTTTCTGATTCCAACCAAAGATAATAATGCAAAATCAAATAAACCATAAATAACTGTGTTTTACTTTGGCACCCACAATTTTCTTCCTTATAGTGCTTTCAAACAGAAGATTATCTTAACACCATTGGACCAAAATTGATGCTCCAAGCTCATTAAACCCTCTAAATAATGGCTCCACCTTTTACCCCAAAACACAATTAGTCACAGAAGAATAAAAAATTAATGGCTCTCTAAACATGAAAATGGACTCATTACGAAAGAAATTGGCAATTTATACCTCATATCTAACAATATCAATCAATGGATACCATCCAAACAGTCCAAGAGTAGTGTCTATGTAAGCATATGTAACCCTAGGAATCAAAGAAAGCAATCTAAGGTTGAAAACTTGAGAGAGTGTAGAAATCAAAATCCCACTGAAATAAAAACATAAATCAAAATCAAAATCAAAATCAAGAGAGGACGAACCGGAAAGGGCGATCTTGATGGCGGAGCTGCGGACTTGGGGTTCCCCGGAGAGCTTCCTGTGGGCGGCCGGAGAGAGAGGATGGAGAGCTTCATGCGGACTTGGGGAATGTCTCATGGGATTAGGGCGTGGTTGAGAAGAGGAACAATGGAGAGGTTTTTTTATCAAGGGTACAACGGTCTTTTCCCTATCCGGGAATGATCCATTCCGCCCAATTTGGGAGGAATGCTTTGCACCCGATTTAAGGAATGTGATTCCTTACGTAAGGGGGAATGATTCCCATACCTGCCATCCAAACGCCCTCTAACAGTGCGTAAGGAATGATTCCCATTCCCATACCTGGCAACCAAATGGCCCGTTAGTTTTCAGGTCCCTGGCATCTTTGGTTATATTGTATATGATGAGATCCATATTACATTGTTCAATTATTATTGACTAAAAATGTTATCAATAGCTCCGCATATGATTCCCTTACTTGGCTTACTTGGACGTTCTAATATACTATATGTATAGAGAAATTTATTTGGGGTTATGAGTTGTTACTCAGTCGGTACCTGAGTGTATCATAGACCTAAGACTAGATCGATATTTGAGTAGATATTAATTAGGGCCAATTGGTTGGACCTAATTAATTATTAAGAGATCACAGTTGTGGTTTAATGTGATTAAACCAACATGGTCTAATTCATTATGCCATACGACTTGAGTTAACCTTATAGGGATTGGTATGAAATAAAAGGAGATAGTTATAACTTGATTATGATTTAACATTTGATTTTGAATTTGTTCAAGATTTATCTCATAGAAATAATTATAAAATGTTTATGATTTATCTCTATCTCAAATATGGATTAGAATGAGACTAGGGCACTCTTATCTATATAAAGAGAGACATAATGAGAAAGTAAAAAATAGGCAATTTTGTGAGGTAAATTGAGTAATCTTTTGTGAGTGTTCTTTTCTTTCAGGGTTACCTTTTTAGTGAGAATCAGTCCGACTATTAAGAGAAGGAGGTTGCACACTTGGACAACATGAAGATAATCAATTGAATTCAAAGAGGGTCTTGAGAGAGAAAACGATTGCAAGAAAGTTTCTCTTATTTATTTAATCACACAATATAAATGATATATATATATATATATATATATAATAATTAGTTATTAAATGTATTGGATTATGAAGTAGGTTGAGAAAAATTTTGAAACCCAACACCCTAAGGTCCCACCCTTTATTCCGCTATGCATGTAAGTTACTGTGTTTTAACCCACTATCTCTAACACATTTTCAATAAAATCCAGCCTTGTTGATAGACTGTCATGGGGAAACATTGTTGTCTGGGGCCTTGTTAGGGCTGAGTTCTTTGATGAATTTTTTTGATTTCTCCTTTATTGAATGGCTCCTCCAGGTGTTTCAGGTCTATGCTTGGTTTGTGGGAAAATATTTGACTCTAATTGGGGAAGTATCGTATCTCCCTTGACTGTCCCATGAGTTATTTGAAATGGGTAGCTGCGACAGTTGATATTTCTTCCTCTATAGTTAGATTATTTCCTTGGTGCTCTATTTTATGCATCAAGTTTTTATATCTTCTCTGATTTATCATGATATAAAAGAAATTGGTGTCGTTATATCCTTCTCTTATCCATGTAATTCTGGAGAATTGTTTTCATTTTGCTTCTTCTTCCCTGATGATATTCTCATATAATCTTTGAGATGCTATGCATTTTTATGTTTCCTCTCCTAGGAGGTCTCTTATTTCTTGTAGGATATCCAAAGCATCCAAATTTCCCAGTAACTCTTTCTTTTTTCTAACAAAGTTTTTGTGGTTGCCCCTGTTCCATTTTCTTAATCGTTTGCTTAGAAGAGTCAACTTCTTGGCGATTAGGAAGACCCCATTTCCTGAGTAGTTAGTACCTTCCCACAATTCCTTGATCATTTTCCAAAATCCTTCCTTTTCTCCACTCTTTGTTGAATCTGAATAGGCCCCAATATCGTTCGTGGGCTCCACATTCCAATCTTATAGGCGTGTGATTTGATTTGATTCTTGGAAGAATAGTTTTCCAGATCCTACGGTAATTTGTGAGTGATAAGTGTTCAAATGAGTATACTTTCATATCATTTTCCTATATGTTTTGCATGTCATTTTAGTGAATTATGGCCCTCTGGTTCTTAAAAAGCTTCATATGTTGTAAACAAGGCATATAGAAGCCACTCCGAGAGAAAGGAAGCATTTTGAGGTGAAAAAGAGGTCGAACCAACACTATTCTGGAGCAAACGGGAAGTCATACGAGGTGCATACGGTCGTATGCTACTGGACAGAGTGAATGGCCTACACATCGACCCTCCCTGGATGGTATACACCATGTATGATTCATACAGGGTGTTATACGGCCGTATAACAACCCGTATATATACTTGAACCTGCACCGTATACTGACAGTTATACGGCCATATATTTGGCACTAATCTTCATACGGGGTGTTATACGGCCATATACGAGCCCATATATCATAACCCTCTCTTATACTACGGACCTAAGCAGGGGTATAAGCGCCATTGTCACTCCTCAAACCCTAAGTGGAGGTATAAATAGGAAGATTTAGGGTTTAGGAGGGGGAAGTTGGCTTTTGGAGAGAGTTTATCATTGAGATTAGGGATTGAGGGTCTCATCTCCCAATCTTGAAGAGAGAGAAGAAAGGAGATCAATCTTATAGAGCTGCCGACGGTATTCTCTATCATATCTATTTTAGATTGTATTCTTGTTGATTTGAATTGGAGTTCTCCATTAATGGGGAACTAATTTAATTTATAGATACTTGGATATGAGAAATCTTTGGATATTGCATTAATGACATTTTGATTTCTATTTTTTGATTGATTGGATGTATACTTGAATGTCTTTTGGATGTTTTGTATTGATTGTGATCTCTCTACGTTGCGGGATGCTCGGAGAGATTACTTGGGTGAGATACAAGGGCTAAAGCTAGCACCTCCTTGTATTAAGAACATGCTCCATTAAAGAAGGTTGTGAGTACGCCGAGGGATTCGGGTGCTAGAAGGAGAGCGACTCTTTAATATTACTCAATCCCACAATCCTTCCAAGATATAGGTTCCCTTGAGCTTAAGACAATCCTAGGAGATTAGTTATCCAATCATCTCGGGAGAGGGATGGGGTATACTTTAGGAACTCTTGGCATAAGCATCTCCAATCGTCTTCATAGACTTCTTTATGTATCTTTAGATTTTAATCCAAAGGGGACTCATGCTCAAGTATCTCCTTCTCATGCTATAGTTTTCCCTCAATTAATTCTCGATTTCCAAAGTTTGTCTCCAATCTTTTAATTACTTAGATTTAGACTCAAAAACCACCAAATCCTTGATAAGACTAGATAATAGAAGTTTAGTTTACACTAGTAATCTATTCCTTGTGGGTTCGACACTCGACTCTCATAGTTCACTCTACTACTTGATCACGACCCGTGCACTTGAGGAAATCCCATCAATGAGTCATTCCGTGGAACAAGAAATTGATCTAGTCTTTCCATAGTCAACTTGGATCATTGCCCATTCGACTAGGTGAGTTGTTGATCTTACAAGGGTGGATCAAATAGGTGTAGATTTTGGATTGTACAATCAAAGTGTTCGATATCTGATCTGTTTTAAGGACTCCATTACATTCTCTCTTACTTCCGATGGCATTGAATTCCCAACCCCCTCATGGTCCATTCTATCTTGTTCTAATAGACTTAACTTCTTTCTAGAAGGTGTCTTTTTGGGACCTTTAACAAGGTTCATATTCTGTTGTCAGCATCATTTTACTTTCCTCAGCAATGTATTCTAGATGATTGTGAGTGAGTAGGTGTCTGGCTACTACTCTATCCAATGCAATATTCTCCTCTTGTATTGTTGGCTAATAGTACTAATTTTTCATTGTATATGTTCCCACCTAGCGACCTCTAGATCTTGTCATCTATTACTTGATGCTAGCTAGATTTCTTGTAAGCATAATACATCCACTTTGTGGAGATGTAAGTAGTCTTTTACCAAGAACCGTTTCTTCCTCTTTCCCAATTCACTTACATTCCATGAGATGAGCTTCATTAATTGACTAATTACGGCTCTATCCCATGTACTCTTGTTCCTTTGGGGGCTTAGTTGGGCCTCTTGGAGTCCACTTTGGTTCTCTCTATTTCTATGTTTCATATGTAGGCGAGATATGTAGTTATGTCATCCCTTGTATGCTCCACATCTACTATCACCATTAAGGATGCTGAGATTAATTCCATATCCGACCATTCAGAAAGGGTGAAAGGAATAGTGGAGTGAGAAGAGTTAGTATCTTCTGGGTCAAATCAAACCATACAACTTTTGGTTGTCGTAGCCTCCTTGTAGGGATCATTCCTTGGCTAGCTTGTGGTTTGTGTCTCAGGTTTCACTTTCCTAGGCCTACCTCTTAGTCTTGGAGGGGGTTTTATTGTTGTTTCTCCCACTTGTGTTGTTCTTTTCTTAGGGGTATTTGGTCATTTTCTTTTCTTGCCTGCTCCTTATTCTTTGTTAGTAGCTTCCATATTGTATTTGTAACTAGATTCCAAGACCCCCTAATGAATCTAAGAACCATTTTACTTAAATCAATGTTTAAGCCTTCCCCAAACACCAGAGTTTTGTTAAAACGGTTATAGCCTTGTTTACTTGCATTAACCTCCTGATTATTCCCCCTAATTATATTATCCATATGGTCATTTTGGTGATTTTGATTATCATTAGGGGCTATATAGGTAAATTGGCTCATTGGGCTTTTAATTTATTCATTTCCATTGTTCTTAGGTAGCTTGGATTGGATAGATTCATTACAAAGAAAGTTTTAGGCTTATCGGGCTTTTGCAGGTCAATTGGCTCGATCCCAGCTTCGTCTGCATGAGCAGGAGTATATCGATTGCGGACATCTCCTAAGTCCCACTGGGGTGAGGTTGCTTGCTGTGGTTCATTGGTACTTGATGATTTGTCACCACTTCAAGGCTTGTTGTGTTGGTAGTACCCACGCCACCTAGAGCATTCTCAAGAGATGGCATGGTCATCCACACGTCACGTTCTCCTGTAGCTATTTTAGTATTGTCAATTGTGGTGATGGCTTCATCCCTACGAGGAACTTTATCCTAATCAATGGTCTCGTCAACATGTTTCCTTCTTTTAGGAAGTGAAACGTGGTTGGCTTTGCTGTAATCTGCTTTGTTACAGGATTGCGCTAAGTCCAGTGACAAGTTAGAGCAATGTTGACCTGTCACCTATGGCCTCAAGGACTTTGTCCGATGCACCTTTGTGGATGGCAAGGAGTACTTGACCGGTCCCTGTCGCCGTTGGTTTGTCCCCTTCGATGTCCCCTATCTATGATAGAGATTCCAATGATCATTAGCGTAATCCCTTTATTGAGCACTCCCCGTCCTTGGCGATGCTTTTCCTTTTTACCTCTCGCGTCAGACAACCCTTTTCCTCTGGTTGGGGCCCTTCCGGAGCTCCCCTTCCCCGCTTGATTCCCTCACCAGAATTGGTTCTTTCGGCGGTTCAATTGGTTGCTTCTCCTCACTCCAAGGCAATTCTACTTGCCCCTTCTCCATCTCTACCATGAAGACGTGCTTCCAGCTCCATATACTTGCCTTAATTGTGGCTAGGAGCCACTTTCCTCGCCAGACCTAGATAACATCTCTCACATCATCGGTGAAGACCGCACCTCACTCATCAATGAAGTTCAACTCCCCAATTAGTTTCAAGAGACCAACGACTGTGTCCCGATAGCAGCAGAAGATTGGGAGGCCTCTGATTAGCACCCAACGCCTCTCCCCGTTGGCCCTCTCTAACCTCAAGATGTCATGTGTCTATGGCTTAAAGCTAAGCGACAATCGGGGTAGGTGGATTGTCCCCACCCTTTCTATTTCTTGCGTCTTCTCAAGCAAGGAGTAAGAACCTATGAATTTCCCATCCTGGAGTTGTTTTGAGCTCCAGCTACAATTTTGGCCAAGCACTGCTTGCAGAGACGTCACAAGGACGTTCCCGTCAATGATATCTACTTTGGTCTCTGTTATCATTGTAATTGAGTAGTTGTTGAGGACCTCTTTCCCCTTGACCATCTCATTGTTGAGTGACAACGAGATATGGTATACATTTTGATCTTTTGACGAGGTATTCTTCTTCTCCGGTGAGCCCTATATGGGTATAAAGATCTTGCCTCCCTTTTCCTTCTCTCCTCATCTCAACCTTGCTCTAATTCTTTCATTCTTCTCTCTTCCTTTTCCCCATGTGTGTTCGCTCTTCCTCCTCTGCATTGTACCCTTTTGTGCCATGTTCCTCCACAGCAACGCCACATCATGGTCCACCGGCACTCGTTTACTTGGTGGTCGGGATGTAAACACTGGTTTCACTCTTGTACGGGCCATTTAGAGTATGAATTGTGGGCGACGAGTGTAGTGGAATTGCTCCCATCCCCAGCTCTGTTTTCCTTGGTCGTTCGTCGGCACTGTAACACTAATGGTGTTTGAAGTGGACTTTCATCCACACGTACTCATCGGAGCTAACATCCAATGCCTTGTACGAGGTCGTAAGGGTTGCATTGATGAAATTTGCTCCTCCTTCCTCTCTGAGCGCTCCGACTTAGAAGAGCCCCTCTCGTCGGGGGGCTCCCCTATCTTCACAATGAAGCATTGGAGGCTCCGGGAGATAAGAGTTGGTTTTGTTTCTATTTCCCTTACCCTCCAACGAAGCCCGACATTTTTAGACTTGTGGCATTACCTTTCTTCCATCTTAGGTGTCAGTTGCCTATATCTCCCAGAGCTCCGTCGTGTGTGCTACTTGGCTCTCTTAGATGACCATATTTTCCTCTCTCATCTCCACTAGGAGTAGAACTCCAAGTTTGCTTAATCAAACCCTCCGCAATGGCCCTTGTTGCTTTTCCAAACCTTGTAGGACACATGTAATATGTTTTTTTTTACGAAGGCGACAACACCCCCGTGAGGAAAGTCAGGGGCTAACAACGCTACACTCGTACGCGCGTGCCCTCACCTGTGGTCATGGGAATTCAAGCCTGGGATTGTCCCAACCAACGAAGCTCTACATAAGGGACCCGATACTAATAGGCCAAGAGGTCATTGGTAGGACACATGTAATATGTTACAAAGCAGAAATCTAATATTCTGTAATTTACGTATTAAATAGTTTGGTTTTCTAAATTTTAACAACTTATGACCCAATTATTTTAATAATGTGTTTAATTAATGCTTTTCAGTATAGGGTGAAAGCCTAATTATTATATCAAATACCAGAGCTTTATCAAGAATCATATAACCTGACAATCATGATCAACTATTTTAATACGGGGACATTTAAGAGAGGGCGAGGGGTAAAATAATCTTTCGAAAATTATACTAAACTACCGTGTGGTTTGACTCTATATCAATTCGATGATTGTGGCTTAAGTTGTTACAATTTAGTACCATATAATTTAATCTGTGAGCGAAAAGATGCCAAAACGCTAAACCCGTTAATACTTGCTGACAAAGCATAAAAATCTCAAAAAATTCAAAAAATTCAAAAAACACTAAAAACTAGGAAAAAAGGAAAATTTTATGAAAAACAAAAAATCCTATATATTAAAAACATGTTTAAAATCAGGAAATTACCAAAAAAGATAATATTTAAAAATGAAAAAATGAGAAAAACTTACAAAACCACCAGAAAATCCGCTTAAATTCAAAATAAATAAATAAAATAAATCTTTAAAATCCCAAAAAATAGAAAAAAATTCTTAAAAAAAATCTATAATCCATTAAATTTGAAAAAAATAAAAATAAAATAAACAAACAAACCCCCCCCCCCCCCCCCCAAAAAAAAAAAAAACAAAAAAACAAAAAAACCCCGCACAAAACTCTTTTTTAAAAAAGAAAAATCTGAAATTTTTTTAAGAATTGTCGAAAATCCCAAACAAATCCAAAAATTTCATAAATTTTCCAAAAATCCCAAATTATCGAAAAATAAATATATAAATTAGAACCCAAAATCTGTATATAAACTTCAGATTTTTTCCATATTTTGCGATTTTTGTGAAATTTTCGGAATTTTTGGCAAAATTTGATATGTTTTTTTTATTTTTTTTTGTGAATTTTCTCTGTTTTTTACAAAATTTTAAAGGTTTTTTTTTAGTTTTTAGGGGATTTTGTGGTTTTTTTTGTGGATTTTTTTTTGCATTTTTACAAATTTTCAGAATTTTTTGTTTTTTTACAGAGTTTTGTTGAGGATTTTTTTTTGGGAAATTTCTAAGTGTATTTTATTTTTATTTTTTCGAATTTGGATTTTTCTTTAAGTTTTTTCTTTTTTTTTGTATTTTTTTAGATTTTTTATTTATTAATTTATTGAATTTTTAATTTAAGCGATTTTCTAGGGGTTTTATAAGTTTTTCTCATTTTTTTGGATTTTTAAAGATTATGTTTTTTTGGTAATTTCTTTATTTTATTTATGATGTTTTTGGTATATGGGATTTCTTGTTTTTTAGAAGCTTTTTAGAATTTTTCCTTTTTTTTCCTATTGTTAAGTGTTTTTTGAATTTTTTTTATTTGTTTTCTGAATTTTTCAATGCCATGTCAGTAAATATTAACGGGTTGAACATTTTGGCACCTTTTTGCTCACAGAATAGACTATAGGTACTAAATTGTAACAACTTAAAGCACAAGCCACGAATTGATATAGAGGCAGACCATATGATAGTTTAGTGTAATTTCCCTAATAATCTTTTACAATAAATCAATTTACTGTGCACACACATGGGTATTTATTTAAATAATGGGCTTTTGTTGGATATACATTTTTGCAACAAGCAAATAAATGATATATACATAATATGTTTTTTTAGGGAGTATTTATGTATTTTGAATTTCTCCTAAAGAAAAAAATAGCTTGTATATTATGATATATATGGGTATGCTACTATGGGGCCGGCCTTATCACTGTGTAAGTGCGGTAGCCTCCATTTGACTCACTTGCAAAGTGTTTTGAGGAGATCCAACCATATGGATGGAAAAAAAACATTGAAAAATAAGCTAGTATGTCAATTTTCATATAATTTGAGAACTTGTATGGTCTTCATCTTAACGGGTGTAATTTTGAACCGGTAGGATTTCTATAAATTTTCACCCGTTAAGATGAAGGCCCTACAAGTCCCCAAGTTGTATGAAATTTGATATGCTAGCTTATTTTTCGATGTTCTTTCCATCCATACGGTTGGAAATCTTTAAAACATGCTCCAAGGGCCAAAATAGGAGGCGACTTTCGGCCGGCCTTATAGTAGCATGCCTATATATATATATATATATATATATATATATATATATATATATATATATATATATATATATATATATAACTTATAATAGATATGCTAACTCATTACTGTTTATGCTTAGCATGATTCATATTTGCTTACTATATATGTTAATTATAATTAAAGGAGACTGAATAGGAAGCCAGACCAGCAACTAATTAGCTTGATTAATTAATAGTGATGAACTATTGTTGCTGAGTCATATCATGACAATTTGAAAATCTGGCTACAACCTAGTGAGTGGGGGCATATCACATGTTGGACATTAAAAAACCTCTCTGGATCAAATCTACGGTTTTGGTTGCTAGTCAAGAGCTAAATTTTTTCCAGGCGACATACATGTCAATGCATGCAATAAGGAGTTTGATTTACTTGCCACTTGTGTCACACTTCTTGTGAAGAGAATTTATTAGGGAAGAAAGTTGGTTTGAATGATGAATTGTGACCGCTGATTTAACCAAGTCTAGCAGCAATGGTCAACAGAACACACAAAAATTGCATGTAACTCAATCCAAAAGACAATGATACATATGGAACAGTCAACAAGCACGTGAATAAGAAAAAGATAGCAATCACCAAAAACCTTGTGGTCTAACGTCATAAATCTCTTGTATAATAAATTTGGCTCACAAAAGTTCTGGAATCGAATCCTCATTAGAACAAAATTAGGATACAAGACATGAGTCCATGTGAGTCTTCTCCGTTTTAGCTTATAGTAGACCGAGTGATAAAATAAATATATATTATATAAAATTTTTATATGATAAAATAAATTATATTATATAAAATTTAGGATAAATCAAGCTCTTGTATACGTTTTTTTTTGAATAATTTGTATACGTTTTATTTGACTGATTCTTCGAAATAACGTTTGTTATCTATTTAAATAAAAAAAATAAAAAAAAAAGAAAAAGATAGCCATCATCATTCCTTTATTAGAGAAGGTAAAGTGTGAAATATATATCAATTATGTACTGTGGGAGATCACATCAAGACAGATAGTCCTAGTCATACACATGATACGTTTTGTACTTGCATTCATCCGCATCAAGATAAGATGAGAATAAGACATAGAAAAGTCCGAGTAGGACGAGCATCCAATGGAATGGATTCGTACTAACAGTTGTGGTGCAGTTAATTTGAAAGGAAAAAATAAGCTTTGAATAAAATTAAAGATGACCTTATGATGTTGACGTCGTGGAGTCTAGCCCATAACCCAACTGGTAAACAATCATCATGAATAGTTTGTTGATTGATATGATATATGAATTATAGTACTTATCATCACAAACAGTGCAAGTTCTGATTGATTTAAATGGCGAACCAAAACGAAGTTTGAGTTGATTTTTTTTTTGGGTATATTTATGCATTTTACAAAAGTTTTTATCAAAATAATTTAATTTAATTTAATTTTGCCGGCTTGCTTTAGTGTCAAACATCAAATACTATAATACTTAAATGGTAGGGTTGATTAATAAATGAAAGAGTAGGTTTCAAAACAAAGAATAAAATAAGAATATGCAAATGCTTGTTGGCTTATTGCATTGGTTTATGGTTTAGAAACAAACCCTTGGCATATTGTTTGGATGTTCATTGTAATGTTTGGCATGGTGTTAATTATTAAGAGACACTGGACCAAATAACATATCGAATCATAAATATATTTTATTTATTATTTTTTTATTTATAACTTTTATGTTTTTAATAGAAGCAAGATTCTTTTATTAATTATCCTAAATCTAGTCTTATAAATTTACGATCAAGAGAGATAATATTTCATGATATTTTTGTTATTTTAAAAGTTTAGGTTTAAACAGTTATATGGTCCCTCGTTGTCCTTTTATTTTTTTCCATGTAATTTTTAGTTCAACTACAAACCCTTAAATGAATTAATGAATGTGATTTATTTTTTTTTTTTTAAATAAAGTTTAGGCCAACATACTTAGTAAATACAAGCAAATGGCCCTTGTGTTGCTCGGGTTTTTTTAGTAATATTATTTAAATATTATTTTTTTTAAAATATGATATTAATTTTTTTGTATTGATATATAAGGGACATTGCAATTTTTTATATGTATATGTGTAGATCTCTGTAAATTACATTTAAGCAATAAAAATATAAAAATATAATTTTTTACATATATAAACCCCCAAGAATTGCATATATTTAAATTTACTCAAAAAATGTGTAAATTAGATAAACAAAATACACAAACATCATATACTTGCAAATAAATCATGTGCAGTACAATACAATGCATGTGAAACAAATAACATTAAAAATTACATGCTTCTATCTTCTCTATTTGAGCTTGTCATAGTTCTTCATTCCTTAAGCCTGTAAATTTGTAAGATGTTAGTTTTTTAAAAAACATTTAGGTGTATGGTGAACATGAAATATTAAATATAAATAAAGTTGTACCTTTTTTGTTTGATTGCCATTTGATAGGCTGCTTCCAAATGACTATATTTATCTTCTTCATTTAATTGAAGTACACAATAGACTGGTGTCTCCAATTCGTTTAATCCTCTCAATAAGTCATTACTGGATATGACAAAAATATATCTTTCATACATGCGTGAAGCCAAATATTCCTCAACGCTCATATCTCCATTTTTCTGTTATTTACCGATATAATTTAATATAAAATGGAAAAATGTTTAAGATATATTATGAAAATAATTTTTGATTACCTGTTCCATGATGTTGCAAAACTCTTCAAGTGTTTTCCCTAATATAATTTCAGCATTTTTGCCATATAAAGTAAGATCTGCAACTCCTGAAGCATCATATATTTGTATATGTATGACATACCTGCCAAATTTAATAATGATGTAAGATAACACATGCCTCAACTAAGACTACAGTTATGAACATGAAAACTTTTATTGTTTTATGTTTTTTACATCCTAAAGAATAAATGACATATAAAATAAATCATTCATTTCTTTTTCATATATAGTTTTCAGATTACCTTCTTTTTACTTGAGGGTTAACGATACAGCAACCATTGCATCTATTGTTGTTTTCTAGATCTAATTTTCGGTGACACCTATTACATGTCGTATATTGGTAGCCTTTATTGATGTAAATAAATGAGACATCTGCATCAATGCTGAAAAAAATTTTCTGCATAAAATTTAAAAAACATATTGTTAGTTGTCCTAAGGATATAAACACATATAATTAGGTCAAATACCCTATTTAGTCCCTCTATTATTACGATTTGTCCATTTGAGTCCCTCTAATATAAAACATGCCTTTTTGGTCCCTTTAATTTTACGTTTGTGTCTTTTAAATCCTTTCACAAGCCTTTTTGGTCCCTATAAACTTTGAAGGGAGGGATTTAAAAAACACAAACGTAAAATTAAAGGGATCAAAAAGGCATGTTTTATATTAGAGGGACCCAAAGGGACAAATTGTAATAATAGAGGGACTAAATAGGGTATTTGACCCATATAATTAACATACCCCCGATATTGAATCGTCTTTGGCGTATCTTAATCGACTGACAGATATTCTTGTTGATCTATCAATTAGATCAGCATAGAGTCCGAATTTTGCATAAAAAGGAATGACGTATTGAGCTCTTGAGTCATTTTCAGACCTGAAATTCACAAAGTACAAATTAAAATATACCTCCATATATTTTTAAATATCAATATTTATTAATTTGAATTAGAAATCTACCAGTGATATAACTCAATGCTCTCCTTGATAGATGGATTGATGTGGAATTTACTGAACATAATGGAGGACAATCCATAACCTGCAAATAATTTTTGTGATTAAAGTATCAATATAAAGTATAAACTATAAGTGAAAATATCAAATTAGAAATTACGTTATACCCTTATACTTTGTTGCTTTTACTCCGAGGCCAAGTAAAATTTGCTTAGTTTTGGAACTATCAGCAAGTTTTTCTCCTTCTACTTGTGCATGTTGACCCCAAAGAGTCAGAGTGATGGGAGTATAGCTGTAAGTTACAATAATTGGATTGTAAATTCAATTAATAAAATCATAATATATTTCAGTTATTAATTTACCTTTTATCAAGTAAAATAATGTCCCTCTTTAATGACCTGTGAGATGTTGATATTTCCAAGTCTATCACGTTCCCTACGTGGATGAAGATTCCCATTACATCTGCCAAGTTAAGTAAAACCAAATATTAGAAGAATTAACATTGGTGAATTGAATCATTATTCTATAAGTAATTATTTAGATAAGTACCTATCAATTCAAAATCTCTTGTTGCATAAGCTTCCATATCGCTAAAAGGGATAAGATGGTAGTTGTATTTTGGGATACATGGCAATGAATCACTTATTTGTATAATTTCATTCTTGGCCATGTGGTGCAAAACATATTCATTGTTAATCAACTTATTTTTCATTTGCGATCTTCTTGCATTCACACCAAAAATTGATAAATCTTTCCTTCTTGAAGTATATCCTTTAATAATTGTATACATTCATTTCTTACCATGGCCTCCATCTCGAACCCCTAAATTGAAAATATAACAAATAAGAATAGAAAATATTGTTAAACACAAAATGCAAACTTTTGAAATAAGTTGTAATATTTTACATACCTCAATATCCATAAACACCATCTTCCATACTTGATTAATGCCCCATTTCTTCTCTGTTTTGTGAGGATCCAGCATTTTGACAATTCTTCCTTTAATTAAACCCAGAGATCCTTCATTGCAAATCAACCTGAAGGGTGTATATTCCAATCGGCTCATCCTATAAAATATTTGATTAGTTCTTTTATTTAAAATAATAATTACATATCAATAGACACTTCATTCCCGCAATATTTTAGTATTTTATCAATCTGTTATGAAACATCATTTTTTTAAAACATGATTAAGTTAATCATAAATTTAAAATAGTCAGTATACTATAGACAATAAACATACATGTTTTACAATAATAAAGCGAGGCATACCTTTGCACATTGTTGTACATATATCGTAGTTTCTCAAGCTCATTGTCATATGTGGCGACATCTATAGCATGTTTCCATCTATTAAAAGGAATATATAGTTTAAGGTAATGAATTTATTGATTACGTGGCTAATAAGATGAAAATTGGTTTTTACATACCGGTGTTGAAACGCATCAATGTTAATTTTATATTCTGTGGCTAGAAGTCCTTGTACCTACATTAAGAAAATATCTTTTATAATATTATTGTTTGGGATATGTTTTAAAAGATGTGTTTATTTTTTACCTCTCGTATGATGTACGTGCAAAATGCCTCTGGTGTACTTTTCACCGTAGATGAAAATGAAGATGAACTCACTTGTATTTTGAACTTGTCGCTTATTCGTACATTTGATATTTCAGGAGGCCAAAATAAATCATTACTCCAATGAATATTTCTTAGCACACTGTCTTTACTATTATCCATGTCCGTATCAAACCTGTAAATTGTATATGTAAGTTAAGCGCTGACAAATAAATATTTCATTTTAAAAGTACACAACACAAAATTCATATTATCTTACCTCATTTGCATTGTGACATAAACTTTTCATTTCTCTTAAAACCTCTTTGTACACAATATTTTTTGTATAGACAACGGGACAATTGTTATTGTCCAATATAAGTACCTTTATACCTTTTTTTACTTGTACATCTTGACAATGCAACATATAACTGGCCATGGCTAAAAGGAGGTTTAGGTAAATATAAACCGACATTGTCAAGTGTTTGTCCTTGACTTTTATTTATAGTCATTGCAAATGCCAATCTTAATGGAAACTGTCTTCTTCTTAGTTCAAAGGGCACGTCAACATCGGATGGAGACATAGTTATTCGAGGGATAAGAACCACATTTCCTATATTTCGGCCAGTGATAACTTTTGCTTCTAAAATCTTTCTGCCAATTCTTTGGATAACTAATCTTGTTCCATTACATAATCCAAGTGCTTGATTCAAGTTTCGTATGAGGATCACTTGTCACGCCCCGAACCTGGATCTCGGGCCTCGGCCACACGACAAACGCCGCGTGCTTATAGGGTCGCCCCTAGAAGCACCCAAGGCTAAGTAACACAAGTAGATAATCAATACAGAGTTTAAATTATTAATCAGTGGAAGAAAATATATAAGGTTAATACAAAACCCTAACAGGTCCTGAATGATACAAGAAATCCTCACTCAGAAAGGAATAGAGGCCCACAGACCTCAGCTCAACATATCCCCGATTTGCTAGGGTCAGCGGAAGCTCCCTCCCGAGTCCCGCTCCTAGCTACTCGTCGTCACACAGGAAAAACATCAAGCAACCAAGTGCATGAGCCAAAGAAAGGCCCAGAGGGATTGCACATAAATCAATAAAGGTGGCGAAAGCCATAAACAAAGAATGTAATAAAGCAAGTGCAAATATGCAAGTGAAACAACATCACGAGCAAATAACAAGTCTACGGAATGCGGATAAATCCACGCATGTACTCAATCTACGGCATATGTGATACTAAGATGTCTACGACATCAACGACGCCATCAAGATCGTCTTCGCCTAAGCCGGATAGCGCTTATAATAATCATGTGCACATGGCCGTAAAATACCGCTCTGACGAGCGGTGGCGGATATTATACACCCTCCGGGGCCTCCATCCGATGGAGCACCGAGTGCTCGTGGCGATATTATACACCCTCTGCCGGGCATCCGTCCAGATGTATCATGCTCAGACGTAAGAGATTGCTAGTACGTAATACCTAACAATGTATATCTATATATCCAAGGCAAAGAACATCTCGAATATATAATAATCAGTGATCTCCTAGAGATCGGAAGCCAATACGTATTTAAGGAGTAACTCTACTCAAATACGCATACGAAAAACATGAAAGCAACAATCTCCTCGAGATATAAAACCTATACATATGAGGAAACCCATCTCGAATATGTATTGGGAACCTCTCAAGGAAATAAGAGTACAAAATCAAAGTAGGGTAGGAGGAAGGAATACTCGAACCGAGTATCAACAGACTGAGCAGAGCAATATCAGAAAGCTCAAACAAGCATAAATAGAAAATCACACTTAAAGCAGATCATATCAGAACATACAAGCTCAGATAAATGCAACAAGCATAACATGTCAACCGACAGAGCAGGTATCAAAAGATGGACTCCAACATCCATCTAGCACAACAACAACAAGAATCAAGAGAATACTATTAGTTAGAAATACTCACAGCACCCGTGTGATATCCTACCTTATTCACTTCCAGGACCTACCCAGGTCCGAGCCTTCCACTTAGGTCCTCGACTACCTCACCACGTCCTAAACATGGTAAATGTTTGTCACACAACATTTCATATCAAAAGGAATGCATTACATGCATTAAATCACCCTAATCATGAATTTACCGAAATATCGGCTTTTAAATTTATAACCGATAGATCCGGGCTCTTAGATACCTGCCGGTACCATTTTTATTAGTTTAAATATACCCCCGAACTATCGGGACGATCGGAATCGAATTCCGAGTCTTTTTAAAAATATAGGAGTTTTAGTTCACTCTTTATTCTACTGCTACAGTAACTGAGGAAATCCCGAAATTAAAACATTAAATTGAAGCTCAAAAACTTCTTTATTTCTCCCCAAACATCCAGTACATTTAGTTTCCAATATTATCTTTCATTTCCCCCATAATTGGGCTCATTATCACCTCTACATAGCCCTTAAAAAATGAAACAAAGTCCATGTTCTGCAGTGCTACAGAAATTCCTGCAATTTCCTTTCACTTGGAGTTCAATTCTCTTCAATAAATTTCTAAACTTGGAATCCAATACTTGCATTTCTCAAACAATACATAGGCATGTTTATTCTTAATACAACAACACATTCATCACAATTTCCTTAATCTTGAAATCATAAAAATCAAACCAATTTGTTCATAGAGATATCTCTACAAATAGGTAATTGCATGTAGTAATTCTTTGCTACTTTCCTCTAACTCTTAATAGACTTTCAATTTAGAATTTGATGAATCTGACTCATCTTTCATACTTAAATATCAATCAAACAAACTGATCCGATTACAACCAGGTTCTCTTATGTCAGCAATGGTAAGGCATACTTCATATAGCATGTGTTTAATTAATATATATCAAACACATAACAACACCATTATGTTTTAGAACCCACCTAACTTCAACAACTATCCCACCAAGCTGTTGTATGAAAAATGTATAACTTGAATCCATTAACAGCTTATGAATTCATAACAAAACCAATACAAAGGTAAAAGCTCAAGATTCCAAAGTAGCAAATACAAAGCAAAACCAAAGGATCCTAGAATCAGGCCCATGAATCAAATCAGCCCAATAAATCAGTCCAAGAAATCGGGTTCCCTTTTGAGACATTTTATCGACTCCATACATGCATTCTCTAAACATGGCAATAGATCGACAATCCATTCTACGATTACATACCATTCATCCCTTAAGCATGCTTTCGGAGATTCACTCAACTATAATCTACTTTAAGATTTCTTCGAAAATTCGGCAGCACCTCCTCTATTTGGAGGGCCGCAAAATCATACAATCATACATCCATAATATAATCCAATACACTTGGATTTTATACATTCAACATTCAATTTCATTAATTTCATACAATTTGTTCATTAATTGCCCCCAATTAGGGCTTAGGGTTCACCGCCGTTGCGGTCGGCGTGGATATGCGCGCAGGGGCGTTGTCGGGGCTGCAGGCCGGCCAGGGGTTGCGGGATCAAGGCTGACGGAGGGGTTGTGGTCGAATATGGGTTATGGAGGGACAGCCGGTGGACACGCTGGGCGCTTAGGGCGCTACAGAAGCGCAGGCGTGGGCAAGGGCGCTGCAAGGCACTGGGAGGATCAAGGCTGGGGTACCGCAGACGGCTGTGAGGGGCCGCAGTGCCGGAGACGCCGCAGCAGCTGGAGGGCAGCTGTAGCGGGGCGCCGCAAGCAGCTGCTTGTAGCGCCAGCTGGCGTGGCCGGCCATAGGCGGTGGTGGCGGCGGTGGCAGCTAGCCTAGCATAAGCAGTGGGGCGCATGCATCCGAGCAAGGGTGGGCGGCTGCGGGTAGGGCACGACCTCGAGTGAAATTGAGGGAGGGGAGGGGATAAAGAATTGATTATTCATCAATCCCTAAGTTTTTAATTCTTATTAAAACTTTTATATTATAATGTCACATAAATCCTATTCATTCACGGGTGAATGAATTCATTCAAACCGGGTTCTCCATAATAACTCTTTCGTCCTCATGCCCCGTCCGGAATCCGCGAAGTTTCGGTCTTTAATTAATTCCTTTAGTCACGGGCTTACTGTGGCATCATGGGG
Organism: Dioscorea zingiberensis; assembly: GCA_026586065.1. Taxonomy (NCBI): domain Eukaryota; kingdom Viridiplantae; phylum Streptophyta; class Magnoliopsida; order Dioscoreales; family Dioscoreaceae; genus Dioscorea; species Dioscorea zingiberensis. The sequence goes on along the minus strand of CM048825.1, from coordinate 20,433,169 downwards.
CTGTCTCAGTACCCAACCATACCCATTTTTCTCGGGATTCGAATATTTGTCTGTTTTCCTCAATAATTAATCTGATTTAATTAGTACTTAATTAAATCTGGATTAATCAGCCCCTTTATAATTTTCCCAAATTTCATCGTTTACCATATTAAATTACTATTTAATAAATTTTGAAAATAAATAAATAAAAATTCTTATTTATTTCGGGGCGGGTTTTTACATCATTGGTACTCCAACTTTAAGTTCCAAACAATGTTGTGGTAAACCCCCAGCATTGAAGCTATACAACAATTCTAATGGTTGTGTAATTTCTGTAGGATCATTTGTGTTAGATGAGGAAATTGAATCTGCGCTCAATAGTTTATTTACATCCCCTGGTAGCATAGACACAATCTTCTTATTTATATCATCAACATCTTCATTTCTCAATGATAAAATTGCTCGTTTTTGTAGGTAAACACAATCAGTATAATTTTTTTGAATATTCGGATATGTATGTGCAATCAAATGATTTATATTTGCCCCATCATGCTTAATTATGATATCATCTGGGAAAGTGATTAGATCTTCTTCATCATTTGTAGTTGTTGAGTTTTCTCCAACGAAACCTTCACCTATCTTTTCTAACCATTCAACAAATTCTAACGTTTCAATATGTGTTTGTGAATTGGTAGCTGTGGCAACTCTCATGTTAGTGTGTAGATTTAGTACGGTACATGCAGACCATATATTTGACCGTTGTAACCCTGCTGATACTGTTGCTTCTCGTCCACCTTTTTTAATTACAGGTAATATCTGCTTGAAGTCACCGCCTAACACCACTGTCTTTCCACCAAAAACTGCATTCTTAGAGTTCACATTTTGTAATTTCATAAGATCTCTAAAAGTTCGATCGACTACCTCAAAAGCATTACGATGTACCATAGGTGCCTCATCCCATATAACCAAATCTGTTCTCTGGATTAACTCAGATAATTCTGACTGCTGTGAAATGTTGCACACGGAAGTTTCTGATATTTTAAATCTAGAACGTGCTGTTCTTCCTCCTTCCATAAGCAAAGATGCAATTCCAGATGATGCTACTGCGAGAACTATTTTCTTTTCACTCCTTAATTGAGCAAGTAGAACTCTCCATATGAAGGTTTTACCAGTTCCTCCACTTCCATTTATGAAAAACACATCTTCATTACGAAGAAGAATTGCCTCTAAGATAGAATCAACCACCATACGCTGCTCATTGTTTAGTTTTGAAGATAATTGTTCATATTCATCTCTACATGCACTTGCATTATAGTCTAGTTGCTCACGTATGAGGCCATTACTAAAGTAATTGTTGTCACCATCAAGTACAGTTGGCATAGGTAGAAATTTATGGAGCGATCTTCCATTAGTATTCAAGATTTTCTCCAACTCATATAAACCTTTCTGCTTCAACCATTCAGGATCTATATTTTGTGAATTTATTCCACCCTGATTGGTTAAAAGATGTAAGAAATCATCTGTCATACTATTCCAATATCTTTCCCATAAAGAAGCTGGATTTGTAACATTGCAGAACATCAATTGTAACACCCGCCCCGAAATAAATAAGGATTTTTATTTATTTATTTCTAGAATTTATTAAATAGTAATTTAATACAGCAAGTGATGGAATTTTGGGAAATTATTAAGTACTAATCGAGCCAGATTAATTAAGTGTTAATTAATTAAGATTGACTAAGTGATAGATACCAGACAAAAGTTAGAGTCCCGGTGAAGTAGACCAGGTCTGGTCAAAAGCTGGGAAAAGTGGGTCTGGTCGGGGACTGAGACGGACCCCGTGAAATTTCAATACGCCCGTGACACTGGGATCGTTGACCCGTGATTTTATGATATGGGTCGATGAAGTATTTAAAAGATAATAATTTAAATTAAGGGGCCATGTGACATTAAATCAAGGATTTGTTGATTAAGTGATTTAATCATTAAAAAGATAAGTTATTTAATGATTTGTGTAATATTTAATTAAAAAAAAATGAAGGATTTAAATAAGAAACATATCTTATTATTGCATCATGATCCACTATCAAGTATCAACCTTCCATTAATTTTATTTCAAGCTCCATGTCTCTTATAAGGCGTAGCATGACATTGTCTCGCTTTTTTTTCATTATATATGAACGTTTTAAAAGAAAGCTTAGAGGAGAAGCAAGCTAAAAGTGGACTATCTCTCTCTCTCTCTCTCTCTCTCTCTCTCTCGTGTGAGATCTCAGACAACCCCCTTTATTTTCTTCTCCTCTTCTCCTCCTCTTGCCGGTCGTCGGCCAGACACGCGCGCTCGTCACCACTGGGAGCCGGTCTCGCCGCGCCGGCAGACCCCCGCCACAGCGCGTGCGCGCGCTACTCCACATAGCCGCCCGCGCGGCTGCCCCTCTCGGCGACGCGCCGTCCACGCACGCGAGCCTCCGCCGCCACTACGACCGGTGCCGGAGCTCCTTGCCGTGCCTCTGCTAGTTGTCTGCCCCCCAACCTTCTGTTCTCTGCTCACGGGCTGCCCTCCCTGCAGCCTCGTTTGGCGGTGACCACCACAGCTCCGACAAAATTGCCTCCCCCCACCATTGTGAGCTTTTTGGAGAAACTTATAGCATGAATGTTAAAGATTTGATTGATGTTCGATGAAATTAAAACAAGTGAACGGAGATGGATGCCAATGAATTATAATTGTATGTAATTTTCCAAAGAATAGCCAACTGTCCTGTGATAGCACATTGTTGGCTTCATGTTTGCACATAGGTTAGTTGATGGAATGAGATTAGGCTCTAGGGAATGTATGGTTGTAGATCTAAAGTTTTGGAAAAATCAGGTTGCTATGTATAGCTGTAGTTTGCGTGTGTGCACGCCAAGTGCTCGATTGTATGCCTCAATGAAATAGTCGGTGTTGTCCTTATTTTTGAATCTTATAGATGAGACTTCATATGGATATGAAATGCCTTGTTTTTTTTGAATGTTGAAGTTAACCTAATATTTAGTGATCGAGTGTTGTGAATTGATTGTGGTTGTGCTACTTGGACGGAGGAATACCTTTGAAATCTGAACCAGTTGGAGTGATCAAACCGGTAAAGATAGATCATGGAATTTAAGGCATTTGTTTTCATGTTTTGAAGGCTTTCATTACCTTGTATGATTGTGGAAGAATTTTGAGGCTTGCTCTGTTTTGAAAAGCTTCATAGAGATGCCTATATTTTTACTTAAATTGTAAGATGTGTGTGGTAAATTGTAAGAGTAAGTGAAGCTTGATCATTTGTTACCGAAATCAATATTTCCATCTTTATATAAGAATATGTTGGATTGAATGATCACAAAGGAAAAGGGTGGTATGTGTTAGCAAAATTGGGAGTCTACAATCTGAAATTCAGATTCTTACTGCCTTGGTAGAAAGTTTGCCATGATGGCTAAGAGGTAAGATAACTGGTTTAGCTAGTGCATTCCATTAGCTAGTCATATCCTAGGCATGAGTGTTACCACAAGTTTTAGAAACTTGTGTATTTGCTGGACACTTTGGGAGATACAATATTGATCAAGGAGAAAGTCTTGTAATCTGACTTTGTAGTGAAGCTCTCAAATGTTGGTCTCAAATATTAGTCTCATCCTTAATATGTTAGACAAGAGATAAGTATTGAAAGAAGAGGCATGGTGCTTTATCTAATTTATTGTGATTAATGGTGTTGATGTTTGGAGACTCTTTTCATGTCCATGATTTCTTCTCTCCATTCTAAGATTTCAGTTGATGAGCCATTTAGTTGCAAGAGCCTGGAAATAACATTTGCATGCTTATATACATTTTGTGGTTATCAATGTTATAGTACACACATTTATGTTTCTAAAGAAGTTGTATTGGTTTGACCTTAGTGGTGTGTGAGTCATAGCATAAATTGACCTTTGTGGTACAACACTTCAGGAATAGCCTTTGGGAAGGCCCAATGATGTATTTAGAAATAGAAAAGCACAGAGAGAAGTAGATGGAAATTGATGAAATTCGGATGTTACTGTAGCAGTGAATAGTACCCAAGAATCGTAAGTTCGGCAATTTTCCAAACAACTCGGAATTCGATTCTGATCATTCCGATAGTTCGGGGGTACATTTAAACTAATAAAAATGGTGCGGGCAGGTGTCTAAGAGCCCGGATCCATCGGTTATAAATTTAAAAACCGACATTTCGGTAAATTCACAAGTAGGGTGATTTAAATGCATGTAATGCATTCATATCGTTATGAAATGTTATGTGACGAACATTTACCATGTTTAGGACGTGGTGAGGCGGTCTAGTACCAGACTGGGAGGATCGGGCCCAAGTAGGCCCAAGAGCGAAAAAGGTAGGATGTCGCACGGGTACTGTGAGTATTTCTAACTCATAGTATTCTGTTGATTTTCTATTCTTTGCATTGAGTATTCCTTTCTTTTACCTTGCTCATGATTATTGGCACTCTTGTTCCCTTGAGAGGTTCCCAACATATATTCGAGACGGACATCGGATATGTGTCGGTTTTATATCTCAAGGGATCGTTGCTTCTATATTTATATACGTATTTGAGTTGAGACGTTCCTTAAATACGTATTGGCTTCCGATCTCTATGAGGTCACCGATCATTATATATTCAAGAAGTTGCTGCCTTGGATATATATATGTATACCTGTTGTTAGGTATTTGTACTAGTAATCTCTTACTTTCAGGCATGATACATCGGACGGAGGCCCCGGCGGAGGGTGCATAATATCTGGCCACCAGGCCCCGGCAGAGGGTGTATAATATCTGACCATCGGACGGAGGCCCCGGCAGAGGGTGTATAATATCTGGCCACTTGGCTCAGTCAGAGAGCGGTATTTTCTGGCCATGTGCACATGTATGCTATAGCTTAGCCCGGCTTAGGCCGAAGACGATACCGATGGTGTCGTAGATGTCGTAGACATCTTAGTATCACATATGCCAGAGATTGAGTACATCTGTGGATTTATCCACATTCCAGTTACTTGTTGATTGCTTGTGATGTTGTTACTAATTCATATTTGCACTTCTTTTATTCTGTTCTGTGCTAGTGGCTTTCGCCACCTTCATTGATTTATTTGCGATCCTACTGGGCCTTTCTTTGGCTCATGCACTTGATGGATGTTTTTCTCAGGTGATAATGAGGAGTAGGGTCGGGACTAGACGGGGACCTTACGAGTAGCTAGGAGTGGAACTCAGGAGAGAGCTTTTCGCAGGACAGCCTAGCAGCGATGGGGATATGTTGAGCAGAGGTTTGCGAGCCTCTATTCCTTTCTGAGTGAGAGTTGTCATTCAGGACCTGTTAGGGTTTTGTATAAAATCTTAATTATATTTTCTTCCGCTGTTTATTAAATTAAACCCTGTGTTAATTATCTGCTTGTGTTACTTAGCCTTGCGTGCTTCTAGGGGCGACCCTATAAGCACGCGGCGTTTGTCACGTGCGCCGAGGCCCGGGATCCGGGTTCGGGGCGTGACATCAATAATGATGCAAACAAATGTCTTAATTGCGTTGATGTTACCCAAACAATAGCTCCTAAAAGGATTCATGCCATTCATGATCATCCTCTAACAATCCACGTGCATTGCAAGCCTCTTTAAAAGTTTGATAAGTAAAACCATCAACTGTACGTAGGTCTTCAAAACATGTAGCACCTTTTACAATATTTAAAAGAATTCTCAGGTAAAACCTTTCTCCTGATGAAGGATGAACGTAATACATTCTCCCTACACATAATCTTCGTTGTCGTATACTCCATCCTTTTTTTTTACATTCCATACCCAGTTTGTAGGAAATTCCGCATAAGTCAAATTTCTCGCCATTTCATAATTCTTGTTTGCCTCAAACCATTGGGTTAACTTCGTTCTGTCAATATTATCTCTCATTATGACCTCTTGTAAATTTTCATTATCTTCAAAAACTATGCTTTGTTCATGTGGCAAGTGGAATGGAAGTCTTTCAACTGGTGGATAATGTTCATGCAATTCAAAAGCAAATATTCTCCAACACGCTTCTATTGCAGAGACATATCTATAATCAAGGTAATTTCTTACCTCATCAATATTTCTAAATTTTTTAACACCATGTCTTTCATCAGGGACACTGTTATCTTCAATAACAATAGTTGCTCGATCATTGAATTTGTGATGGTAAAAGATTGGAATCGCGTAAAGATATTTTGCAGATACTCAAAAGACAATACATTCGATTATTACGTAAATCACATTATTTTATGAAATCTTTCATATTTGCATAAATATTTGAATATCTTCTGATGAGCAACTATTTCAGTATTGATGTGAGCATTACATCTAGTGAGTAAATTAATATTGTACGGTACAACCCATCGGTTATCAATCACATGACCATTTTTTATTGCAGTACGACCATCATCTCGTCTTCTATATTTTACAAATCTACTTCCATCATATGTAGTTTCATGCCTAAATTCTTTAGGATATTTTTTGCTGCATCTTCCATCAACCATGCATGGGGCACGTGGATTATAAGCGCCACATGGTCCATGAATCATGTAATCAACAACCAAAGAATAAGCATACGGATCTTGACTTCTTTCAGGTAATTCAGCGGAGATTAGTAGATCTACCTCATCTGGGGTCTTCAATTTATCGCGGTTGCTAACTGTAACCAATAAATGAACATGTGGCAATCCACGCTTTTGAAATTCCACAACATGAAACTCTGTTTGTAAAAATATGTTAGATATAATTTAATGAATGTGACATAAACTAAATGATTGTTGACATAAAATGGCATACCTGCCAAAACATTTGTTAACATTTTATTTTTTATATCTTTTAGAAATTGCTTCATCTTTATATGGAAAACATGTGCAACAATATATGGTCTATCTTCAACCCGTTGGTTCTGTCCAAGTGAACTTCTTATCTCATTCCAATTTGGATTGCAGGTGAATGTAATGAAAAAATCTGGAAAACCCACTGCACGACATATAGCCATTGCATCTTGATAATTTTGATACATATGTCTTGGTCCACCATAGAAAGATGAAGGCAATATATAGCGTTTTCCAATAGCTCCAGCAATTGTCTCTCCAGTGGTTATAGCATCTTGTAAACCTCGAAATAATTCAACTCTTAAACTTTTTTGATTTTGCTTGATCCATTGTAGACGTTCGGCTTCAATAGCAGCATAACTGTCAACAACATATTGCTGGAATAATCTTCCTGAATGGAATAATGTGTTCGCTTCATTGTATCGTTCATGTAATCGAAACAAATAAAACTCCCTGATTGATATGGAGTCTCTCCTTTTTTGCCTTTTTCGATCTTCTCTATATGGTATTGTATTTGACCAACCATCTTCTCCATAGGGAAATAATAAAGGATACTGCAATGCCATATAGCTAGGATGTGTTTCTCTAATTCTTTGTAATGGACCAACTTTTGGGTGAAGAATAATATCGCGTCCATTAACTTCTTCTGATCCATCTCCTATCATAATAGCTGCAACCTCACTTGCCATTGGGCGGGAATATTGTTTTCCTTTTCTATTTTCAAGAAGTCGTATTCTCAGGTCTATACTACTATCAACAGAAAGTAGTTCTCTTGCTGATCGGAATACAGAAACATATGGATTTACGGCATCAAGCATATTTTTCAATAATTTTATTACTATTTCTATGTCACGTGTTTTATCTTCATCTCCTTTCATCCAATACATTCGACTTTGAAGTTCATATTCTGAATCAATAATATATAGCTGCGCAAATTTTGGATGACTTCCCTCAGGTGCTAGTAAAGATCCAATCTGATGATAATTTGCTCCACTAATACGAAAGCAATACGGACCTTTGCCATCAATCAAGTTGTAATCAATTTTACCACCCATAGAAGTAAATGAGAACATACAATTAAAATTCCTAATCATATCTTTATATTTCATCCTTGGCGTGTCATATTTTCCATCAAGTAGTTCTTGCAAAATGTTGGGAGTCGAGGACAATAATGGCAATGACACTTTTCCATCTTGACAGCATAGATTGAAAGTTGGGTTTCGAATACTTGAATTGCTAGTTTTTTCCTCAATCCACATCAGTGCCTTGCAATAGTTACATTCTACCCGTTCATTAGAGAATTCCCACCTTTGACGAAAATATTCTTTTCGACAATTACCTAATCATCGCAATTGTTTAACAAAAATATATGACAATCGTTGCATGCGTAGTATAAACTATCTAAACATACCTCGAGAATACTGATTTGTTGTAGAAGTCTGTTGTGCAACTTCGTCAGCATTAATATTATATTCCACGTCTTCATCATATTCTAGAGATGGGTTTATTAAATTATATTACAGAAATATTACATTATACGTAACAAAAGATAATGTAGTACGGTTATACCTATCTGTATTTCATTGTCGTTGAGGTGCTGACTCTGAAGATTACCATAAGATAGATCCATATTCATTATCCCCATGGAATCTTGTTCATGGAAAAGGTTCGAGTCTTGTATGTTTGAAGTATTTGAGTCAACATCTATCATCTTTTCGTTTCCTTTATCACGTCGTACAATTGTGCCTCTATTTCTCCCATGACATCCACCATGTTTATTAGTATGATGAGTTTGTGATTGTTGATAGTTAGGTTATTTGTAAACATTATCATATACAACAGTCTTTCCTCTAACGAAACTGGCATGATGCAATTGTGCCCTTCTTGACCGTATTTGTATCATTCTATAATAACGTAAGATTTTGTGTATTTTTCTAATACGGTAGTCATATTTATTTGTATGTTGTCTCCTCTGATTGTACAATAACAACATCCTATGTAGTCTGGCTAACTTAGCTAGTAATTGTGAACTAAATAACTCTCTTGATGTATTATCCATAACGAATTTAAACCTGCACAATCATATCATTTATCATATATCATATATCATGTATTGTATTATATTGGCATGTATTGGAATCCAATCTAAGTAATTTATTAATGACCTAATATACAACAAATTAAATAATAATAAAACAAATAAATAATTACACAAATAAAGTAAATAGATAAGATAAATAAAATAAGTAATGAACATAAAAATCAATAAAATAAATTTATATAATAAAATTAAATAAACATAACATGGATGATTACATAAATAAATAAACATGCTGAAAAATATAATAACAGCTTAAAGCCACATGTTCAATACTATCCCAGATTCTGACGTGCCAACATAGATGATATATGATCTATTTTTTAAAAATTTTTATTTATGCGTGACCGTATTTTGCTGACGTGGCAATTTTTTAAAAATAATTGGAAATTTAAAGTATGCAGATGTGAAATTTAAATTAATAATAATAATAATAATATAATCATTTTTCTAAAAATCATAAAAATTATTTTATGATTTTAATAATATAATTAATATTTTTTAAAATCATATTATAATTATTTATTTTTTAAAATCATATTATAATTATTTATTTTTTAAAAAATGATAAATAATTAATTATTTTTACCAAAACTTCACGATTTAAATTCAAATTTAAAAATTATATTATTAATTTTTTTTAAAAATAATATTATTAAAAAAATTTAAAAATCTTAAAAATTATTTTTCAAAATTAATAATATAATTACTTTTTTTAAAAAATAATATTATAATTAATTATTTTTAACAAAATTTATTTTAAAAAATATTTTTTTTAAAAAAATATAAATAATTAATTATTTTTACCACAACTACATGATTTAAATTCAAATTTAAAAATTATATTATTATTTTTAAAAAAAATAATATAATCATTTTTTTAAAAAATTCATAAAAATTATTTTTCAAAATTAATAATATAATTAATTTTTTAAAAAATAATATTATAATTAATTTTTTTTTAAAAAAAATATTTTTAAACAAAAATTATAAATAATTAATTATTTTTACGACAACTACATGATTTAAATTCAAATTTAAAAATTATATTATTATTTTTTAAAAAAATTGCCACATCAGTGTGATTTAAATTCAACATTAAAAATTATTTTCTCAATTGCAATTATTCTAGATGAAATATTTTCGTACTGTTCTAATGAAGCTATTCCAATTTCAATAACATGTTTAGTATTGAAAGCTAGTATTAATTGATTTGCAGGTCTTCGTTTTCACATGTATAGCCCTATAAAATTCTATTTTACATTCTCTTCTGAGTTCTTTATCCTTTGGTATATATTCCTGCTATTGGCCGTAGTTTAAAAATATCATGAGAATTAGTACATAGCATGTTAATTGAAAGAATAAAATATGGAGTTTAGACATCGGTTGTAACAAAAAGGATTTATTATTGGGACACTCAAATATATAAAACATTTACTCTGTTTGTTGTGTGATAGGGGAGTTGAGATGAAGCACTTTAAAAGACACAAACTAAGTAAATCATAAATATAAAAAATTTTAAAAAAACTTATCATGTCAACATGATAATATTGCAAACACTACATAATTTTTGAAAATAATTTCATTGATATAAAATTACCTTGTGACGTTCTGCACGGTTTCTAAAAAATTTCTCTTTCTTCTTTTTCCTTCCATATGATCTTCATCCAGTTAAAAAGAATTTTCAGTTAGAATATCTATATTCTATATATTTCACATTATATCACATACAAAATTCAATAAAAATAAAATAAATCTTACCTTAAATTCAGAAGAGTAACTTGGAGGGTTTCAGAGGGAATGCGGGGAAGAGATTGAAGAAAAGAAGTTTGAGGCGTGGAAGGAGTGTGATAATTGTTTCACTTTGGAATTCAAAGGTATGAGAAAATTTCATAAATTTTTTTAAAATCTAAATTAGTAATTTCATAAAATTACTATAGATACTTATTAAAATTTTCAAAGATGTTTATATTATTTTAAATTAAAAACTACCATAAAATTTCATAATCTCAATTAAATTAGGTAGTTTTTGAATTTGTTTTCAAAATTACAATTATGTGTTAGACTTCCAAAAATATTTAAAGACATAGATCTCAATTTAATTATTATGGATACTTTTAAAAATTTTAAAAAATCTGAAATTTTAGATATTTATACTATTTTAAATTCAAAGATATGAGAAAATTTTAAAATCTCAATTTAAGTTTTATGGATTCTTTTAAAAAAATTTTCAATTTCCGAAATTTAGAGATTAACTTTAAAATTATGAGAAAAATTCAAAATCTCAATTTTATTATTATGGATACTTTTTAAATTTTTTAAAAAAATCCAAAATTTGAGATGTTTATATTATTTTAAATTCAAAATTATGAGAAAATTTGAAAATCTCAATTTAATTATTATGGATACTTTTTAAAATTTATAAAAATACGAAATTTTGAGATATTTATTATTTTAAATTCAAAATTATCAGAAAATTTTAAAATCTCATAATTAGTATAAATACATTTAAAATCTTAGTAATTTCATAAAATTACTATAGATACTTATTAAAATTTTAAAAGATGTTTATATTATTTTAAATTGAAAACTACCATTAAATTTCATAATCTCAATTAAATTAGGTTGTTTTTGAATTTGTTTTCAAAATTATAATTATGTGTTAGACTTCCATAAATATTTAAAGAGATAGATTTCAATTTAAATATTATGGATACTTTTTAAAATTTTTTAAAAATATGAAATTTTTAGATATTTATATTATTTTAAATTCGAAGATATGAGAACATTTTAAAATCTCAATTTAATTTTTATGGATTCATTTTAATTTTTTAAAAAATTCAAATTTTTGAGATATTTATCTTATTTTAAATTCAAAATAATAAGAATTTTTTTAAAACTCAATTTAATGAAATTTTTAGATATTTATATTATTTTAAATTCAATGAGAAAATTTTAAAATCTCAATTTAATTTTTATGGATTCGTTTTAATTTTTTTTTCTACTTCCGAAATTTAGAGATTAACTTTAAAATTATGAGAAAATTTTAAAATCTCAATTTTATTATTATGGATACTTTTTAAAAGTTTTTTAAAATCCAAAATTTGAGATCTTTATATTATTTTAAATTCAAAATTATGAGAAAATTTAAAATCTCAATTTAATTATTATGGATACTTTTAAAATTTTTTAAAAATACAAAATTTTGAGATATTTATATTATTTTAAATTCACAATAATAATAAAATTTTGAAATCTCAATTTAATTAAATTTTTAGATATTTATATTATTTTAAATTCAAAGATATGAGAAAAATTTAAAATCTCAACTTAATTTTTATGAATTCGTTTTATTTTTTTTCTACTTCCGAAGTTTAGAGATTAACTTTAAAATATTTTTCAAAATTACAATTATGTGTTAGACTTCCATAAATATTTAAACTGATAGATCTCTTTTAAAATTAAATATATTCGTACTTAATAATATAGATAGATAGTTTTTTTATAATTAATAATTCCAAAATTCTGAGAAAATTCCGAAACCCCATTCTAATTTTCTGGTTTTTTTTAGATTTTTCTAAAATTAAAATTAGACTTCTATTCCTTTAGTATTATATATAGATGTTCCAATTTAACACTAACAACCTCTTTTATTTATTTATTTATTTCTTACCCTTAGTATATATTTTAATTTATAATTTATAATTTTATTAATTATTATTTTGTTTGATTGTTATCCTTTTTTATTTATGATTTTATTATTTGTATTGGTATTCCAATTATTATTATTATTATTATTATTATTATTATTATTATTTTTATTATTACTTTATTTATTTATTTATTATTATCACTATTATTATAATTATTGTTACAGGGGAAAATCAGGCCTTACACGTGGCATGATCTTGGAGCCCTAAGGTAATGGGTTGCCCATGACTGACCCGCCATCATTTGTTGGTCCACGCAGAGATTCCCTCAAGTAGGGGCATAAGCAAAAACACGAGAGCGCCTGCACTAGCAACCCATAACTAACGGCCTGATATCATGACAGAGGTATAAAAAGGCAGAGTGGAGAAAGATTTCCGAGACTCTTCCTGGACTCTCTAGAGAGTTCATCTTTGACCTCGCCTCTCCCTCTCCCTCTCCCCATGGTATACTCTCCTTTGAAACTCACTAATACTTCTCTCTACTCTCTTTTTCTCTTCCGATTACTCCCGTTGACTTGATCATTAATTGGAGAGTCCAGTGAGAAACTACCGAACTTCCCTTGTAGGGACCAAGATTCGCCAGTCAGACTTCCTTTGGCTCTTAAGAAGGTTGCTCACGTGAAGTTGTCACCCAGCCTCTGCCTTTCCCCTATTCCTTCAATCATCATCAACCAACATCAATAGATCTCTCTCAGTTAATCCCCCGAAGTGCAGATCCCGAGGACCCACCAGCTCCGAGCATCTTACTCCATGACCAATATGTGAATATGAACATGTGAATCAATAATAGCTATTGAATATCTACAACTTCTACAATTATTTTATCATGATGAGTCATGCAAAGCTCAAATCAGTTCAAATGAATGAAACTTGGCAAATATCATAACCCAAAGGCAGCAGTATGAGAATATATGTACAAGTGACATTGATATGTTTTGCCACCATCATACCGAAACCGAAATTTGTACTATTTTACCATGAGAAATCATCCAAATAGATACCAAAGGAATCATAATCCTTAAATCTAGACGGCACCACTATACCAAAGTTCCTAAATACACGACTGTCTCTCTCTGTATTTTTTTTTTCATTTTATTAATTTTATGGATAGTTCATTATTTAGGCAAACAATAAGCGAACCAAGCACTAGCTTGGTAGCAACTTAACACAGCCATACATTCCACATGATACTAAACTGGTTAAGTTGAACGGGAAAAGAAGAAAACCCCAAAAAAAAAAAAACACCTCCCCTATCCTCTAAAACCACCCACATGCCTAACCAACTATTCCCACTTCAACACTAAGGGGGCGTTTGGTTCACGGAATGTAAATGGAATGGAAATGAGTCGGAATGGGAAAGGTATTTTGGTTGGAAGGAATGGGAAAGGGTAGTGTATTGGGAATGGAAAAAATAAAAGGAGAGATGGTGACAAAATGACTCTTATGCCCTTATACAAATAAATAATGTTATATATAATAATGAGGCGGGTTAAATGGTAACTAATTTTTAAATATTTAAATATTATTATTAATTAATTATTATAAATAAATATTTAAATAGCTATTTTAAACAAAGTCAATCTTAATTAAACAATAGCCACATATCACCATATTAAACAAATTCAATCTTACCAACTAAGAGATCTAGAAATAACCTTCCTCCATTCTCGTAATTATCTCCATTCACGTAATTATCTCCAAATCCATTCCTAGTTTCATAACATTTGCCATGTCACCCCCCGACCCGGATCCCGGGACCTCGAGCACGTCAACAGACCGGCCGTACTCAAGCAGAGTCAAGCTCAACCCAAATACAAGGCCTAAATGTGATACAGCAGATAACAATCCATAATATAAAATAAACTCAAGTTCAAAAGAACATAGAGTCATAAGGGTCCATAGGCCCTATACAAAGTCTGGTCCCTATACGGGTCCTACATAAAGTAAACAGCTCTCAAAACAAAAGATAAAGGAGACCGCCAGACCTCAGATCTCCTAGTGACCTCTCCACAGTTCCACCCCCTAAACCTCAGAATCTGGAAAAAAAAAAAGAAAGAGCAAAAATGCATGAGCTTTCGAATGGAAAGCCCAGTAAGCACCCCTGCGGGACAAAAAGACATATGAAAGCAACATGTCAAACAAAGGGATTACAATCCCAGTAAAATACAACTCTAGGAGTCTACCAGAAAACAAATCCAAAGGTACGACCCCTGATAACAGAAGCCCTCAAGCTCTGTGATGAGTTTCAAAGAAAACTCAAGGTTGCTCCAGGCCAGTATGTCCAGCTTCCTGGTGTAAGCACGACCTTCTGGTCGTTCGACCCTCCGGTCGCAAATCGGTAGAACTACCTCTCATACGTGTTGACACGGTCAGCGTACCATGCCCACTGACGGGTAAGACCACCAGAGAATCGCCTCTCTTGTACGGCAAGCAGAATTGTCAAGGGCTCATGTCCCTGAACATTTCCCTATCAGAGCCCCCACGTTCCACTGAGTCCGGGCAGTAGACCACAACAAACATGGATACCAACATCTCGAAAATAACATACATGCTCAACTGGAATTTTAAAATAAATAATGACGCATGTATGACATCAATGAAGCATAAACAACAAGGCATAAGCAAGTCCAAGGAAAACCCGAAACCGGGTAGGAACGAGGCAAGTGTACTTACCTTTGCCAGAAACTGAAAACCTTCCTAATCTCCTCCCGAAGTGTCTCTAAGACTCCCCGAGAATATCTGATGACAAAGTGTAATGCCCCGACCCGGATCCCGGGACCTCGAGCACGTCTACAGACCGGCCGTATTAAAGAAGAGATAAACTCAACTCTAATACAAGGCCTAATAATGTGATAAGCAGATAACAATCCATAAATAAACACAAACTCAAGTTCATAAGAACACAGAGTCATTAGGGTCCATAGGCCCTATGGAAGTCTGGTCCCTATACGGGTCCTACAAATAACAAAGTTTATAAAAATAAAGATAACTGAGACTCCCATAAACCTTGGTCTCCCGGAGTCCCTCTCTTCAAGCTTCTTCCCCCTCTAAACCTCGGAATCTGTAAAAGGAGGAAAAGAGAAAACACGTGAGCTTTCGAAGGGAAAGCTCAGTAAGTACCCCTGCAGGTCACAGTGTCATCAAAATAAAATGGCGGTCCAGCGGGATCATAGAATCAACAACAAAGTCCTAGGAGTCTACCACAAACAAGTCAAAGGTACGACTCTTGCTACAAAAGCCCTCGGGCTCTGTAGTGAGTTCTAAGAGAACTCGGAGTTTACTCCCGGCCAGTATGTCCAGCTTTTTGGATATAATTACGACCTAGATGGTCGTTTGACTCTCCAGTCAAAAGATCGGTAGAACTACCTCTTCTTCGTGTTAACACGGTCAGTGTACCATGCCCACTGACAGGTGAGACCTCCAGAGATTTGTTTCTCCGGTAGGGCTGTCAGGAAAGTCAGGGGGTCCTATCCCTGAACGTTCCCAAAATTGGAGCTTCCCTAGCTCCACTGAGTCCGGGCAGTAGAACATAGCAAATAGGGACACCAACGTCCCGTAAACAAGCATACATGCTTAACAGGATTCAAGAACAGATAAGAACAGCATGTATGGCAACAACAGTGCATGTATTAAGAACACATAGCAAGTCCAAGAAATCCCGTTATCGGGTGAAAACTAGGCAAGTGAACTTACCTCTAAAGAGACTAAATGCCTTCCTGGTCTCCTTTGAAAAGCCTTACGTCTCCCCTGAGAGTATCTGGCATATTACGGTTTATTAGAATCATTGTTCCAATAATTTCTATCTCTCTAAGTGTCCATGCATGCCTATCGTCCTTGTTGGGCCTAGGCCCACTAACGGGTCCGTAGGACAATCTCTCGGGTTACCAGCCCCTTATTCCCGTTTCTATGTCCCTTAGTAAATTTTCAGACCTACTTTGGTCAAACCTAGTCAACCCTGGTCTATTTGTCGAGTCTGACTCTTATTCAGTCATTTCAGTTAAGCCTGTTTAGATTGCTCTTAACCCCTTTTTACCCTAGAAGGGTATTTTGGTCATTTGACAACTTGTGACCCTAAAGTTTTAGGTCCAATTTTGTTTAGGGCTTAGCTCCTTAAAATCATTAACTATCTCCTTGACCCATTTATATCGAGTAAACCAAGTATTGCTCCACAATAACTAGGACCCATCCTTTTATTTGTCTTCACAAATAATTAGTTAATTATGTATTAACTACTAATTATTGCTGACAAATATATTTTCACTATTTATATTTGTCACAATTCCTACGTTTCACATAGTTATTCAATTATGCAAAGCGATTAATCAAAATAATGGTCATACTACCATAGTTAGCAAGCACCTAATTATCCCTTTAATTTCGTCACAACTAACATAGTTAGAGACAAAATTATTTAAATCATGTAATTTGATTTTATTTTTGTCACCACTAGATATTTATTATTTGTCATAACAATTTAGCTAGCATCTTAGTCCAAGAGAGTATAATTTGCTTAATCAATATTTTGTCACACTTCTCTATAGTTTCCAATTCTATTATTTCATTTAGCTAAGTATTATTTGCCACCATAAATAGCTAATATTTCAGCTAATGGGAGAAATATCAATTAATCTCTAATTAACTATATATAACATGTCACACTAAAATAATTAAATTATACTATTTCAGCTAGCTATATTGCTACCGAATAATATTTTTATTGTTATTTTTTTTTTATTAAAAAAAAAATTCTTCTTCTTCTTCTCTCGCGCGCGGCCGTGACTCCCAGGCCTCCGGCACCCCTTTCCGGCGTTCTCCGGGCTCCTGCCTGAGCTCGGTCCCGTCGCCGAGAGCCTCACAACCACGACCGGCCCCATTAATACGCCACCGACCTCGCCTCTACCGCTGGAGGTCACCAACCGTGCTCGGCCGTGGGGTCAACTTCTCTCCGACGAGCTTACACTCTCACTAAGCATGCAACGACGCTATCAACAACTACGGAGAGAGGAAAAACTCTTACCGTGCAGTCGGGGGCGAAGGTTAATACTGACGACGAGCTCTACAGCTCCGGTGAAGAAGCTCTGACTTTCCGGTGATCCTTGGCCGTGCCTCCTTCCCGCGACCTATCCTTCTCTTCCCGGCCTGCAACACTCTCTGCCAGACAGAGACTCCCGGCCACCGATCTCTGCGAGAAGCCCTGCTTCTGCGGTGGAGCTATCTCTCCTCCTCTCCGGTCACTTCTTCCCTCTCAGTGGCCGGTTTCACACTTCTACACTCGATGATTGATCACTCCGGGGAGGGCACCCTTTTATAGGCTGAGGAAGGAAGCCGAGACGCTCGCTTGCTTCTCGGAACGGTCGGCCGGCGACGTACGGTTTTCGCGCGCGTAACGGCCGGCGAGAAGGCGAAACTCCCGGTGGCGGTCGCGGCCGGTTGGAGTGGAGAAGAAACCGCCTCGGGATCGATACTCCCCCCTTGGATGGACGTCTGAGATCGCACATTTGGTCTCTACGGTCCCGATTAAAACAGGTGGCCTCGAATCTGTCACCTTCTGAGATGACCGGTCGAGATTAAATCTCAACCAACGGCTCCATTTCTTCACAACGCCTCGTACTAAACACGATCACAAAATGAACGGATCATGATCACCCTCACCGTGGGATCGTCCTTACATTAACCCCCCTCTTCTGCCTCGTATCTGATCCACGATCAGATGGATCTATTCCGGGGCCGACACGTGGCTCCATATGATCCCTTATAATGCTTCGAGATAACCGACGATCTGAGATCATCAGATCTCAGCCGTTGTTCTCCTCTATAAGACCTTCTCTCATGGCATGTAAAATCCATGAATTTTATTTATTTTCTTAGGGAAGAATATTTAAAATATTTTCTTAACGCGATTAGTATAGATGTGGGACTAAATGAATTATTTAATTTAAATGGAAATTTAAAATTATTATGGGGTCTGCAGGGACCTAATAGTAATTTTGAAAGTCATGAGGACCTTAAAGGAGTTTCCTCTCCCACAGCTGCGAGGACCTTATGGTAAAGAAAATAAGTTGAGGGACTTAGTGAGAAAATGCCCTTCACACAGAAAAAGGACTAGTTTGTTAAATAAATACTTTTGGGGACTTCAAGGAAGTTGTGCTAATAAGTGTTGGTTGGGTGGCTGAGATCATCTGATCTCTGCGAGAGCAGATCGCGAGAAGTGATGAAGAGCAACGGTGGAGCCACGTGTCGTGCTCAGAATGAATCATCAGCCCTGGTGGTCTAAACTCGAGGATGGAAGGTGTGAATCTGGGCCACACGAATGAAAGACGATCTCGATCGTTCATCGAGATCTCTCGCTCAAGCCCGGAGCAAGGAAATAAATCCCAGTCGTAAACTCCAATTAGATCGTGACCGTTGATCTGAGATGTGAATGGATTCGAGACGTGATGGAGGGATGGATTATCAGATGCAAGCTAAACCGTTGATCCCGAATGAAGTGTTTATCTCGAGGATGAAGCTCAGGCGGCTGAGAAACGCCTGCCTCTCAGCCGACCTGCCGCCGCGCGATCGTCGCCGGCGTTTCATAACAGAAGCGAGGAAGGTGCAACGTCCCGCGGCCACCATCACTGCGAGCAGCCGAAGGGCCTCCTCCCAGCTTCCTTCCACCCCGAGCCCTATAAAAGGGAGTTCCTGTTTCTATATCTCACAGCACCGTGGAGAAGAAAAAGCTCTCGTAGCTGTAGCGGTGTCTTGACCAGGCCGGCTCGCGGGTTGCAGGCGTAAGGCTGCGGTGCAGAGGACTGGCGAGGCAGAGGAAGAAGGAGAAAGCCGTGCTACTGATTACCGCCGGGCCAGCACGTCGGAAGATCGGAAAGGACTCACCAGGTTCCGGTGAGCTTGCTGGGAGGACTGAACCGACAAATCCCTCGTCCACGACTACGCGGTAAGCTCCTCTTTCCTTCGTTGTTAAGTTTAAGAGTGATGCATGCACTTAGATGACGTGAGGATATCGTCGGAGATGACGGAAAGGGCAGGAGTTCGGCCGGAAAACTCCCAATAGTGGGAACAGTAGCTTTAAGTGATGCCAACCACGTTCGTGACCGGACGCCGAGCTCTTGGCTCAGGAGGAGCTTCGACCGCACGCCAACTGAGTCACCGGCGGAGTTCAGTCGCGCGGGCAAGGGAGAAGAGAGAAACGAAGAAGAAGATGGTTTTTAAAAAAAAATAATAATAGTAAATAATAATAATCGTTTACATTATTTTAAAACTTAGGTGGTGTGACACATTAATTGAAATTAATCAATTTATATTTTTCTCTTTTGGTTTTGAATACTAATTAGTTATTGATACATATAATCATTAGCTAATAGAGTTTATAAATTTTAGAGGTGTGACAAAATAATTATCAAAAAGAAACCTAGATAGTGTGTGACATTGAAATAATAAAGAATTTTTATTATTTGAGTAAAGTTAACTTAGGGAAAGTTGGTTATTAATCATTTTCAAACTTAGGGAAGTGACAATTATTTTTGAATAAATGTTAGTAAAGGTTGTTGATTATTTTAACATTAGTAGTGTGACACATGTTCAATTAATCAATTAGGGGTATAAGTTCTTTGAAAATAGAACTTAGGATCGGTGATGATTGCTAGGTTTGGAAATATAAGGTTCTAATAAAAGATTAAAACCTTAGTGTACTAATTAAATCGGTAATGACTCTATTAATAGTATTAACACTATTAATCTGATAGTTGTATAATTTCGGTAACTATGTGGAACTATGAGTATGAGACATAGTAATTAAGTAATTATTGTTGAAATAAGATAAATAGAAATTTATTTAATTTCTGGAATTTGGATAATTGGTTGAGTGATGGAAATTATTTAGTAAGGAAGCTAAATAAATTCAAAAAGGACTAATAAACCCTAAGCAAGGTGGAACCTAAAACTTTAGGATTAAAAAGTTGCCAAATGACCAAAATGCCCTTCTAGGGTAAAAAGGGGGTTAAGATCGATTTAAATGGACTCAACTCAACTAAAGTGACCTAATAAAAGTCAAACTTGACAAATAGGCTAGAGTTGACTAGATTTGACCAAAGTAGGTCTAAAAGTCAACTAAGGGACACTGAAACGGGGATAAGGGCCGGTAACCCGAGAGATGGTCCTTAGGACCCGTTAGTGGGCCTAAGCCCAACATGGACGTTAGGCGTGCATGGACATGGAAATTATTGGAACAATAATTCTAATAAACTGTTATATGCCAGATACTCTCAGGGGAGACGTAAGGCATTTTTAAGGGAGACCAGGAAGACATTTAGTCTCTCTAGAGGTAAGTTCACTTGCCTAGTTTCCACCCGATAACGGGATTTCTTGGATTTGCTATGTACTCTTAATACATGCACTGTTGTTGACATACATGCTGTTCTTATCTGTTCTTGAATCTTGTTAAGCATGTATGCTTGTTTACGGGACGTTGGTGTCCCTATTTGCTATGTTCTACTGCCCGGACTCAGTGGAGCTAGGGAAGCTCCAATTTTGGGAACGTTCAGGGATAGGACCCCCCTGACTTTCTCTGACTCTACCGGAGAAACAAACCTCGAGGTCTCACCACCGTGGGCATGGTACACTGACCGTGTTAACACGAAGAAGAGGTAGTTCTACCGATCTTTTGACTGGAGAGTCAAACGACCATCTAGGTCGTAATTATATCCAAAAAGCTGGACATACTGGCCGGGAGTAAACTCCGAGTTCTTTTAGAACTCACTACGGAGCCCGAGGGCTTTTGTAGCAGGAGTCATACCTTTGACTTGTTTGTGGTAGACTCCTAGGAATTTGCTGTTGATTCTATGGTCCTGTTGACTATCATTTTTATTTTTGATGACACTTGACCTGCAGGGGTACTTACTGAGCTTTCCCTTCGAAAGCTCACGTGTTTTCTCTTTTCCTCCTTTTACAGATTCCGAGGTTTAGAGGGGGAAGAAGCTTGAAGAGAGGGACTCCGGGAGATCAAGGTTTATAGGAGTCTCAGTTATCTTTATTTCTATAAACTTTGTTATCTGTAGGACCCGTATAGGGACCAGACTTCTATAGGGCCTATGGACCCTAATGACTCTATGTTCTTATGGACTTGAGTTTGTGTTTATTTATGGATTGTTATCTGCTTATCACATTATTAGGCCTTGTGTTAGAGTTGAGTTTATCTCTTCTTTAATACGGCCGGTCTGTTAACGTGCTCGGGGTCCCGGGAACCGGGTCGGGGCGTTACATGGCAAATTTTCTTTAGATCCCTGAAAAGTTTCCAGGTTACATCTAAGTCCAAGCCTGAGAGAAAGAGCATTTATCCTCTAGTCCCCGGGACTTTCAAAATTACCAATTAGTCCTTCCGATCCACATAAACCCTAGTTAGGGTTTTTTTTTTAAAATTCTAGGGAAAATATAGATAAGACAATTTTTAATATTTTAATTTCTTAAAATTTCTTGGATTTTACACAAAGTTTCTATTAGAGCCAATATTCTAACATAACCCTAAGTTTCTAGATGCACATGCATAACTCTCGCTTTCATTGGGCCTAAGCCCAACTAACGGGTCTTAAAGACCATCTCTCGATTTTTCCTTATCCTATGTTTCCATGTCCTTTAGTTGACCCTAGACCCAACTTGGTCAAACCTAGTCAACTCTACATTCATTTGTCGGGTCTGAACCCTACTTGATCATATCTAGTCATTTTAGTTGAATTGGGCCCGCTTCTAAGCCCATTAAACAATTTGGCTTACTTGTGCCCTTTTCTCTACCGAAATAATTAATTAAACCCCTTTTAATTAATTATTATAACCGATTTTCATTTTATCTCCACTTAAATTCATCAATTGGATTTGAACATCCTAAGTTAACAAGAAAATCGGTTAATCCACCTAGATATGATTTATTTAAATATCATGGTACGAAAATGTCAATTTTTCGTTAAATTGATTTAATTAAATCCCCATCTAATTAAATCATTAACTGGTAACTGACTCGTCTTATGTAGAGCAAATAGTTGTCACACTACAATAAACTAAACCCCACTTATTAATTTGTCTCACCAAATAATTAGCTATTAAACTACTAATTATGATTAACAAATTAATTATGTAATTTCCCAACTTATTTATCCCATAATTTACTTTAATTGATGACAAACTAATTATCACGCTAACTTACTTAACTCAAACATTTCTTCACTAATTTAATTAGATAATTAAATTGATTAATTCATCTTTGCTCCCTTAATTTATTTGTCACCCTTCTATCAACTTAGGCATTTTTTTTGTGTACAAATACCCTAATATCCCACATTAGCCAACTTAATTTAATCCCCAACATAGGTATTATTTAATTAATACTTGTCAAACTTAATTATTCTAACTATTCAATCCATTTTTTTTAATCAGACAATTAGCTGGCTAATTATTTAATTAACCACCAAATATAATTAACGAAGTTAATGAAATAATTTACTAAATTATTCATCCCAATATTTATAAATTTTATTTCTATTTAATCACTCATCTTCTTCTCTCTCTCTATTTCTCGAGCGAGCTTCACCGAAGGCTGCGCCTGCCACCATTCAACCCACCAGAAAACGCCAGTATCCGCCTCCGATCACTGGCATTGCGCGTCATGCTCCTCCAGGAAGGTGGTCGACTCCCCCCACCACTCTTGAGCTTCATTTTCTCGGCCGAGCATCACCCTTTTCTCCGACGGGATCAACCAATGCAAAGGATGCACACCCTAGGTTCTACAGTCTTACAGGAGGGAGCGAGGACTTACCGGAAGCAGGTGACCGTCGAACAAAGCCTCTCAGCAGCTCTCCGTCGTTTGCTGGAAGAATTCTGACTTCCCGGCGAGCTCGGTCGCTACTTCGGTGCCCTTCAACCTTCTTCCACTTCTTCCACCGCCTTGACCTTCTCCTCTGCCCAACGAAGTCGGAGGTGATTGCGAGCTCGACTGTCACTAGGGACAAGGCGCCTGGTTCTCCTCTCCGGTCGTCAACGCCGGAGACTCCTCCAACTCCTCAGTGGCTTCACTGTCTCCAGCATAAAGGTGGGCTGCTCCTTTTATAGGCTAGAGGTAACCAACGAAAAGTCGTCAATACGAACCGTCTCGCCGTCAGACGGCCGGCGACTTCGCGCGTAACGAACGGAGAGGCCGGCGGAGTGCGCGCGCGGGCGTTTCAGGCGGCTGGGGGAGGTTGGAGCTGCCTCGAGATTGGCGCTCGGTTGATGGGGGGCCGTGATCGCTTGATCACCACCAACGGCTAGATGTCGCCCCTAATGCCTCGGATCTGGCATTACTTTGATCAACGACCATAATTCCATCAATACCAACGGCCGGATCATGGGCTTAGGCCTCGAGATCGTAACTCATCCCTAGATGAGTGATTCTCTGCATACCCTCACCGTGGGATCACTCCCACCCATCCCTTTCCTCCTTGCCTCGTATCTGGTTTGCGATCAGATGGATTAAGCCTGTGCTTGCCACGTGGCTCCACTGAGGCCGTAATAATGCCTCGCGATCATCCTACATCTCAGATCTTTTAATCCTAGCCGTTGACTCCTTTGTATTAGGTTCTTACTCCGGAAAATCACCCAGAGATCCCTACAACCTTTCCAGGTTACAATTCAGTCCCTTCCCTGAGAGAGAGGTCAATTCACTTTTAGTCCTTGGTATTTTCAAAATTACCAAAAGGTCCTCCGGACCCTCCATTAACCCTAGTTAGGGTTTTTGCCTATTAATTCCCATTCTCTCCCATCATTTAATTCCTTAGGAAAATTTTCTCTAATAATTAAATTTAAAAGGAATTTAAGCACATATTATTTCCGTAAAATCCTTGGATTTTACATGCCATCAAAACCCACGAATTGGCAGCCATTTGCCATTAATCCGAAGCTCGCTTCAAGGCGCATGGACAAAAGTGTAATTTCCCAAGCCAGGAATCAGCATTCTGAGCATTTTAGGCGGAATGATAATTGCCCATTTTCGATGGATGATTTCTCTCCCATTCCCAGCTGATTCCTTTTCCTGGACAGCCAAACGTGGGAATGGGAATGATCCCATCCCATTCCATTCTCATTCCCCACAACCAAACGCCATAAAGTCATAAGCATGCAGTGGAAATAAAATCCTAAGGGTTCATATACCCTATACAGACAGGAATAAAGATGGCCTAATATAGGGTCCTACAAATATCAAGTCCTCACTCACAAAGGGAAACAGAGGTTCGTAGACCTCAACACCAAGCCTGGTAAATCCCCGCGGGTCTCTCCTAAGTCCCGCTCCTGCTACTCCTCGGGATCTGAAAAATGGTAAAGAGGGGGGGTGAACTTTGGGGAAAGCTTAGTAAGTAGCCGCTATAAAACATTGAAGTCATGCCTCGTATAAAACCCAGAAAACAATATGTACCAGGGAAATGCCTCAAAATAATATAAGGGTAAAATGGTAATAAATAAATTTAACCAAGTCAAGAAACATATGCTATGAGAGTCAGAATGTAAATAATCCATATAACTCAAGGAATGTAGGAGTATCGAAACTAATCAGCAGTAAACATTTATAAGCAAAAAATACCCAAGTTCAGAACATTAAACAAGATCAGGCAAATATAATCATGCATATAGAGTGAACAGGCAATCTAGGAAAACACGCAGGTCATCTACCCGGCAATCACAGCCAAAGCGGGATCATCGGCCAAAGTTGGCATCGACCGAAGTCGCAATGGACACATAGGTCCGGTAGCGCTATTAATAGCGTCATGTATATACACAACCAGTGTACCAACCCACTGATAGGTATACGGCACAGGAAGACGCCAGGGTGTCCTCCCCACTAGCATAATAATGGGATAACGTCAGGTAGGAGATGTATCAAAAATAGTATAGAAATCCAAGATAGCTGACACATGCCTACCCGGCTAGCGTGCATACTCATGTGTTTCCACGGCTAAGGGCTGACTCATGATTAGGCATGGTCACCAAGCAAAACATGCACATCAAACAGATATGTTTACCGAGCAAACTAGAATGTATAGGAAATCAGTGCAAAACATGGAATCAAGAAGACATGCATGACTTCAATTATTTATATACAAAGAATAGTCAATTTAAAAAATTTAATAAAGCGTATATGTATTTTCCATAAAATTCAGCATTTATTTATAAAATGCTTACTTTAATGATGATATTGCGGTAGATACTTACCTATTTCAGAGTCGTCCAAAAATAAGTCGGTACTCTCCCCTGACGTAGTTCTACGCTCTAACCCGTATCTAATAAGTGGAAATCTAACCTTAGTATATTTATGAACATATAATAAGTATTCACCCTTAATCAGGTTCATTTACACTTAAGCATGTAGATAATATGTCTTCTAAGAATCTGGTGGTGTCTAGTTAATTTAAGACCCCATTCCCGTGGTTAATCATACCTATGTTGGAATTAAATCGATGCATCTTCTTAAGGGTTAGGTTTAGCCACTTAAGAGTCCACATGAATTTTTTTTTTTTAATAGGTTGTGGCCCACTACTTCCCTCTAAATGAGTTGAGTCTTGACTTGAGCCCACTAGGAATTAAAGCTAGCCCACTAAACTAAATTACTAAACAAGCTATCTTATTGTTCATGTGTCTCACTACCCACATTAACCCAATAATTAACCATAATCCTCCACAAGATACACTCATTGTTACTTATCCATCTCTCCTCTACTCCGACCTAGTCTTTGCCCGAGAGCTTGTTATTATCTATTAGCTCGTTATCACCCCTTCTAAGCTTCCGGTTAACCTCTTAGTTGATCATATTATTACCAGGGCTTAAACCTTAACCATCCTTCTCTTAACTTCTTAAATACGCGTTGTACGTCATTAGAGTTCATTGGGTTAATATGGTTACTAAATCCTAACGCCAGGCTCAAGACCTTAGTCTCCATGTAGCAACTACACTCAGACTCCAGTGAATGGAAGCTGAGCGTCACCTTAGATGGCGGTTACCAGCAAGGTTTAGTAGGTTATTACTATCAAAGTAAGACAGTGAAGAGTATCACAACCTGAGAGTTTTTTCATTAAACGTTTGAGCATGCTTACAAGGATTTACAAACCCATGCAACTGACCTACATAGAGTTAGAGGGCTCACCGGAATGACCGTGGCGCTCCCTGGGAAGAGTTCTCACAACATTGGTTGTCCTGAAGCTCGCCGCGTCTAGCTCAACAATTCTGCACCCCCCTGAGAAACCTTGGCACCCTAAGTTAGAAGAGGAGAGCTAAACCACTGTGAGAGAAGGATCTCGAGCTAATTTAACTCCCAAGGAAGAGTTACATACCTTTCTCCATTGTTTCTTCCCTTCTTATCCCCCACTGCCGGGTTCGACAACCGTCCCGTCCATGTCAAAGCCCTTGTTTGTCATACTTATCTCCTGATAGCATATCCTTTGCACCTTATCTCCCTACAACCTTTCATCAAGCCTAGACTTTAGCAGCCACCTTTTTGCCCAAAGGGGGCATCCAAGTTGGGGATATGTATCAGTTGTATGTGCGCTTAGGATGTCTCCATATGTATGCTCAGGATGAGGCTACATATCTATCTAAATTTATCCATATCATTAGTCTCATCCCTACCCCATACCCCAGTAAGCTTGCGTCCAAGGCCGAGCTGTGGCCAAGTTATTCTTGGGCTCACATCGGCTGGGAAAGTTGAGCATTGGGGCGGGTCGATAGGGTTTGCTACGATCTTTGGGATAAGCGGGTGGAGTAGTCGATCCGAGGTATCAATCTAAGATGGAGCGTTCATGTTGGCACCGGCAAAGTCTAGGCCGAGCGCCCAAGGTCCAAACCACAGTGGGGAACGAGGCCGTTGTGTAGAGTTCGAGGTCCGAGCTGGGGCTGTGCGTCGGTTGCGCGGGCCGCAGCCAAGCAAAATCCGACTTGAACTGGATCGGTTACTCAAAATATTGGGTTGTAGTCAAGCGTCAGGAATCTGGGCATAATCAAATGGTCCGAGATGAGGGTTCGCTTCAAACTTTGCGTTGTATTTATTGTCGAGTGCACTTCAGCCTCACGTCACACTTTTCGAATTGTTATGCCTGAAATGGCAAGATGTGGAGTGGTTGGTGTAATGATGGGCACGACCTTCGAGACCCACGTGTCACGTGCCCATCACGCGCCGTTTCTCGGAGTGATCTTGACCGTCAGAGTCGATTTGGCCAATCAGAGGATCGCCTTTGTTGATTCGAAAGAGGAGAACTCTATTCTCTCCTTTCTTCACTTCACTTTCTCACTTTTGAGAGCCATTGCGCGAGTTTCCTGTCGTCGTCCTTAGCTTCCTTTGTGCTCATTCTTCACCCAAGTAATGGAGATCGTCCTTATAAACTATAGGGCTCTTTCCTCGCCTTCTTCTTATCCTTCTTTATCTTCAGCTTCTAAGGTCCCCACATCATCCTCTAGATTGTTAAAGGCGGGTCTGAGGCTTTTCTAAGCACCCTTTTCATAGAAGAAGTACAAGCCTTAGTCGATCACTACAACGTCTGCTCCCCTAATTTAACCTATAGGGTCCCTTCCCCGTCCAAGCGAGCGAGTAAACCCTCTAGGATAAGGGAGATAGCCATTTACCAACAAGCCCTAAAGGCCTTCCCTAGGCTCCCATTCCCAATTATCATCCGAGAGGTTCTCAATTTCCACAAACTATGCCCCTCCCAGCTATCCCCAACCTCGTGGAAACTCCTCTGCGGGTATGTGATGATCTTCCATCATTTCGGCTTCAAACCAACTTTACATTTGTGTTGCCTTCTCTTTTGTTTGTGTCGTCATTCCGATACCGACTAGTACTACTTTTCGGTTCGTCCGAAGAGGCATTTCTTATGTAAGGTGCCTACTTCCATTAAGAACTAGAAAGACAAGTTCTTCTTTATTTCTTGTGAAATCGGGTACGGGTTCGTACTAGGTGCGTGATAAGTGCATCATTATACATATATTCCTACTAGATTTTCACGCACTTATACCATTTTCCTTGCATCTATTTCTCTATTTTTGTGCTCCTTTGGGTATATCTGTGTGATTGAATAGATAAATAGGTACCCGAAGCTAAAAGAACAAGAAACGGGACAATTCAGGCGAAAGAAGCCGAAAAGGCAACTCACAGAGAAGTACACGTACGACTATGTACCCCATCAACACGAGCTTGCTAAAGAACACGAGCGTGCATCCGCCTGTACAACTCACAGATATTTGAAAATGCATGAACCGTATCACGAGATGAAGAACACGAGCGTGCATCGAATCAACTCGCACGTGCTTCGCATAATTAAAATCTATAAATAGCCGTCCACTCCACCCTAATGACAAATTTTAGCGGATCAATCTCGGGCGATCTTCGCAGGGACGGCTAGGGTTATGGGAGAAGATTGAAGACAGAGGAGACATCAACAAGGGAGATTTTTCTATGTTTTTCTTTATGTCTTCCTCTTGTATCTTTGTTATGGCTTTCCATAGTATGAGAAGCTAAACCTTTTGTGGTGTCTCAGACACATGAACCCTAGGATGAATTTGTTATTGACTTTCTTTTTATATTAGATTTCCTTTTCATTGATAATTCTTGTGCATCATCTATGTATGCCTATGCCTGATATCTATATGGTTTCACGTACATGAGCCCGAACTATCTACCTCGTTAGGTTATAGCATCAACACGATAAGTGTTTATGTTGATGATCTGTATGGTTATTATTATTGCATTAACCCGGATGTCATACCTTTTTAGGTCACACTAAGGCATTGGTGATAGGGTGTGATTAGCACTTTGAGAGATCGGGTGTTGCACCGATAGTTACATTTGTCAAATCCTCCAAGAAGTTATCTCCAGATAACCGATATTAGGAATTCAATCATTAGCAAGGGATTCCTAGGGGAATTATGATTCGAGGTGCCATGTCTCATATTTGATTACCCAAAATGTACCATCTGTTTGCGTTAGTTCTCTCTAGAATAACTAGTTATATTACCAAAACACCATTTATATCTTAGACTAGATAATAGAGAATAATTAGTACTAGTTTTCCAATCCCTATGGATTCGACTACCCTATCTTTGTGTACTTTACTACTTAATCTACCCATATACTTACGGGTAAAGTGTCGCACACCCCGCGTGTGTATTAGTGGGATACCCCCCCCCCCCCCGAGTAGAGACCGCATATATGGACGACATAACTGCCGAGGAGGAGACCCAATTCCAGGTCCTCTGATGCCTCTCTTGGGCTCCTCTTGATATGTATTTAAAGATAGATTACCTCCGAAGGTGTGGCCTTTACATAGACGTAGGTAGGGCCCGTCTATATTTGCTCTTTAGTCAGGATGTGAATCGACCGATCACTAACTCTGTTATTGTGATTCTACAGGTAAGGAAATGGACCCCGAACAACTTGCTCGTTCTCTGTTGTCCAAGCTCATAGTTGCTCCTCCATCCCCCAAGTTCTAAGGAAAAGAAGAAGCAGAAGATCAAAGGGTGTTCGAAGAAGGTTGAAGAATCTTTGAGAAAGAGAGGGAGTACTGCAGTGGGATCTTCATGGAGAGACAAGCGCCCCGTGGAAGAGCCGAGCCAATTGTCAAAGAAGGCTGGAACAACCTCCCGGGCTCGAGAGGCTCCCCCCGGCACCCGAAGCTTCATCAGGTCCCCAGCTACAGAGTCAACCTTCCGAGGAGGACAGTATAACCTTGTGTCAATTGATGCGAAGGCAGTTACACCATGCCCAACAACTTCATGTTGATTCGCCGACCGACCAACCTTTGGAGATCTCGTCTTCACCGGAACTGGAACCAAGTTGAGTCAAGATCCAATATGTTGTGGTGACGAGGAACGAGGATGCGAGCGCTATGCCCAAGCCATATATCGAGCAATCTCAAGCTTCAGCTCCTCCGGTGGCACAAGCGAGCGTCGAAATTGTAGTCTCATCTTTGTGTCAATTGGAGATCATCGCCTCTGAGTGGCAAAGGCTGAAGCCGAGATCCGTCGGAAAATGGATCTAGTCATGGCTCTTCCATCAATTAGAGCTAGGGACTAGGCTCCAAGAGGAGTGGGAGAGAAGGTCTTGGGACAGAAGAGTTTATAGTGTACGCAAAGGCCCTGAACATTTATCTTGACATGAAGGTGGCTCAGAGGGCCGCCGAGGCTGAGGTCGGGGGCAAGGACCCATCTCCTCCTCCTTCAACCTATTCGGGCATCTCTTTTGACTCAGAAGATAGCGCTCCCATCCTTGCAGCTACTACCCAGGATGTAATCCCTACAGTCGCCACTGAGGAGACTGTTCTTGTGGTTGGGGTAGGCGAAGGCTACTTTTGTTGTTGCCAAGGAGACCACCGTCGAGGGGATTGTTCCAGGGGAGAGTGTTGTTGAGGACGCTGCTCCCACCGAGGTGACCGCTGCCAAGGAAGACACTCTAACCAAGGGGGAGCAAAGCAGAGCGGTTGTTTCATCTTAATGTATCATTCCAACCTTAGTCTTTTTGTATTTCTTCTTCGTTATATGTTAGTTTTCCATAACGTTATGTAAAGATTCTATTAATGACAAGGAAAAGTTCTGTGGTATTCGTCTGATGTGTGCCTCTCTTTCCTGCCTTCGCCTCTTGAATGCCCATTATAGTCCTACCCCATATCTTCAATTGAGTTTAATTAAAGTTGAGTGTAGTGATTTTACCTTTGGGTCTTCACGAGGCATTTTTGGACTCAGCTTTAAGACGTCCTTCTCTTTGGTAGTCTTATAACACTTGTTTTCTTAAAGAGTTTGAACAACCGATCGGTGAGGCCGAGCCCTCAGAAAAGCATCTAGACCGTACCCATAGACGCTCTTCCAAAAGAGCTTGAATCAGCCGATCGCTGAGGCCGAGCCCTAGGAAGGATGTCTCGGTCATGCCCATGGGTGCTCTTCCAAAGAGCTTGAATCAGACAATCATCGAGACCGAGCCCTCGGAAGGGGGTCTCGGTCGGGCCCATAGGTACTCTTCCGAAAGAGCTTGAATCAGTCAATTGTCGAAGCTAAGCCCTCAGAGGGGTGTCTTGGTTGTTCCTGTAGGCTCTCTTCCAAAAGAGTTTATAGCGACCTAAGAAGCTCGACCCTCTGGGGGACTTTGTCTAACTTATGAGTTCGGCCTTCAGAGTGACTTCTAACGAGCTTAGGAGCTCGGCCCTTAGAGGGACTTTGATGAACTTATGAGCTCGGTCCTCAAAGAGACTTTAATGTCCTAAGGAGCTTGGCTCTTAAAGGGACTTTTAATGAGCTTAGAAGCTCGACCCTTAGAAGGACTTTGACGAATTTATGAGCTAGGTCCTTAAAGGGACTTTAGCGAGCTAAGGAGCTCGGTCTTTAAAGGGACTTTAACTAGCAAAGAAGCTTAGCCCTTAAAGGGACTTTGAACAAGTTTAGAAGCTCAACCCTTAGAGGGACTTTGATAAGCTAAGGAGCTCGGCCCTTAAAGGGACTTAACGAACTTATAAGCTCGGTCCTTAAAGGGACTTTAACAGTCTAAGAAGCTTGATAAGTGCACAATTATACATATATTTCTATCATATTTGCATGCACTTATCCCATTATTTCACATCAATTCCTCTATTTTTGTGCTTCTGTGGGATTGTTGTGTGATTTAGCAGGTAAAATAAGTACTCTGAGCCAAAGGAACGAGAAACGGGACAAACCAGGACAAAACAAGCTGAAAGAGCCCCTCACAGAGATGTGCATAGTCTCAATAGAGATGTGCACGGTCATGCACACTCCCGTGCACCTCTCTGTCTTCAAAACTTGTGAAGATCGACCATAAAAGTTGGCAGGGCGTGCATCAGATGCACAAGCCCATGCCAAATTAAATCAAAATTCTATATAAGCCGTCGAGGACACAGATTTTAGGGACTTTTGGGCAGATTAGTCTTCGGCGGGTGTTTCGAGCGACGGCTAGGGCTTCAGAGAAGATCGAAGGCGGAGAAGACATCAAGCAAGGGAGTTCCCATATTTTCAATTGTGTCTTCCTCCGGTATCTTTGTTAGTGTTTTCATTAGCATGAGAGGCTAACCCCTTCAGTGGTGCCTTAGACACATGA
Source organism: Dioscorea zingiberensis (assembly GCA_026586065.1). NCBI lineage: Eukaryota > Viridiplantae > Streptophyta > Magnoliopsida > Dioscoreales > Dioscoreaceae > Dioscorea > Dioscorea zingiberensis. The sequence goes on along the minus strand of CM048825.1, from coordinate 20,400,424 downwards.
ACCCTAGGATTATTTGTTAATTGAATTCTTTTATTTATTGGCTTTCTTTTATTGATGATTCTTGTGATTCTATGCTTGATTTATGTGATTGTATTTTGCATGAGCCATGGTCATATACCTCGTTATATTCTGACAAGGCACATACGTGCTTAGGGTTTTAACTTGCATGTCTCTTTATGCATAGGTCCATATCTCTCTTAGTTCGGTTATAACTAGGTATAGGTTATGAGTTCGATCTGCATACTGAGAGATTAGATGTGGCATCTAGATGGTGCAATTGTCGAACTCCCAAGAATTAATCAATGGATAGCCAATATTTAGAATTCTATTATTAACAAAGGAATCCTAGGAGGATTGTGATATGAGGTGCCACGTTCATATCTGATTGCTCACTATCTACCAATTGTTTAAGTTAGTTTCTTTTTAGGATAACCAATCAATCACAACTCCTTTCATAGTTTTAGACTAAATAGCAAGGATAGGTAGTACTAGTATTCCAGTCCCTGTGGATTCGATAACCCTACCTTTGGGTACTTTACTACTTGATCGACCCCGTACATTTGTGGGTAGTTTGTCACATACCAGGTGCGTGCATCAAGTTTTTGGAGTCGTTGCCGAGGACTGACAACGCTTTGAACAATAGAATTTGTTATTCTAGTTAGTTAGTCTAGCTTATTTTTACAAAAAAAAAAAGTGAGAAATCTAAAAAAAAAATCAGAAAATTTGAAAATACAAAAATATTTTTCTTTTACTTTTATTTTTAGATTTAATCTTGTTTTCTTCCTATGAAGGTGCTAGTGCATGACCAGAAGCCGGGTTCCTTATCTAGTGGAAGTACCAGACCCGAATTTTGAGCGCCACCTTCGTCGTCAAATACGAGAAATCGTTCTAAAAAAGATGGCAATAACAGAATCTAGTGCGGAAGTCAATCAACCAGAATCGATGATGGCCCCAACCCTATCCATATCGGACTTCGTGAGGCCGAACTTGGACAGCATCGGCTCAAGCATCATCCCACCACCGGTCATCGGGCATAACTTTGAACTGAAACCCCATGTTATCCAGATGGTTAAACAGTCGTGTCAGTTTGATGGGTTCCAAGATGAGGACCCGTATTCACACTTGTCAAGTTTCCATGAGATCAATGACACTATCTTGATAAACGGAGTGTTCTCAAACACTATACACCTCAGGCTGTTTCCTTTCTCAGTCAGAGGCAGAGAAAAGCAATGGCTGACCTCCTTACCACATGGTACCATCACGACATGGGCACAGTTGACTGAGAAATTCTTAATGAAATATTTTTCACCGGCCAAAATAACAAAGCTACAGAGCGATATCTCTTCCTTCAAACAGATAGAGATTGAAACATTATATGACACATGGGAGAAATACAAGGACATGCTCAGAAAGTACTCCTAGCATGGGATAGAAGATTGGATGCAAGTCCAAACTTTCTACAATGGACTGAACGTAGCTACCAAACAGATATTGGACGCAGCAGCAGGTGGCTCCCTTTGTAGCAAGGATCCTGAAGCAGCCAAGGAACTAGTAGATGAGATGGCCACTAAAAGATATCAATAGAGCTCTGAAAGGACCAAACCAAGCAAGGTGGCGGGAGTCCAGAATGTAGATACTATAACAAATGTGGCAACCACTATAAAGGCCCTCAGCAAAAAGATAGACAACATCAGTATCTAGCAGCAAACGTCAGTGTTCATGTGCAATGGATGTGGGAGTAAGACAGAGGAAAGGAAAGTCGAACTAGAGAAAGAAGTTGATTTCATGGGAAGATCACAGAACAATCCATATAGCTTCACCTACAACCCCGGATGGAAGAACCACCCCAACTTTGCCTGCGGTATCCCAGGGCAACCAAGGACAAATCCACCTCAAGGAAGTCAACCACCACCTCCAGGTTATCAACCGCCAACACAGGAAAAGAAGGGAGTAAACTTGGAAAGCCTGATCGTACAATACATTCAAACAAATGAAGCATGAGCTGTTAGGCATGAGGAGATAATAAGAAACCATAAGGCATCTTTGTAGAATCTCGAACATCAAGTTGCATAGATAGCTAAAACATTGGTAGAAAGACCAACAGGTGCTCTTGCAAGCAACATAGAGGTCATATCCAAGGGAGTCTATCAAAGCAATCACCCTCAGAAGCGGAACAGAGCTGGTACTACCAAAGATCAAGGAAACAGAAGAAATACCCTCTACACTCCTTTAGGAGGACAAATTAGAAAGTGCCAAAAAGGCGACTACGGGTAAGGAAAAGGAAACACCTACGGTGCCCGAGTATAAACCAAAGATACCTTATCCAGCCAAGTTGAAGAAGGAACAACAAGATGAGCAGTTCAAAAAAATTTTGGATGTTTTCAAGGCGCTACACATTAATATACCCTCCATGGAAGCACTTGTACAAATGCCGCAATATGCGAAGTTTTTGAAGGAATTGCTCACCAACAAGAGAAAACTAGAGGAAGTGTCTCTGACAACCTTGAACGAACAATGCTCTGCTGTCCTCACCAATGCATTAACAAGAAAAGAAAAAGACCTGGGGAGTTACATAATTCCTTGCACAATCGGAGGACTGATAGACAAACAGGTCTTAGCTGATATTGGAGCAAGTATCAATCTCATGCCATACAAGATACTCCAAATGCTGGGTATTGGGGAGCCAAAACCAACAAAGGCGACACTTCTGATGTCGTATAGATCAATCTGTCACCCTCAAGGGGTAGTTGAGGATGTGCTAGTTAAGGTCGATAAGTTTATCTTCCCCGTGGATTTGTATATTCTAGACTTGGATAGCCAGGTGGAGGTACCACTCATTCTTGGAAGACCTTTTCTAAAGACCGCACAAGCACTGTTCGATATTAAAGACGACCGAATGATATTGAGGGTTGGATAAGAAGCAGTGGTTTTCAAACTCAAGGATGTCATGCGATACCCCATGGAGCTCGATAACACTTGTTATTTCATTGATCACCTTGATGATTGTGTTTCTGAATTTATGCAGGACGAACTATTGAAGAACCAACTAGATGACCTGTTCAAGGACGCACCACCCTGGGAAGACTCTAATCAAGAACCAAAAGCCGAGGAACAAGCAAAGCCGATGACTCGAGAAGAAAAAAGAAAGCATGGTGGCAGAAATTTTGAAAAAGGGGAAGAAATCATGCTCTCCCACTGCAACCCTACTACCGGGACCACTCAAGAAAAACTCCTGTGAGTATGAATTTATCGCTTCCTTAAGTATACAATTTGCAGTACATAATCCTTCCGGCGGGTAAGCCGAGAGGCTCAATCTTTTCGAGCCTCACTAAGCTTAACAGGTAGGTCAAGTTAGCGACGTTAAAAAAGCGCTTCTTGGGAGGCAACCCAAGTTAGGCTAGTTTCTAGTTATCGTTTTGCACTCTTAGTAGAGGTACAACTGTGATAAAATTTTCCAATCTGATGATACTCTCAATAATTTTTGCCTCCTGCGTACTTAACAATTAATTCCTTGATTCTGGAGTCACTAACACACAGGTCCAGGGGGAAGTAATAGAAATAAGGATCAAAACATCAAGACAGAGATGTGCACGGTTGTAGTTGAATTGTGCACAGCCGTGCAAAAGACCGTGCACCTCTCGGGATTTTCCTCTCACAAAGGCTACTACTACGAACGGTCGTGCAAGGGATTTGCACGAGCGTGCAACGCAGGGTGGCGAACGCAACGACTTCCAGGCCTACATGGGCATCCACACGCCTGTGCTCCAGACCGTGCATATCACGAAAAAGACAAGATACATGTAGTTGAATTGTTCACGGGCGTGCACTGTGAGGCTGCGAAACAAGGTCGTGCGCAAAAATGATTTGGGTTTTTAAAACCTAAATCACACGATGTCGCGCCATCCTCCCATTCATCTACCTCTTCCTTGCACGATTGTGCGCTGCGCACTGGAGCATCTCCCTCTCGTAAATGGCCGTGCATCTCAATCTCCAACGAGCCACCACCGTTCCCTCATCATGCCGCAGAAGAAAGCATCCAAGGAATAGCCAAGGAGGAAGAAGCAGAAAGTAGAAGGGAGCTCCCAGCCCCGGCCACCTTTATCTACCACCACCCCGTAGGAGTTGACCTTCACGATGCCGATGTTCGTTGATATGCATTTTTGTCTCTGGCAGTTGAGCTTTGGCGAGGCCCGACACATCGACTGGGGCATTCTAGATACAGTAGGCCTCACCGACGACGTACAGAGATACCTCGATGTTGGAGGATGACGACGTCTCCTTCACATTCAGAAGATGACATACTATGAGTTGACTCTAAAGGTGCTCTCGATATTTCAGATTGCCAAAGGTCTCATCACCTTTCGTCATACCGGGACCAGATCGAGTTTTGATTGGGTGGCATCATGTTCTGATTGGGTCAGCTCCACTATGAAGTCAGCAAGCACTTGTGCTTTGATGGCAGTGAGGGGAGATTGTGGTTGATCTCAAATTCCTCAAGCTAGATCACCCACTTGGTCAGTTTGTCGGATGTCTCCAGGCGATGAAGGACTTGCCTCAAGGATTAATTGGTGAGGACAGTAACCTTGTGAGCTCCAAAGTAAGACCCACCGGGTCAAGGTGATGTGACCAAAGGCCAGCTTCTGAAGAGAGAGGTATCTCAACTCCGCATCGTTGAGAACCTTGCTCGTGTAGTAGATCAGCTTCTACTCTCCCTTACCTTCCTTCAGGAGGACTGAGTTTATTGCCAAGGAAGCAACAACCAAGTAGAGAAGAGCTCCTCTCCGAGCTGAGGTTTGGCCCACAGTATCGGGGACCTGAGTTAGTCCTTAAGCTGCAAGAGTGTCTTCTCGCGCTCCTCGATCAACTCCATCTTTGGTATCTTCCGTCGGTCTAGGAAGAAGGGGAGATCCTTCTCTCCGGCTCTTGAGATAAAGAATCCGAGAGCTGCCAGACGCCCATTAAGCCTCTGAATCTCCTTGATCGACTTCGAGGACCCCATCTCGAGTATCTCCTTGATCTTCTTGGGGTTAGCCTTAATACCCCGCTGGGCAGCATAAATCCCCAAAACTTTCCCGAATGAACACTAAAGGCATACTTGCTCGGGTTGAGGCGCATGTCGTACGCTCGAATCACTTGGAAGACTTTTTGCAGATCGGTTGTGTGATGCTCTGCCTTCTCCCTCTTCACCAAGATGTCGTCCATATAAGCTTTGACATTCCTTCTGATTTGCTTCTCGAAGACCTTGTATACCAGCCTCTAGAAAGTTACATCGGGGGTTTGAGGTCGAAGGGCATCACCCTGTAACAATAAGTGCCCTTACTGGTGTTAAATGAAGTCTTCTCTTCATCTGATTCAGCCATCCGGATCTGGTTGTATCCTGAGAATATGTATCCACAAAGCTGAGCATCTCATGGCCGGACATAGAGTCAACCATATTATTAATCAAAGACCAAGGGAAACATTACTTTGGATGGACTTTATTTAAGTTTGTGAAGTCTATACACATCCTACATTTTCTCGAGGATTTCTTCACCAGAACTACATTAGCTAGCAAATCTGGATAACTGACTTCCCTACCAAAGTTTGCCTTGAGGAGCTTGTCGATCTCCTCTTCTGCAGCCTACTGTCGTTCCTAGGTGAAACTCCTTTTTTTCCATACCACTAGCTTGTAAGTTGGGTCCACACTGAGGCGGTGCTTAATGACGTCTCGGCTCACCCCCAGCATGTCTTCAGAAGACCAAGCAAAGAGATCGGAATTATTCTGCAGGAGCGCCATGGTTTTGTCCTTGTTTCTTGGCCTGTAGTTCGAATCCGACATGAACAGTCTAGTCCGGCCGGGACACGGTGATGGGGCAATGTGATCAGCTTCTCGACTGGTGTCGGTCGATGCTCGTGCTCACCCTCGGCGTCATCAGGCTCTTCAATAGCTAAGGTCTCCAGGGCCTTGCCTTTGCCCTTGAGGAGGGAGACATAACATTATTGGGCCAGTGACTGATCTCCCCTAAGCTCCCCGCAGCCATTCTCGATTGAGAACTTCATCAAGAGATGGTATATGGAGATGACCTCCCTTAAAGTATTAAGGGTCAACCTGCCGAGATACATTTTAGCTGGACGGGTAGCGAACGACGAGGAAGTTTGCCATCACCGTCAACAATCAGCGGGATCTTTCGACCGAAATGGAGAGCATCATTACACCCTCGGGGTGCACCATTCCTCAAGAGAACCCCGCCAGGGGACTTCACTTGTTGTAATTGCTCTATCCGGAGTTTCATCCTCTCGAAGGAATCTCAAAATATGACATCGACAGAGCTCCTGTTGTCGATAAGGACTCTCCTCATCTCAAAGTTGGATAGGGTGCCATAAGAACCAAAGCATCGCCATGGGGGTGGAAGACCTTCCCGAGATCGTCGTCGGAGAAGGTGATTGGAGGTGTAGCTTAGGGCCTCTTCCATGAGAGCTCGCCTTGAACTGACCCGACCATCCGCACATAGCTTTTCTAGGACGTTGAGTTTTCTTCGCCACAGCCCAGACTACCGCTGATGTAGTGGATGACCCCTGCAGTTGGTTGGATATGCTTCAGGGATGACAGTCCTTCCCCTTTAGGGTTTTGGCAGAGGTATTGTCCGAGCTAACCCTCTCGGACGAGGTCTTTGATCGCATCCTTTTGTTGGAAGCAATCTTTGGTGTTGTGGCTTGGGCCTCGGTGGAAGTTGTAGTACTTCTTACTGTTTTTCTGGGATACCAAGGCCTTCATTGGCTCGGGTCACATCAGGATCTTCCGGTCTTGGGCCCGTATCAAGATGTGCTCTTGGGAGGAGTTGAGAAGGGTGTAGTGATTATATATACCTCACTGTTCTTTCGATCATGTTGGTTTCCCAAGGCCGAAGCTCCTGTTGTTTTGGTCAGGGCGGAGGTCCTTGACTTGAGTTTGCTTCCCTTCCGGACCTCTCTTGCCTAGGCTCCTCCCTTTGTGTTCCTCCAGGGGCATTGTGCCGAGACTCTTCTTTTCGAGCCAACTCTTTCTTCCGCCAAGACTCCTCCTGCTGGGGGGCTTCCTCCTTCTAGCCAGCATGGATCTCCTTGGAGTTGATATATTTCTCTGCTCGAGCAGGAGGTCGTTCAAATTCATCGACAACCTCTTAGTGAGGGAGAATAGATCAAACAACTAAAAATTAATCAAACAAACCATAAACTTAATATAAGGAAGGTTCATTTTGTTGTCACGCAAATATAAGTTCATATTAATGTTAGTTATGATATGCAAGCAGAGTAACCAAAATACAGCATCAATCAAGAATTATTCATTGACCAAGGTACATATGTCCAAAGCTTTTAATTTTTCTTGGAGGAATAATACTATCCTAGTTAACTGGATCGAGGAACATAGGATTGAGGTGTCATTTGAGAATGCAAATGCACATTAACAGGTGCAGGAATCCATTCCATAGACATGCATAGTCGGATGAAGAAAGGCATTGCATAATAGACCATTGACTCTGTTGGAAAAAAAATAGAATAGAATAATGGAGGGAAGAAGAAGATGAACCAAATAAGCTTCAAGGCACGAAGGTACCGATGCTTTCTTTTAGACGAATTTCTCCCCCTTTGATTAGAATCACGATTGCACAGGGTGTGTGAGAAACGCCTTCAGGATACAATGAAGCCTCTGATTATTGTTGAAATGCGAACTTGAACTATTCGTTTCAACCCGGAAACACTCTTGAATTTGTCTTTGATAATGTAGAGAAAGAGAGATGAGAATGAAAGAGAGAGTGAGAGAATAGAGTATGAAGATTTGATTGGTTGGTATACTTTTCCTCATATAGAACTAGTCTATATATAGAGTCCCAATAGTTTCATCACAAGGTTGCATTCCTTGATAACATCCTTTCATGAAAAGGGAACACCCTTTGGCAAACTGTCATACATGAAAGGGAACATCTTTTAGCAAATAGTCATGCATGAAACAAGACATCCTTCCATGTGTCTTTTGGTGAAAAACTTTAGCCTTAACAACTTTTGGATTAGTAACCCTTCAATAATAATGAAAGGGGATATCCTTTCATATTCAACTCAAACACCAATTCATCTCTCACTCTAATTCTTAATAAAACCATGGAAAATTCATAACTATTGAAAATATCCAACAGACTCTTGATTTATAGACAGTGAAACAAATAAAACGGAGCTCATGGATCAAACTAGGCAGGCCAGAATTGAGCTAAATAATTCAAATATTAAATAAGATAGTTGTAGAGAATATTATATATAGTTTTCAAAGTCGCCTAGAATTGAAGAAAATGCTAAACAAAAAGACCGAGCTAATCCATCATATTGCAATCAGCAGTCCGCATGATGCAACCCAAAGTAACTCATGAAAAGAAAATATAGGAGCTCATTTGTTTGACAGAAAAAATTAAAGCCCGCCTTATATACATATAAGAGGGAGTTTGCCAACAAAACTAGAATAACACACCATCATATCATTGATAGTTATGATGCTTTATTTCTATCATGGATATTGATATCTAACAAATGTAGGAAAAAAAATATTAAGAAAACTATAGTGCTCAAGTCATGTTGATTGTCACAATCCTATTTTCATTATGTTCTGTATCTAAGATCAACTGTCTCAAAACGGAAGGAATCTAACTCAATGGTCATTATTTTAATCCAAAACTTTGCTTATTTGCTCAGTCCTCTCATCCAACCCTTCAAAACTCAACTGTACTTTGAAATGCTTTATCGATGTATCTCAATGAGATGGCAATGACAAAACAATAGTTGTAAATTAACAGCAGTGGTGTTACTGCTAGCTTTTATTTAAAGTCTACATTGATGTCCATTACACACTATGCCGTCTCAAGACTAATTTTCCTATTGATATCCAAATATATTTTATTGAAACCAAGGCTCCTATATCACCATTTCATGGGTTTTCTGTTTTTTAATATTTTACTTATTTATTTATTTTTGCTCCTGAAATAATGAGGATTCTTTCAAAGCAGGTTGGATGAAATGGAATAAAAGGATGATGTTATGTCGATTTGATTGTATTGAACTTATTATATGATTTATCTTTATCCCACTTGGTTGTTAATTTGGAAATTTATCTAGGAATAAATCAAGTTATCCAAGGTCTATTATGGATCCAAAACAAGTTATCTGGTTTACAAAAAAAATTGTCAAATATACTATGACCTCAACAAAAGGATGAAACTAGGGCCGACTAACAATCAAATTGTTCGCGAGCAACTCGAATTCGGTTCGATATTGGCTCGAGTTCAATTCGATTGTTTTAATAATAAACCGAACTTGAACTTAAATTTGAGCTCGAAAAATAAGTGAGTCGAACTCATGCCAGAGTCAGCTCGTTCAAGTTCGGCTCGAAGTTCGAATATATATATATATATATATATATATATATATATATATATATATATATATATATATATAAAAGTTTAAATTATTTAAAAATAATAATTTTTCTAAATCTAAATTTAACTAATCATTTTTTAAAAAAAAAATTAAATTCTTACTGTTGGATCAAATGATCCAACGGCTCACATATGTCCATGAAATATATATATATCATCATCATCCCTTCTCTAACCCAATTTCACTCCCACCCAAAGTGACCGCCTCTCTCTCCCACCCAAAGCTTGAATCCCTCTCCCCATGTTCCTCAGCTCAAACAAATCAGAGCTTGAATCTCTCTCCCCATCATCCTCACCCTCTTCTCCGGCATCCTTCTTGTAGCCCTTCCTGCCTTTGATTCCATACTAATTAATATTTTTGTTTTTAGAAAACCAATCCTTATGAATGCTGGTGTGGTACTGGCTCCTTCTCCCAAAGAAGCCATCAGCGGAGATAGTCCTCTCTACTACTTGTGTTGGTGTTCCAAAACCACTGCTTGAGTAGGACTTACTGCAATCACTATACTTTTTGATGCTCTGGGAGTAGTGGCTCATACTTTCATGGTGGTGGTCACTTTTCAGTGACTGACTTGTGTTTCTGGTTTTGGTTGTGATGCATTTGGAGTTGGAGTTTGATTTTGATTTCTTTTTGGAAGATCTTTGAAGGAGAAATGAGTTAAGATAGTTGGCGAGCTTGGCCGTAGGAGAGTTTAGTGGCTTGCATCTCTTCTCCAACTTGTGTTGTTTCTGATTAAGATTAGGAGGAACATGCAGAGGCATTGCTTGAGTGGGGATTTCCAAGCAGCTCCTGTTCTTCCTCTCTGCACCAAAGCCTAACCCAAAAAATTTATTATAATTTTAAAATTATTATTTAATTTCGAACTCGAATCGAACTCGAACTTTGATAATAATATCGAGCCGAACTGGAATCTAAACATTTTGAGTTTTTTCGAACTCGAGCCGAACTCTAGCCGAATTATAAGCATTCGAGCCGCACTCGAGCTAGGCTCAGTTCATTTAGGTTCGGCTCATTTCCAACCCTAGATAAAACAAATAGAATAGGTGAGAAAACACTTGCATATCACCTTATTCCGAGAGAGTGATGCTTTTCAAACAATTCAAATTTCAATTCCACTAGTTCTTCATAAAGCCCTTCCTAAATATAGGAAAGTGAATAAATATCACCCTACTAAGTAAGATATTTGTAAATTAATTAGTATCAAAATAATCAATATTATCAATACTAGCATTATTTTTTATTTTTTTTATTTTACATGAAAGAGCTATACATAGCTCTGCATAAAAAAACAAAAAGAAAGCAAGATTAAAGTTTATCCAGGGCTACAGTTAATCAAAACTGGAGCCCAGCTTCATGAAGCACATTTTCCAGCCATCGAGGCCTATCAGCACCCTTGTGAAACAAGGACAACTCCGGGTTCATTCTACCAAAATTTGCTAAGGCATCTGCCACAGTGTTGATTTCCCTTGGACAGTAGTTGACGTCAACTGAAGGGTTTTGCATGAGGACCTCTATTAGTTGGTGCATATCGGTATGGAATTGCCAATTTCTCTGAGCAACATCATATTTAAGCATGTTGAGGATAGACAGACAGTCAGTGCACAATCGACTGGGCTTTAGATCCTTCATTATACATTGCTCCATTATCGCTGTTGCTGCCAATATTTCAGCTTGGAGGCTGGACTCAGCAGGGATGGCATTGTACCCAGCCCGGATAACCTTGTCAGCTCTTGTAATAGCAATGAAACCAATACCACATAAGGGAGAATCATCTTGATATGAGCATCACAGAAGACAATCAAAGAATTATTATAATTGGAGCTGTTGAGATACTCCCTGAGTTGTCTCTGGTTTCTGCATATATATCCTTGAGTTGTATTCACTGCTTGCTGGAAAATTTGCAATGGTTGTGTTCTCTTGCTGTTGAAAACCAGGTCACACCTGGCCTTCCAAATATTCCAAGCACATGTTGCTACCAAGGCCTTTGCATGCTTAATCTTACCCCTTTCAGAAATCCAATGTGCCATGATCCACTGGCCATCCTCAATGTTGTTAAGAACATTGGCATTAATGATAGTAAGTTCGCAACAAATCCCTAACATTGCTTAGTAATAGGGCAATTAGTCATGAGATGAATCAAAGTCTCATTTTCTAATTCACAGAGGGGGCATGGCATTTGTGGACCCATATTTAGGCTATATAAGAGTTGAAATGTGGGAAGTTTGCCATGTAGCATTTTCCAGAGGAAATTTTTGACTCTAGGAGCCACTGGCAGTTTCCGCATTCTACCCCAACCTTCCCATTGGTCAATTTCATTTAGGTGGATATGGTTAAGATGATTATATACAATGTTAGCAATTTTACCATGGCTTGTTTTAGGGAGCCAAATTCATTGATTGGGACATGACGGATCAAATACAATTTTACGCAGTCTATTCCAATCAAAGGAATTGCTAAAACACTGTGTAAGTTCAGTATAATTTAATGAAGTGTCTTCCAGAAAATCAGCAATACAAAGGTTTCCACAGGTAAATCCATGTTAAGGAAAGTAGGTTTGTGAGAAATAGGTATGCCAAACATCCATGGGTCCTCAAGAAAATTAGTGGTCTCATGATTACATGTATTAATATGACAGTAGCAGTTTTGCACAACATTCTGTAAAAACATGATACTTTATTCATAGGAGAATTTGACCAAGGGTTGAAAACACCATACTTGAGTTGTAAAATATGAATGCAATGTTTATCAACTTGATTTAAAATAGCAAAGACAGTTTTATCCATAAAAGATATTTTTGCATGTTTGAGGTTCCTAATTCCCAATCCTCCCTAAAATTTTCCAAGTGTAGTAGTGTTCCAATTGATGGAATGAAAACTGCCACCAGCAGTGCCATGGCCCCAAAGGAAATTCCTAGCTAGTTTGGAAATCAGGTCAAATGTTGTACCAGGTACTAAGCAACAGGACAGGGAATAATTAGGGATGGACATCAAGGAACTGTTTACTAAAACAGCTCTACCAGCTAGGGAGATAGCAGTGGGGTTCCAAGCATTTAAGCTATGCTTAGTTCTTTCTACTAGATCTTGTCATTGGCTAACTGAAATCCTTTTGGGGGATATCTTAACACCAAGATATTTGAAGGGAAAGGACCCAAGTCTCATGCCCAAGATGGAATCAATGGAGTCCCTAATTCTATTGTTGATCCAACTTAGAAAGTGAATAGTGGATTTGTTCAGGTTAGCAATTTGACCAGTCAGCCTCCTATATATATCAAGGCAGAGTTTACAACTCGGCATCACTTCTAGAAGCCTTAGTAATGATGATTAGATCATCAACAAACATGGGATGATTAAAATTGTTTCTCAATCTATTATCAAATCTAGGTACTATGTTTAGTCTCATAGCATGATTTAGGAGGACAAAAAGGTTTTGTGAGATAAGGAGAAAGAGGAAAGGAGATAGGGGGTCTCCATGCCTAATCCCTCTATGGTTAGAGAACCAAGGTGTAGGTTTCTGATTGATCAAAAAGGAAAAACTGGAATAAGTGATACATGTCTTGACTCTTGAAATCCAAATGTCAAGGAATCTCATGGCTTTGAGGGTAGCAAGGATGACACTCCATTCCAAGGTATCATAAGCATTTTCAATATCAATTTTAATTATCATCCTAGGGAGAGATTAGGAATCAAATTCAAGAGAATGACAATTTCTTGTACTACAATTATATTGTCAAAAGTAGCTCTGCCAGCCAAGAAATCACTTTGTTCATGACCCACAAGATTATGCATGACTCCTTTTAGTCTATTAGTCATGATTTTGGAAATGATCTTATATGAGACATTACATAAAGAAATGGGTCTATAGTCAGTTACTCTGTTAGGAGATTCTTAATTTCTTTGGTATAAGTACAATGTATGTTCTAACCCAAGAAGGTGGAAGAGTGGTTGTTTGAAAGAAATGGTTAATTGCTCTACTTAATGGATCCCTCACTATATCCCAGTAGAATAAATAGAACTCAACATTAAAACCATCAAGACCAGGGCTCTTACCCTTGGCCATTGACTTGAGTGTTTGGAATATTTCAGATATAGAGACAAGTTTAAGAAGTAAATTATTGTCTTCATCATTCAGGCTAGGTAAATCAGTTGGGAGGCTGTATGTGAGTTCATCAGTGGTTTCCCTACTTGTAGAAGCCCATAATGTAGCATAAAAATCAGAAAACTCTCTTCCATTGTCTTGTTGGTTTGAAAGAATTTGAACCTGTTCATTTGTAATTGTTGAAATTTTGTTCTTGTGGCCTCTAATTTTTTCTTGGTTATGAAAAAACCTAGTATTGTAGTCTCCATACCTTAGCCACATAAGTCTAGCTCTTTGGGCCCACCTAATAGAATTTTGCCTCAGAAGGGCATGGTGTTTATAGTAGAGTCCTCTAAGAGCTATAGTACTAAGGTCAGAGTAATCCAGGGTGGGTTTCAAAGCCTCAATAGTGGATATATCTTCCTCAGTTTTAGTGATGATCCTATCCAAGGATCTTAGACCAAAAGACTTCCATTTAGATAAGAAATTCCTAATATGAGATATATTCTGGCTGAAAGCATGCAAAGGTGAGGTGTCTGAGCTATGGTTCCAGGCTTTGCAGACTGACTGATGCCAGGACTCATGTTCAAACAAAAAATTTTCAAAATGAAAGATTCTATTTTTTGATGTGAAAACAATGTTGAAGATGGGAAAAGTGGGGAGTGATCAGAAGATGTTCTAGGTAAATATTTGGTAAAGTATGAATTGAAATTAGTTAGCCAAGCATTGTTGGCTAGAAAACGATCTAATCTTGCCCTTTTTTTCACCAAACCCCCCTGGTTGTAAAGGGGGTGCCATAGAAGCCTAAGTCAAAAAGATTGTTTTGAGACACAAAATCACCAAAAAGCCTTGATTTGGTAGAATAGTGATCAAAGCTTCCACCTCTATGTTCATTTGAATTAAAGATTTCATTTAAAGTCACCCATTAAAATCCAAGGCAAATTTAACATGGAGAGTGGAGCTAGATCATGCCATAAAGCCCGTTGCAAAAGAGTGTTTTGAGAGTTATATATCACAGAAATCACTGATTCCTTAGGTTTATCAGAAGAAAGAACTAAGTGTAGAGAGAAGCGGGAGTGAGCAATAGGAGTGACCTAACCAATCCTCTATTTCCAAAGGGTGATGATACCTCTGAACATTCCAATTGCTAGAATGAAAGCCCAATCCCAACGTTTGCTAAATTTTGCACAAAATTTGATTACTCGTTCCTCATTTGCTCTGGTTTCAACAAGACAAACAAAGTCAGGTTGAAGAGTTCTCATGAGGTCTTTGATTCTGGATATGGTTCTAGAATTTGAAATTCCCCTGCAATTCCAACTCAAAAAATTAATGTGATCCATAAATTACTTGATGAAAGTAAGGACAAATAGAAATATAGAGATAAGGTTTAGGAAAGAGATCAGGTATCCTCAACAGAGTTTTGAAGTCACCCCTTCTTTAGAAGAGACTTTGCCCTTCCTTGCCAATGAGTCTAGCTTGGCAAACTTCTGTTCATGCACAAAATGCAGTTTATCATCAAAAGGGTCCAACTCGCTACCCTCATCCTGTTGTGCCTCATCCATCATGTCCAGGTCTTCCCTCTGTTGCTTTTGAGCTGGAGATCCAAGCGCCTGGGAGACGCGGACAACCAAGCGATTATGGGCATCACACGGGAAATCTGGATCACGGGATGGGCCAAGATCATGCTTGCAAAGATCCTTGCTTTGAGAAGTTACAAGACGTGCCATGGGAAGTCGGACAACTGGGGTTGCATCACCGCACGGATCCTTCCTCAAAGTGGCTCCATGTGTTTCCAACGGTAGGATAGTAGTCATTTCAACCTACAAATTTCCAACAGGAAGATGTGGCTGCTTGCCCTTGCCTCCCATGTCTGAGAGGGTGTTGCCGTTGGTCTGTGTTGTTGTTGAAGATCCTTGATGAGGGATTACAGCAAGTGTTAGGTCATCCCCCAAATACCTTTCCTTGTGATTGGTATTCCTTCCATCCCGAGGTTCAAATCCCCTATTGTCAGTCATCCCATCCCGTCTACCACATGTTGATTTGCCACGCATAGGGTTGGTCAAACATTGACCAGGGTCTCCATTCTGGCGTATATGCGCTCGTTCATGTCTCTGAAGTGTGGCTGCAGGGCCACGGTCACGACCACGGCTGCAACCACGGCGATGTCCAGCCATCACCTATTCAAATTCTATTCCATATGATTCTCCAGAATCAACCTCTTGATTTTCAGGTTGAGTGTTCTTTAAATTTGTCCCCTCTCGCGCTCCATCAACGTGCATAGGCTGCATGTCATCTTCTCGTCCAACAACTGAGGATGAACCTTTTGCGCTGTCTACTGATGGGTTGCATGGGATCAGTTGGCTGGAGGTGGTGATGTAGCCTATGCAACCACATCAGAAACAGAAAGAGGGAAGCTTTTCATACAGAAGCAAGATCAAATTTTCACCCTCTCCTTCTCCTACCCAAATCCCCCATTAAAGAGGGTTGGATAGGTCTAATTCAATGCACAGGCGTGCATACTTGGCTCTGGCATTATTCCCTTCAGGGGTGTCAACACTCAGAGTGTGATCATCGATCCTGAGGACATTGCCAAGTAATGAACCCAGACTTTACAAGTTATCCATGTCCCAGAATTCCATTGGCAAGTGATGTAGCTGCACCCATACAGTAGCCGTTTCCAGCTTCTCAAAAGCTGGCTGGAAGTTTTCTCGCCACAGTATGAGTTGGAGTACCATACCACTCACCGTCCATGGACCTTCCCACATTAGTTTCTCAGCCATCTCCAGACTTTGATATCTGATGTAGTAAAAACCATTAGGCATATCTGAAATGGTGCAACATCCATAGTCCTTCCAGAGGTTAGCAAGGACTGAGTGGATCTGGTCCAGTGGCACCCAGAAATTTCCCATTAAGCACATTTTTCATTTTGTCATGAACGCAAAGTCTAAAATCAGCATCTGGCTTGAAATGTGGGTTCTTGACGCCGGGCAGGGTAGTAATTAACCTGCGGGCGGTGGTAAATAGGGGGGATTGATAAAAGAGAAAGACAAAGGCAGGACAAGCAGAGAAGAAAAGTCTAAAATAACTAAACAAAATAGATAACTCCTAAAAATCCGAGTTCAAATCAGATTCATATCCTATCCTAAACATCTGACTCGTGCCTTCTGCATCAGTTCTTCATGGTACTCCTTCAAGTTGACAATCTCGTTGTCGAAGACTTTTTCCTTTGGGTCACCCGAGACAACCCAAGCCCATGACTTGCTTTGTGAGGGTTGCGGGTTGGGAGCCTTGCCGGTGTTCACTCCGCCCCCACTCGCCATGCAAGTGGGGGAAAAGCAAACTTGGAAGGGAGTTCAGAGAGCAACGAGGTTCACTAGTCCAGGGTCATTCTATCTCAAACGCAAAGAAGAAGGGAGTTCAATTCTCTGTAAAGTTGCCATCGATTTAGTTGGAACTAAGGGAAGTGAAGGTTAGTGACTTGAGTTATAAGAACTATCTAGGATAAGATTTTAGTGTGTAATGAAGTATATCAGAAGATAAGAATGGGAATAAAGGACAAAAGATAGATTCGTTTACATCTTCTCCATATTTTCAAGAACAAAGAGTCTATAGTGATGTTTGTTTGGGTTTAAACTAGTTTAATCCCAAGCCCTAGAAAATAATTGTTCGGGATACTAACTTGTTCGGAAAACTTGTTCGGGATTCTAACTTTCTCCTTTTATCTTGGTATAATGCAGCTCCTTCTTTTAAGAAACTGAGAATACAAGAGGTCCAATCCCAGGTCAAAAGAAGCATGCACTTCGCGCTAAGCACTCCCCAAGGATCTGGAGTTGACGAAGCCTAGGAGGGACGATAGAGGATATGAAGACAAGGTTTACAATGGGCCCATATTTTTCTCTGATATGAATTTGTAATGACAGGACTTTTGTTGTAACATCTATTATGTAACGCCCCGACTCGGATCCTGGGACCTCGAGCACGTCAACAGACCGGCCATATTAAAGAAGAGATAAACTCAACTCGAACACAAGGCCTAATAAGGTGATAAGCAGATAACAATCCATAAACAAACATAAACTCGAGTTCATAAGAACATTGAGTCATTAGGGTCTGTAGGCCCTATAGAAGTCTGGTCCCTATACGGGTCCTACAACAATAATAATGCTCACAAAGATAAAGATAAGGAAGACTCCTATAACCTCACGGTCCTCCTGAGTCCTCTCCCTGTGCTCTCTCCCTCCTATACCTCGGAATCAGAAGAGGAAAAGAGAAAACACATGAGCTTTGAAGGGAAAGCTCAAGTAAGTACTCTATGAGATCACGGTGTCATCAATAGGAAAAATGGCGATACCAACAGGGATCATAGTATCAACAATAAAGTCCTAGGAGTCTACCACAAGCAAGTCAAAGATGCGACCACATTACGTAAGCCCTTGGCTCCTCAGAGTGAGTTCTAAGAGAACTCAAAGTTTACTCCCGGCCAGTATGTCCAGCTTTTGGATGTAAATACGACCTAGTTGGTCGTTTGACCCTCCAGTCATCAGGTCGGTAGAACTACCTCTCCTACGTGTTAACACGGTCAGTGTACCAGTCATCAGGTCGGTAGAACTACCTCTCCTACGTGTTAACACGGTCAGTGTACCATGCCCACTGACAGGTAAGACCTCCAGAGATTTGCTTCTCTGGTAAGGCTGTCAGGAAGGTCAGGGGGTCCTGTCCCTGAACACTCCTAAATTGGAGCTTCCCTAGCTCCACTGAGTCCGGGCAGTAGAACATAGCAAACAGGGACACCAACGTCCCGAAAACAAACACACATGCTCAACAGGATTCAAAAACAGATATGAATAGCATGTATGGCTTCAGCAGTGCATGTAACAAGAGTACATAGCAAGTCCAAGAAATCCCGTTACCGGGTGGAAACTAGGCAAGTGAACTTACCTCTAGAGACTAAATGTCTTCCTGGTCTCCTTTGAAATGCCTTACGTCTCCCCTGAGAGTATCTGGCATATAACGGTTTATTAGAATTATTGTTCCAATAATTTCTATCTCTCTAAGTGTCCATGCATGCCTAACGTCCTTGTTGGGCCTAGGCCCACTAACGGGTCCTAGGGACCTTCTCTCGGGTTACCGGCCCTTATTTCCGTTCCAGTGTCCCTTAGTTGACTTGTAGATTCACTTTGGTCTAACCTAGTCAACTCTAGTTGAGTTGGACCCATTTCAAGCCCATTGCACCATTTATGTTGACCTTAGTCCCTTGAAGGGCTTTTTGGTCATTTGGTAGTTTATGACCCTAAGGCCTATCTCGTTTAGGGCTTAATAGTCCTTTTTGAATTTATTTAGCTTCTTTACTAAATATTTTCCATCACATAACCAAATTACCCAAATTTAAGAAATTAATAAATTAATTTCTATTTATCTTGTTTCCACATTTCATAATAATTATTACTTAATTATTATGTCAAATACTCCACTGATTCCATATAGTTACCGGACTATATAACCTTTTTGATTAATAGTATCCATACTATCATTAGAGACAATACTAATTTTATTGTCAAACCAAGGTTTTAATCTCCTATCAAAACCTTATGTTTCCTAATTATTATTTTATGAATAAAAGTTTCATAATCTAATAATTGTCACAAAACCTAAGTTTTATTATCAATGGAACTATACACTTTATTCGGTTAATTGAGCATGTGTCACACTTTCCAAACTTTAATCAATTTCATTAACCGATTAACTTTCAACTATGTCTCACTATAGTTTTTCAAATTATTAATCATGCTATTAATTTGTCACTCAAACTATAATAGCAAACTCATCCAAGTTAACAATACCACAAATAAATATGTCACACTCTTTAGCTTCCAAAAAAAAAAAAAAAAAAATATTTGTGATATATTAATAGTTCTCAAATAACTATCTTAACTAATTAGTTATTGTTTGTCACAATAATCAACTAGTTTTTCTAACTCAAGACTAATAATAATATTATTAGCTTGTCACACAAAGTTAATAATTCATTAACTTTTATTTATTGTCACATGTCCTTAATTCCCCATTTTAATACCTTGTTTAGCCAATAATAATCAACTAATGTTCTCATTTAAAAGAGAGGAAAAAATAAATAAAAAAATAAATATTTTAATTAACTAAATTAGTGTCACACCCCTAAGTTTATGAATGTTTAATTAAAACATTATCCTTTATTATTTTTACTTTTATTATTACTTTTTTTTTTTTAAATAACTTCATCTTCAACCTCTCTCTCTTTCGCGCGACCGAACGCCACCGATGTTCAGATCCTTCTCCGGCCACCGTGCCCGCCTGCCCGGGCCCGGAGCTCGTCACCGGCAGCTTGGCGACCACAGCGGACTTCTCCGTGGCGCCACCAGCCTTCACCCTCTCACGGAAGTCCGACGAAGCTCTCGGCCGTGAGAGCTATACTCTCCGACGAGCTCCACTATCGACCGGATGCACGCGAGAATAACTCTAAAATACTCTACGGAGTTTTTAGATGCTTACCGAGGGGTTTGTTGACGACGGGGGTGTCGGAGTCGCCGGTAAACGCCTCCTGTCTCTACTCCGACGAGCTCGGCCGGCAACGACTCCTTCTCCTCTTCGCTGCCACCGTCTGCTCCCTCTCCGCCCACTATCGAGGCTCGAGATCCACGAGCTCAAAGCCCAAGAAAGCTCGCAAGAGCTTCTCTCCTGTTCCTCTGCCACCTCGCGGGCTGGGGCCTCAGCGTGAGAACGATGCTCCTTCCCGAGCCCCAGGTGCTCCCTTTATAGTGCCGAGTCAGCGAAGGGGCCTTGAGACGAGGCCTTGCCTTCAAGTGGCGGCGCCAGCGTTAACTTGGCCGGAATGGAGCGAGCAGCCTCGCGGCGTGCGTTCCGTGATGGGGAGGAGGCTGACGTGCCTCTGGATCTGTTCTCATGGATGTGAGGTGAGGATCTTTTGATCCCTTTCAACGGCTAAGATTTTATTATAAAGCCTCGAATCCAACACTCCCCCTGATCAGCAGCCGAGATCAAATCATGTTCAATGGTTTGATCTCATCTCCTCGCCTCGTATCTAGTATTCGCTGAGATGGATTCCATCTCGGCTCGACACGTGGTCCTACGAGAGCTTTAGTAATGCTCCGAGATTGGGACTCATCTGAGATCTTTTGATCTCAGCCGTCCATCTATCTCCATTTAGGGTTTTCTCGTCGATAATTTTCCAGAGGTCCTTGACACTTCTAATATTACATACAGGTCCAAGACTGTGAGAGGAAAAATTATTTTATAGTCCCCCATACTTTTAAAATTTACCAGGAAGTCCTTCTGGTCACCATAAACCCTAGTTAGGGTTTTAAATCCCTTTTAAACTTAATTTTTCCTCATTTATTTCCTATTTTAAAACTCTAGGAAAAATATAGATAATTTCAAGACAATTTTAACATTTTAATTTCTTAAAATTTCTTGGATTTTACAATCCTCCCCCCTTACAAAAATTCGTCCTCGAAATTTCCAACATCCGATACAACTAAGAAAATATTTCTGGGTATCGCTTTCTCATATCTTCTTCGCGTTCCCAAGTTGCCTCCCGCTCTGTGTGGTTACTCCACTTCACCTTGACAAAAGAAATAGTTCTATTCCTCAGTTGCTTGTCCTCTCAGCCCAAAATAGCTCTTTGGGCGTTCCTCAGAGGGACATATCCTCTTGGACTTCCAGGAACTGAGGAATCACTCTGGTGGGATCATTTAATACACTTCTTCAACATTGAAATGTGGAAGACATCGTGAACCTGAGCGAGGTCCTGTGGTAGAGCCAATCTATATGCCACCACTCCTATGCGCTCCAATATCTCAAAAGGTCCGATATAACGCGGAGCAAGTTTTCCACGTCGTCCAAACCTTACTACCCCTTTCATAGGAGATACTTTTAGGAATACCAAGTCTCCCACTTGAAACTCCTGATTGGATCTCTTTCGATCGGCATAACTCTTTTGTCTACTCTGGGCAGCCTGGAGTCGCTCCCTGATCACCTTGACATGTTCCTCCGTTTGTCTTACAAAATCAGGTTGCTTAAGTGTCGCCTCAGCTACCAGCTTCCTTTCTCCGACATCTCCCCAACAAATGGGAGTTCGGCACTTCCTTCCATAGAGTGCCTCATACGGTGCCATCTAGATGCTTGCCTGGTAACTGTTGTTATAGGCAAATTCTATCAAACTTAGGCGTTCATCCCAAGACCCCGTAAAATCTATTGCACATGCCCTCAACATGTCCTCTAGCACCTGGATGGTCCTTTCAGATTGTCCATCGGTCTGTGGGTGGAAAGCTGTGCTGAATGCCAATCCTGTGCCCAGAGCGGTGTGCAGGCTCTCCCAGAATCTAGAGACAAACCGAGTGTCTCGATCAGAGGTGATAGTCACCGGCACTCCATGTAATCTGACGATCTGATCTATGTACAGTTGGGCCAACTTTTCCAAGGATGCTCCCGTCCTTAACGGTATAAAGTGGGCCGACTTTGTCAGCCGATCCACTATAACCCAGATCGATTCATGGCCTCTTTGAGTGCTTGGTAACCCCGTTACAAAATCCATGTTAATGTGTTCCCATTTCCACTCTGGAATGGGTAAGGGTTGTAACATCCCTGCCGGTTTATGGTGTTCTGCCTTTACAATCTGACAGGTGATGCATTTTGCCACGAACTCCGCAACATCTCGCTTCATTCCTTTCCACCAGAAGTGGTCCTTCAACCCTCTGTATATCTTGGTACCTCCAGGGTGAATAGTGTAGCCCGAATAGTGGGCTTCCTCCAGAATCTCCGTTTTTATTTCAGGGACATTTGGTACACAAATTCTTTCGTCAAATCTAAGGGTGCCATCTTCATGGACTCTGAACCGTGTTGGTTCTTCCTGGCCCATGTGTTCCTTGATCTCCTCCAGTTCAAGATCTTGTCCCTGAGCAACCCGAATTCTTTCCATCAACGAGGGTCGGATATGCAAGCTGGCCAATGTGACATCCATTGTAGGCAATACGACCTCTAAGTTGAGCCTCCTCATATCCTCTAATAGCGGCCTCTGAGTTGTTAACATAGCGGTAATTCCATATCTAGACTTCCTACTCGATTGCATACCACGTTAAGCCTTGCGGGTGGTAAAGCGGACATGAATCGAGATCATAGTCCTTGATTAGCTCTAACCATCGCCGTTGTCTCATATTCAGTTCCTTCTGTGTGAATATGTACTTGAGGCTCTTATGGTCGGTGTAGATCTCACAAGGTACACCATAAAGGAAATGTCGCCAGATCTTTAGGGCAAACACGATCGCTGCCAACTCAAGATCGTGTGTAGGGTAGTTCTCCTCAAAAGGTTTTAATTGTCGTGATGCATAAGCAATCACGCGCCCATCTTGCATCAATACACATCCAAGCCCAGTCTTGCAAGCATCACTGTAGACCGTATACCCACGACTACTTTGTGGTAATGCCAACACCGGTGCAGAAATCAACCTCTGCTTCAACTCCTGGAAACTCTTTTCACAAGAGTCAGTCCAAATAAATTTGGTACCCTTCCTGGTCAACTTGGTTAATGGTGCGGCTATAACCGAGAAACCCTCAACGAATCTCCGGTAATAACCAGCTAATCCCAGGAAACTCCGTATCTCCCGTACCGTTGTTGGTCTTTTCCATTCCACAACGGCCTCAATTTTTTTTGGGATCTACTGAAACTCTAGCTCCACTTACCACGTGGCCCAAGAAAGCTACACTTTCCAACCAAAAATCACACTTGGAGAACTTTGCGTAAAGCTGATGTTCCCTCAAGGTCTCTAGCACTATTCTTAAGTGCTCCTTGTGGGCCTGGTGGCTTCTTGAGTAAACCAAGATGTCGTCGATGAATACCACTACAAACTGGTCCAAATATTGACGGAATACCCGGTTCATCATGTCCATAAAGACTGCCGGGGCATTGGTAAGCCCAAACGGCATTACCAGAAACTCGTAGTGCCCGTATCTAGTACGGAAAGCACTCTTCGGGATATCCGTCTCCTTAATCCTCACTTGATGATAACCAGATCTTAAATCAATCTTTGAGAAGACTTGAGCTCCCTGTAGTTGATCCAGTAGGTCATCAATTCTTGGTAGAGGATATTTATTCTTTACAGTCACCTTGTTTAATTCAGATAATCAATGCACAACCTTAGCGACCCGTCTTTCTTCTTGATTTAAAAGGACATGTGCTCCCCAAGGTGACATGCTAGGTGCGATGAAACCTTTGTCCAACAATTCCTCTAGTTGGGTCTTCAATTCCTTGAGCTCATGCGCCATCCGATAAGGAGCCTTAGACAATTTGGAGCCGCTCCGGTACCAAGTCAATAGAGAACTCTAGTTCTCTTCCGGGTAATCCGGTAACTCTTAGGAAACACGTCGGGTACTCCTTACTACGATGCGTCACGAGACTACGATCTCCTTATCCTTCTTCACCTCGGAAATAGAAGCCAAATAGCCTACACACCCACCCCTAAGGAGCTTCCGAACCTGGAGAGCTGAGATCTCCTGTACTAGCGAACAAGTGTGGCTGCCTTTAAAAGTAAATTCCTCTTTTCCCGGCATCTTAAATACAACTCTCTTCCCTCGATAGTCTACCACTGCGTAAACTGAAGAGAGCCAGTCCATCCCGAGGATCACATCGTAATCCTTCAGGTCCATTACATGCAGGTTTGCAAGTAATCTCCGCCCCTCAATTATTATAGGGCATGCCGGTACCATTTTCCTTACCATCATGGCAGCTCCTACCGGGGTGTCTACACACAAGTCCCTGGGTAGATCTATAGTAGGCAAATTGTGCTTTCGTGCAAACCGTGCAGATATGAAAGAGTGTGTGGCTCCAGGATCAAATAAAGTGCAGGCATAGAAAGAACTAACTGAAATGGTACACACTTGCGACATGCTAATGCAATGCTTCCTCGGTTGTCAAATGGTAGACCCGACCATGGGTCATTGGCCTCTGCTGCTGTTGGGGTTGGTTTGGAGTAGAAGGCTGTCCTGAGGTCGCCTTCCCTTTCTTATCCCCACCTTGAGGTCTTGGTGGTGGTCCAACAGATTGTCGAGAAGCTTGTTGAGATCCCTGGGTTCCCCCCACCACATTCTGTCCTTGCTGACACTGGGGACATTGGGCCTTTTGTTGATCCAAGGCCAAGCAGAAATAACACCCTCCAGTTATCCTAGGGCATTGGGACCTCTTATGTGGTCCCTTGCATTCATAGCACTTAATATTCTGGGTCACACTGGCTGAAGACCCTTTACCTCCAGATGAGGCTGTGGACCTGGCCGGCTTCCCATAGGGTCGATACTTATTGTCAGGCCTACGCTTTCCAGAGCTCTTTCCAGATGATTGGCCCTGGCTATTTGTCCCTTTATCCTTTTTATCTTTCTGGGACGACCCCTGGGCGTCCCCTTGACAAGAAGCCTCAGTATACTTAGCCCTAGCCACAACTTCGGTGTAAGTCTTGCACATGTGGCTAGTCACAATTTTTTCGGTGATGGCGCGGATCCGGCCTCAAATTTCATTACTCGGCTCTCTCAGAGGGAACCATATCGGGCAAGAAGCGAGCCAACCGATCAAATTGATTTCATATTGCTCCACCGTGGAGCCTCCTTGAACAATTTGGGAGAATTGTTGTCCGAAATGTACTGTGATGTCCTCCTCGAGAAATACTTGGCGAAGAACGCGATCCACGAATTCTTCCCAAGTCCGGAAGGCCTCACCCTTCCTCGGCCTAATTTCTCCAAAGTACCAATCTTATTTGGGTCCTTGGAGCATGTACCTGGCGGTCCTAATCTTCTCCGCCTCAAGAGTTTGGAAGACCTCGAAGGTCTTCTCCATCTCAGTATCCATTGTTCCAAAGGCATGGGGGTCTGCAGCCCCTTCGAAAGGTCGGGGAGAGGGTCTCTTGACCTCCCCAAGTAATCCTCTACTTGACGTGGGGGTAGTTGACGGAGGTGGTGCACGTTGTTGTCGGGTCTCCTGGATTAGTCCCAACATCTCCCTCATTAGTTCCATCATGCTCATGGGGGGTACCTCCCCCCTCGGGTTTTGGCCCTCTGCCTGAGGCGCCTGAGCATTGGATTGAGCAGGCACCTCCTGCTCGACTTCCATTTCATCCACAGGCGGGGGTACCTCCTCTCCCTGCGGTTGAGGGACTTCTTCCTCCATAGGAGGCTGTGGCATTTCGGTACGGCGAGGTCGCCCTCGCCTACCCCTTCCTCTTCCCCTACCACCTCGACCTCCACGCAAGTGATCCATAGTTTAACTGTATAAGGATTACAAAGTTACTTTTATTTCCAGCCAAACAGATGATGATAAATCATACTTTTATTCATTTCAAAAACAACAACTTGAGTCAACATGCTTAAACAAAAGACACTACGAGACATAATAAAAGTAGTTCATACAACACATAGGTTTGTAAGACTACGGTTATTCTAGCAACTAAAACTAGAACTCAGTCCAGATGATGCTCGTCGGGTGACAGTGGTGTGTAGTCAGGGCAGGGTCGATGTCCTCCAGTCCCCTGCGGTCCCCTGCTAGGTCCAGGTGCACCAGAGGGCAGGGCGCCTACACTCCGTCATACGGTGCCAGAATACTCCACATCGTCGGCACCATGAGATCTTGAGAACGGCAGGAGATGGACCTGCAGCTCTCTCCCGAATCTGAACCCCCAATGCACGGCGGTAGTCACGGGCTCTACACACGCGTCGTGGAGGAATACTAGGGCTCACTATCTCCTGTGCTAATGGAACCCTGGGTCCTACTGGCCTCTGCATAGCGATGTGGTCCCTAAGTCCCTGGACCAGCATGGTAACTGTAGTCTGAAGCCTGTCAACCTTTCGGTTGGTGGCTTCCAGAGTCCTCCTCATCTCAGCGAGGACCTCTGCAGGCTCGGATGAGTCAGCTCTGGGTGGTGGAGTGTTCTCCCGTACAGACTCCACCTCATCGTTAGACGAATCACGGTACGATGGTCCCGACATCCTGCAAGTAAACCAGGTGTCAATCTAGCGTACCACTATCTATACTACCCCAGTCCCGCACTCAGTCTATGCAACTAGCTAAGGGCATCTAGGGTCTGCTATCTGCTCTATCTAGAGAACCTGTCTCTGATACCACTTTAATCTGTAACGCCCCGACTCGGATCCCGGGACCTCGAGCACGTCAATAGACCGGCCGTATTAAAGAAGAGATAAACTCAACTCGAACACAAGGCCTAATAAGGTGATAAGCAGATAACAATCCATAAACAAACATAAACTCGAGTTCATAAGAACATAGAGTCATTAGGGTCTGTAGGCCCTATAGAAGTCTGGTCCCTATACGGGTCCTACAACAATAATAATGCTCACAAAGATAAAGATAAGGAAGACTCCTATAACCTCTGGTCCTCCGGAGTCCTCTCCCCAGGCTCTCTCCCCTCCTATACCTCGGAATCTGTAAAGAGGAAAAGAGAAAACACATGAGCTTTCGAAGGGAAAGCTCAGTAAGTACTCCTGCAGGTCAGTGTCATCAATAGGAAAAATGACAGTCAACAGGATCATAGTATCAACAATAAAGTCCTAGGAGTCTACCACAAGCAAGTCAAAGGTACGACCCCTGTTACAGAAGCCCTCGGGCTCTGTAGTGAGTTCTAAGAGAACTCAAAGTTTACTCCCGGCCAGTATGTCCAGCTTTTGGATGTAAATACGACCTAGTTGGTCGTTTGACCCTCCAGTCATCAGGTCGGTAGAACTACCTCTCCTACGTGTTAACACGGTCAGTGTACCATGCCCACTGACAGGTAAGACCTCCAGAGATTTGCTTCTGCAGTAGAACATCGGGGAAGGTCAGGGGGTCTTGTCCCTGAACACTCCTAAATTGGAGCTTCCCTAGCTCCACTGAGTCCGGGCAGTAGAACATAGCAAACAGGGACACCAACGTCCCGAAAACAAACACACACGCTCAACAGGATTCAAAAACAGATATGAATAGCATGTATGGCTTCAGCAGTGCATGTAACAAGAGTACATAGCAAGTCCAAGAAATCCCGTTACCGGGTGGAAACTAGGCAAGTGAACTTACCTCTAGAGAGACTAAATGTCTTCCTGGTCTCCTTTGAAATGCCTTACGTCTCCCCTGAGAGTATCTGGCATATAACGGTTTATTAGAATTATTGTTCCAATAATTTCTATCTCTCTAAGTGTCCATGCATGCCTAACATCCTTGTTGGGCCTAGGCCCACTAACGGGTCCTAGGGACCTTCTCTCGGGTTACCGGCCCTTATTTCCGTTCCAGTGTCCCTTAGTTGACTTGTAGATTCACTTTGGTCTAACCTAGTCAACTCTAGTTGAGTTGGACCCATTTCAAGCCCATTGCACCATTTATGTTGACCTTAGTCCCTTGAAGGGCTTTTTGGTCATTTGGTAGTTTATGACCCTAAGGCCTATCTCGTTTAGGGCTTAATAGTCCTTTTTGAATTTATTTAGCTTCTTTACTAAATATTTTCCATCACATAACCAAATTACCCAAATTTAAGAAATTAATTAATTAATTACTATTTATCTTGTTTCCACATTTCATAATAATTATTACTTAATTATTATGTCACATACTCATAGTTCCATATAGTTACCGGACTATATAACCTTTTGATTAATAGTATCCATACTATCATTAGAGACAATACTAATTTTATTGTCAAACCAAGGTTTTAATCTCCTATCAAAACCTTATGTTTCCTAATTATTATTTTATGAATAAAAGTTTCATAATCTAATAATTGTCACAAAACCTAAGTTTTATTATCAATGGAACTATACACTTTATTCGGTTAATTGAGCATGTGTCACACTTTCCAAACTTTAATCAATTTCATTAACCGATTAACTTTCAACTATGTCTCACTATAGTTTTTCAAATTATTAATCATGTTATTAATTTGTCACTCAAACTATAATAGCAAACTCATCCAAGTTAACAATATCACAAATAAATATGTCACACACTTTAGCTTCCAAAAAAAAAAAAAATATTTGTGATATATTAATAGTTCTCAAATAACTATCTTAACTAATTAGTTATTGTTTGTCACAATAATCAACTAGTTTTTCTAACTCAAGACTAATAATAATATTATTAGCTTGTCACACAAAGTTAATAATTCATTAACTTTTATTTATTCTCACATGTCCTTAATTCCCCATTTTAATACCTTGTTTAGCCAATAATAATCAACTAATGTTCTCATTTAAAATAGAGGAAAAAATAAATAAATAAATAAATAATTATTTTAATTAACTAAATTAGAGTCACACCCCTAAGTTTATGAATGTTAATTAAAACATTATCCTTTATTATTTTAACTTTTATTATTACTTTTTTTTTTTAAATAACTTCATCTTCAACCTCTCTCTCTTTCGCGCGACCGAACGCCACCGATGTTCAGATCCTTCTCCGGCCACCGTGCCCGCCTGCCCGGGCCCGGAGCTCGTCACCGGCAGCTTGGCGACCACAGCGGACTTCTCCGTGGCGCCACCAGCCTTCACCCTCTCACGGAAGTCCGACGAAGCTCTCGGCCGTGAGAGCTATACTCTCCGACGAGCTCCACTATCGACCGGATGCACGCGAGAATGCCTCTAAAATACTCTACGGGGTTTTTAGATGCTTACCGAGGGGTTTGTTGACGACGGGGGTGTCGGAGTCGCCGGTAAACGCCTCCTGTCTCTACTCCGACGAGCTCGGCCGGCAACGGCTCCTTCTCCTCTTGCGTCGTCACCGCGCTGCTCCCTCTCCGCCCACTATCGAGCTCCCGAGATCACGAGCTCAAAAGCCCAAGAAAGCTCGCAAGAGCTTCTCTCCCTGTTCCTCTGCCACCTCACCGGAGCTGGGGCCTCAACGTAGAACGATGCTCCTTCCCGAGCCCCCCCCGTGCTCCCTTTATAGGCTGCCGAGTCCGCATCGAAGGGGACGCCTGCGAACGGCCTTGCCTTCAAGTGGCCGGCGCCAACGTTCGTAACGGCCGGAATGGAGCGAGCCTCGCGCGTGCGTTTCCGGCGATGGGGAGGAGGCGGCCACTGCCTCGGGATCTGTTCTCATGGATGTGAGGTGAGGATCTTTTGATCCCTTTCAACGGCTAAGATTTTATTATAAAGCCTCGAATCCAACACTCCCCCTGATCAGCAGCCGAGATCAAATCATGTTCAATGGTTTGATCTCATCTCCTCGCCTCGTATCTAGTATTCGCTGAGATGGATTCCATCTCGGCTCGACACGTGGTCCTACGAGAGCTTTAGTAATGCTCCGAGATTGGGACTCATCTGAGATCTTTTGATCTCAGCCGTCTATCCATTTCCATTTAGGGTTTTCTCGTGGATAATTTTCCACAGGTCCTTGACACTTCTAATATTACATACAGGTCCAAGACTGTGAGAGGAAAAATTATTTTATAGTCCCCCATACTTTTAAAATTTACCAGGAAGTCCTTCTGGTCACCATAAACCCTAGTTAGGGTTTTAAATCCCTTTTAAACTTAATTTTTCCTCATTTATTTCCTATTTTAAAACTCTAGGAAAAATATAGATAATTTCAAGACAATTTTAACATTTTAATTTCTTAAAATTTCTTGGATTTTACATATTATCATCTTAAATAAAATGTGGTTTATTCATTTATTTTGAAAAAAAAAATAGTTTAACCCCTATTCCCCTCTCTCTGTGGCTAACTTTTTATTTTTAAATTTAATTAATTAAATTATATATTTTAAAATTATAATATAAAAAATAATTATTAATTATTACTTAGAAGAAATATTGACTAATTATAGATACTTCTCTTAATTAATTTTAATTAAGTCAAATTTTAGTCAACTTAATTAAAAACTTTTCCACTCAAAACTTAATCCAAACAATGTTTAGTCTCATTTTTACCAAACACCATTTAAATGTCCAAAACTTCTATAAATTTCCCCCATTTCAGAACTTACAAGATGGCTGAAAGTGGATGCCTGAGTTATTGTTTTATTTAATAACATAGATTAGTACAATATTACAAATTGTTTAATTGGTTTCAAATTTCAAAGAACTTGGAAACCAGATTTAGGATAATAAGTCCATTATTCTCAATCTGTCACTAAATCACTAGGTTCAATGAGAGCTCCAGACAACTTATCGAATTACTTAGATAATAAAATTTCAGGTTAGTAAAGAAAAGAGATGCAAATTTATGCCACAGGTACTGAGGTAGAATTGCTTTGCTTATTATGAATGTTGGTTACCTTATTTGTGTATGTACGAGGAGGTTCACATGTATGAAGGTACTTGATGGAGGTTACTAGTCTAAAAAGAAACATTTTGGAGAAATTATGAGAGTTCAAAATTTTGAATAACAATAAAGAATGGACTAAACTATGTGTGTAATAAAATAAAATAAAAAAAGAAAAAGAACCAGTCTTAGTAAAAGATTAAGAGACATGGAAACAATCTTTATCACTTTTTACGTATTTAAAGCAATAACCCTCCCGAGCACGGTTTCCAATGTACAATATTTTTCATCAAAAATTCTAATGGTGATTTAGAGATGTAGTAATGGGTCACCAATCAATCATTGAATGGATGATATAAAGTGGCATCATTATCAAGGCTTCCGACTTAAAGTTTAAAAAAAAAATTCAAAATTTTTTAAAAGTTGACCTTAACCCATTGTGTGGTTGACTTCAATGAGACAACAAGAATATATGTGAATTATCTACCATAAATTTAAAATGTATTATTATTTAATTTTTTTAGACTTACAATCATGGGGCATGATAACAATGGGACCTAACTGCATAAAACAAGGGGGTGTGTATTAAAGGCAAAACTTGAACACTCAACAGAGAAAATAATATTTGTATATTTATTAGTTCTAAGGTCATATGCAAATCGAAGTGAGAAAAGAAATAAAAGACAAGAGTATTTCTAGTATGTGTGTGTCTGCATATATATATATATATATATATATATATATATATGTGTGTGTGTGTGTAGGGGCCTGTTAGGATCAGGCCCGCTGTACGCTGATCCTAACAGCCCCCATATATATATACTATATAGATATATATATGTATTTATGTATATTTTTTATATATATGTAATTATTATAGATATGTGTAGATATATAACTGAATTTTCAGGATAAGATAATTTAAAAAGTAAATATATGTTAAAATATATATATATATATATATATATATATATATATATATACATAAATACATATATATCTATATAGTATATATAAAATATAATATATATATTATCATATATATATATATATAGTGAAGTCATTGAAAAATATATTGTTGTATTTCCTGATGAATATAGCTTGTTGATGCTCAAAACGAGCGGGATCTCGGGATCCACACTCCATTTGTATATCAACTGAGAAAATGGAAAGTGGGATGGTTGGATTAGGGACTTCAAGAGCATGATGACGACCTTTGGAGGACGTCGCGGCGAGAGGCAACGGGATACCGGTCGTCGGGGCTCCTTTTCTGCAAGGGAAGTCTAAGGGCTTCTCCCCGGACCCTCTGACGCTCAAGTCAGTGAGGGATTGACAAAATATGAGTGGGAGAAGTGAGAAGAAAGATAGAATTGTAGAGGAGATGAAAGAGTCAAGGAGGTGAGTCTAGAGGTAGAAGATGAGTCCTATCTCAGAAAGTCCAACTAGAGAGTGAGAGAGACTGGAGAGCCCCCCTTTTTTCTCTTTCTCCTCATCTTATACCTCATGAGTCGCCATCAGGCAGTTGGTCGTGGGGTGTCCTCTCCGGCGCAAGGATAAGTGGAATCATTTGAAGACGCCCTTGTCGAACCATTGATTTTGGGCCTCCTCTGTGAGGGAGCGCGTCCCTGCCCAGGCGAGGTGTTGCCTCTAACATCAGCACAGTTGAGCGGCCCCTTGTAGTCGAGTCGTGGGAGAATCTCCATGTGGCATTCCAAGAGAGGGTCAGCTTGCTAGTGTGATCCCGTTACCCTCTGCTAGCCAAATCATTCCACATGTAAAGTTTATTTTCCCCCATAACACCTGCCCACCAACTTGTTAGGCTGACAAGCTTTTAGCTTCAGTCGGCCTAGGAAGTTAGATCACCGAAAGATGCATCTAAACCTGTAAGAAAAGGGGTTCGTATCTCCTGACTTTATTTCCTAGGTTCGGCCAGTTCCACGGATCAGGCGTTGGCCCGGGTTCTTGAGTCGTTACTTGCTGGCGAGACTACAGCCTCCTGTACTTATTGTTGGGATTCCCGAGCCGCTTTATGATCATCAGATCATGCGCCCGGCACACCTTCCTTATGCCCCAAATTTTTTAATTGAATCCAGGCACATAGCCGGACCGAGCATTCGTCACCTCGGATGAGCGTTGTTATCTACACAGAAGTATGTGCGTTAGGTCGGGCTTGGCTTTCGAGTCTATGCTTGACGGACTGTTTTTATTAATGGAATGCGCCGAATGGTATGATTTGTGTTATCCCCCGGGCGGGCTTCTCTAAGCACCGAGGGAGACCGGAGTCCACGTGTTGGTTATCAAGCAGACGTCCTTTCGTGGAACGATACGGGCCGTCAGATTTTGGCTACTAGGGTGTAGCAGTAAGATGTTAGCCATGTTTGCCCACTTTTTCCAAATTCCTTGAGCACCCAATCCGCTTGGGACTTTTTGGTATGCCCTTCTTCCAGATGAGGACGATGGACGTGGAGCCCTTGTCTACTGGGAGACTCTTTCTTGTTGCAAAATCTTTTTCTAGTGAGATTACAGATCTCGGTCTCCTTCGTCGAGCAAGGGGTTGGTATCCACCTCCCCTTCAAACTCAGGCTCACTTCTTTTTCCGAGAGGGTTAATTAGCCTAGATCGGGGGAGATCGATGTGTACCTAGAGTCTTTAAGGGCATGTCTTCGTTTTCCTCTTCATCCTTTCCTTCGGGAGGTCCTCCTTTTTTACAAAGTGCGCCTTGCGCAACTTCATCCGAATAGTTTGAGGATTTTGTGTTGCTTTGTGGTTGTTTTTTACCACTTGGGATTCGCTCCAACCATCCGCTAGTTGCAACTCATGTTTTCCTTAAGGAGGGTTCCTAGGCTCGAGGATTGGTTTTGCTTTGTTGAGCGGCAAGGCAAGGTGTTCCTGAACCTTCTTCTACCAAAACTTCCCGAGTGGCAATCTCGCTTATTTTTTGTCTCTTGTGGAGTTCGAATGGGACATTCCAACCTTGTAAAATCCGTGAATTTTATTGGGAAATAAATATTTAAGTTCTTTTACCGCGATTGGTGTTAAAGTGGATTAAACGGTTTATTTAAATTAAATGGAAATTAAAAAAAAATATTATGGGGTCTGTAAGGACTGAATAATAATTTAAAGAAGGTTGAGGACCTTAAAGAAGTTTCTTCTCTCACAGCTGCGAGGACTTTATGGTAAATAAAATAAGACAGGGACTTAGAGAGAAAATGCCCTTCTCACAGAAGATGGACTGATTTGTAAAATAAATACTCTTGGGGACTTCAAGGAAGTTGTGCTAATAAGTGTTGGTTGAGTGGCTGAGATCATCTGATCTCTGTGAGAGCGGATCGCGAGGAGTGATGGAGAACAACGGTGGAGCCACGTGTCGTTCTCAAGATGAATCATCAGCCCTGGTGGTCTGAACTCGAGGAGGGAAGGTGTAAATCTGGGCCACACGAAAGGAAGACGATCTCGATCGTTCATCAAGATCTCTTGCTCAAACTCGGGGCATGGAACTAAATCCCAGCCGTTAACACTAAATAAATCGTGGTCGTCGATCTGATGATGAACGAACTCGAGACAAAATAAAGGGTGGATTGCCAGTTTCAAGCCAGGCCGTCGATCATGAAGGAAAGCATGATCCCGAGGATGAAACCGTGAACGCCAACTCGCCGCCGCGATCGCCGTACGACGCTGGAAACCAACGCCGCCGTTCGACGTCTGTGGCGACTTCGACTTCCTCTCTCTGCCTATAAAAGGAGTCCGTCCCGGTGTAATCAAGCACTGAATAGTGAAGCTCACCGGGAGGGAGAGGTGACCGGAGAGGAGGAGAGAGAGAGAGAGCTCCTCCGCAGAAGCAGAGCTTCTCGCAGGAATCAGTGGCCGAGAGTCTCTGGCTGGCAGAGAAGATTACAGGCCGGGGAAAAGGAGGACAGGTCGGGAGGGAGGCGCGGCCGAGGATCACCGGAAAATCAGAGTTTCTCCACCGGGGTCGTAGAGCTCGTCGTCAGGGTTAACCTTCGTCCCCGACTGCACGGTAAGAGTTTTTTCCTCTCTCCGTAACTGTAGGTAGTGTCATTGCATGCTTAGTGGGTGAGTGAGCTCGTCGGAGAGAGTCGACCCCACGGCCGAGCACGAAGGGGATCTCCGGCGGTAGAGGCGAGGCTGGTAGGGAATTAATAGGGTCGGTCGTGGTCGTGAGGCTCCCGGCAAAGGGACCGAGCACAGGCAGGAGCCCGGAGAACGTCGGAAAGGTGTGCGGGAGACCTTGGAGTCACGGCCGCGCGCGCGAGAGACGAAGAAGAAGATGAATAAAAAAATAAAATAAAATAATAACTAAAATAATATATATAATAAAGTTAATATTCGGTAACATAATAGTTAGCTGAAATAGTATGATTGAATTATTTAACTTGGTGTGACATGTTATATTGATATTTAGAGATTAATTGATATTTCTCCCTTGAGTTAGAATATTAACTATTTGTGGTGACAAATAGTACTTAGTTATATGAGATAATAGAATTGGAAACTATGGGGGAAGTGTGACAAAATATTAATTAATCAAATTATACTATTCTCTCTTGGACTAAGATGCTAGCTAAGTTGTTATGACAAATAAATATTTAGTTGTGACAAAAATTAAAGGGAAATACCAAGGGTGTGACACCTGTTCGATTAACCGATTAATAGGTGTCTAAGTATGGTGGTTATTATTAAGTTTGGAAAAAAATAAGGTTTTAATAAAAGATTAAAACCTTAGTAATATTTTTAGTATTAACACTATTAATCAAATCGTTATATAGTTTTCGGTAACTATATGGAACTATGACTACGTGACATGATAATTGAATAATACTTATGAAATATTGAAATGGGATAAATGGAAATTAATTAATTAATTTCCTAAATTTGGACATCGGATTAAATAATGGAAATTATTTAGAATGGAAGCTAAATAAATTCGAAAAGGACTAATAAGCCCTAAGCAAGTAGGGACCTTTAAACTTTAGGGCCAAAAGTTGCCAAATGACCAAAATGCCCTTCTGGGGTAAAAAGAGGCTAAGATAAATTAACAAGGCTCAACTCAACCAAAGCGACTTAATGAAAGTCAAACTCGACAAATAGATTAAAGTTGACTAGGTTTAACCTAGGTGGGACCAAAAGTCAATTAAAAGACACTGGAACGGGAATAAGAGCCGGTAACCCGAGAGACGATCCCTAGGACCCGTTAGTGGGCCTAAGGCCAACAAGGACGTTAGACATGCATGGACATCTAGAGATATGGAAATTATTGGAACAATAACTCTAATAAATCGTTATATGCCAGATACTCTCGGGGAATTCCTGGCATACTAAGGAAGACTAGAAGGACTTCTAGTTCCCACGAACTGAGGTAAGTTCACTTGCCTAGTTTCCACCCGGTAACGGGATTTCTTGGATTTGCTATGTATTCTTAATACATGCACTGCTGATGCCATACATGCTATTCATACCTGTTTTTTTTTAATCCTGTTGAGCATGTATGTTTGTTTCCGGGACGTTGGTGTCCCTGTTTGCTATGTTCTACTGCCCGGACTCAGTGGAGCTAGGGAAGCTCCAATTTAGGGATGTTCAGGGACAAGACCCCCTGACTTTCCTGACAGCCCTACCGGAGAAACAAATCTCTGGAGGTCTCACCTGTCAGTGGGCATGGTACACTGACCGTGTTAACACGAAGAAGAGGTAGTTCTACCGATCTTTTATTTGGAGAGTCAAGCGACCATCTAGGTCGTAATTATAACCAAAAATTTGGACATCTTGCGAGTAAACTCCGAGTTCTCTTAGAACTCACTACAGAGCCCGAGGGCTTTTGTAGCAGGAGTCGTACCTTTGACCTGTTTGTGGTAGACTAATAGGACTTTGTTGTTGATTCTGTGATCCTGTTGACTGTCATTTTTGTTTTGATGACATGTGACTTGCAGGGGTACTTACTGAGCTTTCCCTTCGAAAGCTCACGTATTTTTTCTCTTTTCCTCCTTTTTACAGATTCCGAGGTTTAGAGGGGGAGGAAGCTTAAAGAGAGGGACTCCGGGAGACCAAGGTTTTATGGAGTCTCAGTTATCTTTATTGTTATAAACCTTGTTATTTGTAGGACCCGTATAGGGACCAGACTTCTTTAGGGCCTATGGACCCTAATGACTCTATGATCTTATGAACTTGAGTTTGTGTTTATTTATGGATTATTATCTGCTTATCACATTTTTAGGCCTTGTATTGAAGTTGAGTTTATCTCTTCTTTAATACCTACGGTCTGGCGTGCTTTCGAGGTCCTAGGGATCCGGTCATGCTTACAAACCTTGTGGGGTACCCCTTTCTTTGACTCAAATTATGATTCGACCATGACCAAGTAGGAAGAGAAGTAACTTATCTTCCTTCGGAGCTCTACTTCTCAATATCTCCCCTGACTGATGCTTGAGTCTGTTCTTCGGACCGTTGGGCTCTCCTCCGCAAGTAGTGTCCCTCTTCTTCCCCATTCGTCCTCTAGCAGGTTTGTGTTACTCGTCGATCGATAGCTTGTCCCCTACATCGCCCAAGGTGCTTCGCATCGGGCTACCCCACCTTGAAGAGAAGGACACCCCTCTCAGGATTTCATTAGAACCTAATGACACTCCAAAGGTTTCTGTAACACCCTAGATTTTTCTAAATAAATATTCAGTAATTTTTTGAAGATTAATGAGATTAATTAGCACAGAAGACAGATTAATTATCTTAACCTCAAATTAAAAGAAAATTGGGATTAAATGGACCCGAAATCCAGCCTCGCAACTATAGGGCCAAGAGAAGGCCTTATTGGGCCAGGCCACTTTACTTAGAATAGTTGGAGGTGGATAGTTAGTAGAGCCAGATTAATTAAACGAAAAATTATTTAAATTTAGTTAATTCATATTAATTAAGTGGAAGATACCGGACAAAAGTTAGAGTCCCGATAAAGTAGATCTGGC
Organism: Dioscorea zingiberensis; assembly: GCA_026586065.1. Classification (NCBI taxonomy): domain Eukaryota; kingdom Viridiplantae; phylum Streptophyta; class Magnoliopsida; order Dioscoreales; family Dioscoreaceae; genus Dioscorea; species Dioscorea zingiberensis. Next base: position 20,362,672 of record CM048825.1, on the reverse strand, counting down.
TAAGTTAAAAGCGGAGAAAAAATGGATCTGGGTTGGGAGAAGAGATGCCCGTGATGCTACAGTAAGATCATGTCACTAGGGTCGTCTGACCTGGGATTCCCGGATCTGGGTCGGGTATAGAGACGAGCCAGATAATTTTCATCTCTTTCTCAACTCTATCTCTCTCTCTCTTGACCAAATTAGAAGACCTAGAATCACTCGCGCCTCCTCCCCCCCCCCCTTCTGACGAAGCTCGTCAGTCGGCTGCAACCTCCTCGCACGTGCCTTCACCAGTCAACGGCGCCACCGCCCTGACCTCAGTCGCTCGTGATCGGCCCCGCCGCCGGCCAGGACCTCGCGACCGCGATCAAAGTTTGCACACCGTCAACTGTCGTTGTCCCTGCTGCGCGCCGCCCCTCCCTGTACCGCAGCTGTCGGTATGCATCTCTGCTCCAGCGAACAATGGCTCTTCCAACCCTCATTTTTCTCTTGTGAGCTTTTGGGTAAATTTTACTCTAATTAGTAGAATGAATGAGCTAATTGGGGAAACCCTATGATGAATTCTTGATTAGGGCTTGGGATTTGGAGGGGTTACATAAGATTAACATGATAGGTGTAGGGGCTTATTGTATGTTGTTTGATTTAAAAATAGAGTGACTCCAGGCAGGGTAGTGATTAACCTGCGGGCGGTGGTAACCAGAGGGGATTGACAAAAGAGCAAGAAAGGGGAAGACAAACAGAAAAGAATGTCTCTAAAAGTTCAAAGGGAAAATATAACTCAATAATCAATGAGTAAAATTCAACTCACAAGCCGGGTTTAAATAGCTTCAAAAAACTAACCTAGATAACCTAGAAAATCTATCTTCTTATCCAAATTTGCCCAAATCCACAAATTTTGGTTCAATAGAAAAACATATCTAATTCTAAAATAACTAAGCAAACCAGATAACTTCTAAAAATCTGAGTTCAAATCGGATTCATATCCTATTCTAAATTGGCATACGAAATATTATCAAAAATAGCAAAAAAAACACCGAAAAACAAAGAAACGACGGGAAAAACAGTGGAATTTGAGGATGAAGGAAAGGTCTCAAGAAAATCTGGATGGATCCTACGTGCGCATCGAGACGAGCTTTCCGAATTGGGGTTGAGCGTGCGAATCTGATATCGGTAGCCAAAGTTATGGCCAAAATACCGAAACGTGTCCAAAACCAACCCAATCTTGGATTTGACTCGACCACCTCTCGTCTTTACGTTGACCCGCCAACCTGGAAACATCTGACTCGAGCATCCTGCATCATAAAGGCTATGAAATACTTGTAGATTGATGATTAATTTGATGGAATTGTGATGTTAATAAGATTATGAGTGAATGTTTGTATATTTTCGGGAGCCTATAAATAGGGGAGATGTTGCTCGATTTTTCATGAAAATTTATAGAGTTAAGAATCTATTTGATCTCTATGTGCATGTCTACATGCTTAGTTAATTATCTCCTTCCATGATTAATGTACTAGTTATCAAGTTAAGAAGGTGATAATTAAGTATAAGTAATGAATAGTTGGAAGTATGGAGAAATACGAGCATGTGATAGTTTTTCATATTTTTATCATATTCTTAGCGATAAAACTAAGGCTATGAATGTAATCATAGTATTTATGAAATTTAGAAGCATGTATTAGATTTTAAGTAAGAATCATACTTAATTAGAGAGTTTAATGAGTTTACTGTATTTTATCGAGTTTAAATTAGAGTACGAGTTAAGAATACGGTCTTTGTATTCATAATTTTTGTAACACCTCAATCCCACATAGGGACACATGTCACACCAGCCAGCTCAGGAGGGTGTCCCGAGCCCAAGGCTGTCAAAACTGAAACAAAAAACTGAGGAATAAACTGGAGACAGTAATAATAAAACATAATAAGTCTGGAACTCATCCAAAAAGAAGAGTCATATCTGATACAGTACTCCACTGACTATACGTCTGAGTCTAGTCTCCAAAAGTAAAATAAGTAGATCTACAGAGTGCACAACAAAAGAAACAACTATGGGACGCCAGAGCCAGAGGTGTCAAACGGGTCGTCTTAGGCCGCGGCGGTGACGACGCTTCGAGTCGTGCGAAGCCGCCAGCTAATGAGCGTCTTTGGGCCCTTCAATGGCCACGCAAGCCTTGACAGCGGCCAGCGTCTTGCGTCTTGAAGCCGCACGCTGGTCGGCATGGCCCGACCATGAGCACCCATTTTTTTAATTTTTATACAAATATTTAAATAAATATACATGTTAATAGGGGTATAACAACAATTTTTGTAAATAAATCATGCAAAACCCTCTAATGACATATATCTAATGGATAACAAAATATAATTATAGATATTTGTTACATTTGTAAGGATATAATTAAAAGACCGAAAATTATAGATTGATTTTTTACTTTCTATTTTTTAATTTTTAAAATGTTTCCTTTTTTTATTTATAGCAATATTCATGGTAGTCCCAAACTTCCAACTTTGTTTACAATTAATTTTAAAACCATTGGAGGGAATGATTCAATTCAATGGAAGCTCATCCTAGATTATTGCAAAACATTTCAAGGTAAGAAATTAATTTCTAAAATTTCTCTTTTTTTTCCTTTCTTAAAAAATATTTCCTTTTTTTTATTTATAGCAAATCTTCCAACTTTGTTATAAATTAATCCATGGTATTGACAAACTTGGGAGTTTATATTTTCTTTTTTGGGTTTTTGAAAAAAAATTAGTTTATTTAGAATTATTCCTAATTTGATTAATTTCTAAAATTGTCACAATTTTTATAAGTTTTCTATTGTTTATATTTGTTTTCTATTTTTTTGAAATTTTATAGATTTTTCTTATTTTTTCTGATTTTTTATGATTTTTAAATATAAATTCAAATTTTAAAAAAAAATAATAAAAAAAGGCGGGCGGCCTCAGGGCAAGACGCGACGCCATCTTATGGCGTCGTGCTGGCCGGGCAGCCGTGGTGCAAGATGCGTACGGGCCGGGCCGGCCCGTTTGACACCTCTAGCCAGAGCCATCTACGAGTCTTCACATCTCACCGAGTCTAGTCTCTACCGGGCTCCTCTCTGCTACCTGCACAAGGTAGGTGAGAAAAAGGGACTGAGCTACAGAGCTCAGTGAAATGTGACCCCTACTGTCAGGTCCAATAAGACCTGTGCATCCGAAAATATAATCTTGTATATGGAAAATAATCTGTACTGATATACATGTAGAAAGACAGTAAAGCATGTAAGTCTACGCATTATCTTCCCTATCAAGAAGATCATCTAATGCAATGTCCGAGGAAATCCGGCAGGTCGTCAGTCCAAAAATATGCCTATCTATGCCTCATGAGATGTCTAGATATGTGAGCGTCTGTCGATAATAATGCAATTCTGTAGGATCACTTGCTAAGATCTCAGATAATAGCCGTGAGGTATTCCCCAATCTGGGCTGTAGGTGAAGCCGCGAGGTTTTCCCCGATCTGGGTCTTCACTCGTGGTATCGAGCACCCCAAAGAGTTGGGAAAGGGTTTTAAGATAAATACATTTTGAAAACAAGGTTTTGATGCTAGAAATTCATTTGGAAACAAGAAAACCTTTCCCTTACTCGGCATCACGCTCTGCATAGCAAGGACCGTCTAACAGGATGCAAAAATATATGCTCGCGTCATTTATCTATCTCATATTTATCTCAATGATCTACAGCTAATCATATGCAGAAACATCAATCTACCATAGCTGTAAATAATCAACATCATTCTCAAAACAGAGAATAAATCATAGCTGATGAATAGAAACTGAAAACCCGATAAATCTCGATAAAACACAAGAATATACAGTAGGTCCACTCACCTGTAGTCCGAAGCAAATCAAGTCGGACTTGGACCTCCCGAGGTTCCCAACTTGGTCTCTCCTTTTCCTAGAAATCATAATTATAACTAAGTAAATACTAATCCAAGGTATAACAACTCTTATCTAACAATTTCTCCCCTAATCATTCATGGGCCCTAACCCAACTAAATAAAAGCCCATTACTAAAGCAAGAAATATAACACCCAACATACTTCTTACAAACTTAATATTCACAACCAAAGCATAGAAGTGCAAGACTCTAACTTCATACTTCCTTTAGATAGCCTAGTTACCAACTACTGTCACCATTTTACTATCAAATCATAGGCAGACACTGAAAGTCTTCGTAACCCTCACAACAGTTACTATCACTAGATATTAAATCATCTTTGGTTCTCTTCTTTAAGTCAGGGTCATTAGTTCACCCTTCCATAGCAAATTCTGTATAAAGTGGGACCATCAAAGCTTCATCAAAGTGCTGAACATTCAATCTTGATTACACCTTTTTCAACTAATTCTATACTTAGCTTCCTCATGGCCTCTACCTCTATGGAACAATACAACAACAGGAACAATAATGCCATAGTAATCCTAAAACATAATACGATAATCTGCAAACCAAACTACGAATACGCAGAATTCTGGCTGCCTGCGCGGTTGGAAAGAATAAGTCGTAACTTTTGAAGCATAAGTCCAAATTCTCTCATTTAAGTCTCATTAGAAAGAAGACCTCGAGATCTTTCCAACGGCGTATACACAACCCATCCGGAGTAGTGAGCAGGGAACAGCAGCCCCTCGAAGTGGACAGAATTCTGCAGGACTGTCTATGGGTTCTTAGCTTAGTAACAGATACAGTGCATATCTCTGTCACCTTACAGCAGCATTAGTCATAACAGGAACAATTCAGCTGAAATTCTACAGCAAGAATTCAAACTACTCTTTGATCTCTCATTTCTAAATGACTACAAACCAGCTACAATCTATTACAGCAGCTAGTGCATCATCCAAACACCAGGACAGCAAGTACAAACTCCTTCAATTCAACCAATAACGACTTAACTGCCCATAATTCACTGAAGCAATCCAACAAACACCTGATAGGCATGACTGATTCTTGCAATCAAAGCATCTCTTTATCTATTCAAACTTCGAGATTATACAATCATAACAACAACATTCACACCCACAACTAGAGCAAACTTGGTCATCTCTTTTACTACCAAATAGTAACAACTCAGCAGGAAATATTTAGCATACTTGCATGAATAATCAGGGAAACTATCCACCATCCTCTTCCTCATTAGCATGTACTAAATGGCAATCAAGCATGTAAACTTTTCATTTGAAACCAACTAAACAAATGACCATTACTTCTCTCAACCATTTCATTAACCAGGTTGTAGGCGTGAACAAGACCATCCCATAACAATTTATCTTCAATTCATTAAAACCAAATGTTTACAAACATTCTAAGACACAACAGCAATGGCAAGAACTACAGCAACTTCAACAATAATACAATCTAAGACCCATTCTACACGTCAATCACTGAAATTCAATACTGAGTTCATCCTCCAAATCTTTTACCTTGCAGGAACTCGACTCAAAGGACAGAACAGAGGAGCTGGCCGGGACACTGTTGGAGAACATGCAAAAGCTGGCCGGAAACGCTGTTGGAGCTTGCGCAGGAGCTGGCCAGTGCTCAATCCTCGCTGGAACAGGGTCGAGATTCGCCGGAATTGCGGTGAACCAATTGAGCCCCACGGAGCTTGCAGCCAGAGTCAAGATCATTCCCCCCCCCCCTCCCCTCTCACGAACAGCACCTCCATCTCCTTTCAGTCCAGCACCCAAGCCACGCGGACGATTCTCCTTCTCTCTCGCATGCACCGCGACACCTCAAGCTCGGGCCCAGCCAACTCCTTCTCCTTGCCACCTCCTGCTTCTCGTGCAGCTGCATTCGGCCTACTCTTCTCTCTCTTGAAGCCATCTCACAGCCTGCTCCCCAAACCAAACCAGCAGCTCCACACTTCTTAAACCCATCCTCCTTCCATCTTAGGCCCGACCCACTTAACAAGCCCGAACTCCCAACCTTTTGAGCCCATTTAATTTAGTTTGTAACAACCCTTGTTTAAATTGTCACAACCCTCTCTTTTCAATATTCCTTGTGTGAATTTACACATAATACCCGTTATTACTTCATTAAACTCCGGCAACTATTTAATATTTCCACAAAGAAAACCGGGGCGTTACAAATCATATTTCAATTATCAGGAAAGGGAAAAGGAAAAGGCAAAGGCAAGTCATCCCCTACAGAAAGACCAAGCCAATCCTAAGCTCTTACTAGACTCAGATGAGGGAACTAGCTATACAGTACGAGCTTTTATCGTATTTTCATTTGATTATAGTTTTAAATTCAGTTTGAAAAGAATGAATTAGAACTTTAATGAAACTTCCAGAGTTTTGTAAAAACACTCATGCACAGTAATCAGTAACATAATAGAGAAACAAATACAGAAATTAATAGACTACACTTTATTGAGATACATACTTGTACTAGTGGTGGCTCGTAGAGAGCTAGAGAGTACGGCATTAGGTTAGGAAAGGGGTGATTTAAAACTCTGATTTTCATTACCGAACTATAGGTTTTAAAAATTTTCATTTTTTTAAATTAAAACCCCTTTTCCATACTCTCGGAGTGCCTGGTATACGTATATAAGTTAACCCCGTGTAGCGTGGATAGATCTACCTGTTGGTCTCTAGTCCTGCAGTATTGAAGTAGATGTGCAGTTAGTGATGTTAGTATTGTGATGATCAGATGATTCCGTATTACCCATCCCTCGGTAGCGTTTAGAGATCCACCCTAGAGGCGATTGGTACAGATTACCAAGGGTAATTTCAGAAATCATTCACAGTACAGAGAAACAGATTATGAGATATGCATACATGAGATTTTTATGCATTGACATGATTTAAACATATTGAAGATAATGCATTGACCAGCATCTCTAGTTGCTCAGCATTACTTTCAAATTTCAGTATTTATTTTCAATTACTTATATATGCATAGTTTTATGCTTCAGCTTTTACAGTTTTATTTTATTATAAGGGTACAGTTTTATACCCGATAATACTGTTCCCAATTTACTGAGCTCTAGTAGCTCAACCCTTTTTCTTGGTATTTTTCTGAAGGCGATAGACAGGAGACCAGTTAGAGAGTTTTTTCTAATCGCGAGATCATATGAAGATTTCCTATAGCTAGCTCTGACTCCCTGTGTCTTAGTTATGATTATGTACTGTTATGAGTGTATTTAAGACAGTATTTTTATTTGGAGTTGTATTAAACAGTACCTTGAGTTTGAGTTTAAGATATGTTTTGTTTGCTTAATTAACTTTAGCAATTACTTGATTATCGTTAATTACCAGTTTACAGCTTTAGGTTTAAGGTTCATTCCCTTGACCTAGCTGGTGTGACACGTGTCCCCTAATTAGGAGATGGGTGTTACAATTTCGATCTCTGTAGGTAGTAGACGGGGACAGAGGCGCTTTTTTAAGATGACACAGTAGCTTTGGATCGATCAAGCCCTCTTGGGTTTTTTTAGAGACGAGGAATGGACCACTGTAGCCCGTCTAAATTTAGAGGACCTGGCATCTCAACTTGTCTTGACCGAGGCTAAGGTATGTCTGGACCACCTCCCTAGATTGTTATTCTCATTATACTAATGGATGGTTTGTGTAGTTTGTACTTTTGATAACCCATTCGGCTACCATGCTTCGGGAAGATTCAGCGTCTCCCAATCTTGCTGCTGAGGTCCAAGAGAGGGCCGAAAGGGAGCTAGCGTGTGGCACACCATCCCCATAGCCCTCACTGGCTAACCTAAACTGGGACAGACCTGTCACACTAGCACACTGAGGTTGTCTTTCCCATATTGATTTGTTCAAGCATTAACATCTAGGATTTAAAATTATAAGAACTGAAAGATTTAAATATTTAAATCAAAACCAACTTCATAAGGTTCACAAGGGGTACTAGTATATCCCCACTAAAAGATTATCTGTGAATAAAAAAGTATCTAAACACATCTCAGAGTTCATAGACATAGTTCTCATTATACATAACTCGGAGCCCCTACAATTCCCAACTCACTCGAAATCCTCAACTGATATCTTCCTTCAGGCTCTATGAGCTCTAGCTGAGGCTGTACCTACAATCTATGGAGGAGGAGTAGTGAGCTTACACTCGCTCAATGAGAGAAAGCTACCCCCCACAACGGTTAACATACTGAAAATAATCATATTTAAAAGTTGTATCAAATATATAAGTAGAAACATATTAGTTCTGTATGCATAATCTATTGTTATGTATGCTAGTCAAGTCTCATCATGAATCTGATCATAAATGTTATTCATAATATGTCTCATGAATCTAGATAGCATGCCACTTAACTGCAAACTCGATATAAATATGAGAAAAGACGGCAAAACATCACTCAATACATTCAAAATTATCAATAATAACCAATGTGTTGTCTAGGCAATTGTGTTTGTTTCTATACTGTATAGGGCAGCTTTGTATCTGTATGTGTATCTGTACTGTCTAGGGCATCTGTGTATCTGTATCTATGTTGTCTAGGGTAGTTGTGCATCTGTTGTTAGGACCGGGGGCACCCCACCACTTCACACTAGTTGTGATATTTTCCCCTTGGGCTGAAAGTGGTTTTGTTTTTCGTTTTACCGAAAAGGCTACACAACTATGAAGTGGTTTTCAACCTATTTATGCCCCTCTTTTTTCTCTCTCACATCTGATGTAGGACATTGTTTTGAATACCTAACAATCCTCCCCTCAAACAAAGGACCACATAATTGGCCTCCCCTCAGGCAAAACACTTGCTCCATCGGCGCCCTTTGGACATCACTGCATCTCGGTACACGCCTTACATGGAACACAAGGGCCTTCCTCTAAAGCGCCAACTCTATCCAGGTCAGAGGTTGGGCTTGCTTGCTCGGGAACTGTCCAATAGAGATCAACTTGCTCCATCAAGTCCTCTCTCGAGAGCCAACCAACTCTATCCAAGTCAGAGGCCGCAACTTGCCTGCTAGGGAACCCGTCCAATAGAGACCCGCGCCATACTTTGGGTCAGCCTCCCCTTAAGCGAAACACCATCGACTTCTCAACGTCATTGCTCTGCTCCACACGCCTTCATTCTGGCTTTCTCTCTCTTTGTTTGGCACTGAGGATCTACCCGTCCACACCGCTAGGAGAGACCCGGCTCTGATACCACTTGTTAGGACCGGGGATACCCCACATTCCACACTAGCAACAATATTGTCCGCTTTGGTCCCGAGCCCGCACGGTTTTGCTCTTGGGCTTAACCCAAAAGGCCTTGTTACTGTGGAATGTGTCCCTCTATATTCACTACCATTATCTGAGCGGACGCACTTTAACTTCTTACCAGTCTCCCTCTCAACTGACGCTTGAAAAAGCTTAAAGATACCTAAAGCCTGGTCTTTAGTTTTCAAAGCATAAACCCACACCTTCCTGGAGTAATCATCAATGAAGGTAATATAATAACGAGCACCACCAAGACTCGTAGCATCCATAGAACAGATATATGTATTGTTACGCCCCGACCCGATCTCCAGGCCTCGAGCACGTGCACAAACCGGCCGTACCCAAGTGGAGGCGAGCCCCACTAGGATACAAGGCCTATGTAAATTAAAAGCATGTAGTAAAATAAATCCATTAACATCAATAATAATAAGAGTTCTTACAGCGGAATCAATAATAAAGTCAGGGTTTAAAATAGCCTACAATGGTCTATACAAAATCAGGCCCTATAGGGTCCTATAAAAGTACAATCTCGCTAATAGAGAAATCCTGAGGTCCACAAATCTCGGCAAGCTATCCTGATTCCTCATGCAGCTCCTGGATCTAATCAACTAATCTTTCAAACCTGAAAGAGAGAAAATCAAGTGGAATGAGCTTTCGAAAGAAAAGCTCAGTAAGTACCCCTGCATGGAGTACAAAGAAGTCAATAAAGTCAACCAAGAAATAGTGATCCATACGAAACCATAAACATATCAGAAAACAAGGTCAGACACAAGAATCACTATCCGACAATCTCGTAACAAAGAATACAACAAACAATAGAGAAGAAAAACTTTCATGTCATCTCTCGGTGCTCAGCGACCTCAGCCGATCATCACTCTTAATCACATCCAGACCCTCGAGTCTGGTAACGCTCCTACGTGCACGTACACGATCAGCGTATCATCCCACTGATGGGTGGACATCTAGAGTTTCCTCCCCTGGTAGGACTATAGGACGTTCAGAGTGTCCTTCCCCTGAACGCCCGCAACTTATCTGCACCAAGTGGGAGAATCTTCAACACCAAGTGGGAGAATCTTCAACACAAGAAGAACTGACACACACCTTCCCGGACAAAACAAATACTGTGTGTCTCAATGGTCTTTTACCGGACAACAGGAGGCTATGCTCAGCGAGCCCGCTCACTCCACTGACGCATACCTACCCAACCTAAACACAAGCACCACGAGTCTCCACAGTATCGTCCTGGTCACAAGTGGGTATGCTCAGCGAGCATTCAACAACAAATAGTGCAACTGACACACGCCGTTCCGGCCAGCGCACAGGCTCACGTGTTGCCACGGCCACGTGCCGGTCAACGGACAAACATCCCCAGTAAACACTATCTCACACAAAGCAACCATACACATACATGGAAAGGAAACCAAACAACAAGTAGGTATGTGCATGTAACCAATAAACAGATCATCATGAAAGAACATGCATGCTATCAAATAACAATCGTCAAACACAAAAAGAAAACCCAAAGATGGGTGGGAGCAAGACAAGTGCACTTACAAATACATGGCAATAACAAAGTCAAGAAAACCCAAATCTGGGTGGGAGCTAGGCAAAGGCACTTATAAAGAAATCATCCAACAAATGAGGGAAACAAGCCAAAGGTACTTACCTCTACTAATGATGTCCGAAGTCACATGGAACTCCCTCCTGACGCATCTTTACGTCAAAATCTGGTAATGACAACCATGTCTTAGTACTATTATTATAACCAAAGTGGTTTATTATTATCATTAGTGTTAATGCAGAATTTTGGTAATTCTGCATAGTTATAATAAACTACTCATAACTTCTAATCCGGGAACCCGATCTAGCTGATCTAAGATTCGTTAGAAAGGGCTTTTTCTCGTATTTCCAACAGTATATTGTACATCCCGATCGGGGAACTACAGAAGACCCAACTGTCCCTTGAATGGGAAAGTCAGTCTGCAGCCATTGACCAACTCCTAACTTGACTAACCTAACCCAGTTCCCAACTGACTGAGTCTAACCAAACCGGACCCAAGTCTATTAACTTGTTTCAACCCATTTAATATTACTTGATCAAATCAATCCCAACTCAAATAACTAAATTAACTAAACTCAGTTTGATTTAAAACAAACCCAATTCAACTTAACCACTTAACTAACTTAACCTAGTTTGCTTTAACATAGATCTAACCCAACCTACTAACTCAATTAACCCAATTAATCTTAATCTTGTTTGAGTTTAAAATAGGCTCAATAATCACCTATGAGAATCCTATTAATTTATATGCCCACACACAACGCAGAATTTTTGCCAGTTTTGCGCAGTCGGAAAGGATTGTCCATATCATCCAATCCAGATATCCGATTACATTGATTTAGGATTCATCGGAAAGTTACTTTCATAAAATTTCCAATTATATATTATACACTATGATCAGGGAAATTCATAATACCTAAAATACCCCCGAAATCAATAGCCCGGACTGGCAAAATTCACAGATTTTCCTACTCTCAAATACTTGGTCATAAATTTTATTCTAATTATCGGATTTCAATAAAATTAGATTTGTTAGATTCGTGAAGAAGATTAGAATCTGAAACAAAAGTTTAAAGATCATAAATCAAAAAAAAATTGGTCGAATTTTGCTAAAATTACAGGACTGCAGTTTTCTGCAGGGTTTCGGTAAATCTGTTGTATCTTTTAATCCGTAAATCGGATTGGATTAAAACAAAGTTCAATGGATTCCTAAGAATAGGAAAAACATGGATAAATTTATTTGAATGCGATCATGTGACAGAAAGGATTCTAAACTTATCAATGTTTTCTATTTTGATTCTACGTGTCAATGAGATCATCTAATTATTCTGAACTTCTAATCTCAAGATATATATAAAACTAAACCTTCAATATTTTGGATCCCAAAACCTATAAATCCATATCTAAAATAACATAAATCATCTTTAGAGACTAACCTGAATCATACCAAAGATCTAATCTTTGGCGGAGATTGTTTGGAGATCGAAAAGAAACCTCCTCTTGTCTCCCTCACAGCCCTGGCCGTTGACGGTTAGAAATAAAAACCTAGAAGCGGCTAGGGTTTTCTCCTCTATTTATAGAATTATAGTAATATCAAATTTACATAAAACCCATGAAGTATTTCTAAATTATTATGCTAGTTTTTGGTGGTTATTTAGTAAAGAGTCCCTGGACTCTTTTGATATTTCATACTAGTATGCAAGGCTTCCACGTGAATTTAGTAAAGAACCCTCCTATTTCTCCCAATTTGCATGTAAGTCCTCCTGTGTGTGAGGGAACCAATTTTTACTTAAATCCAGCTTTCCTTGAAATTACTAAAAGGTCCCCACTTAACCCTAATTAGGGCATTAACCATTTAAATCCCTCTTTTCTCATAAACTCCAATAAATTCCAAGTACGGGGGACTTCTCTAATTATCTAATTACTTAAAGAAATTAGAGAACGTTTATCCCAACAAAATTTTAATTAGATCCAACCTTGGGGACTTTCATTTATTAACCAAGACTTTAGTAAAATAATTAGAAAAATAATAACCTAAAATCTTCGAATTTTACAATCCTCCCCCCTTAAAAGAATTTTGTCCTCGAAATTTACTCATATTCCCCAATATCTAAACCAAAAAAAATTTTAACAGTCTCGGGCGACGCCCGTGCTTCCTCCGTAGTGAGATGATTGACCCATCATCTCCCTCATAAGCTCAATCATGGTAATGGGGTACCTCCCCCCTTAAATCTAGGCCCGCTGCTTGAGGCTCTTCAGCGTCCGACTGACCTAGCAGTTCCTGCTCGACCTCCACGTCTGCTACTCCCACGCATCGTGATAGCTCTACCAAATGAATAACACGTCATGTATTCGTCCAAAGTCCTGGTCTACCCGACCCAACACTCAATCTATCCTATTTGACTAAGTCACTAGGGCAACTAGGGTGTCACTTATCTGAAGCTACTTTAATCTGAGCACTTCAGATAATTATTTGCATGCTATGTCTCTGCTACCATATTAATTTGTCACGTCCTGACCCGGTTTTCAGGGCCTCGGGCACGTGCACAGACCGGTCGTACCCAAGTGGAGGCCAGCTCCACTAGGATACAAGGCCTATTGTATCATGAAACATGCAACATAATAAATTCAAATTTCATAAATATTCAATATATTTACAGCGGAATCCTTATTAGAGGGTTCAATCACCCTATACGAGCCTAAACCATACAAAGGTTCTACAAGTTTTCTCTCACAAGATTTTATAAGGTTCTCGAACCTTGGTAAACTAGCTCAATCTCTTGCGCAGCTCCTGAAGTCACTCCAGCTAAACCCCCAACCTGAGAAAAGAAGAAATCCAGTGGAATAAGCTTTCGAAAGGAAAGCTCAGTAAGCACCCCCGTAGGGGAAATACAAAGAAGCCAAAAGAAAATAATCAAACAAAAAGTGATCCAAATATATACATATCAGAACACAAGAACAAAAACAAGGATCACTACAACAAGCGGTAGTCAAGAACTCTTTCACGTCATCTCCCAGTGCTCATCTTAATCACATCTAGACCCTTGAGCCAGTAGCGCTCCAAAGTGCACGTACACAATCAGCGTATCATCCCACTAATGGGTGGATATCCAGGGTTCCCTCCCCCTGGTAGGACTACAGGACGTTCAGAGTGTCCTCCCCCTGAACGCCCGCAACTTATCTGTACTTATTGGAGAATCTTCAACACAAGATGTAACGAAACACCAACCCAGACGGAGCACAAGCTCACGTGTTTCCACGGCCACGTGCCGATCAAAGGGAATGGTATTTTTAGCTACCTTAAGCATGTTAACAAGCATACACTAACATAGAGGTTCAACAAAACAGTAAAGAACGAATTCGTGTATGAAATCAAGCAACAATACAGTACACATAGTGCCTTTAAGGCCGATCAAAGAAAATCAATAATAACGATATCAACCACTTTCAAACAAGAAACGTGAACAAAGATTCAAAGCCAAGGAAAAAGCCAAAACTGGGTAGGAATCTAGGCAGGAGTAACTTACCTTTAATGGAAGTCTATCCGGTAGACCGAGTTCCTCCCGGAGTGTCCTTACGTTCCACGCAAATATCTAGTAATAGGGTTCATGTAAGCGATGATAATTGACTTTAAATTCTTAATACATATGGTCTATTTTCTATTGTGCCATGGTTGGGCCTTTGTTGAGTTCTTAATTTAATAAACTTTAATATTTCAATAAGCAAACCGTCACAGCCCAATGGTTAGAAGGTTTTGTATTGTTTGTGAGGTTGTGGGTTCAAATCCCATCTCTTACTTTTGTATTATTATTATTATTATTTTTCTTTTGTAGTTAATTAATCCTCCAACATGGCTTATTGATCCTGGCTGAGCCCAAGACTAAATGTGGACTCAACCCATTAGAGCTAGTTTGATTGAACTAAATTTGATTGAACCCAATCTTTTAATTGGACCTGACCCCTTTGAATTGATTGACTCAACTAAATTAACTTACTTGGCTTGACTAAACCAGTTGATAGAAAACCAGGCCCATCTCAAATCAACTCACAAAACTTTAAATCGATCGAGCCAAACTTGATTTAATCAATTGATTGAACTCAACTCAACCTATTATTAACTAAATTGAATCCAGGCTTTATTACTCCAATTGACCAAACCCAAACTTTTTATTTTTCTTAAACTGACTCGATTCAACCATCTGAGCTGATGGACTTGCTTTCAACCTCCAGACAGGCCCCGTCGGAGGGGAGTAGCTCCCGGCGATCGCCGGTAACGAGTGCCAGATTCAACTATCCCAAGTTCCCTGTCGACAAAAGGCACCGTTCGCGTCTGCCTGCCCGAGATCTGTCGATTATCACCTCCTCCTCGCCGGAGCATGCCAGTCCTTGGCCGACTCTCTGCCCACCAACGTTCAGTTCCCCGACGACATATGAAAAATCCCCAGGCTTTCTATTAACGCCCACCGCTCTACTATGGATGTATGGCAATTATCAGGAATAAAAGAAATACGAATACTTACCGGCGATTGAACTCCGATGAGCCCTACTTTCTCTGGAGAGGATCCTCTTTCTCGTGAGTGCTTGCCTTGCCCCTCCCTCTCTCCCTCTCTTTCTCTTTCTACCCTTCCGTTTCTTAGAGGAAGTGGAGTTTCACCGCCACCCTCCAATGATCTTGATCTTTCACAGGAGGTTCTTATTTATAAGTCATCGCAGGGCTTCTAGATGACCTAAGTTCTGATCGGATAAGGCCTAATTTAAAGTTTGAGTTTATCTCGTACGATTTGAGTTCAAATTTATCTATGTTTTTCAGAGGGGATAAACCTCGTGGTGGCGACGCGGCGGCGACACAGCGGTAGAGCGCTGGAGAAGAAGATGGGTGGTTTCCTCGCGATTAGGTGACCTCTATCGGACGGCCTTGATAAAAACTAGCGATCCCGTGGTCCTCATTCCATAATCACGCCTCGTAATCGCCTCTATCTTAGATCAACAACCATGATTTCATCGTGATAGGCGGTTGGATCAGTCCCGGATGCCTTGAACTCAAATTGTTCCCTTAGATGGACGGTGCAGATTATTCCAAACGCTAAAAAGGATTAACGGCTTTGATTAGGTCTGTCGCCTCACACTTAACCATCTGTTCAAGATTACCGACCTAGATTAAACCATCTCGCGTGAGTTAGCTGAGTGGCTTTGATTGCATCTAACGCCTCGAACTTGAACGACAATCTGAGATGAATGGTCCAAAGTTGCCCGCATGGTGGGGGTGACGCACAACTTGTCTCGTGACTGAATGGATGGTCAGATCTTGCCTTGAGATTATCACGATTCCGTGATCATTGAATCCAAACCGTTGATTCCTTATGTAGGTGCTCTGTGCATGCCTTTCTGCCATCAATTTGCAAATAAATCCTCCTCATCTTTATCGTTTACATGCAAGTCCACTATCTGTGAGTGAGACCAAATTATCCTTTAGTCCTCAGTTTTTCTGAGAATTACGGTTAGACCCTCAATGATCCCAATTCACCCTAATTAGGATATTTTTCATTTTACTCTCTCTTTCCATAAGTAACCATAAAATTTCCAATCACGATAAGCTTCTCAAATTAATTAAAGAGATCAACAAAGCAAACCTTTATTCAAATAAAAATTTGATTACATCCGATCCATAAAGACTTTTATTTGCCAACTAAACAAAGAAGTGAACTAATTAAAGACTAATATAAACATATTTATTTTCCAAAAGAAATTCTAAGTAAAATAACCCTAAAATCCTTGGATCTCACACGTATGCACCAAATCTAACACATTAGCTTTTCTAGATGGAGGCAGAGTTTTAAAAGCTACCTTGTGTTGTTTACCAGCCAAACAGTGAGTGCATACTTCTGACTTTGTACACTTCAAGCAGTAAATCATCTGTTTCTGTGAGAGCTTCTGCATACAATTTTGGCTCATATGCCAAAGCCGCATATGCCATAGTTGATTCTGGTGCTTCGTATCAGGTCACTTCTCGTCGTGATGAGTTTTCTACCTATACTGATGGTGAGTTTGGTTATGTGAAGATGGGGAACGATGGAGAGTGCAAGATCGAAGGTATGGGTGATGTCTACATGAATACTGATGCTGGATACCCATTGAGTCTAAAGAATTTAAGGCATGTTCCCAATATTCGCTGAATTTGATATCCGCTGGTGCACTTGATGACGAGCCCCGCCCGATGTCACATAACCACTTTGGTGAAGGTAAATGGAAGCTCACTAAGGGGTCTTTGGTGGTTGCCAGAGGAAGGAAACACAGTTCTCTTTATTTGATAGAGGCTATGTCTTACGGTGGAGAAGTGAATGTGGTTGATGACTCGTCTACTCAACTATGGCATATGCGGCTTAGGCACATGAGCCAAAATGGTATGCAGAAGCTCTCCCAGAAACAGATGATTCACGGCTTGAAGTCTACAAAGTTGGAAGTATGCACTCACTATTTGGCTGGTAAACAACACAGGGTAGCTTTTAAAACTCTGCCTCTGTCTAGAAAAGCTAATGTGTTAGATTTGGTGAATATTGATTTCTGTTCTATGGACGCTATGAGTCTTGGTGGTACTCATTATTATTACCTTCATTGATGATCACTCTAAGAAGGTGTGGGCTTATACTTTGAAAACTAAAGACCAGGCTTTAGGTTTCTTTAAGCTCTTTAAAGCGTCAGTTGAGAGGGAAAGTGGTAAGAAGTTGAAGTGCGTTCGCTCAGATAATGGTGGTGAATATACAGGGACACATTCCATAGTAATAAGGCCTTTTGGGTTAAGCCCAAGAACAAAACCGTGCGAGCTCGGGCCCAAAGCGGACAATATTGTTGCTAGTGTGGAATGTGGGGTGCCCCCGATCCTAACATCTGTATTTGTGTTATCTATGGCAGTTGTGTATTTGTATCTGTATTGTCTACTATATGTCACAATCAATATGCAACAATTATATGCAACATGAGAAAACATGTTGAAAAATCACTATAGTCATATCTGAGCATGCCCTAACTAGGGGCAATCAATTCATACATTTACTGAAATATCTCCTAAAAAGAATTCATAAAGCTCGTTCAAAACTTCTATTTTTGAAATCATTTTGAAAACCTGAAGATTATCAAACTTCCACTCACCTCAGTGCAACTTTGCTCTAGATGTCCTCTGGTCCTCCTACTGAGTTTTCAACATCTTTCCCACGTCCTATATATGGTATTTAACCATTACTTCTCATTTCATAAAGATCATAATGTACGTAATTCTAGTATGAAATGGTCTTATTCATGTCTATTCTAGAACATCGGTTTCTTTATTATTAGTCGGGCTCTGCGACCCTTTTTAAGCCTTGAAAATACCGTATTATTTATCTCCTAAGCATTTTCTATCCAATGGAACCCCTTTCAGTCCATTTGGAACCTTTTCCAAAACAATACAATGTTTTTTTACTATTGACAAGGTCGACACCCCCTTAGACACGGGTGTGTGGACGACCCTATAACTCTCTGTATTTTTTTTAGAGTCTTAACAGAGAGTTACACACCCTTGGACACAGGCGTGTGGATGCCCCTGTAACTCTTTGTTTCTCTGAGAACACTTGTTCTGCAGATCTGCTACAGTAATCTACAGTAACTGTCGACTTCCTTTCACTAAATCATGGTCTAAAACCCATACAATACATTCCAAATCACTTCTAAACTTTAAATACATCCTTTATCATTTATTCCTATCTATTTACATACCATTTTATTCATTAAATCCACGGATTTCATCATCAATCCTCTAATTCAAATTTCTAAACCTGAAATGTATACATACTAGATTTCATCCATTCAAATGCTTCTATTAAGCTTCATTAATACTTACTTGTGAATGATGAACCTCTAAACGTCGTATTTCAGGGCTCGAACCCTTTCTCCTTGGATTCCTTCTTCAAACCCTATATTCATAGGTTTCATCACCATTACTCCATATAAACACCTAAATCTTGGAAGATGAAGGTTAAAACTAGATCTAAGCTTTCATACATTCAACTCTTCAACTCTTCAACTCCTCTTCATTTCTTCTAAAATTCTCTCCTCTGCTACAGTACCAAGGAAGGCTCTCGATGAAGATGAAGAGAATGAGAATCTCTCTCTCTCTCTCTCTCTCTCTCTCTCTCTCTCTCTATATATATATATATATATATATCTTGTTTCATTCTATATAATACATATCTTATCATTAAGGGCATTTTGGTCATTTCTCAATTTTAGTTCTCATTAACTCCATTAATCCTCAAAACTAACTGGAGAGATGTCATTTTCATCTAAATGTCTTTGTGAACCCTCGATTTTAATTCAATTGACTATTTTACCCCTCTTTTAGGGTTTCACTCTATTAGTCAATTATCTTGAAAAATTCGGGTTATTACATGGTCCAGAGGGACGAGCAGATCAGGGAGCTGGAGAGACAACGGGTGAGATTTGCTTCTCTTGCTAACCGTCGTCGAGAACTTTTGGATGGTTACAAGGAGAATAAGGCCCGAATGCTGGTGGACCACGCAAACGAGATCAGGGTCTTGAAGGAAGTCCTCCAGACTAGCTTAGATAATTTATCCAGGGCTCGGCACCTGAATGTGAGCTCTTGATGAAAGAAGCCAAGACCCTGCTAGCAAATCAGGAAAGGAAGCACGAGGCTGAACTTGCATTCTTATGGGGGAGAGCATGAGGATGAGCTTGCGCATCTGAAAGGAGAGTGCAAGTCTCGCCTTCATCGGGCTGAGAAGAAGCACGAGCTTCAGGTAGGGACGATAGTGGGCAAACACAATAAGGCTCTTTGGATGGTGAAGGACGAGGCTGTCATCGAGTACAAAAGTTCGAAGGATTTCGTTAGTCTGAAGAAGACAATTGCTAATAACGTTGTCGCCGACTTCGGGAACTCTTTCGACTTCTATGATCTACTCCACAACCGTGGGTCTGAGGGCATGGTTTGGTTTGTCTGCTCCCCAACCTCCATAGCTATACTCGATAGTGAGGCTCTTGCTAGTGTATCGAGGAGCTTTCGGGCTTTCCACACTTTGCATCGCAACCATCCTGAACTAGATATCACCTCTTTGGACTTCTAGGAAGTCTTGTGATACCTTCCCGAATAGCCAAGTGAGCCGTGAGATGAGGAGGTTAGTACTGGGGTAGAGCTTCGGAGAGTCATCGCCACCCCCACCATGGATAAGCCTGAAGAGATCAAACCGGCAAGGTTTAACCCTCTTTGTCCCCCATCCTAGAAAGTTTGTATGGCCCCTGACACTTGTAATCTTTCCTCCTTGTACTTGTAGTTCTTATGAAGGGGTTTAAGGAATTCATACTTTTTCATGCTTGTCTTTGTAACCTTGTCTATTTTGGCTTTCCTTTCCTGTGTCAGGTTAGGCACGGGATAATGTTGACCTTCGTAGGACCAGACTTTTGAGAGCTCTGGACTGGATGGCCCGATACAGGGTTACTACACTCCAGTGTCCCCACATTATAGCTCCTGCCCCCCAGGTGTGAAACCTTGGGCGCAAAACTGGAGGCTCGGTGGTACTTAGGCACTTTTCTCCATACCAGTTTTAGGACTAAAGGCCATCTTTGATGACTTGTCGGTTACGTTAGCTCCACGCCTTTTTTAGGTGATAGGGCATCTCCCTCGAGGGGATATGTTAGACACCTTAATGGAGGGTTGTCTTTGTAGCCGTCTTTTTGAAAAGCCGCCATGACAGATGGGGTAACTCCCAACGCGAATTTTTGAGGTCACTACAAGATAGTAGCCTATGTAGCGCCCATTTGCGAGGCGCCTCTTCCTAGGGTATTCCCATCTGGTGGATCTCCCCTGGGCCCCTTCCTAGGGTATTCCCATCTGCTGGATCTCCCCTGGGCCCCTTACTTCTCTCTTTAAATATTGCACTAACGGTAACCTCGCTCACATCTTCTTCACTAGTACCCTTAGTGTTTGTTCTTCATTTCTCAGAAATGGATCGAGATCAACTAAAGCCGGCTTTAAGAAAGTTCCGTAACTGTCTTGCTATCCCTACTTCCTCCTTTGACAAAAGGAGACGTTTGTGCGAGGAGTACTTGGCCTTAGGAGCTAGGGCGCGTTCTCGCTCTAGTTCCCCCAATCTTCAAGGCGTCGCTCCAGCCACCAAAGGGAGCGTATATGACGGCACTTCTTCGGGTGATCAGACGGGGTTTGAGCGACCCCACGAGGGAGTTTCACCCCCTCTTCTAGGGCGGGGTTGGAGTCACCCATTAGGTTGGGTCCTCTCGTGGTTCTGCCTCCCGAGTCCCCCTAGTTGGGGACGGGAGCTGAAGAGATGGGGGAACTCCTCAAGCCATACTGTTGTTGTGGAGACGCTCCGAGGCATTGCCTGGAGCCCTGATCTCGAGGGACTTGAACGGCACGACAAAGAGGAGCTAGCCTCATGATTGAGCTTCGTCAGAGTCAAGGTGAGCCCGTCTTTCTTCCTATGTTCTTCCCTTACTTGTCTTAAATCCGTCTCCTACTGATGGGTGCAAGCTGCCGTCTTGATAAGGTTTGTAGCGACCTGTTTGCGAGGGATGAGCGAGCATGGTGACCCTGAGGGATTGATGGAATATGAGTGGGAGAAGTGAGAAGAAAGATAGAGTTGTAGAGGAGATGAAAGAGTCAAGGAGGAGGAGAGGTCTAGAGGTAGGAGATGAGTCCTATCTTAGAGAGTCCAACCAGAGTGAGAGAGACTGAAGAGCCACCTTCTTTCTCTTTTCTCCTCCCCTTATACCTCTTAATCAGTCGCCATTAGGCGGTTAGTCGTGGGGTATCTGTTGACCGAAAACTTGAGTGCAAGCACTCAAGCCACCGCACGCAAGCGTACGTGATCACAAGTAATAAAATCGGTGAGTACCGGGTTGAATTCCTCAAGGAACAGAGATTAGGTTTCTTAACTTATGCCTAAGAGGTTGTGGTATTTATATGTGAAGTAGTGAAGGTTGTAATCAAGTATCAAATAGGGTTTGTAGAAACGAAGGATTCAAAGGGGAAAACTCTCAGGATTAATAATCTAGGGTTGTATGGTATTAATTGACTTGTTAAGATCTTCTCCTTGGTTTGCTAGGTTATCAAGGTTGTGGATATGGGTGTGTCACTGGTAAAGATTTGCACTTAAGTGCACTCTGGGTGCATTATACAAGACCTTATTTCTAAGGATCATGCTCTAAGGTCCATATTTCTATTGGCACTTTAGAAGCATTATAGGGCAACTCTCTACCAATACCATGAATATGTCTCTACTTATACCTAAGTTGAAGAACAAATCGGTGTCACTCCGTCCACCCTACTTCTCTGCTCTACCTTCGAGCTTATATTTCTATATTCTTGAAGCTTAAGATGCTTGTCGTATTTCGACCAACAAGGATACAACAATAACAACAACAACAACTAAGCCTTAATCCTATACTAGATGGGGTCGGCTATATGAATTCTCTGTCTCCATGTAGCTCTATCAAAGATAAGATCTCGTTCAAACATTTAATAAATGTAGGTCCTTAGACAATACCTCTCTCTATGTAATCCTCAGTCTACCTCTACCCCTCTTTTTACCTTCTATTACCAAACTATCACATTTTTTAACCTGGGCACCTAGGGGTCTACGACAGGTATCAAAACCATCTTAAACGCCCTTCTCTTATTTTATCTTCAATTGGTGGAACATGTACCTTCTGTCGGATGTGTTCATTTCTAATCTTATCCAATCTTGTATGGCCACACATCCATCTTAACATCCTCATTTCTAACACATTCATCTTCTAGATATGTTGAACTTTAGTTGCCCAACACTCGCTCCCATATAACATGGACGGCCTAACTGTTGTTCTATAAAACTTTCCCTTCACTTTGTTTGGCATCTTCTTATCACATAAGACACCCATAGCACTTCTCCATTTCAACCATCCTGTTCTGATTCTATGGGATACATCTCCATCGATCATCCCATCCTCTTGGAAAATGGAACCTAGATATTTAAAATGGTTACACTTAAGCACTACCACTCCACCTAGTATTACTTTCCCTCCATCCCTCCTACTTTGACTAAAATTACAATCCATATATTCAGTTTTACTTATGATTAATTCCATCTCTAGTCTCACCAACTAGGACAATTTCATTTGTGAATAACATACACTATGGGATGTCATCTTTGATACAACTAGTTAACTTATCCAATACTAGTGTAAACAAATATGGGCTCAAGGCCAATCCCTGGTGTAGACCCACTTTTATAGGAAACTCCTTCATATCTCCTCCAACTGTTCTCATACTCGTAACTGCTCCTTCGTACATATCCTTAATAGCATTTATATATTTAACATGAATGTTTTTCTTCTCCAACGCCCACCAAAGGACTTGTCTTGGTACCCTATATCATATGCTTTTTCTAGGTCAATGAAAACCATATGAAGATCTTTCTTTTTCTCTCTGTAGATCTCCATCAAGCTCCTTGACAAATGAATAGCTACTGTTGTAGATCTACCAGGCATAAAGCAAAATTGGTTCTCTAACACCTTTGTAATATCCCTGAGTCGATGCTCTAGAACCCTCTCCCAGAGTTTCACCGTGTGGCTCATTAACTTAATGCCACGATAGTTTGTGCAATTTTTAATATCTCTCTTATTTTTATATATAGAGACCAGAATGCCCTTTCTCCAATTGTCTGGCATCTTTCCCCCTTTTAATATGGAGTTGAAAATTTTGGTTAATCATAATACCCCTAATTCACCAAGACACTTCCAAACTTTAATCGGAATACCATCCAGGCCACAGGCTTTCCCAACCTTCATCTTTTTTAGTGCCTCCTTGACCTCACTAGGTCTGATTCTACGTATATTGCTAAGGTTCCTCTCTACTACTGTTGCATAGAGATCTACAAAATTATCCTCATAACTTGTATTGAATAGGTGATCAAAATAACTTCTCCATCTCTCCTTAATTTCCCTATCTCCTATCAAGACCTATTGAGACTCATCCTTAATGCACTTGACTTGGTTCAGATCCTTCCCCTTTTTATCTCTTAACCATGCTATCTTGTACATTTCTTTTTCCCCTTCTTGTGTCCCCAACTTTTGATATAAATCAGCTAAAAATTTACCTCGAGCCTCGCTAACGGCTTTCTTGGCCTCTTTTTTTACCTTCTTATATTTTCGAAGGCTTCACCATCTTTAGCCGTGGGTAACTTCTTGTACCAATATCTTTTTTCTTTAATAGTCTTTTGGACCTCTTCATTCCACCACCATGATTTCTGTGGTTGAGCTCCTAGTCCCTTAGAAACCCCTCGGACCTCACTCCCTACCTTCTCAATATGATTCGCCATCTCCTTCCATAAGTTGTTTGCATCATCTTCTATATTTCCAACTGGCCCTTCCCATATTTTATTCCTAAATATTAATTGGTTATTCCCTTTTAAAGCCCACCATCTAATCCTATGTTGTCTAACCCTCCTGATGCTATGAAACCGCAAGTGTACGGGTCGTAATCAAGTAATAATAGTGGACTCAAAGGTCAGGTTATCAATCCTCAGGGAGATGGAAGTACTAGTACCCACTACTTATCTACTATTTAGTCGATCAAAAAAGTGAATGATTTTACTAAACTTAAACTAAGAAATTCTAGACACAAACAAGGGAGTCAAATTGTTCTTAAGATCAAACAATCATAAAAGGGGGATGCTCGGATAATTGAATCCCCCTTGGACTTCTAAAGGATGGATGATACTCTCTATCTTGACACTTGGTTAATTCTTGGCCAAGGGTTCCTACGGTGCTTTCACTTCCTCTCTCAAGGCGAATTACTAATCCTAGTGCCCTTACTGATGATGTTCTAGGAAACCTACTTCTTGGAAGGATTATAGGAATATATAATACATCTAAAGGACTTGCTCTCCTTAATACCCGGGTTCCCGGTGTATTCACAATCTTTTTTATTGGAGATGGTCTACACACGGGGAGGCGTTCGCTTCTTCCCCCATATGGACTATGAAAATCCCTCCTAACTGTCGCAACGTAAAGGAATTCACTTACATTAAAACATCTAATAGACTCATGAATTCAACCAAGCATTCAAGAATAGAGAAATAACATCAATTAAATCATGTCCAAGGGTTCATCAATTATCCAAGCATCTACAAAATTAGCCCATCATGAAAGGAGAGCAACAATCCACTACAAATATGAAAACAATCAAAGAAATCATAAGGGAAGAGACTATTACATATACCATTGATAGCTTCCTTGATTCCTCCTCAATGTCTTCCCCTCTTCTTGCTCCAATAGCTTGAAGATGAAAATCCCCATGCTCTACTCAAGATCAATCCTTTTCCCAAACTGTCTCCTTCCTCTCTAAACCCTCATTAGTCGGCTTTTATACCGCTTTGGTTTTTAGGGTGAGATTTACCATTTTCCCCTTTCTAGGTCTGCAGATTTACTGGAAACTTATGACGTACGGGCCCATATAGCTTCCAGTTGCATCCATATGGCCGTATATTAGACTGTAAAGATGCCCGTATAAGCCATACGGGGTGTTGTGTGGCCCCAAAGGAGATCACTTATATGGGCCTCGATTCTCCAGATCTATACGGGCCATATGGAAGCCCGTATGCTTGGGTTTTTCCTCCAGGAATCCTTCGTTTCAGCCTCAATTTCCCTTGAAAAGCTTCCTTTCTCATGGGGTCTTGATATTGTAACCCCCCGACCCGGATTCTGGGACCTCGGGCACGTCAACAGATCGGCCGTATCCAAGTGGAGACGAGCCCCACTCGAATACAAGGCCTAAAATGATAAGCAGATAATACATTTAACCAAAAGATAATCAATAAATAAACCATAAAGTCTCAGCGGAAACATAATAAAATCAAATAAGGGTCCATAGCCCTCTACACAAACCAGGCCCTACAAGGGTCCTAATAAAATAAAGGCAATGTCCTCACACACAAAGATAAAATAACCTAGGGAGGTTCTCTAACCTCAAAGAATATCCCGCCCCAACTCTCGCCCCTCGAAGCTCGAAGTCTACCTACTCCTCGGGACACGCAATGAAAGAAGAAGAGAAAAGTCGTGAGCTTTCAAATGGAAAGCCCAAGTAAGTACCCCGCAAGAATCACAAGGGTCACCAAATGATATCAATAACATAGGATCATCAAACAAAGGGGTACACCCCATACAACAGATCCTAACATCCACTCTGACCCTCGAGCCCCTGGATGAGAAGTCCAAAGATAGCTCAAAGAACGATTTCCGGACAACAAATTTCGTCAATCATGTAACGCACCTCGATCGAAAACAATGTGGCCGTGAGCGATTTAACTGTCGCGGTCGGTAGCGCCACCTCTACGTGTCGACACGGCCAGCAAATCAACCCCACTGACAGGGACGGAGCCTCGGACTCCAATCGCAGGCGGAAGATCAGAACTCAATTGGCACGTACCTCCCGGCCAGCACACAAGACCATGTGCCCATGATCAAGTGTCGGCCCACGGGTGGGTAGTCCAACTAAGTATATCAACAAACGGTAGTCTTAAACTACCACAAGCAATTCAACCATGCACATAATAGGAAAGACATCAATCAAATTATCTATGTGCATGTATCAACAAGAGTAAGTACAAAACAAGATCATGCTAACAGATAGCATCCAACAAAGCAGGAAAACCCATGCAAGGGTGGAAACAAGGCAAGAGTGACTTACCTCTAACGCACTCCAACTGATCGCTCCGAATCTGTCCCGTCGAAGTACCACGCTCCTCGACAATATCTGTATACACAAATCTATACTCAGCACACGCACACGTGCTCGAAATAGTGCCATCTATAAAGCATGCGAACCGAATGGGCCCGGCCCATAGTTAATACAACTTGACCCACTTACTTAGTTAACCACTTAATCAAATGTACACATAAGATAATTCCCTTTAATTGTGCCCACAAGTTCGGCCCAAGGCCCACTTCAAATCAACCTAAACCTTGATGCATCATCATCAAACCCTCTATTTTCATGGTCCTTTATTTTCTAGGATAATACAGCCATGATAACATACTATTCATCAATATCTCATGAATGCAAAAACATATCCCCAATTAACCAAAGTCAATCATCTGCACATAATCTCACTACCTTATAAAGACACAGTTCCTCTCTCCATTAAAATGACACCTGGTAAACAGTGAATAGTCTATATAGAATCATGACATAAAATAAGTGAATCTTCTTAACAACCTTCACTGTCCTTTAATAGTTTTAATCAACAAGAGTTCATATTGTGTGCTATTCCCACACATGAGTACATTCTTGTGTTCACGGCATCATATCATCTATGAAACTATTAGTCAAAGCACAACACTAAAATAAATCACCCATAAGCCCATGTCTGCACAAATTCCATAAGATGCTACAGTGACTTCATAAAATAACAAACACCTCGCAGCCATCATCACTCCCAAATCCAAGCTTTTAACATCACAGACTCATCCCTGTTGGGGAACAAGAGACTGAACACTAATCCCACGCAAAACAGCCCGTGAATACTCCATGAATCCTCACCTCTATCTATGACCATGCAACACACTCAAGAAGCCTTCAAGAGCCCCAGAAAAACAACCCAGATCAGTGATCAATCCTCACCATCACCTCTCTTCAGTAAACCTTAGAAAGACTAACAAAGCCTCAATGAAAACTCATGCTCTCCCTCTCATGCACCTGTGAAAATTACCCCACATTCATCTATATAACCCCCTGAAAATATCCATCACAAATCCTCATCTCATGTATGTATTCTTCTCTAAACCAACAGACACATACCAACTACTATATAGCCTAGGCATTAAAGAAGTCATGCTTGCTGGTAACACTAGACGGGATCAAGTGCTTACCCGACAGGTGACGACGGTGGTGCCCAACGCCTCTGGGGAAAGGTCCAGTTGCACGCTGCGCTCCTCCGCCTCCTTTTCCTGCTTCTCCAACAACCGATAGAGCCACTTCAGGCCGACAGACGCTGCTCGGAAGCCCGGACGGTCTACGCTCAGGCCGAGTTGATGGACAGGGAGAAAAGGAGCAAAAATACGAGTGAAGGCGGCGTCTAGGTCTAGAGCTTTTGACTTTTCTCCCTATAACCGTGAAGGAGATCTCATTGTGATCATAACCGCAATTTAAACAAAAACAAACAATCCCTACTTTATCGGCAAGACGCTCAGCACGCTCACGGCGACGCCCAGACTTATCTAGATGATTCCCACGATCCTCTTGATAAAAGCCGTTGAACAGTCCTGGCCGCACTTTTAAAATCCACGAAATCCACGTGCATGGCATTTGGTCATTTTGCTCCAAAAGAGGTTTCAAAGGCATTAATGGCAGCTAATGGCAGTCAATGAAATACATGGTTTATGTTATTTATTTATTCTTTCCCTCCATGCATGAAATCACATAAACCCAAAGCTTGGAAAAAAATCTCAATTACCATTAATGGCAGCATCCTCCACTTTGTATATTATATTATTATTGTTATTATTATTACTTTTTTTTTCCACACGTTTTGATAAAACACCAAAAGCTCTCCAACCATTAATGGCAGACTACTCCTCATTCTCTCATATATATATATATATATATATATATATATATATATATATATCACATCATCTCCAAATTTTTTTTATTTCCAACTAATTAATCCCAATCTAGGAATAATTATTCATTAATTTAATCCCCAAAAATCATTAAGTCCGATTTAATCAAATAATTCATCTTAAATTTCCAATTTAAGATTTTATCCAAACCACAAATTTAATCCTATTATTTTCTCTCCCTCTAATTATCCAAACTTAGATAATTCAACTCAATTATTAAAGATAATTAAACTCAGTAAAATACCAAAATTACCCACAAAACCCTGGGGTTTTACAGATATCTTGCCTTGTTTATCAAAATAAACACATTTTAAGTATCGGTGGGCCAAAAATCCTCACAACTACATGCAAAGCATAAAAGAATATGGTATAAAATTATACTCAAATGAACACTTATCACCTCCTTTCTTGTTTGACTATATCCTTATTCTTCACATCCAACACCACTAACCTATATTCGGTAGTTAGTGCTTTGCCAGGTATAACCTTGCAATCTTTGCATATAGACTTATCACTTTTTCTTGTAAAGAGGAAGTCTATCTGGCTATGGTTACCCCCACTCTTAAAGGTAATCAAATATGATTCCCTTTTTGATGCAGGAGAACCCGAGTCAGACGATGCTGAGCTGTCTGATTACACCATTAGAGCTTTGGCATACCACAACTTGGCGGAAGGCGATAGAGCCAAGTTCGGAATTGGGGAGCACTTTGGACACGTTTCGGTATTTTGGCTATAACTTTGGCTACCGATATCAGATTCGCGCTGTAACGCCCCGAATTTTCTAAGTGAATAAATCAGAAATTATTCAATAATTAATGAGATTAATTAACACGGGAAGTAAATTAATTAATTTTATAACCCGATTAAAGGAAAAATCGAAGAATATTAACTTTAAATCCAGCCTCGCAACTGATGGGCCTAGGGAAGGCCATATTGGGTCAGGCCGTTTACACTCAGAATAGTTGGAGGTGGATGGTTAAGGTAACTTCGATTATTTACTCGGGAGAATTCATAAGTGTTAATTAATCAAAATGAATTAAGTAGGAGAATCGAACAATTTACGAATTCCGATAAAGTAGATCGGGCGAGTCAAAAGCCGGAATTCACGGATCTGGTCTGACGAAGGAGACCCCTTGAGGCTACAGTACGCTCGTGATGAGTGAGATCATTGACCGGGGGTTTTCGGATCTGGGTCGGTGTATTATTAAAGGAAAATAATATAAAACTAATTGACGTGACATAAAGTAGGGAAATGATATTAAAATGATATTAAATAAATTAAATTATGATAGTGGGAGAAATAATGTAGAGGATGAGTCAATAATTGGCCTAAAAACATCATGATAATTAGAAATGAATAATTGACTTGAAAGAATAGTGAAGATGATGGAATAATAATAATAATTTAGTAACAAAGATATATACATATGGGTATCTAGTGGCTGCCCTAACTTGGAGAAAGAAATGAAATGAAATTGAGAGAAGCTCCATCGGGCTCTCTCTCCTTCTCTTCTTCTTCTCTTCTCTTGTCCCCTACTTGCGCTGACCGACCACCGCCTCCTTGGCCGGGCCGGAGTTCCTCGGTAGAGCCACCTCGCCCCACCGCCCATGAGGCTGGCCGCCTTCTACCCCGCCGGAGCAAAGACCTCCGCCACGTGGACGCTGCGTGCCCCGCGGCCGGAAGCCGCCACCGCGACAGCGCCGGGCCCGCCTTCGGTCCAAATGACCCCTCTGCAGCCTCGCCACCACCTGTGTTGCCTCGTCGGCCTGTCTTCTCTTCTCCCACGGCCCAGCCTCGGCAAGTGACAGTCCGGCATCACTTTCCCCTCCCCTTTTCTCGCTATCAAGTGCCGATTGAAACCCCCTTTGACCAAGTTGGGTTCACAGTAAGGGTTCTAAACCTTAATGGAAATTAAAGCTATAAAATACAAGGAGTAGGGCTATGTTAAAGAGGGGTTTGGCATACTAAGGGATACGAGATGAATGCAAGGAAGTTGTATGTAATTTGCTTGGATTACATTTGTATGTATGAGTTAGACAATTGGAGAGTGTTTGTATTAAATCTAAAGCCCTAGAAACAGGGGAGATTCTGCAGAAAATTAGTCGACTTAACATCCTTGATTCTCTTGAAATTGCATAGCGTGGGATTAATTATAAGAGCGTGATAGAGCCTTCAATTAACTGTTTGAAAGGGATGTTAGTCGTTTTTTATTATGTTAAGTGCGGGATAATTCTAGCTCTTAAGAGGGAAAGTAACTATCGTATTCAATTGATCTAGTTAAGTAAAGTTTAACAAAGGAATACGATTATCACTTTTTTTTAATAGTCATTATTCTGATTCTAGGAAAGGGAAAAAAGCCATGGGAGTCAGCCAAGGACCCAAAGTGATTCCTAGGAACTTGCAAGGACTTAAGGTGAGGGGACTTCACCGTAGATCTAGAGTTATTTTATGTGAATTATCGGGATTTTGGCTTTATCGTTTTCCTGTGAGTTTCATTTCGGTTTGTGGATGCCGATCGAATTATGGTCATGCATGTTTAATGTTTTCATGCTTGTACAATTAATTTAAATTTTTAAAAGAGCATGAGAATGACTAAGGAAACCCTAAGGGATAGATGAAGATTAATTCATGTATCATAAGCTGTACCTTAGTTAGTTATGTATGGGGGACTCAGCTGGAGGGCTCAGGATAGAGCCCAGATTTTCCTAGTAGATGAGACCGGGCTAAGGAAGGGGATTTGTTTTCAATCGTTTTTCTTAAAACCAAAAATGTTTGCGAAAGTCGTTCTTTTATAATAACCCTTCCTGTCTCGTGAGAGAGAGCCCGTATCGGATGCGAGATGCTCGCTTGACGTTCATGTAGATGTATGCCTCTGTTCGTCAGACGCCGAGTTCATGTAGATGTATGCCTCGTTCGACGAGGATCGATCAGGTAGATGTATACCTCTAATCCTGGTGATTGCTGGAGTCCTTACGGAGACATTTTAACTAGGGATACATGCTTGCATGATACGAGGCCATGGCATGTATACATGTTCACTATGTGCATATTATGATTGGAGATTTCTCCTCGGGTTTTCTCTGGATTTTTGATCGTATTAGCATTCTTATCAAGATTGAAGATAATAATGCTGACTTTCATGAGTTGTACTCGCATTGATTACGTTACAGTACTTTAGTACAGATTAAGGGTATGGGTAATACCTTCTGGGGTAGTCTATACTCACTGAGCTTGTATAGCTCAGTCCCTTTCTATACTATTTTTCTGTTACAGGATTTAGACTCGGATCTGGATAAGATCTCTGGGCTCGAGCAGAGATCGAGGTCTAGATGCCTCTGGCGTACCTGTTTCTATGTTTATTGTTGTTGGGTTGTATTAAACTTTAATTATGTTTTTATTCCGTTGTATTTGGGGGTCGTAGTTGCCCATGACCTTGTTTAGAGTACATGATCTTTGATTTTAGGTTTAACTATACAGCTTATGGGCTGGGTGCACTCCCAGCCCAGCTAGTGTGACATCTGTTTCATTAGCGAAATGGGTGTTACACGCGCGCTCAACCCCAATTCGGAAAGCTCATCTCGACGCGCACATGGGGTTCCTTCATCCTCAAATTCCACTGTTTTCCCCGTCATTTCATCGTTTCTCGGTGTTTTTTTCCATTTTTGGCAATACTTCGTATGCCAATTTAGGATAGGATATGAATCCGATTTGAACTCGGATTTTTAGGAGTTATCTGTTTTGTTTAGTTATTTTATAATTAGATAAGTTTTTCTATTGGACAAAAATTTGCCGATTTGGGCAAATTTGAATAAGAAGATAGAATTTTTAGGCTATCTAGGTTAGTTTTTTTTTAGCTATTTAAACCCGGCTTGTGAGTTGAATTTTATTAATTGATTATTGAGTTATATTTTACTTTTAAAGTTTCAGAGACTTTTTCTTCTCTGTTTGTCCTCCATTTTTCTTGCTCTTCTATCAATCCCCCCTGTTTACCACCGCCCGTAGGTTAATCACTACCCTGCCCGGCGTCACTTTTCTTAAAGCAAGTGTTGGTCAATACCAAATCAAGAGCCAAAGCAAAATCTAAAATAGCTTTTTCTTCCTCATTTCTATTGCCATACCCATAACCTCCAAAGACTTGCTCATAGCCATCACTGAAACTACCCACATGCCCATTAAGATCTCCCCCGATAAAAAAATTCTTGTTCACTTGGAATCCCTAAAATTACCTCATCCAAATTTTTCCAAAACTTAGCCTTAACTTCTTCCCTAAACCTACTTAGGGAGCATACACACTCACTATGTTGATTGTCTCTTTCCCCAACACTAGCCTCAAAAGTATAATCATATCTCCTACCTTTTTCACTTCAACCACTTTGTCCTTAATTTTTGGTTCTACAATAATTCCCACACCATTCCTATGTTTATCCCCTCCACGGTACCATAATTTATAATATGTGTTACCAATCTCTCTAGCATTGTTTCCTATCCACCTAGTCTCTTGCAAACACACTATATCTATCTTTCTCCTTTTTAGAGTGTCTACTAACTCCATAGACTTTCCTGTCAAAGAGCCTATATTCCAACTACCGATCCTAATCCTACTCTCATGGACTAGCTTCTTTATTCGCACCCGTCCATTAAGATGAGAGGACCCTTGCCTATTTGTCACCACATCCGGACTTTCCTGTGACGGGACTAACTTCTTTACCCACACCCATCCATGATGTGGGAACCCTTGCCTATACTTCATCACACCCGGGCGACGATGTGATGGAACCCTTTGATCATTTAACACTACACCCGGGTGTCGATGTAGCACGTACCTAGGTGGGCACGTCCCAACGTTATATTTGTGCAGAGAATTCATATTAGGTGTTTGACAAAGTTTTATGCTGGCTGTCAACCTACAGCAACCCTCCTCCTTTATCCGGGCTTGGGACCGGCTATGCTTGCATAGGCGGAGTTCGACCAACAAGGATAAACAAAAGAGATTCATAGGCACATCAACATACATGATAACAATGCAAAACCAAGGATAATATAGAATTCAAGTCAAAACATCCATATAACCCTAGAAAAGGGTGTTTAAGCTACCATTGTAAAAGAGGAATCACAAGCAATGGAATCCATCACATAAACATCCATAATCAAACTGAAAGAGAGTTCTAAACATAAAAGATACAAATCTAATGTTTCCCCCTTATAAAATGTGCGATCTCCAGCTCCAAGATGCTGGAAGTAGCCCGAGTATTCATCAAAAGGAACAAATGAAGATGAAATTGGTTCGAATTTCAATGCTCTAGCTTGCAGCCGCCAACCCAGCTCCAAGATACCAACCCTAGTAAATCAGCCAACTTTTATATCCTGCGCCCTCGACATCGTGATGTCGAAAAGTTACATCACGATGTCCAACTTACTTTGAGAATCCCCAAAATCGAGACATCGCGATGTCTTAAAGGGACATCGCGATCTGAGTTTTTAACTACATAAGGGCTCACAGATCCTCGATAACATCGCGATGTCTAAAAGCGACATCGTAATGTTGCCTCAAGTTCATCTTGCTATAGATCCTCACATCGCGATGTCAATTTCTATCAAATATAGGCGCTTTATCTGCAATTAACATCGCGATGTTGACCTCTGTGTTGCTTCAATTCACCTGTTGCACACAAACTTCACTTATTTTTGCATTTATCGATAACAAATAAATGTAAATCACTATTAAAGCATACAAGACAACACATATGGTCGAGTAGTACATTCTAGAGCCAAAATAACAAGTATTCATTCGATAGTACATTTTTTGACTCTAAATACCTTAACAAACATCTACTAAAATAGCTCTTTTCCAAGAGCTATCAGTGTCCTCTGTGGCGCAACGGCAGGCAAAATCATTCAAATACGCCCATGTCGAGCCGTTAATCGTGGGTCTCCTCTATACGGGCGCACGTCCCTACCCAGGAGGGGTGTATCTCTGATATCAGCGGAGTCAAGCGTCCCCTTGCAGATGAGTTATGAGAGAATCTCTACGTAGCTTTCCAAGAGAGGGTTGGCTTGCTATTATGGTCCCGTTACCCTTGGCTAGCCAGATAATGCAACGTATAAAATTTATTTTTCCCCCATAACACAACTTTTAAATTTTTTTTTCAAAATAATACTTTCCTGCTAACGACAAATATATCATCCCCTAACAAAATTAAAAAAATGAAATATAATACAACAAAAAAGAAAACCTCATGTGCCCATAAAATGAGAATATAAAGACAACCATACTTCAAAAACCAGATCAACTCCTACATGTAAAAAGACTTGGGTGCAACTTGTTAGACACCAATTTGGGTGTCGCTGGAATAAGTTGCAACCCGATACAATAGCACCAAACCGGTTGTTCAAACATCAAGATAAAAACAAGTATACTTCAATCAATCAAAGGCATATTACAAACGTATGCAACAATTCATGGTTCAAGAAGCCATCTTTCAATAGAATAGCTTCTCAAACTAAATTTTCAAATATTAAGATAATAACAAGAAATTAAATCAAAAATTGGCATCTCACATAAAAAAGCACCATTTCATGTGTTTTTTTTTAAAAAAAAAATTGTTACAATCCAGTAGCTCCCCAACCCAATCGATCAATCTCTGATGAGTTCACAAGAAAGAATAATTGACCGAAAACAAATGTCATTCTTAATCCACCATCATCAGAAGAAAATAACAAATGAAAAAATAAAATTAGTTCAATCAACCTACTCTTGCCCAAAGACGTACGTATATCAGGTATTAAGCCGAATCTTATCTTTGACAGAATGATATGGAGACAAAAAATTCACATAGCTGACCCCATATAATATGAGATTAAGGCTTAGTTGTTATTGTTGTAACCTACTTCTGTCCCATTTGGGTCAACCTACTCCTCTCGGCCGCTATAACCAAACCTCAATCCATACCCTCTTCTGATCTCGCCCCCTCTCTTACCAAGTTGTCGGAGTCACCCGCCGGATATCATTCCCAATGGCGCGAAAGAGGTGACTTGGTGAAGGGCAAATAGCTTCCACCATACAAGTAAAACAGACTGGTGAAACAAGTGGGTTAAGCTATAAACCGGACGGGTACTAGGCAGGTACATTGAACGTACTTCAACTTTTATATTTATCAAATGATTTAATTGGATACATGTTAAAAAAAATTATAAAAATAAGTATATTCAAATCTGTAAAGAGGTGAAGTGGTGATGACTTAGTATTTTTGTTCACGAGAATATCATCAATTTTTTATTTTTTTTTTTAAATAAGTGGAAAGATGTGTGGGTATCTAAAAATGGACATGAGCCATAAGAATGATATTTTAATGATTTTCTTTTTTTTATTTGATTTATCAATAATGAAGTAATGACACTCTAGGGTTATAACAACATTAGTATTTTTATTCATGGTATGGTATTTTAGGTAGTTTATTATTTAATTCAACTTTTTTACTGGTATTTGTAATGATAAATTTTCTTAAAGTAATAAAAAAATTGAAGGGGAAATAAAAAAAAGTCATATTTAACTTAAAAATATCATTAACAAAGTGTCTAATTGATATATCAGTATTGTAATAATTAAAATATTAATAAAATAGTCTACATGATGAGTGGACATATTCACCATTCAAGTTGATTTGCAATGGGGATAGGAATAAGTTTTGAAAATTTTGAATTTTTTTGGCGGGAGTTTTTAAATCAAAGTTATTAATGATAAGATGGTGATGTGTCCTTTATGTATTGGTGGGTTATATTTTTAAATCTTAGTTAAAGATTTTGGCGGGAAAAACTTTTTTATGGGGAATTGTGTCGGGGATAACCCTTGGGGTTATCCCCCAACCAAACATGGAGTTTAGGTACAATTATGGGAAAAATTATTAAAAAAAATGTTAGATACTCACAAAACATATAAAAAATTGGGTTATTTATTATATATGGAAGATAATGTTTATGGATATTGAGGTTTAAATAATATTATAATTAATTTCAAAGTTTGTATTTTATGTCGATCAACATATATTCTAAATTGTTAGATTTTCAATATAGGGTTTTGAGATGGAGACCATGGTAAGAAATGAATAGATATATTTATTAAAAGATATACTCTAAGTAGGAAAAATTTATCAAATTTCTAGTGCGATTTCAAGAAGATTGTGGATAAAGAATATATTCATTAATAATGAAAATATTTCTCATGGCCAAAAATGAAATTATACAAATAAGTGATGTATGACCAAGTATTTCAAAATACAATTATTATCTTATCCTTTTTAGTGGGATGGAAGTTTATGCAACAAGAGATGTTCAATTAATAGGTACCCATCTAAATACTTTGTTATAAAACTATGAATCAATTCA